>OX451735.1:930409009-931609009 GCA_948472305.1 Vicia faba | reverse complement strand
GTGCATCGTTGTCGAAGTCAAAAACTAGGTCAGGAATCAACATGTCATGAGGGCCATCCCTCTGTGCATATCCAAATTGTCTCAAAGCTAGACAAGGGTTGTAGGTAATGCCTGCTATAATGCCAAGTAATGGAACATTAGGGAACTCACCACAATGATCGACGATGATGACATTTTCTCTGGACCGAGAACACCAATGTACATCAGAATGTGTGAGGGTCATCAATCGTTGTGACCACCTTAAGCCTTGTTCATTCTTCAAAACAGATTGTGGAAGGTGAGAAATAAACCACCTTGCAAGGAGAGGAGTACAGCACATGAGAACACCTCTCTTTCTCATTGTTCGTGTGTAAAATGAGTGGAGGATGTCTCAAAGCAATGTAGGTATGGGATTCCTGGATATGAAAATCTTGACAGCATTCACATCTATAAGTTGGTCAGGATTTGGGAACAAGACCAGCCCATAAATAAGGAGTGCCATAATCTCTTCAAAGGCTGGTAGATCCAAGGAATTCCAACACTCTTGTGCCTTCTCAAATAAGAACTTTGCCAAGAAGCCCTTGACACCACTTCTGGTTTCCCAATGCCCCTTGATTTCAGATGGTTGCAAGTGTAGTGCTTGAGCAACATCTTCAGGTTTTGGTTCTTTTTCCGTACCGTTGTAGGGTAGTTGATTAAGAATAGGAATTCTCAGGAGTTGAGAAAATTCCTCCAAAGTAGGC
The DNA here is from genome assembly GCA_948472305.1 of Vicia faba. Lineage (NCBI taxonomy): Eukaryota > Viridiplantae > Streptophyta > Magnoliopsida > Fabales > Fabaceae > Vicia > Vicia faba. The sequence goes on along the minus strand of OX451735.1, from coordinate 931,608,287 downwards.
ACCAATTGGTAATCGGGAAAGGTGAAACAGTGGTGAAGGGGGTCAAAGAACTGGAACAACACTTTCACCATGTCTTCTTCAATGCTGGTGTTGACTAGGTTGAGAAGTCTACCATGTCTTTCACTGAAGAGAGAATTTTTTGGAATTCTGGATATAAGCTCCTTGAGTTGAGGAGGGATTCTCACAAGGTTGAATTGAATGGTTTTCCTGCGAAGAGATTCCATGACCTACAAAAAAAGAACAAAGATGAAGATCCAAACCCTTGAAATGGTTAGTGGATGCATATGATGCTTTATGATGTTCATGATGTATGCACAAACACATGTACAAGCAATTCACACAAAACCCTAGTTTCAGGCTTGCATGAGGTTTCATAGGTAAGTACCCTCTTGAGTGTAGTTGGCTTAAAAACCTGTCCTATAAATAGTAACCGGGTTCTAAGGAGCTCAATATCATTGGATTGTTTTCTATGTTCATTGTTTTGGTTTAGCCACTTAACTAGCGACCAAAATATTCCAAGAAAACAACCCTCAATGAGTGTAGTATCGAGTATCTACCAACTTCGGACTGCACCAAAGCCGGTCATCTCACTACCCCTAATAAAAGGACAAGATGGTCAAGTAAGGTTCTAGGTCATTAGTGCTTAGTGACATCACTCAGCGGCCCCATACTCTCCTTGATTGAACTCAAGGGTTACCGGTACTCACAAATATGTCGCACTAATATAGTTATTGCTTCAACCGTGTCGGTATACCCTGCACAGTTTCCACAATGTATTGATATCTATGAATGTTTCCCAAATCTGGGTGTAGGATTTCAAGCCCAAACAAGAGAACCAAAATGTAAAGCAATCAAAGCAAACAATTAATCATGCAAAAGGTGATCTAAGCCCTAAGGTTACTCCACTTTTATAGTTTTCCCCAGCAGAGTCGCCAGTTCTGTGATACAGTGGGAGAACTGACTTGAGTTTTGCGTTTCTTTCCGCAAATGTTTCAGTTTAGCAAGAGTCGCCACCGAATTTTTATTTTATCCTAAGGAAAGGTTAAAAAGCACAGAAAAAACCTTTGAGATGTTTTCTTGGGTTCGGGGAGTAGATTATAGAAAGGGAAGGTATTAGCACCCTTTCTATCCATGGTTATCCATGGACTCTTAGTTACTTGCTTAGATCACTTTCCTTGCATTTTCAATTGTTTGAAATGGTGCTTTGTGTGTGCGGTTTTGAAAATGTTTTGAAAAAGATGCCTTGTCTAGGCAACCCTTGTAACAATTCTTTACTCGAATGTTTTACAAAAGGTGTTTGTCTTTTTGAAAAGATGTTTCAAGGTTTTGAAAGTTGTTTTGAAAGTTGTGTTGTGAAATGTGTTTTTGAAAATAGGCAAGGATTTGTTTTGCAAGATTGATCAAGTAACCAAGAGCTATCTACCCTAAATTTCTCAAAGATCTTTCCTATGTTTTAACCCTTTTAATAGTATTGTTCTACCATTGTATTTTATGGACAATCTTGTGTTAGGATGTTAACGGGACGAGCGCGGGTCATCGTTTTAGACCATGAATGCAATAGTGCCAAGTGTCTTTGGCAATTTTTTCTTTAAGGGACTTGATCATTTTTTAGGCAACTTGAGAAAGCGTTATCGAGGGGCTATGATCATTTAATTTGTTTTTGTTTTTCCAAAGACACTCAACATGCAACATGGCCCATTTTTGAAGGCAACAAGTGGAGTAACCCTAAGGGTGCAAGTGTGATTGGTGTTGTCCATTTTCATGCTTTATTGTCTTGAATTAGTCAAACTATTTGTTGGTTGATTTGCATACAAACCCTAAGTCTATCATGGCATAATTTGAAAGCTTTTAAATGCGGAAATTTAAAATCCTAAATTATTACAACATAATTATGGGGATGGGGGTACAAATGTTTGAATGGGGGGATATTTAGCAAGAAATTAAATCTAAAACTATTACATCCATATTGAATATACAAATTATTTAATTGTACAATAATTAAATAAATACAACAAATATGCAAAAATGTATTATGCACAAAAATGGTTTTTTATGTATGTAAAAATATTTTTCAATGTAAAATATAAACAAAAAATAAAAAGGTCAACTTTGGAGTATTTTTATGGTTTAGGGCAAAACCCTAATTTTTGAACAAATAGCAGTTATTTATTAATTATATACAATATTTATACATTAATTTATACAAAAAATAATAAAAGAAGTATATTGTGAAAAAAAGTATTTTTTAGTATCATATATTAATAAAAATAAAAATGTATTATTTTCATATTGTTATCCTAAATATTTAATAAAATATGTATAAGTATATTTATATATATTTAATAAGCTAAATATGTACAAAAAATAAAATATTAATTATTTACAAAAAAATGTATTTTTTAGAAAATGTTTTCAAAATATAAAATAAAAATAATAACTGAAAATAAACATATTTTTGTATTATTTTCTAATGTTTTAAATAAAGGTTTTTATATTTATTTACATATATATGCTAAATAAAACAAATAAATGTCAAATAAATGCAAAAATGGGTGAACAAATATTTTTAATATTTTTTATATTTGAGCAAAAAATAATAAGTCAGAATCAAAAAGAAAAAATCAAAAATGATCAAAATATCACACAATGGGCCAGGGGGGTGTAAATGGAAAGTGAGGGTGCAAGCAGCAAGAACAACTCAGGCCCAGCCCAAGTCACCCTTCTTCAACCTCCAGCTTTTGTCTCAAAAAGGCGCGCCCTCTATGCTTCATTCAAACTTCCTGATTCTTTGACTTTCAACAAAAACTCATAACACCAATATTGTAGAGCATCAAGAGACGAATTCATACATATAAAAATCTTAACCTAACTCTCAGAAACGAGGGATAATTTCTCCATCCCCAATTTCTGACCTAAGTTTTCTTCAATGTTCATGACCAAAATTCTCACAGCACGCATAATATAAATGAAAAGTAAATACATGGATGGCTTCAGGGCTATGAGTAGAACAAGTTTTCTTCACAAACCTAAGCTTAATCATGCCTGGATAGAGAGATAGAAGTTCATGTTTTACCTGTTTCAGCTTGACTTGAACAGAAAAATGTGGCAACTTCCAATGGATTTTGAGCTTTTGTACAGCTTGCCTGAAGTCCAAGGATGCTTCTCCTATGCTTGGCTTGCTCTGAAACTGCCTGTATCGTGCTATGGAAGTCCACCTGCACAACTTGAAAGCAAAAATGGCAAACGATGTTAAGGATGTTACAACTTGGATTTAATGCTTGGGATAGTTTGTGTGGATAATATAGAATGTGTTTGAACTGGTTTTGGTCAAAATGCACGAGTGGAATGGATGGTGGAAGTCAATCTGCATCAGGCACTCTGTTTTGCATAAAAACTATGATTTTCTGTATGAGGAGGGATGAAGGGTGGTTTGGTCGTGCTTTGGGTCAGTTAGGGAGTGTGAAAGATGTTTGCAAAGTTTGCTTAGGTTGGTGTTTACAGGAATGAGAGATTGGAGTTGTTTTGCCAAGTTTCTTCTACTTGAAGCAAGAAAAATGCAAGTTTCAAAACAGGCCTGTCCAATGCCCTCAACTATGCTGCACCTCTTGTTCTTGATCAGAGTGATTTGTGTACAAATGCTAGCTTCAAAGATCTGGCCCATGCCTCTTGGATTTTGAATTTGACATAAAGCACTACTTTGCAAAAATGGCAAAGTTGCTTTTTCTAATTATGGATTAATTCTTTGTGTAATGACTAAATGCACAAAATAAGACTTGAACACAAAGGTTAAGCATTTAATTATTGAGTGTGAAGAGGTTTAGAGGCCTGAAAACCATCACAAACCCTGCTGACTTGAAAATGCCAATGTTATGAACATGTATTTGGCTATGAACAAAAGTGATTTTTGCCCATCTTTGCAAATTCGATTCTCCCTAAATACAAGGGTGTTTGAGAAGTTCTTGGACAATTTGGAAAGCTTGTAATGTGTACTACAATCCATATTTGTAATGCAAATTGAAACTCCAAGTGGAAGCATGTGAAAAATGGCCATGAAGTTGGACAAAAATCCTGTCTAGAATAGGTCAAAATTTTAATAAGTTAAGAATGTTTTGCATCCTTGTTCCAAAAATCATAACTTGAGCTACAAGCTTCTTTTGAGGAAACTTTGTGAATCAAAGTTGTAGATTTTGCAATGTACTACAACTTTCATGTTTTTAGTTTTGTTTGAATCCAATTGTAACTTGGTGAAAAAATGGGACAAAGTTAGGAAAAAATAAGGAAGTTTCATAACTTAGAAAAATTCTAAGTTATGAAATTTTCTCATTCTAAACCCTAATTTGCAATTTTGGGTTTATTGATGAAAAAGTTTCATAATTTGACATGTCTTGATGAAAAATGAATCTTGACACTTGATTTTGACCAAAAAGTCAAAGTTTGACTTTTCAGTATACAGTCAAATTTTGATCAGTTGACTGGAAAATTCATTTGTCAATCCTGTGCATTTGAGATCTTTTGAACTTGTTGAATGTGTCAAGACAATGCCATTGAGTCCTTAAGTCCATATATGAGCTTGGTTTGCCATTGGTTAGGTCAAACAGTCAAAAATTGCCTTTGTGCAGTCAAAACCCTAAAAATGACCATTTTGCCCTTTTGGTGATCTGATCAAATTTCTTATGGGATTGTGATCCAAACTTGACCAAATGGTTCATATGAGTTCATTATGTTGATTTGGGTCAAATTTCATGAGGTTTGACTGTCAATTGGGCACAGTTGACTCTTCCCCAATACAGTTGATTTCTAGGCCAACTGTCCAATTGACTGGGCAAAGATTGGAATCAAGGCTTGAAACTTGGTATGGATAAACTTGTGAGTCCAATATGAAGCATGAAAGTCACTTTGGGAATTTTAGGTCAAAACATCTTTGTGCAAACTCAAACCCTAATTTGGGTCAACAGTGCAAGGAGGAGTCTTGAGCAGAGCAAACCCTAACTTGATCTTGAGCTCCAAGGGTCTTGTGGTGAGAAAATATTGATCAAATGAGAGGGAAAATTTTGGGGTACAACACAGAGGTTTCGAGAAAGTGATGGAGGTTCATGGAGGGAAAGTGAATGGTGATGTTTCAAACTGAGAAAAATAAAAATGGAGCGTGACCCCAGATTTGAGAGGGAAAGTTCAGTTTACATAGTTGGAGATGACAGTTAGATGAGATGAATCCCCAGCCCTAGGATTAAATGAAGTTTGTTATAGAATGGAGGGTGGAGATCAATTCTAAAAAAAATGTTATGAGATTAATTATGTGAATTTGAAAGTTGGTTATTGCTTATAAAATTCTGTTAGGGAATTCGGTTATGATTGGTAGCTTTGGTTAGAAGTTAGTTATATTTTTGTTTTTGTGAAGTGAAGGATTTTTGTTAGTCTGTAGTTAAGAGGTTGTGAGAGGATTTGCAATTTTGTTACAAATGAATTGCTGAGCTGGACTTCTGAATCTCTGATTTAATTATTTTCTCATTTTCTGTTTTTAGTTATTCACTTGTTTTCTATTAGTTCTATTATTTTCTAGTTTTACAATTTGATTTAATGACCTGACATATCAACCAATTCTCGAGTTCTGATTATTCTCCCCTTTTTGCAACCTTTTATTGTTCACAGTACAAGGCACGACTTAGGCCATAAGTTTGAAAGGCCAACTCTTATTGCAACTCAAATACTCGTGCTTCGTCATGTTCAACTAGTGATGTTAGCAAGACTCCAATTTACACTATCACATTTATGATTGCATTGAGTATGTAGATGACAATGGAAAAAACAATATGTGGTGTCTTGAATGCATAGCTAAATTGTAAGAATTCCAGTAATCTCACATCAGTTTTACGAGCTTGATATGATATTGTCACAACCAAGTCTTGAGGAATGCTGTTGTATCGACATTGTATCGTTTGAAATGTTCTTTTGCAACTTCTCTTTTTATTTTCCTATTAGTGTAGGGCTGCTGAGATTTAAGTAAGTTCCATGTTTTTAGTTTTCCAAAACTGAATTGGTCATTTGTAGCTCAATGTTATCGGCATACTATCATGAACTAATGCTTTATTCTTGTGATGGATGTTGTAACACGGTGGGAGAACTGAGTTAGGTGTTTTGCGTTTGATCACAATTATTACGGATATCAAGAGTCGCCATCGACTTTCCTTTTATCCAAAAAGGAAAGGCTGAAAAGAACAGGAAAGGCCTTTTGAGATTATTTCTTGAGTTCGGGGGGTAGATTATGAAAAGGGAAGGTATTAGCACCCTTTTCATCCGTAGTTATCTACGGGCTCTTAGTTGCTTGCTAGATCACTTGCTTAGTCATAGAAGTCAACCTATGGGACGTTTTAGCAATGTCGTTTATGGACTAGATCATTTACCGAAGGCAACATCGAGGATCATTTAGGGACTACGATCTTTTATCGAGGGTCTTTTCTAAAACTACCATATTCGAGGGACATGACTATTTTTACGAGGCAACAAGTGAGATTGCCCTAGGGGTGCATGTGTGAATAGTGTGTTTGATTGCATGAATTTTGTCTTTGATTTTTGGGTTGTCTACTTGTTGGTTTTATCTTGCCATACATCCTAATTACTAACATTTCTACAAAAGCAATAAAAATGCATAAAATAAATTCTACACTATTACAACCATATTTAATATCAAGAAAATGTAAAGACAAAACAAAAGTAAAAGGAAGAAAAATGAGCTTTTCGATCTAGGAAGAAACCCCCTTCAATTTTGCCCTTCCCGGCTTCCTTCGATTTGGGTTGGAAGTAGTAAGGACACATCTTTCAATTTCACCCCTTTCCTGTTTCTTTCAAATGGGACCTAGAAGTCAGTGTGGCCAACCTTCTGGTTGCTTTATTTCTTTGAGGCCTGGCAGTCAGTGTGGACATCCTACTGGCTATTTCTTTCGATTGAGCTTATCAGTTAGCGTGAGAGGAAGCCTTCGATTCCTCCTTCTGGATGCTGCTTTCAACTGGGCCAGGGAATCAGCACGAACACCTTTTTGTTTCTCCCTTCTTGCTCTTTTGTTTGGATTGTGAAGTAGTAAGGGGGGGGGGGGGGGGGGGTGAAGCCCGAGGCTTCGTTTCACACAAAAACTCCTTCTTTCGTTTGGGGCCTATACTGGCTGGTTCTACCATATATTTGACAAGAAAACAAACGAGAAGGGCATAAATGAAAAGTAAACAAATTTCATGTACATGCTTGAAACGAAAGGAATGACTATTCACATGTTATGCTAGAAACAAAAGGTTCAAGGTTAAGAGAAACTTAGCTTGCTTGAAGATGGAACGTGTGTGCTGGACCTTAAGTGGCTGCCCTGAGTATCCCTGGATTCAAAGGAAAGAAACAAGGGTAGTTTTTCTAGTGTTGGACTCGAAAGAAGGAACCAAGGGTTGAGTTGGTGTTTCACTGGGTTTTCGATTCTAAGGGAAGAAACAAGTGTATTGTTTAGTTTGACTCTGGGTTTGAATATGTGTTTAAGTATTTGAGAGTGTTTGATGATTTTTTCTCTATACCCCAAAGTCCTTTGGATGTGTTGTCCAACCCCTTATACATGTTATGGAGCCTCTTATTTATAGGCGGAGCTGGCTGAGGTTTAGGAGGGAAAACAACACAATTTGAACAAATTGAGTAAAATTTTTTTATAGCTTTCGAGGGGCAGTGTTCGTATGCCAAATTGGTGCAAGAATAGGGGCAGTGTTTTAGGACTGTCGTACAGCAGTTTTGGAGCATTATAGCCAGTGCATCAGGCCTGAACTTGGCAGCAAGCATCTTTTGATATCTCCACCTTTCGTTTTGACCACCTTCGACCAGATCCTTCTTCAAACAATATTATTTGAATTTCATCCAACAAGTGTCTTTCGAATGGGCTCTTTTTGTGCATCCTTCGAAGGAGCCAAATGTGTTCCCTTTGTATGGGTCACCAAAGTATGTCTTAAGGTATGTCTTGCAAGTCCTTCGAACGGGCCTTCAAACATGTCCTTCGAATGAGACACCCAGACATGTCCTTTGAATGGGTCATGTATGTATCTTTGAAAGGGCCAAATATGTGTCCTTCGAATGGACTATATGTCTGTCCTTCGATGGGATCAATTGCAATTCTTCGAATGGGCTAGTAAGGTATACCCTTCGAAAGGGACCCGTATGTATGCCCTTCAAATCCACCAATACATGTCCTTTAAAGGGAGCACCAACCATGTGTGTTGAAGGTTTTCAAGGGTGGAATTGAAGCAAACTATTTCAAAGGTAAATATTGTCCAGTCGAAGCTAGTGTAAACATATCCAATGCCCTGTCGAAGCCTGCATGCAGGAGGTCACTACTTTGTGACTCCAAGCAAGCATATAAGAGGCCATTGCTTAAACGAAGGTTTTCATGAAGAGTCAATGCCCTGTTGAAGCCTGCGTGCAGGGGTCACTACTTTGTGACTCAAGGAAAACGTGTAAGGGGCCAATGGTGAAATCAAAGCTTGCATGCATGAAGCTTTTCCTCTTTGATCGAAGGAGGATGCATGAGGCTCTTTTCCTTGTGCTTGATGGCCTGGTGGGATCCTCTTGCGTGCAAGAAGGAGGCTATGGCACAATGGAAGGCTGCTTGCAGCCAGCCACCACTTTGTGAATCAAAGCAAACATGGAGGTAATTATTTGTCTAATCAACACAGGCATGTAAGCATCAAATGTCCAATTGAAGCAGGTATGTAGGCCACCATTACATTATGAACCATGTGAGGCCAATGATACAATCAAAGGTTGCATGCATGAAGCTCCTGCTTTGTGAATCAAAGTAAGCGTGTCAGAGGCAAACGCCCAATCGAAGGATGCAAGCCAAGCTTGCATCGAAAAAGGCCAAAAGTCTAATCGAAGGATGTGAATAGAAGAAAACTTGTTTTTTCTCCAATTTTGTCAAAAATATTATTTTTATCTGTTTTCCCCTTTTTTAACAGTTTCCTCTTTAACCTGATGCTGGAAAATCCAATTGTACATGTGTAACCTTAAATTTTGAGAATCCTTGTGAGAAATGCCTTGAGAAATGAGAGGGAAAATTTTGGGGTACAATAACTGCCCTGTTCAATCTTCTTAAACCTAAAAATTAAGTATGGCATGTTGCCGTTCATAGCTTGAAGGTAGAAGATGACTGAACACTAGAGTGCCCAGAAATTTTCACTTGATGATGTGGTTGTTGATTGTGTAGGGAATGAGCTTAAAGATGCCATTTAGAGAGATGATGGAGATTTATCAGAGATGGGCTTATAGATGCCATCCAAGGGTGATTGTTGACATGAATTAGACTAAGTCTAAGCTTGACTTCAACTGGAAAAGAATCAAAATAAATCTTGGGAGCGATTTATCTGAACCAGAGAAAGTGTCTACCAGAAAGGAATCAGGATAAACCATTGATCGATTTAAACTGAACCAGCAGAGGTCTTGAATATTCTTTCATTTATGATGGGCCTGTGTAGGGCTGCTCCAGGATGAATCCATGTGAAACATCATCTAGAATTTAAGAGAAGGAACCTGGGTAGGGTTGCTTCAGGATGAGTTCGTGTGAAACTGCATTTGGAAATGAGAAGGAACCTGGTGTTGTACCCCAAAATTTGCCCTCTCATTTATTAAGACTTTTCTCACAAGATCTCTTTGACTCAAGAATGGATTAGGGTTTGGTTAGCTCTAGACAACTCACCTTGCACTGATAACCCAAAATTAGGGTTTGAGTTTTCACAAGGATTTTTGGACTATCATTGCTTCATATGACTTTCAAACATCATTATGGACCCCTAAGATCACTCATGACAAGTTTCAAGCCTTGAACCACATTTTTGATCAGTCAACTGGACAATTGACCTAAAAATCAATTGTATTGAGGAAAAAGTCAACCATGGCCAATTTACAGTCAAACTTCATAATTTTTGATCCACAACAACATTTTAAACTCACATGTATCATTTGGTCAGGTTTGGATCACAATTCCTCAAGAAATTTGATCAAATCACAAAATGGTCAAAATTAGGGTTTTGACCGAGGAAGGGAAATTTTTGATTTTTAACCGAGAAAATGACCAATTCAGTTCAAGCATGATTTCAAGGATTCAATGGCATCATCTTAACCTAATCACATGGCTCAAAACATTTCAAATTCATTGGATTGACAGATGAAATTTGCAGTCAACTGATCAAAAGTCAACTGTACACTGAAAAGTCAAGCTTTGACTTTTTGGTCAAAATCAAGTACCAAGGGTCATAATTCATCAAAAATGTGAAACTTGTTCATCAAGAAAACCAATCTCGAAAATTAGGGTTTTGAATTTGAAATTTTTCTAACTTAGAAATTTTCTAAGTATAGAAAATTTTCTTATTTTTGCTCAACTTTACACCATTTTCACACCATGATGCATATTGATTCAAGGAAATTTCCGAACATGAAAGTCGTAGATCTCCATGAAATCTAAAACTTTTCTTCGAAAATTTTTCCCTAAAGATGCTTGGATCGCAAGTTATAAATTTAGGAATACATGGTCATGAACTTCTTAACTTAGTGAAATTTTGCCCTAATTTAGGCAGGTTTTTGACCCAACTTCATGAAAATTTTTCACCTAGTTCAAAGAGGTATCTCAAAATGCATTTCATATATGAATTATAGAGCACATTTCAAGCTTTCCAAAATGTCAAAGAACTCCTTAAGATCATTTTTGAGTAGGGAGAATCGAAGAGAGGAAGTTGGCATTTTCTCACTTTTTATTCAAGCCATTTCATGAAGAACAAAGTTGCAAATCAATCCTATGCTGGCTAGTTCATGATGTACAGGTCCTAAACTTGTTCCACACTCCTTAATTAAATTATTACTCAATTGAAAAAGCTTTAATCCATGCTTTTGAACCTTTATCCAACTTGTAATTCCATTTATGGCAAAAAGGTTCCATTTCCATTTTCATAAAGAACCACTTTTGCGAACTTTGTAATCTTGAGCATTGGACATGTCCCCTTGGTGCATACAAATATCACAGGTCCCAAGCAAGTTGTACAAACTCATACCATCCCTAAGAAAGCTGGTACAAACATGTGAAGCTTTGGTCTTGTCACTTTGCTTCAAGTACAAGAAAGTTGGCAAAAAGGCTAGCATTGGCAGATCTGTTGGGAAGCTGACCTAAGATCATTTCAATACTAATATACAAACTATATGCAACACATAAAACACTTATCCAAGACCTGGAACAGTCTCAACAAGCAAAACACTAAAAACCTGCTCAAACATACATTTTCTGCACAAACACATCCAACTTCCATTTGGCTCGTGCATTTTGTGTTTAGATCATTCAAACACCTTACATACTTGATATAAAACCCATCTAAACCATGATCCATGTTCTGTAATCTCTTTTCCACCATCTACCATTATTAACTTTGAAGCTTGCAGTTGGACTTGGTCAGGGAGTTCTAGCCACTTTCAGAGCAAGGCAAGGGTTGGAATAGATTCAGGGAAGCTCAAAGAAGCTCAAGCAAGCATCACACCTCCATTAAAGTCACTACATTTCCATACACGATTCCAGCTGAAGGAGGTAAATTTTCAAACTCTATCTCTTTGTACAGGAAACCATAGGCCACGATCTGTGAATAAAAAATGTAGTTCTCATCATAACGAAGCTGTACATACCATTATCTTGCACTGATTTTGCTTGTGTTAAGATAATTTGGAAGTTGAAATCTCTGAAAATATTATGTTAGAATTTAGGGCTTTTAAAATTCTCTTTGATATTTGATAGGTAGATTACATAACTAATATGGTTGGAATCGTGAGTTCAAATGCTACATTTTTCATGTTATAAGTTTTTATTTTTATGGAAGTATGAGGAAGTTACAGGGGATCCGACCAAGGCTTGAGGAAGAAGATGAAACAGGGCAAGGGCGCGGCTTTGTAATATGTTATTTTTGCTTCAGTAAAGACAATGGATGTATGGCCACCCCAGTGGCAAAGCAGCGCGCTGGTGAGACCCATATCCTGGGTTCGAACCTGCGCACTACTTTTGCATTTTTGCATTTTTTCCTTTTCAGTTTTTTTTGACACTTTTTGCAGGATTGGGCCTAGCTTCATGGGCCTGTGTTTTTTCTCATCATCACCACTAATCTGCTATCTTACCCCCTTGGCCAACTTTCTACATTTTTATTTTTTTTATTTGTTTTATTTTCATATTTAATATTTTTATTATTTTCTTTAATGATTAAAAATCCCAAAAATATAAATTATTGATATTATACTTTTATTTTATTTTTATTTTATTTCTCACATAATAATATAGTTTCTTTTAATAGAATATAATTTAATTTTCTTAATAAACTTGTAAATATAATTAAATATACTTAATTTATTTATTTTTGCATTTCATACTTATAAATCCTTATTTTTGCATACATATAAAATTTTAATATTTATATACAATATTATGTTATTATTTTTTTTACACAAAAAAATAATACATATAAAAACTTTATTTTCTTTTAATAAAAAATTAGGGTTAAACCCCTTTCAAAAAATTAAATCTTTTTCCTTATATTTTTAGGTTTAGATTAAAATTTCTTTTACATAAAAATAAGCCATCAAAAACCTTTTACATGTACGTTGCATTGCATTACATTTTAAATATTATATTGTATTTGTCTTAAATTCGTACAAATTCGATTTGGTTGTAATGATATATTTAGCTTTATATTTATGCAAATCCCCATTCAAACTTGTATTCCCCCCTCCCATACAATTATTGTAATAGCTTAGTATATTTACATTACACAATTTATCGCTTTCATATGCCATGATTAGTAATTAGGGTTTGTATGACAAGAACAAAACAAAACAAATAGAACACCCTAAATACAAGACAAAATCAAAAGCATGAAAATGATACACTTGCACACAAGCACCCTTAGGGTTTCACCACTTGGTTGCCTAAAACAAAATGGCCATATTACACATGCGAAGTATCTTGGCAAAACAAATATAAGATCATAGTCCCTCGATGACGCTATTCAAAAGTTGCCTTACAAAAATGATCTTGGTCCCTCAAAATACTAAGATACTTTGCAAGATTGCTAATCATGGCTATACGATGACCCACACCCGTCCCGTTTACATCCAAAGATAGGGTTGCTTACCAAATCCATGGTAAGACAACAATGTCAAAGGAATAGAAAATGAAAAGAAAGACATTTGAGTAGGTAGATTGCTTCTAGTTACTTGCTCTATTTCAAACAACTATCCTTGCTACTTTCAAAAATAAACACACACACATTTCCAAACATTTTACAAACATTGAAAACATTTTCAAAAAGACAAACATGTTTGTATACATTCTTACGAACGAGAATCATTACAAAGATTGCCTAAACAATGGCCTCTTTTACAAAATACTTTCAAAAAGCCACACAAAGCACAATTTCAAACAAAAGCAAGTGATATAGCAAGTAACTAAGAGCCCATGGAAAACCATGGATGAAAAGGGTGCTAATACCTTCCCTTTTCGTAATCTACCCCCCGACCTCAAGAAAACATCTCAAAGGTCTTTCTTGTGCTTATTCACCTTTACTTTTGGATAAAAGAAAAGTCGGTGGCGACTCTTGCTATCCGCAACATTTACGATAAAACACAAAACCTCAAGTCAGTTCTCCCACCGCATCACAGAACTGGCGACTCTGCTGGGGAAATTTATAAAAGTGGGGTTACCTTAGGGTTTAGATCACATTTATTTGCTTACATTGTTTGACTTGTTTGCTTTATATTATGTTTCTTTGTTTGGGTTTGAATCCTCCACCCGGATTTGGGAAACATTATCGGTAAATAGCAATACATTGTGGAAACTGTGCAGGGTATACCGACATGGTCTAAGCAATAGCTATGTTAGTGTGACATATTTGTGGGTACCGGTAGCCTTTGAGTTAATCAAAGAAAATACGGGGCCGCTGAGTGATGTTATGAAGCACTAATGAACTTCTAGAACCCTTTACTTGACCAACTTAGCCTTTAGGATGTAGTGAGATGACCGACTTTGGTGCAGTCCGAAGTTGGTAGATACTCGATACTACACTCATTAAGGGTTGGTTTCTTGGGATATTTTGGTCACCATTAAAGAGGCTTGAGCTGAAATAATGACCAAGGAAACAATCCAGTGATATTGAGCTCCTTAGAACCTGGTTACTATTATTAGGACAAGTTGAGCCAACTAAACTTCAAGAGGGTATTTACCTATAAAACTCCATGCAAGCCTAAACTAAGAACTTGTTTGCTTTGCTTGTATATGCATACTTGTACATAACATCATGGACATCATGAACATCATATGCATTCACTAACCATTTCAAGGATTTTGGAGATTCATCTTTGTTCTTGTTTTGTAGGATATGGATTCACTTCGCAGGAAAACTATCCAAATCAACCTTGTAAGAATTCCTCCAAAACTCAAGGAGTTAGCTACGAGAATCCCTGAAAACTCTTCATTCACCTAGAGGCATGGTCGTCTACTCAACTTGGTCACCTCTAACACAAAGGAGGAAATAATGAAGGTTCTCTTCCAGTTCTTTGACCCTTTGCATCATTGCTTCACATTCCCTGACTATCAGCTTGTGCCTACTTTGGAGGAATTTTCTCAACTCTTGAGGATTCCTATTATCAATCAACTACCTTTCAACGGTACGGAAAGAGGTCCAAAGCCAGAAGAGATTTCTCAAGCCCTGCACTTGCACTCATCTGATGTCACAACTCATTGGGAAACTAGAAGTGGTGTAAAAGGCTTCTTAGCAAAGTTTCTGTTTGAGAAGGCCCAAAGCTGTTGGAATTCCCTAGACTTGCAAGCATTTGAGGAGATTATGGCTCTTCTTATCTATGGGATGGTCTTGTTCCCAAATCCTAACCAACTCATAGATGTTAGCGCTTTCAAAATCTTCATGTCACGTAATCCAGTGCCTACATTATTAGGGGATATCCTACACTCTTTTCACACTCATACAATGAGGAAGAGAGGGGTACTTATGTGTTGCACTCCCCTCCTGGCAAGATGGTTTATTTCTCATCTTCCCCAATCAGTCTTAAATAATGAGCAAGGATTAAGGTGGTCACAAAGATTAATGACGCTCAAACATTCAAATATTCATTGGTGCTCTCGATCCAAAGAGAATGTTATCATTGGTGACCGTTGTGGGGAATTTCCTAATGTACCTCTACTTGGAATTAGGGGAGGCATCACCTACAACCCATGTTTGGCTCTAAGACAGTTTGGTTATGCCCGAAGGGATGGCCCACATGATATGCTGATTCAAGGCTTGGTTTTTGACTACGACAACAACGATCAAGGTCTTCGCCAGAGATTCATCCGAGCTTGGACGATGCTAAACAAGGTGGATAGCAAGACTTTTGGACACAAGAATTCCACCCCCCTTGAGCCTTACCTCAAGTGGGTACGAACCCGCGCTCAAAGTCTTATGATGCCTTATCCATCCATTCTCCCAGTGATTATAGAGCCTGTTAAGACAGGAGAAATACCATACACTATCCTACATCCTGACATGCCCACATCACTCGAAGATCTACAAAAGGATTGGGTACAACTCAAAGGAGAGCGAGATACTTTCGAAGCCCAATTCTACGCAAGCGAGAAGAAGGTTTTGGAACTCACTAGGCTACTTCATGAGGAGCAGACTCTAAACACCTACATAGCACCAAAGAGGATGCGCAACACTTTTTTAACTTAGAATTCTGTATTATTTTGCCCAAGGGGCATTGATGTACTCAAATTCTATCTTATTAATATAACGTGTGCTTCTTTTTGTTTAAAATGAATTTGAATTTTTTTAAATCCTTGAAAGCCTTGCATATATGCATATCATTCATCATGACATAAGCAGGTCTTTTGCAACCACTTTCCTCATCTCTCTACTGTTTATTTCAGTAAGATGGATATCGAACAGACGGTCAAAGATCTCCAAGCTCAAAACACGCAGTTTCAGCAGTTGCTCATGACCCTAGCCAAGGGGCAAGATGAATTGAAGACTCTGTTAACTGAAGAGAGAAAGAAGAAACCAAAGAAGGCCACTGGGGTTTTGAATATGGGGAGAAGATTTCAAGGACAGACTAGAAGGACCTTAAATTTTCAACCACTTTCGGGGAAGGAGAATGGAAGGGAAAAGAAACAGCGGTACCATCAGAATATGAAGAAGAGGAGAAAGAGGAAGACTACTCTGAGGAACAATACCCTCCGGCTGATGATAAGTACATACATCTTGAAGAGCGTTTAAGCGCTATGGAAATACAGAGAGTATCGGGTCTAGATTTTGAAGAATTGGGGCTGGTGTCAGGAATTGTAATCCCGCCAAAGTTCAAAGTGCCATTATTTGCAAAATACGATGGAGTGTTGTGTCCTAAAATGCACCTCCGATCATATGTCAGAAAGATTCAGCCGCACTCTACCGATAAACACCTATGGGTGCATTTTTTCCAAGATAGTTTATCCAGAACACAACTCGATTGGTTTTACCAATTAGAAAGGGCTGACGTCCATAATTGGGAAGACCTTGCTGCAACTTTATATAAACAATACCAGTACAATGCCGATTTGGCGCCTACCCGTACTCAACTTCAGAGTATGGTTATGGCTTCAAATGAGGGTTTTAAAGGCTACGCACAAAAATGGAGGGATCTAGCTGGGAGAGTGCAACCACCTCTGTCTGAAAGGGAGTTGGTAAACATGTTCTTGGGTACTCTATCGGGCCCTTTCTTCAACCATTTGATTGGGAGTTCATCTGCTGGATTTACTGAGTTAATTTTAACCGGAGAAAGGGTAGAGGCTGACATAAAAAGTGGAAAGATCCAAAAAGATTCATCTGCCTCTACAGCTGTGAGAAAACCTTTCCTTGGAAAGAAGGAGGTATCTGCTGTTTATCCATAAAAGAACCAAGGGAGAGCTAAACACCGACCAATGGTAGGGCCGTTATGATCCCAAAACTGACATCTGATCAACCGAGAAGTAACCAACCAAGGGTGGAAAGGCCAGTCTGACAATTCACCAGACTTAATATGACTCTAGCCCAGATTTTACCACATCTGCTGAAATCTAATTTAGAGACCTTAAAGGAGGCTCCAAAGAATCCCAACATGGCGTCCCCCCATTATCACCCGAATGCCAGATGCGCATACCATTCCGAAAGCCCAGGGCACGACACCTACAACTGTTGGGCGTTAAAAAACAAGATTCAAGACCTCATAGATGAAAAATAGATTGATTTTGAGGCGCTAGAGAAACCAAATGTTATTTCCGCTCCTATGCCTAGACATAGTCACAATGCCAATGCTATCGAGGAAGATTTGTTTGTTGCTACAGTAGATGAACTCTTAACTCTGCTCTCGATCATTAAGATGAATTTGTTGAAAGCTGGTATATTCTAAGGTTATGATAAAGACTTCCATATTTGTTTATCCTCATCATTTGATTGCCCTCTACTGAAGACATGTATCCAGCGCCTGATTGACAACCAAGAAATTCTGTTTGAGAATGCTCCTATTTCACGCATTCCAGTTAAAGACATTTCAATCATAACCATCTCCGCTAATCCTTCCAGGGCCCCCAAAAGACCTGTTAGGATTACATCAGTTCCGAAGACTACTCCTCTCATAATTACAATGCCCGGGCCGGTCCCATACGAATCAGACAAGACAGTACCGTGGAATTACGGTGGAGAAATATACTACCATGGTATTAAACAAGATGGGTTGACCACCAAAGAAGAAAGCTCCGTAGAAGAAAGTTTCGACATTAGCAATATTGCCAGAACTAGCAAGATTACCCGTAGCGGTAGAATATTCTCTCCCGAGATTGCCCCTCCAAAGGCAGTTTTTGGACTCGTGGTTGTTCCGAAGATTACCTCTGTACCAATAACCATACCTGCAAGTGCACCTACCAACAAAGACGACGTGACCCCTGTTGTTATCCCTACCAACACTTCTACTATTGAAAGTCGAGGAAAAAGCATTCAAGAAGAGCATGTCTGGACGAAGGCTCAATCACTAGCTATTCCTGAAACATCCAAGAAGGAAATGGAATAGATCCTGAGGATAATAAAGAAGAGTGACTATGACGTGGTTGAACAGTTGGGGCAAACTCCCTCCAAACTCTCCATGCTAGCATTGCTGCTGTGTTCTGAGGCACATGCGAAAGCTCTGGTAAAATTTTTGGACAACCCATGTGCCACAAGAGACGTCTGCTGACCAATTCCAAGATTGTCTGGCCAGTTTAACAACTGATAATGGCTTAGGCTTCTCTGATGCTGATTTGACACCCAGAGGGAGAAAACACAACGAGGCACTACATGTCTCTGTGGAGTGTAAAGGAACGACTCTGGCCCATGTATTGGTAGACACAGGTTCATCTTTGAACGTCTTACCGAAGAAAGCCCTTGACAGATTGGATTGCAAAGGGCTGACTCTAAAACCCAGTAACATAGTTGTGAGAGCATTTGATGGTTCGAAGAGGATGGTCCATGGGGAGGAGGACATCCCGTTAAAGGTGGGAACTCAGACCTTCAATTCAACCTTCTATGTGATAGAAATCCTTCCCTCTTACTCCTGTCTGTTAGGACGCCCCTGGATCCACAATGCAAGTGCCGTCACCTCCACACTACACCAAATGCTGAAGTACCCGGTCCAAGGAAAGATCATAATTGTCCATGGAGAGGAGGAGTACATGATTAGTCATCTGAATTCCTTCCGATATGTGGAGCTGGATGGTGAGTTCATTGAAACCCCTTTCCAACATTTTGAAGAAGTCTCTCAAGAAGTAGCGTTGACCAAGGCGGTATCCTCGATTCCCAAGATCACAAGACCTTCGCTTCGAATGTCATCTCTAAAGGCCGCTAAGGCAGTAGTAGAAGAGGGTGGATGCACCATCTGGGGGCAGCTTCTGGACATCCCGTATAAATCAGAAGTTTGACTTGGGGTTTACTTCAACTGCTCAGAAGGATGTGCACTACGCCCGTGCTACAGGGCCACCTTTGAAGATTAGTAACCGAGAGGTCAACGCAATGGAAGATGTTGAGGAAGATGGTAGCTTGGAAGATTGGATATTTCCTACTGTCAACGGAGGACTTCGCAACTAGGAAGCCATAGACTTTATCTCAATAACCTTCATCTCTCAGTAATTTACCTTTTACATTTCTGTTGGACTTGTAATATTCACAAACAATTTTCACTTTAAAAACCTTGTGTCTTACCCGAGGCACAATGGTCCATTTGTAAGGGTTTTTATTTCATCTTCATATGGAATTCAATGAATCATAGACGTTTTTCCACATACAACCTTTTTGTGCTCATTGTCTTTCTTTTACATTTTTATTGTTTAAAGGTGGCTATACCCTTACACACACCCACACTCACAAATGCAGGTAACCCTCCATTCCGGATCCCATGGGTAACGATACTGCTATAGCCTTCAGTGACTCTGAAGATCCAATCTATTAAGCCGAATACGAAGGTGAAGAAGATCGTGAAGTGCCAGGGGAATTGGCCAGACTACTACAACAAGAGGAAAGAGCTATTCAGCCTCATGAGGAACTGTTGGATACAATCAACTTGGGTACCAAGGAAGATAAAAAGGAAATCAAAGTGGGTGCCAACCTAGAGCCGAGTGTCAAGGAGTGTCTGATTCAGCTATTGCATGATTATGTTGAGATCTTTGCCTGGTCATACGAAGACATGTCGGGACTTGATACAGACATCGTGGTACATCATCTACCCACAAGAGAAGACTGTCCACCAGTGAAGAAAAAAGTCCTCCGCATGAGGCCTGACATGTCAGAGAAGATCAAAGCGGAAGTCATAAAGCAGTTCAATGTTGGGTTCTTAGCCGTCACTTCCTATCCTCAATGGGTTGCCAACATTGTTCCCGTGCCTAAAAAGGATGGCAAAGTAAGAATGTGCATGGATTTTAGAGATTTAAATAGGGCCAGCCCTAAAGATGATTTTCCACTTCCCCACATTGACATCCTGGTTGACAATACAGCCCAGCACAAAGTGTTTTCCTTCATGGATGGATTCTCAGGCTATAACCAGATCAAAATGGCACCTGAGGACATGGAGAAAACTACATTTGTCACACAGTGGGGCACGTTCTACTACAAAGTAATGCCATTCGGACTGAAGAATGTTGGGGCAACCTATCAACGCGCTATGGTAGCTTTGTTTCATGATATGACACATTTTGAGATAGAGGTCTATGTAGATGACATGATAGCCCGATCACAAACTGAAGAGGAACACCTTGATCACTTACAAAAGTTGTTTGTGAGGTTGAAGGAGTACAAGTTAAGATTGAATCCAAACAAGTGTACATTCAGAGTCCGGTCCGATAAACTCTTAGGTTTCGTCGTCAGCAACAGAGGCATCGAGGTCGATCCTGCCAAGGTTAAAGCGATACAAGAAATGCCTGCTCCTCGCACTGAGAAGGAATTCAGAGGATTCTTGGGACGCCTGAACTATATTTCCAAGTTCATTTCTCACTTGACAACTACTTGTGAGCCAATCTTTAAACTGTTGAAGAAAGATCAAGTAGTCAGATGGAACGACGAAAGCCATGTTGAGTTTGACAAGATCAAGGAGTACTTATAAGAGCCCCCTATTTTGATGTCGTCAGTCGAAGGGACACCACTAATCATGTATCTGACTATTTTAGAGAACTCAATGGGGTGTGTATTGGGGAAGCATGACGAGTCTGGCCGAAAAGAGCACGCTATTTACTACCTGAGCAAAAAGTTTACCGACTGTGAAACCAGATATTCACTGCTCGAGAAAACTTGCTGCGCTCTGGCATGGGCTTCTCGCCGGCTAAGACAGTATATGTTGACTCATACCACTTTGTTGATATCTAAGATGGATCAGATAAAGTACATCTTCGAAAAGCCTGCTCTGTCTGGAAGAATAGCTAGATGGCAGATAATATTAACAGAATATGACATACAGTACACTACCCAGAAAGCTATAAAAGGCAGTGTGCTACCTGATCATCTTGCTCATCAAGCTGTAGAGGATTATCAGTCCATGAAGTTTGAATTCCCGGATGAAGACATCATGACACTAGACAAATGTGAAGAGATAAGACCATATGACGGACCTGAACAAGGATCCCGATGGACCCTGTTCTTTGATGGGGCATCCAATGCACTTGGTAATGGTATCGGTGCTGTACTCATATCTCCGGAAGGGTGTCATACTCCCTTTACTGCCAGACTTTGCTTCAACTGTACGAACAACATGGCGGAATACGAAGCATGCATCTTTGGTCTCAAGGCTGCCATAGACTTGGGAATCAAATCTTTAGATGTGTTTGGAGATTCAGCTTTGGTCATCAGTCAGATCAAAGGAGAGTGGGACAGTAAACATCCAAACCTTATCCCTTACAAAGAACATGTTTTGACGTTGCTACCGCATTTTGAGCAGATTACCTTTGAGCATTTCCCGCGAGAAGAAAATCAGCTAGCAGACGCTCTAGCCATAATGTCATCTATGTTTAAACTTAATTGGGATAACGAGGCTCCCCAGATCACCATTGAACGAATGGATGAACCAGCACACTGTCACGAGATTAATACTGAAGAAGTAATGAACCAGCCTTGGTTTCATGAAGTCAAGAGGTATCTCGAGGCTCAAGAATATCCAGAAGGAGCTTCAATCAATGATAAAAAGTTCCTAAGGAGATTCTCTGCTAAGTTTTTCCTAAGTAATGGCATCCTGTACAAGCGCAATCATGACTCTATTTTGCTCCGCTGTGTGGATAAGATTGAGGCTGAGAAGATCATGGCTGAATTGCATGAAGGTACCTTTGGCACCCACTCCAGCGGGCATACGATGGCGAAGAAAATCCTACGGGAAGGCTATTACTGGTCTACCATGGAAGCAGATTTCTATCAACACTCTCGGACCTATCATAAGTGTCAAATTTATGCTGACAAGGTGCATGTGCCTCCGGTTCCTCTAAATGTCTTGACGGCTCCTTGGCCCTTTGCTATGTGGGGAATCGATATGATTGGAGAGATCAAGCCTACAGCCTCCAATGGACACCGCTTCGTCCTACTGGCCATTGATTATTTTACAAAATGGGTCGAAGCAGCTTCCTTTGCGTCTGTTACTAAGAATGTTGTTGCCCGCTTCATCAAGCAGAATCTCATTTTCTGGTACGGTATCCCCGAAAGGATTATCACTGATAATGGTACAAACCTTAACAATACTATGATCACTGCCTTGTGCAAGCAGGCCAAGATTCAACATCACAATTTATCCCCCTATCGGCCGAAGATAAATGGTGTTGTTGAAGCTGCAAATAAAAACATTAAAAAGATCATACAAAAGATTACAGTCACCTACAAGGACTGGCATTAGATGCTGCCATTTGCTCTCCATGGGTACCGTACCACGGCTCGTACATCAACTAGGGCAACACCCTATTCTTTGGTTTATGGCATGGAGGCTGTCTTGCCTATCGAGGTTCAAATTCCCTCTTTGAGAATTATGAAGGATGCAGGTTTGAATGTAGACGATTGGATCCAGACTCGACTTGATCAACTAAACTTAATTGATGAACATAGGCTTACTTTTGTTTGCCATGGTCAGATGGACCAAAAACGGATGATCAAGGCTTTCAACAAGAAAGTCAGACGCCAAGTATATCAAGTTGGAGATCTAGTGATCAAACACATTATCTTACCACAAAGTGATCCCAGGGGAAAATGGACTCCTACCTATGAAGGACCATTTATAATCAAGAACATCTTCTCCGGTGGGGAAATCATCTTAACCACCATGGACGGTGACGATTTGCCACACCCTGCGAACGCGGATATAGTCAAAAGATACGCATAAGAGACCCACTAGGTTGACACACCTAGGCAAAACAAGGGCATCCCGACGAACCAAAAAGGTTCGGGCAAAAATTAGGGATAAAAAAAAATCTCTATATACCCGGCAAGTTGAAAACCCGAAAGGGCGACTTGGGCAAAAAAGGGTTTCCCGATGGACTGAAAACCCGAAAGGGCGGTTCAGGAAAAAGTTAGGGAATTAAAGTGTATTACTATGTCCCGTCGAATCACTTTGAGGACAATATCTTCACTGACAAACTCAGAGCTTCAGATCAATTCAATCATCTTCGGGCAAAGCAACAAGTAGACAAGATATTCGAAGATACGGAGGCTATAGCAGAATGGGAACCCCATAGGATTATCACACATAGCTATCTTTGTATAAATTTTTTCTTACTTTTATGGAACCATCCTCTTACTAGGATATTTGTCTCCTTTGTACAAAATACTTATTCATAGTAAATACAAAGATATATCTTTCAAGTATAGAAAACTATTTGTCCTTTTTCTTTACACTTGTGTTAATTTGCAAAAACGTCTAATGATTCATTAATGAACATATGCATTTGAACATAAGTATTGTTTACAAATAAACAAAATGAAAAAAAGAAAATTACTGAAAGATCGAAAGGATAGGGAAACATCTTTAGGCTATTCCATGAGAAATCCCCACAGTATGTCACTTAAAACCCCAGCGGAACTAAAACTTTAAAACTATCAATCCCCGGCAGAAACCATCCAGTTCCTCTAAATTCCCCAGCAAGTTGTTTTGAAACTTGAAATCCAACCGGATAACAGTTAACTTCTGATACTCCCCAATGGAACCAAGACTCCCACTTATCCCCAATAGAAGTCATCAAAATTCTCTGGATTCCCCAAGCAGACTCCTTAAGCAGTATACAACATTGCTCTAACAACGAAATTTTTGTCATTACTCCAGCTTCAAGACATGAAAAATTTACATATCCTCAGCAACAGTCAAGGATTTATTTTCCTCAGCCAAACAACAATACAGCAAATCAGGTTACATGCGCATACATTACATTCACATGTCATGAACATTGATAAAACACATATATTGCATCATACATTTCATGCAACATAATTTTGTGTTCCAGCTAACATTTTACCCTTTTCAGGATAAGAATAACAGCTACTATTAAACAATGTGAAATCATGATACAGTATGTATACACTCCAAATACGGATGCCATTCCGTTACTCATTCAGATTTCAAGTTCAGATGCAGTAGGGATACGCTCCAAACACGGATGCCATTCTGTTACTCATTCAGATTTTCCAACTTTTAGATACAGTTCAGATACGCTCCAAACACGGATGCCATTCTGTTACTCATTCAGATTTTTCAACTTTTAGATACAATTCAGATACGCTCCAGACACGGATGTCATTTTGTTACTCATTCAAGTTTCAACTTTCAGATACAGTTCGGATACGCTCCAGATACGAATGCCATTCTGATACACATTCAGATTTCAACTTTCAGATACAGTACAAATACGTTCCAGACGTGGACACTATTCTGATACTCATTCTTCCAGCTTACAACTTACAATTCAACAAACATTCTTGGATGGCATCTACAAGCCCATCTCCAACAATATTCTATCACTTCTACAAATGGCATCTTTAAGCCCATTCCCTCAGCTACACATCGCCGAGTGCAAATTTATGGGCACTCTAGTGTCCAATCATCTTTCACCTTTGAGTCGCGAATGACAAAGCTCGCCAATCTAACTCTTCAGGTTTAAGAAGATTGAACAGGGGCAGCTGTTGTACCCCAAAATTTTCCCTCTCATTTATTAATACTTTTCTCACAAGATCTTTTTGACTCAAGAATGGATTAGGGTTTGGTCAGCTCTAGACAACTCACCTTGCACTGATAACCCAAAATTAGGGTTTGAGTTTGCACAAGGATTTTTGGACTATCATTGCTTCATATGACTTTCAAACATCATTATGGACCCCTAAGATCACTCATGAGAAGTTTCAAGCCTTGAACCACATTTTTGATCAGTCAATTGGACAATTGACCTAAAAATCAGCTGTATTGGGGAAAAAGTCAACCATGGCCAATTTATAGTAAAACTTCATAATTTTTGATCCACAACAACATTTTAAACTCACATGTATCATTTGGTCAGGTTTGGATCACAATTCCTCAACAAATTTGATCAAATCACAAAAAGGGCAAAATGGTCAAAATTAGGGTTTTGACTGAGGAAGGGAAATTTCTGATTTTTAACCTAGCAAATGACCAATTGAGTTCAAGCATGATTTCAAGGATTCAATGGAATCATCTTAACCTAATCACATGGCTCAAAATATTTCAAATTCATTGGATTGACAGATGAAATTTGCAGTCAACTGATCAAAAGTCAACTGTACACTGAAAAGTCAAGCTTTGACTTTTTTGTCTAAATCAAGTACCAAGGGTCATAATTCATCAAAAAATTTCCAAATTTGAAACTTGTTCATCAAGAAAACCAATCTTGAAAATTAGGGTTTTGAATTTGAAAATTTTCTAACTTAGAAATTTTCCAAGTATAGAAAATTTTCTTATTTTTTCTCAACTTTACACTACTTTCACACCATGATGCATATTGATTCAAGGAAAATTCCCAACAAGAAAGTTGTAGATCTACATGAAATATACAACTTTGCTTCACAGAAGTTTCCCTAAAGATGCTTGGATCTCAAGTTATAAATTTAGGAATACATGGTCATGAACTTCTTAACTTAGTGAAATTTTGCCCTAATTTAGGCAGGTTTTGGACCCAACTTCATGGAAATTTTTCACCTAGTTCCAAGAGGTATCTCAAAATGCATTTCAAATATGAATTATATAGAACATTTCAAGCTTTCCAAAATGTCAAATAACTCCTCAAGATCATTTTTGAGTAGGGATAATCGAAGAGAGGAAGTTGGCATTTTCTCACTTTTTATTCAAGCCATTTCATGAAGTACAAAGTTGCAAATCAATCCTATGCTGGCTAGTTCATGCTGTACAGGTCCTAAGCTTGTTCCACACTCCTTAATTAAATTCTTACTCAATTTACAAAGCTTTAATCGATGCTTTTGAACCTTTATCCAACTTGTAATTCCATTTGTGGCAAAAAGGTTCCATTTCCATTTTCATAAAGAACCACTTTTGCAAACTTTGTAATCTTGAGCATTGGACCTGTCCCCTTGGTGCATACAAATCTCACAGGTCCAAAGAAAGTTGTACAAACTCATACCAACCCTAAGCAAGCTGGTACAAACATGTGAAGCTTTGGTCTTGTCACTTTGCTTCAAGTATAAGAAAGTTGGCAAAAAGGCTAGCATTGGCAGATCTGTTGGGAAGCTGACCTAAGATCATTTCAATACTAATATACAAACTATATGAAACACATAAAACACTTAGCCAAGACCTGAAACTGTCTCAGCAAGCAAAACACCAAAAACCTGCTCAAACATACAGTTTCTGCACAAACACATCCAGCTTCCATTTGGCTCGTGAATTTTGTGTTTAGATCATTCAAACACCTTACATACTTGATATCAAACCCATCTAAACCATCATACCTATTCCATAATCTCTTTTCCACCATCTGCCATTGTTAACTTTGAAGCTTGCAGTTGGACTTGGTCAGGGAGTTCTAGCCACTTTCAGAGCAAGGCAAGGGTTGGAATAGATTCAGGGAAGCTCAAAGAAGCTCAAGCAAGCATCAAGCCTCCATTAAAGTCACTATATTTCCATACACGATTCCAGCTGAAGGAAGTAAATTTTCAAACTCTATCTCTTTGTACAGGCAACCATAGGCCACGATCTGTGAATAAAAAATGTAGTTCTCATCATAACGAAGCTGTACATACCATTATCTTGCATTGATTTTGCTTGTGCTAAGAAAATTCGGAAGTTGAAATCTATGAAAATATTAGGTTAGAATTTAGGGCATTTAAAATTCTCTTTGATCTTTGATAGTTAGATTACATAACTTATATGGTTGGAATCGTGAGTTCAAATTCTACATTTTTCATGTTATAAGTTTTTATTTTCATAGAAGTATGAGGAAGTTACAGGGGATCCGACCAAGGCTTGAGGAAGAAGATGAAACAGGGCAAGGGCGCAGCTTTGTAATATGTTATTTTTGCTTCAGTAAAGACAATGGATGTATGGCCACCCCAGTGGAAAAGCAGCACGCTGGTGAGACCCATGTCCTGGGTTCTAACCTGCGCGCTACTTTTGCATTTTTGCATTTTTTCCTTTTCAGTTTTTTTGACACTTTTTGCAGGACTGGGCCTAGCTTCATGGGCCAGTGTTTTTTCTCATCATCACCACTAATCTGCGATCTTACCCCCTTGGCCAAATTTCTACATTTTTATTTTTTTTATTTGTTTTATTTTCATATTCAATATTTTTATTATTTTCTTTAATGATTAAAAATACCAAAAATATAAATTATTGATATTATACTTTTATTTTATTTCTCACATAAAAATATAGTTTATTTTAATTGAATATAATTTATTTT
Source organism: Vicia faba (assembly GCA_948472305.1). Taxonomy (NCBI): domain Eukaryota; kingdom Viridiplantae; phylum Streptophyta; class Magnoliopsida; order Fabales; family Fabaceae; genus Vicia; species Vicia faba. The sequence goes on along the minus strand of OX451735.1, from coordinate 931,580,844 downwards.
TCTTAATAAACTTGTAAATATAATTAAATATACTTTATTTATTTATTTTTGCATTTCATACTTATAAATCCTTATTTTTGCATACATATAAAATTTTAATATTTATATACAATATTATTTTATTTTATTTTTTACACAAAAATAATACATATAAAAACATTATTTTCTTTTAATCAAAAATTTAGGTTAAACCCCTTTCAAAAAATTAAATATTTTTCCTTATATTTTTAGGTTTAGATTAAAATTTCTTTTACATAAAAATAAGCCATCAAAAATCTTTTACATGTACATTGCATTGCATTACATTTTAAATATTGTATTGTATTTGTCTTAAATTCGTACAAATTCGATTTGGTTGTAATAATATATTTAGCTTTATATTTGTGCAAATCCCCATTCAAACTTGTATCCCCCCTCCCATAAAATTGTTGTAATAGCTTAGTATATTTACATTACGCAATTTATCGCTTTCATATGCTATGATTAGTAATTAGGGTTTGTATGACAAGAACAAAACAAAACAAATAGAACACCCTAAATACAAGACAAAATCAAAAGCATGAAAATGATACACTAGCACACAAGCACCCTTATGGTTTCACCACTTGGTTGCCTAAAACAAAATAGCCATATTACGCATGCGAAGTATCTTGGCAAAACAAATATAAGATCATAGTCCCTCGATGACGTTATTCAAAAGTTGCCTTACAAAAATGATCTTGGTCCCTCAAAATACTAAGATACTTTGCAACATTGCTAATCATGGCTATACGATGGCCCACTCCCGTCCTGTTTACATCCAAAGATAGGGTTGCTTACCAAATCCATGGTAAGACAACACTGTCAAAGGAATAGAAAATGAACAAGAAAGACATTTGAGTAGGTAGATTGCTTCTAGTTACTTGCTCTATTTTCAAACAACTATCCTTGCTACTTTCAAAAACAAACACACACACATTTCCAAACATTTTAAAAACACTGAAAACATTTTCAAAAAGACAAACATCTTTGTATACATTTTTACGAACGAGAATCATTACAAAGATTGCCTAAACAATGGCCTCTTTTACAAAATACTTTCAAAAAGCCACACAAAGCACAATTTCAAACAAAAGCAAGTGATCTAGCAAGTAACTAAGAGCCCATGGAAAACCATAGATGAAAAGGGTGCTAATACCTTCCCTTTTCATAATCTACCCCCCAAACTTAAGAAAACATCTCAAAGGTCTTTCCTGTGCTTTTACACCTTTCCTTTTGGATAAAAGAAAATTCGGTGGTGACTCTATCTAACCGCAACATTTGCGATAAAACGCAAAACCTCAAGTCAGTTCTCCCACCGCATCACACCTGGGTAGAGTTACTTCATGATGAGTCAGTGTAAAACTTCATCTGGAAATATAGAGAAGGAATCTGGGTAGGGTTACTTCATGATGAGTCCATGTAAAACTGCATTTGGAAATGAGAAGTAATCTGGGTAGGTGTGATACGGTGGGAGAACTGACTTGAGGTTTCACGTTTGTGTTCGCAAATGTTTCGGTTTAGCAAGAGTCGCCACCGACTTTTTATTTTATCCAAAGGAAAGGTCAAAAAGCACAAGAAAGACCTTTGAGATGTTTTCTTGGGTTCGGGGAGTAGATTATGAAAAGGGAAGGTGCAAGCACCCTTTTCATCCATGGTTATCCATGGGCTCTTAGTTACTTGCTTAGATCACTTGCTTTGCTTTTCAATTGTTTGAAATGGTGCTTTGTGTGTGGTTTTTGAAAATGCTTTGAAAAAGAGGCCTTGTCTAGGCAACCTTTGTAATGATTCTTGTTTGAATATATACAAAGGTGTTTGTCTTTTGAAAAGATATTTCAATATTTGAAAGTTTGTTTTTGGGAAATGTTTTGAAATTGTGTTGTGAGGTGTGTTTGAAAATAGCAAGGATGTTTTGCAAGTTTTTGATCAAGTAACTAAGAGTTGTCTACCCTATTTTACTCAAAAGATCTTTCTTATGTTTTTAACCCTTTTAACAGTGTTGTTTCAACATTGTATTTTGTGAACAACCTTGTGTTAGGATGTTAAACGGGACAGGCGTGGGTCATCGTATAGACCATGATAACAATAATGTCAAGTATTTTTGGAAATTTTCTTGAGGGACTTGATCATTTTGTTTAGGCAACTCAGATAGCGTCATCGAGGGACTATGATCTTTGTTTTGTTTTTGTTTATCTAAAGTACTTGACATGCATACCATGGCCCATTTTTGAAGGCAACAAGTGGATTGTAACCCTAGGGGTGCAAGTGTGCATTGTGTTTATTTTTCATGCATTTTTATCTTGGATTAGGTCAAACTATTTGTTAATTTGATTTTTGCATACAAACCCTAAGTCTAATCATGGCATAATTGAAAGCATTTAAAGGTGCGAAAATTTAAATTCTACACTATTACAACATGATATAGGGAGGGGGTACAAATTTGAATTGGGGATTATTTTTCAAGAAATTAAATCCTAAATTATTACAACCATATTGAATTTGCAAGGCATAATATTTAAATGTACAATATTTAAATAAATACAATAAATAAACATTAAATAAAATGTTTTATGCAAAAAAAAGGGTTTTTGTGTATGTAAAGTATTTTCAATGGAAAGAAAAGTAAAGAAATAAATAAAAAGGGTTATTTTTAATTATTATTGTTTTTAGGGAAAAAATCCTAATTTCTTAAGAAAATAAATATAATGTATTATTTATGTACAAAAGTGTATTAACATGTATAAAAGTGAAATATATCCTAAAAAGGGTATTTTTTAGTATAAATGATAATAAAAATAAAATACAATATTTTTGTTCTTTTTATTCTAATTATTTAATATATATATACATATATATATATATATATATATATATATATATATATATATATATATATATATATATATATATATATATATATATATATATATATATATATATATATATATATATATATATATATATATATATATATATATATATATATATATATATATATATATATATATATATATATATATATATATATATATATATATATATATATATATATATATATATATATATATATATATATATATATATATATATATATATATATATATATATATATATATATATATATATTAAATATATTAAGTGTATATAAAAATAAAATAAATTATTTACAAAAATGTATATATTTCAATAAAATATTTTCAAATGTGAACAAAAATAATAAATAAAAATAAAAGTATTTTTTACATTATTTTTAAATTTAAACAACATAAATATAATGTATTTAATGTATTAATGCTAGAAATAATTAAAATAAATACCAAATAAATATAAAAATTTATGAAAATATTTTTGAAGTATTTTTTATATTTAGAAAATAAAATATCAAAGTCATAAATAAAATAAAAATACAAAAATGATAAATATACAAGAAATGGGCCAGGGGGGTGTGAACTGAAAATGTCACTGTTAGAAGCAAAAATAACCAGGCCCAGCCCAAGAACTTCATCTTCTTCCTCTAATCAAACACCAAAACGCGCGTTTTCCACACAAACTTGTATCTCCTGATTCAGTGCTTTTTTGACAAAACTCAAAACATGAAACTTGTAGAGCATCAAACAACGAATCTAACCATATAAAAAACTTAAGCTAACTCTCAAAGACCAGAGAGAATTTCTCTGGCCCTAATTTCTAACCTAGTTTTTTCCAGAAAGTTCATGGATGAAATTCTCCTAGCACGATTAAGATAAATGAAAACTAAGCACATGTATGGTTTCAGGGCTATGAATACAACATCTTTGATTCATAAACCTAAGTCTAACTATTCCTAAATAGAGAGATAGAAGTTCATCAAAATACCTGTTTCAGTTGAGTTCGAGCTGGACAATGCATCAACTTTCAATGGTGCTTGAGGTTCTTTTGAGCTTGCCTGATGTCCACTGAACCTTTCCCAATGCTTAGTTTGTTTTGAAGTGGCCTGAATCGTGCTACATAACTCAACCTGCAAAGCTTCCAAACAAAAATGGCAATGTGTGTTAATGGAGTTACAACAACTTGTAAATGGTCTGGACAACTTAGGTATATAGTTTGGAATGTGTTTGAAGTGCTTTTGGACAAAACGCACGAGGGAATTTGAATGTGGCTTGCAAAATGTAGAACTGGCCCTATTTTGCAAGAAAATGGAGATTTTGAGTATGAGGAGGTTTGAGTGGTGAAGAGCTCGTGCTTCTGGCTTGCTAGGGTATGAGAAACTTGTTTGACTACTTTTCTTCAGTTGGTTTTATCAGATGTGTGTGTTGTCTTGTTTTTGACAAGTTGCTTGGTTATGAAGCAAAATGAGAAGTGACAAAGAGCAGGCCTGTACAGGCTAGCTCTAAACCTGCATACATTGTGCAAGCTTGGCCCCAAGTTTATGGATTTGGTTGACAACATAAGATCTTGTTCAAGGCTCAAGTATTAGTGGTTTGACATAAAGCAACCTTTTGCAAAAATGGAAATGTGCCTTTTACCATTTAGGGATTAAACTTGTGTACAATACCCTAATTACCAAGACAATGCATTGGCTCAATGGATTTCCATTAAATTATGGAGTACAAACTGGTTTAGAGGCCTGTAATTGTGAACCAAGCTAGCTAGGTCAGATTTGGCAAGTGGTATGAACATGTATTGGCCATGGTTGCAAAGTGAGTTTTTGCCAACTTCAAGCAATCGATTCTCCCTAACCACAAAGGTGTTTTAGGAGTTCTTGGACAATTTGGAAAGCTTGCAACATGTAATATAATCCATATTTGAAATGCAACTGAAGACTCCAAGTGGAACTATGTGAAAAATGGCCAAGAAGATGGGTCAAAATCCTGCCTAAACTAGGGCAAAATTTCTCTAAGTTAAAAGTTTTAGGTACCCTTGTTCCAAAAATCATAACTTGAGATACAAGCTTCTTTTGAGAAAACTTTGTGAATCAAAGTTGTAGAATTTGTGATGGACTACAAGTTTCATGTTGTATGTTTTGTTTGAATCCAGTTGCATCTTGGTGAAAAAATGGGACAAAGTTAGGAAAAAAATAAGAAAATTGTATAACTTAGAAAATTTCTAAGTTATGAAAATTTTCCATTTTGAACCCTAATTTGCATTTTTGGGTTTCTTGATGAAAAAGTTTCATAATTTGACATGTCTTGATGAAAAATGACCCTTGGCACTTGATTTTGACGAAAAAGTCAAAGTTTGACTTTTCAGTATACAGTTAAATTTTGATCAGTTGACTGAAAAATTCATCTGTCAATCCTATGCATTTGAGATCTTTTGAACTTGTTGAATGGGTCAAGATGATGTCATTGAGTCCTTGAGTCCATGTTTGAGCTTGATTTGCCATTGGCTTGGTCAAACAATCAAAAATTGCCTTTGTACAGTCAAAACCATAAAAATGACCATTTTGCCCTTTTGGTGATCTGATCAAGTTTCTTGTGGAATTTTGATCCAAACTTGATAAAATGGTTCATATGAGTTCATGATGTTGATGTGGGTCAAATTTCATGAGGTTTGACTGTCAATTGGCCACAATTGACTCTTTCCCCAATACAACTGGTTTCTAGGTCAATTGTCCAATTGACTGGGCAAAATTTTGAATCAAGGCTTGAAACTTGGTATGGACAAACTTGTGAGTCCAATATGAAGTATGAAAGTCACTTTGGGAATTGTAGGTCAAAACATCAATGTGCAAACTCAAACCCTAATTTAGGTCAACAGTGCAAGGAGGTGTCTTGAGCAGAGCAAACCCTAGCTTGATCTTGAATTCCAAGAGTCTTGTGATGAGAAATGTTGATGAAATGAGAGGGAAAATTTTGGGGTACAAAAGTTGCCCCTGTTCAATCTTCTTGAACCTGAAGAGTTAGATAGGCAAGTTTGCCTTTCGCGACTCGAAGGTAAAAGAGGATTGGACACTAGAGTGCCCGTAAATTTGCACTCGTCAAAACATAGCTGAGGAAATGGGCTTAAAGATGCCATTTAGAGATGGTAGGATCTTGCTGGAGATGGGCTTAAAGATGCCATCCAAGAATGTTTGTTAAATTGCAATGTGGTGGGTCAGAAGAATGAGCATTAAAATGGTATCCGTGTCTGGAATGCATTTGAACTGTATTTGGAGACTGAGTCTGTATGAGCAAAAGAATGGCGTCCGTGTCTGGAGCGTATCCTGTCTGTAACTGTGCTTGAATATCAGAATGACTGCCGTGTCTGGAGTGTATCTGTATTGTATCTGAATTCTGAATGGGCGACAGAGAAACATCTGTGTATGGAGCATCTCTGGGCTGGGGATCTGAATAAGCAATAGATTAGCATCCGTGTTTGGAGCATCCGTAAACTGTTTTCATGATCCTTGAAGTTGAATAAGCAATAGATTAGCATCCGTGTTTGGAGCATCCGTAAACTGTTTTCATGATCCTTGAAGTTGAATAAGCAATAGATTAGCATCCGTGTCTGGAAGCATCCGTAAACTGTTTTCATGAGCTGAATCTGAACAAGCGATAGATTATCATCCGCGTTTGGAAGTATCCGTAAACTGTTTTCATGATCCTTAAAGTTGAATAAGCAATAGATTAGCATCCGTGTCTGGAAGCATCTGTAAACTGTTTTCATGAGCTGAATATGAACAAGCGATAGATTATCATCCGTGTTTGGAAGTATCCGTAAACTATTTTCATGATCCTTGAAGTTGAATAAGCAATAGATTAGCATCCGTGTCTGGAAGCATCCGTAAACTGTTTTCATGAGCTGAATCTGAACAAGCGATAGATTATCATCCGCGTTTGAAAGTATCCGTAAATTGTTTTCATGATCCTTGAAGTTTGTAGCTTGTTAATCTTATCCTATGAAGGGTAAAATATTAGCCGAAACACAAAGTTATGTTGCATGAAATGTATGATGCAATATATGTGTTTTATCAATTTTCATGATATATGAATGTAATGTATGCGCATGTAAGCTGATGAGCTGTCTTGCCGAGGAAAATAAATCCTTGACTGATGTTGGGGATTCCAAAAATCTTTGATTACTGAAGATGAGAAATCCCTACTGACTGCTGGAGATTGAAAATCCTCGGCGATTTGAGGGGATTAACAAGGCCTTTGACAACTTCTGCAGGGAATGAGAATCCTTCATGACTTTCCTGGGAAATAGGGAAAACTCTGAAAATCTCTACTGGGGAGTTGAAACCTAGGAGGCTTCTGCTTGGAGAAATGAGACCGAGAATCTTCGATCTTGTTGGGAGATAACTCTGTGGGGGAGAATGTTTACTCGGCCGGTGAAATCAGGAGTTTTGGGTTGCATGCCAAACTATTGGGGAAATTGGGGGAAGTTTAACAGTTCCCACCGGGGGTTGATAGTTGGAAACTTGACTTCGCTGGGGAAGAAGGTTTAGAATATACTGGCTCCGCTAGGGGATTTTGAAGTTTAACTCCGCTGGGGAATAATACTCCAAATTTTTAGCTTTGTTGAAGATTTGAATGATGTATCGTAGGGGATTCCTTCTGAAATGGCATAAAGATATCTTCCTAAACTTCAACCTCTCAGTAATCATCTTTTCTCAATTTCGTTTTATTTGTAAGCAATGATTATGTTCAAATGCATATGCCTATTTAACAAAACATTGGACGTTTTTCAAATAAAACATAAGTGTAAAAAAGAAAAGGAAGGCAAGCAAATTTCTGCACTTGGAAGTGTATTTGTATTAACTTTTATGAGTATCTTTGTACAAAGGAGACAGACATCCTAGTAAGAGAATGTTGTCGTAAAAATTGAAAAATTTTATACAGAAGAAAGATGGCTATGTGTAACAATTCCATGGGATTCCCATTCTGCTATAGCCTTCACAACTCTGAATATCTTGTCCATTCATTGCTTCGTCCGTCGATGACTAGGTTGATCAGAAGCTCGGAGCTTGTTGATGAAGAGATTGTTCTTAAAGTGATCCGACGAGACACAGTCATACGCTTTAATTCCCTAACTTTTTCCTAGATCGCCCTTTCGGGTTTTCGGTCCACTGGGAAACCCTTTTTTGCCCAAGTCTCCCTTTCGGGTTTTCAACTTTCCGGGTGTACAGATTTTTTTGTTTTATCCCTAATTTTTGCCTGAACCGCCCTTTCGGGTTTTCGGTTCACCGGGATGCCCATTTTTGCCCAAGTCGCCCTTTCGGGTTTTCGACTTGTCGGGTTATTTTATGCGTAGTATCTTTTGACTATGTCTGCGTTCGCAGGGTGTGGCAAATCGTCACCGTCCATGGTGGTCAAAATCATTTCCCCACCAGAAAAGATACTCTTGATCACAAATGGTCCTTCGTAAGTAGGAGTCCACTTGCCCCTGGGATCACTTTGCGGTAAGATGATCCGCTTGATTACAAGATCTCCGACTTGATATATCTGACGCCTGACTTTCTTGTTGAAAGCCTTGATCATGCGTTTTTGATACGCCTAACCATGACAAACAACAGTAAGTCGCTTCTCGTCGATCAAATTGAGTTGATCAAGCCGGGTCTGAATCCAATCGTCTTCACTCAAACCAGCGTCTTTCATGATCCTTAAGGAAGGAATCTGAACTTCCATGGGTAGGACAGCCTCCATGCCATACACCAAAGAAAATGGGGTTTCCCCTGTTGAAGTACGTACCGTGGTACGATATCCGTGCCAGTCCTTGTAGGTGACTGTCATCTTTTGAATGATCTTCTTGATATTTTTGTTCGCAGCTTCAACAACACCGTTCATCTTCGGCCGATAGGGAGATGAATTGTGATGATAAATCTTGAACTGTTCGCATAGAGCAGTGATCATAATATTGTTCAGATTTGTACCGTTATCTGTGATGATCTTGTCGGGGATACCATACCGGCATATGAGGTTCTGCTTAATGAAACGGGCAACCACATTCTTTGTAACGGAGGAAAAGGAAGCTGCCTCGACCCATTTGGTGAAGTAATCAATAGCCACCAGGATGAAGCGATGTCCATTGGATGTCGTGGGCTTGATCTCTTCGATCATGTCAATGCCCCACATTGCGAATGGCCAAGGAGCTGTCAGAACGTTGAGAGGAACAGGAGGAATATGTACCTTGTCGGTGTAGACTTGGCATTTGTGGCACGTACTGGACTGTTGGTGGAAATCAGCTTCCGTGGTAGACCAATAGTAGCCTGCCCTTAGAATTTTATTAGCCATCGTATGTCCACTCAAGTGGGTGCCAAATGTGCCACTGTGTATCTCAATCATGATCAACTCTGCTCCAGCTTTGTCCACACAACGAAGTAAAACACAGTCATGGCTGCGCTTATAAAGGATGCCATTGCTTAGGAAGAACTTGGAAGCAAATCTCCTTAAGAACTTTTTATCATTGACTGTAGCCCCTTCAGGATATTCTCTAGTCTGGAGATACCTTTTGATTTCCTGAAACCAAGGTGGTTCCATTACTTCTTCGGTATTAATCTCATGACAATGCGCAGGTTCGTCCATTCGCTCGATGGTGATTTGGGGAGACTCGTTATCCTAGTTGAGTTTAAACATGGAGGACATTGTAGCCAGAGCATCTGCTAGATGATTTTCTTCTCGCGGAAAGTGTTCGAAATTAATCTGCTCGAAATGAGGCAACAATGTCAGGACATGTTCTTTGTATGGGATAAGATTAGGATGTTTGGTGTCCCACTCTCCTTTGACTTGACTGATAACCAAAGCCGAGTCTACAAATACGACCAAAGATTTGATTCCCAAGTCTATAGCAGCCTTGAGACCAAAGATGCAAGCTTCATATTCAGCCATGTTGTTGGTACAGCTGAAACAAAGTCGGGCAGTGAAGGGTGTATGGCAACCTTCCGGAGAAATGAGTACCGCATCGATACCGTTGCCAAGTGCATTTGAAGCACCATCAAAGTACAGGGTCCATCGGGATCCTTGTTCAGGTCCGTCATACGGTCCGTTACCTTCAATGTTGTCCAATATCATGATGTCCTCGTCAGGGAAGTCGAATCTCATAGATTGGTAATCTTCGACGGCTTGATGAGCTAGATGGTCAGCTAGTATACTCATCTTTATAGATTTTTGGGTAGTATACTGGATATCATACTCAGTCAGGATCATTTGTCATCTAGAGATTCTTCCAGATAAAGCAGGCTTCTCAAAGATATACTTGATCGGATCCATCTTGGAAATCAGCAGAGTGGTATGAGTCAATATATACTGCCTTAGCCGGCGAGCAGCCCATACCAAAGCGCAACAAGTTTTCTCGAGCAGTGAGTAGCGAGTCTCACAGTCGGTAAACTTTTTGCTAAGGTAATAAATGGCATGCTCTTTTTTGGCCAGACTCGTCATGTTGGCCCAGCACGCACCCTATTGAGTTATCCAAAACAGTCAGATACATGACTAACGGCCTTCCTTCGACGAGTGGCATCAGAATAGGGGGTTCTAGCAAGTACTCCTTGATCTTATCAAAAGCAACTTAACAATCATTGTTCCATTCAACTACCTGATCTTTCTTCAACAGTTTGAAAATTGGCTCACAGCTAGATGTCAGGTGAGAGATGAACCTCGCAATATAGTTCAAGCGTCCCAAGAATCCTCTAACCTCCTTCTCAGTGCGGGGGCAGGCATTTCTTGTATAGCCTTTACTTTAGCTGGATCAACCTCAATGCCTTTGTTGCTGACAATAAATCCCAAAAGTTTACCAGACCTAACTCCAAAAGTGCACTTGCTTGGGTTCAGTCTGAGCTTATACTCCTTCAACCTGGAAAACAGCTTTTGCAAATGACCAAGGTGTTCTTCTTCTGTCTGTGATCGAGCTATCATGTCGTCTACATAAACTTAGATCTCATGATGTATCATATCATGAAACAAAGCTACCATGGCGCGTTGATAGGTTGCCCCTGCATTCTTCAGTCCAAATGGCATCACTTTGTAGTAGAAGGTACCCCATTGCGTGACAAAAGTAGTTTTCTCCATGTCCTCGGGGGCCATTTTGATCTGGTTGTATCCCGAGAATCCATCCATGAAGGAAAATACCTTGTGTTGAGCTGTGTTGTCAACCAAGATGTCGATGTGTGGCAGGGGAAAATCGTCTTTAGGGCTAGTCCTGTTTAAATCCCGATAGTCCACACACATTCTGACTTTGCCGTCCTTCTTAGGCACAGACACAATGTTAGAGACCCATTGTGGATAGGAAGTAACAGCCAGAAAGCCAACGTTGAATTGCTTCATTACCTCAGCCTTGATCTTCTCAGACATGTCGGGCCTCATTCGGCGGACCTTTTTCTTGACCGGTGGACAGTCTTCTCTTGTAGGGAGACGGTGGACCATGATATCTGTGTCTAGCCCCGGCATGTCTTCATAAGACCAGGCGAAGATTTCAACATATTCGTTCAACAACTGCACTAAGCGCTCTTGGACACTTAGTTCCAGGTTGGCACCCACTTTTACTTCTTTCCTGTCTTCCTCTGTCCCCAAGTTGATGGTTTCTAGCAACTCTTCATGAGGCAGAATAGCCCTCTCTTCTTGTTGTAGAAGTCTGGCTAACTCTCCCGGCACTTCACAGTCTTCGTCAACTTCGTACTCAGCATGATTGACCAAATCTTCAGAGTTATCGAAGGCTAAAGCAGAATAGTCACCCATGGAATCCGGAGTGGATGGGTACCTGCATTTGTGAGTGTGGGTGTATGTAAGGGATAGCCATCCTTAAACAAAACAAAATGCAAAAGGAAGGAAAATGAACACAACTTATAGATGAAAAACATCCAATGATTCATTAAAACATGACATATGATAATGAAGAAAATCAAGCCCTTACAAATGGACCTACGTGCCCCGTGCGAGGCATGAGGTGAAAATAGTGTGCGAATTGTTTAGTTATTACAGACCATAAATGGGAAATTGTTCAAAGATAAAATTACTAGTTGATAAAGGTGATGGGAATAAAATACTTTGCTTCCCAGTTGCTTAAACCCCCTTCGACGGTTAGAAAGATCCAATCTTCAAAGTGACCCTCTTCATCATCTTCTACAAAATTGATTCTGTGGTGAGTGATCTTGACGGGTGGTCCTCCAGCCTTGGAGCGACGCATAGCCTTTTGTCCTGCAGCAGTAAACCCTAACCCAAACTTGTCCGTCTTATGGGGAAAATCAGGCAATTGTCCCCACACTGTGCTCTTCCCCTCTTTAATTACAGCCTCTGCGTCCTTGAGAGATGCCATCCTGGATACATGCTTGGGAACGATAGGCACCTCGACCATTGTCTTCGCAACTGCTACCTCAGGAGAAACTTCCTTAAAATGTTGGAAAGGCGTTTCAATGAACCCGCCATCTAACTCCTCATAGCGGAAGGAATTGAGATGACTTATCATGTACTCTTCCTTGTCGTGCACTGTTATAATCTTACCCTTAACAGGATATTTTAGCATTTGGTGCAAAGAGAAGGTAACTGCCCCGGCATAATGGATCCACGATCTTCCTAACAAACACGAATATGACGGACGATTGTCCATCACGTAAAAGGTGGAGTTGAAAACTTCTGTGCCTAATTTGATAGGAATGTCAACCTCTCCATGAACCATTCTTTTGGATCCATCAAACCCCATAACAACGATGTTACTAGGTTTGAGGGTCAATCCTTCGCAGTCCAAACGGTCCAACGCTTTTTTTGGCAGCACATTCAAGGAAGAACCAGTATCAACTAAGACATGGGCGAGGGTGGTTCCCCTGCACTCAACTGAGACATGTAGCGCGTCTTTGTGTTTCCTTCCTTTGGGAGTCAAGTCAGCATCGAAAAAGCCCAGGCCATTATCAGCAGTAAGACTGGCCACACACTCCTGAAACTGGTCAGCCGAAGCTTCTTGGGGCACGTGTGCCGCTTTCAAAAATTTGATCAGGGCCTTAGCGTGGGCCTCAGAGCAGAGTAGAAGAGCCAACATTGAAATTTTAGAAGGGGTCTGCTCTAGCCGTTCCACGACGTCGTAGTCACTTTTTCTGATTATTTTCAATATTTCATTCATTTCTTTCTGGGTGGTTTCGGGGATAACCATAGCACGAGCCTTCGTCCTGACAGGCGCTTCTAGTATCCCCTTACCCTTGTCGGTTATATCAGCAGATGGTCTTGCTTCAGGAGTATCCAATTCTTTAATCATCGGGCCTTGCACAGATGGTCTAACAGGTACAGAAGCTTTCGAGGAGCCGAAGACTGCTCAAGGGGGAGCAATCTCCGGAGAAAAAATCCAGCCGCTGCGTGTTATCTTGCTTGTTCCCACGATGTTTCCTATATCAGGGTTTTCTTCTTCAGAATTCTCTTGGACTGCCTCAATCTGTTTGATACCATGATAGAAGATTTCTCCCCCATAGTTACATGGTATCATTTTGCTAGACTGATACGGGACAAGTCCCGGCATGGTGATTTTTAATGGTATAAATTTAGGGTCGGGCGTAATCCTGACAGGCCTTTTGCAAGCCTTGGGAGGATTGTCGGAAATGGTTATGATTTCAATATCGTTGGTTGAAGTAGTAAAAGTAGCAGGAGTGAAGGTATCAACAGGGTTTTTTTGGAAGAGTATCTCTTGGGTATCCATCAGGCGTTGGACACCTGATTTCAACATTGGGCAGTCAACTTGTATGTTTAAACAAAAGTAATAGTCCTTCCGACAGCCTGGGAATATCCCGACTCTCATCAAATTCTCTTTAACCACTAGTAACAGAGTCAAAAGGTCAGCAACATCGGTAATATGAAGGTCTTCCATAACGGCATGAACATTATGACCGTGTTTGGGCATTGGAGCAGATATCACATTGGGCTTCTCAATAGCATCAAATTCTACTTCCTTGGCATCAATCAGGTCCTAGATTTTGTTTTTGAGGGCCCAACAGTTGTTGGTGTCATGCCCTAAACTGTCTGAATGGTAGGCACATTTTGCATTGGGATGATAATGTGGAGAAGTGGTGTTTACATTCTTAGGTGCCTCTCTTAAATTAGCAAGGTTTAATTTCAAGAGATGTGGAAGGATCTGAGAGGGTGTCATATTTATCGGGGCATATTGTCGTGGTGGCCTTTGCTGATAGGTTCTGGGCTGATCATTCCTCGGTTGACTGTTCCTAGGCCGGTCTGATGCGGACTTCTGAATTAATACGGCCCCCACTGTTGGCCGATGTTCCTCTCTTTCCCGATTTCTCTGGGTGTAAACAACAGAACTATCGTTCTTAGCTAGGAAGGTCTTTTTCATAGCGGTGGACGTGGAGGCATCTTTTTGAATCTTACCACTTTTAATACCGGCCTCGACCCTTTAATCGGTCAAAATTAGTTCAGTGAATCCCGCGGAGGAACTCCCAGTTAGATGATTGAAGAAAGGGCCAGACAGGGTTCCCAAAAACATGTCAACTAACTCCCTATCTGACAACGGTGGCTGCACCCTTCTAGCCAGATCACGCCACTTCTGGGCATACTCTTTAAATCCTTCATTGGAAGCCATCCCCATACTCTGTAGCTGAGTACGAGTGGGCGCCAAATCAACATTGTATTGGTATTGACGATAAAAAGCAGCAGCTAAGTCTTCCCAATTGTGAACCTCTGATCTCTCGAGTTGATAGAACCAGTCCAATTGTGTGCCTGACAAACTGTCTTAGAAAAAGTGTACCCAGAGGTCTTTATTAGATGAGTGGGGTTGGATCTTTCTGACATAAGATCTCAGATGCATCTTTGGACATGACAGACCGTCATAATTAGCAAATGTTGGTACTTTGAACTTGGGGGGGATGACGATCCCAGCGACCAAACCCAGTTCTTCAAAATCTAAGCCAGGTACCCTTTGCAACTCCATGGCTGCCAATCTATCCTCAAGATTCTTATATTTATCATCCGCTGGGGGATATTGTTGTTCGGAGTAGTCTTCGTCTTCTTCCTCTTCCTCCTCTTCAACTTCAGATTCAGACGGTACCGCAGCCCCTTTTCCTTTACCAGCCCCTTCGTCAGACGTTGAGGGGAACTCGAGAACTTTTCTGGAATTGCTTTCAAACCTTCTTCCAAAAGTGGCTACTCCGGGCCTCTTCTTCTTTTTCTCTTTATTCTTCTCCAACAGTAATTTAAGATCCTCTTGACCATTTGCTAAGGTCATAAGGAGTTGTTAGAATTAAGAATTCTGTGCTTGCAGATCCTTAACCGTCCTCTCCAAATCCATCTTGCTGAAATAAACAGCAGAAAGATAAGGAAACCTGGTGTGAAGACCTGTTTATGCATATGACGAATGGTATGTTATTCATGTAATGCATTCAAGGATTCAAAAATTCAAATTTGTTGCAAACATAAAGGAACACACGTCATATTAAGAAGAAATTGTTAGTACATAAGTGCCCCATGGGAAAAATATTATAAAATTCTTAATGTAAAAAGACATTGCGCATCCTCTTTGGTGCGATGTAAGTGTTGAGAGTTTCCTCATCATGAAGTCGGTGGGTAAGCTCCAAAACCTTCTTCTCACTGGCATAGAAGCTGGCTTTAAAAGTATTCCGTTCTTCTTTGAGTTGGATCCAACTCTTTTGCATTTCTTCCCATGATGTTGGCATGTCAGGATGTAGGATGGTGTATGGAACCTCTCCTTCCATAACAAGCTCTTTGATCAAGGGGAGAATATGAGGGTATGGCATCATAAGATTCTGGGCGCGGATTCGTACCCACTTGAGATAAGGCTCAAGGGGGGTGGAATGTTTGTGCCCCAGTGTCTTACTATCCACCTTGTTGGGCATCCTCCAAGCTCTGATGAACTTTTGTCGAAGTCCTTGCGCATCGTTGTCAAAGTCAAAAACTAGGTCAGGAATCAACATGTCATGAGGGCCATACCTCAGAGCATATACAAACTGTCTTAGAGCTAAACAAGGTAGGGCTATCCTCAAGAGTGGCATGGTGGGATTCCCATAAGACAAGTAACTTGGTTACCAAAAGTATGAAGCAGAAATCTTGGAATTAACATGTTTGGGATGTCATAGGGATAACATGTGGGGATTTAACACCTTCTGGGTACATGACAATTAGGGTAATTCAGGTAAATATTAGAATTGGCTTATGCTTAAATGCATGTTTGAATTTTTCTATGGAATAATGCCCCATGAAAATTAGAATGTTATGCATTTAGGTAGATGCAATGTAACGATGCATGTTTAGATGTTCCACTGGGAAACAACATAAACGATTTGGAACCGCTGAAGAGACATCTTCAAAAATCTGATCTTCTGCATAGAATAACAATCTGGATTATTAACAACCACTGGATAAAACTGCGATGTGATATTGAAAATCAAACATTCGAACTCCGAGGAGATATGTCATTGAATAGTGGGCTTTTAAAAAGACGTTGCGAAAATAAACTATAGTCCACTGAAGAAAGCTAACTCGGGCTTCAATGCACTCTTAGATTCCTGGGGTTAAATCTGTTAACTCCTCGCCGGGGATAAGGAACACTTCATCAGGGAATAGAGATTTCCTCGCATAGAGCTCTGGTCAATAGGCTCTACTGAGATAATGAGACTTCCTGAACAAGAGAAACTCAATGATGAAATCTGTTGGGGAAAGAATCTTCACTTGGGGAGGAGAGAACTTCTTGAATAAGAACTCCTTTAAGCTTAATTTCTACTAGGGATGATACAACCTCTTCTATCATTGGGGAATTAGAGAATTCTTAAGAGAACTCTCACAAGTGTGAGCTATACTAGGGAAGCAATCCTCGGAAGGCCTTCAACTCAACACAATTTTACTAGGGAGAAAAGTAGACCCCTGCATACTTTGTTGGGAAAAATTGTACTTCTTCGAGGAAATAAACCAAGAATCTTTCGCTGGTGACAACCTCAGGGGTTCTTGCTCTTATACTGGGATGAAACCTTTCATAATCGAGCGATGATTCTTTAAATTCATGCCTTGTGCCCCAGATATGGGATTTATAAAGGGGATTTCATTTCAAGGATATTTTTACCATAATGACTGGGGGGTGACTTGCCGAAAATATCTTAAAGTTCTGAGCTCTTTCTCCGTGACCAACAAATTCTTAGAAAGATTTGTCGAATCTCGACTCTATTTCCCCCTGTTGATTAAACTTTGAGAGATCACATCTCGACTTGATTACCACATATCAACTAACTTTGGGAGATCACATCTCGACTTGATTTCCCCGGATCAACTAACTTTGAGAGATAACATCTCGACTTGATTTCCCCAAATTGGTTGCACTCGACATATCTTTTGCTTAACAGAGACTTCAAACTCATCCTTGATAGCGTGATCAAACTTTGAAATCACCTTTGTTATACTCAACGGAATCTTTAGGAAACATGCCCATATCTATGACCTTTCTCTTGAAATGATTGTCTTTTACTTCACGGAGTTCAAGTCCATTTACTTTGACGTGATCATACCCTTCACTGATTTACATAATGGAAACTTTACTTGCTGTCAAGCAACTATTTGCAAAGAGAAACACATTTGTTCTGAGAATGACAATTCTAATGCAAAGCTTATGTTAGTTTTGAAGTTAAATTTTTTTTATTGAAATGATGTTACTACTCTAACTAGAGTGTAAAATTTGAAAATCTTTTTACATGAAAGAAAATGCAAGCATATGATACCAACCTAGATATTTAAGCACACCGCTTAGGAGTCATTTAAGCGCTACCTCGTTGTAGCATGCCTTCGAAATAAAACTTGTTTCAATTAAGACTTTTAAGTTTTGTAACATGGCCTTGTTCACGGTTTTAGAAAAAAGGATTACAACTCGAAGTCTAACCTAACCCACCCATTCTCCGTGAAGTTCTCCATTCCTACGTTCAATTAACTCAACACGAGAATTTTTCTTTCAACAAGAATTCGAGATGGTTAAGGAATCAACGAGGTTTTTGGAAACAACAACCACTCACCTTTTGTTCTTTGGTGTCTAATCACATGACTTTTCTCTTTGTTGAGGATTTGTATTTCATAATCCTTTTCTTTTTGTTTCTCAAGATTTTTCTTTTAATCATTTCCCTAAATTTTGCCTGGACAAACTCTTTTGAATTTTGAATTTGAAGTCCAGCGGGATGCCCTAATTATTTCCAATTTTTTTTGCTTTCAAGCTTTTTTTTGACTTAGCGGGCTTTCTATCTTTTCATTTTTCCAATCATTTATTTCTTTTCCTTTTGAACAAATTGTGTGATCTTAAGTCTCTTGTCTTGTTGAAAAGTTGTGACTACTCCATTCTTTGATAGATGAGGGATAACAATCATGGTATCGTTATCTTTTGATGCATACTCCTGATGTGTGAGGCATCCTTATATGCACACTCCTGATGAGTTTTTGAATGCTCGATCAGATTAACTAAACTTTACCCTGCCCCTAGGTTAAAAATGAGGGTTTTTTACTAGAAAATAAACTCCTACTTCAAGACTCAAAAGGTTAACGAGGGTTTCATTCCCTTATATCACTGGTGTTTAGGAATTGAAACAATACCTTTACATCACCAACATGGCTTTACTCAAAAGATTACAACCAGAGATTTTTTGCATTTTTTCAATTATCATCATCCTCCATCCAATCTTTGCCTAAGCAATAGACTAGTAAAGTCAGTATCATAATGCAAGAAAAGACCTTTCATGAGTGCAACTGAATGGATGTGCAAAAACAAATGGATTACTTCAATACAAACATTCTCATTGCATTAAATTTAACGTTGAAAAACAAAAAAATTCATATATGCAAGCAGTGTTTAAACAAAGAAGTAAATTTACAGATGAAATTGTAGTAAAGAACAAGATGATTACCATTTTTGAGGAACTTGACTCTGTATGGACTTATTGCTTCTAATGATTTTCCAAAATCTTGATGCTCACTTGGGAAAGAGATTTCCCTTCTGATATGGTGTGAACACAATAATCTCTGAATTAATCCAATCTTGGACCTTGTCTCTAGATTACATACCGTCTTCAATCAAATAGCCAAGTGCCCCCAGATGATATTCATAAAGGATTCTCTTAAAAGATGGGATGAACGATTTACCAAGCGAGCTTGCATAAATTGAATCACCAAGTGTCTTCTACTTCATAGAAGAAATAACTCTAAATGTAGAATTTGACCTTTAAGGTATCTTCTACTACATTGAAGCGATAACTCTGTAACTGGACTTTGGGATATCTTCTACTACGTAGAAGAAACTCCGTCTTCTACTACACAGGAGATACATTTAGTTGGGGAGAAAGAGTCTGAAATGGTTTGGAAAACAAGAATTTGACTTTAGAAAATATGCCAGACAGGTGCTAGACTTTATACTTCAACCCTTTGCAGTCCTCAACATCCTGACTAGGTGCCCTAGAAAGGAAGACACACGTAGTATTAGCATCAAAATCTAGCGGAAGCTTTGTAGGAGGAGGACCCGAACATGAAGCTTAACCAAATGCAATTCAAGAAACCGAGGAATTAGTTGAGCATAAGACAGTGGATTTGAGTCAAATTGCTTCTCATGCTTCTTTGACCTCTGCTAATAGGCCTTGCCCCTTGAATTCACTTGGGGAACAAGCACTGGTTACAGACAAAGAGACCCAGGAACACCAAGTTGTGGAAGATATCCATAAAATACCTCGTGATTTGAAATAGATCCCTAAATATGGGGAGGAATGACAACTTCTGTTATAGAAACATTATAAGATCACTTTCCTTTCTCAGTACAATTTTCAAAATTTCTATAACCCTGCTCAACTGAGTGTTCAACTGGTTATTTTTATCTTTCAAGAGTTCCTGATCATTGGCCATGGCTGGCATATCTCCCATAATCAGCCCCATTTGAGCCTTCATCTCGACCCATTCCCCATGAAAATATCTAATCTCTGAGCACAGAACATTGAGAAGTCCAAATTTTCAATTCTAGCAGAGAATATCAAGACCGAAATAAGAAGATCACCCAACTATGAGTACTTGTTATGGATTCATGAAGATGCATGAGGTACATGAGTGGATGAAATGGCATGTTTAATCACTTCCAAGGAGTCTATGTGCCTTGATTAGGATTTTAAGCAAGTAAGAGATGGAAAATCTCAACAAAAGGCTCAGAGGTACGATTCCTTGGAAATGGAAAGAATATGTAAGTTAGTTCTTTATATATATATATATATATATATATATATATATATATATATATATATATATATATATATATATATATATATATATATATATATATATATATATATATATATATATATATATATTCTTTTTTCTCATGAATGCTATGATGCAAATGCAACAGTCATGGAATCAAAGCTCCAATATATCTGAATAAACTGCCATACTATTATGCTATCTCAGAATAAGTTGAATATAACGGGATCAAAGGTCTGACATAATTCAGAATAATTTTTATGCTGATTTTTTGAACAAAATTTAAACCAAGAAGGTTCAAAATTTCCATGTTGTTTCTGAATAATCTAAATATTATAAGTTCAATGTTATGGAACCAATTTAGGACACAAAAAGAACCAAGTAGCACAAAGATCAACAACATCTATACCTGTAAGAATATTTCCCATCCCATCTCTCGGGTAAATTCTAATCAAAACAGGGGTTCCTAATGGTTACCAAAGTCTATATTCCTCTTGAAGACACTATGTTTAGTACTTAGACATGTAGGATAACAACACCCTAAGAGAGACCTCTTCTTGTCGCAGTATGTCATGACAAATCTTGCATGTCAGACGCCACGAGAGTTAACATTACTATCCACTCTAATCCTATGTGAACACCAGCCTGGGTAATGCGTCTTTTACCTCATAATAACATCCCACCCGACCTGTAAAAGAAAATCCAGCAACCAGCACATCATATATCCAAAATATGGAAAGCAATAAAATGAAATGCAAATATAACAAATAAGTAAATAAATTCAATACATAAAGTAGGTAAATCATATAGGTAAATACTCAATGAAAACAAAACAGACAAGATCTAGGACTAGCTCACTTAGGTTTCCCTAGTGAAGTCACCAGCTGAAGCAACTAGGAAAATGAACAATGAAGTCTCTATCGAATGTTATTTATCCCGAAGAAGGGAAAGGAAAACATAGAGTAAACTTGAGAGAAAACAAGGTCTTGTAACCAAGAGGAAATGTATGGGAGTCGATTACGCAAGGGGAAGGTATTAACACCCCTCACATCTGTGGTACTCCATGCTATCCACTCTTGATGTTCTAATCAAAGGGTGTGTCTATCTAAACTTACAAGCTAAAGGAATGCATGCATGCAAAAAAAAAATACAGGGAAACACAAAGGTTTTAAATAGTTGTGCTCGCTTAGGCCCTGCAACTCAATGCCTACGTATCCCTTTTAAGGAATCAGAGCGTCGTACTTCGGCTCAAAAGTTTCTATTTTATTTTATTTTTATGAACGATGCTAATTTCGCATCTATTTCCACTCGACCTTTGGAGACTCACAAAGTTGTCATAGAAAAGAATTAATAGGATATTACCTGAAAGGTTTTCTAAAGAAAGAGGCTCGAAGGCCGCCCGGAGGCAAAAGAGTTTGAATTGGTTTAGTCTTTTTGATAGGAGAATACATCAAGTAGCTCCCTTAGACAAGGGGTACTTGAGTACTTCTCCTTTAAGTTTTGAAAATGTTTGAGACACATATCATGCTAAAGTTTATGTGTTTCTCCGTGAAACAATCCTTATCCTCTTATTAAAGGTTACCTGTAGGATAGACTACAATAATCCTTGACTTAGTGTTTTGAGTGTTTTTTGGGTTGAAACTGGTTGATGTTCGATAAAAGGGAAAAACTAAAAGACAATTTCAAACTAAAGGAAATAAATGACAAGACATGTAATTTAAATGTGAAAACTTGAAATTGCTATGGATTTAAATGTGGAAGCATTCATACATTATTAAGCCTGAACTCGTTTCTCTCTTAAATGCGGGTACTTTGAGTGTAATGTTTTAAATATGAAGAAATGTGACCTTTGACACAAATATAAATGTTTTATTAAATAGAAAATCTAAAACTATAACCGTTGACAATTACTAGTCCGACATTGGGTTTCATGGAGAACTACTTTGCAACGTCCCCATGTTCTTACTGGCTTGTGAGTTGGTAACTGCTCTTGCCGCCACTTATTATTGCCTGTTGACACTCGCATCTTTCTTGTCGACACATGCATCCTGTCGAGGCTGCCTCCAAACCTGGTGCATTCGTCGACTGAATTCCTGGTTGATGCTTCTTTGACCTGTCGACGCATCCCGTTTTCCTTTATGGTTGACAAATTCCCTTCTAACCAAAGATAACTTTACAATTCAAACGCTTATTCCCTATTCAAAATTTCTTGTCAACAAATTGCCCCTCAAAACGCCATGTTCGACAAAGATTCTGTCAAGGGAGAACCCTGGCATTTTCTCTTCCATGTTTTTGACTGCGTGTTTCTCCAGAATGACGTCATGCGTAATCATGACTCCTTTCAGCGCAAAAATTTCCCATATCAATCATTTATTTCTCATAATTTCTCATAAGTTTTAGGGCGTGGGTTCTCAAAAAAACCCCACTAACCTTTCCACTTCTCTGATTTGTCATTGTTAGATGAATGCCACCTGTCGGTGATCCACAGGTCTAATTTTATTTAAATCACCTCTTTGGGCCAACATTACTTATTTTCTTCTTCTGTTTTCACCTTTGCTTCTTGCTCACGGACCCTTTTTGTTTCCTACAAATTTTATAACAAAACTAACATTTTCTTACCACCTTGATTTCAATGGCTGCTTCTGGTTCTGTTCATGTTATCACTGGTACAAACCCCTTGGCCTTTTCCTTCTCAAACGACACCAAACTACGAGTCATCCTGCAACCAATGTCTACAGATGTACGCAGCATTGAAACTTGGTAGAAACAAATGCTTATTCCATTTGTTGTCTCTGAGGAACTTTATGCATTTCATGGGCCATATCCAAACCCAAAAAATAATCCCAAGAAAGTTCAGGAATTCTTTCCCTGTTGTACTCCTGCAAAACCCCCCGTGTTTACCCAAGATTTTACGCTTGACGTGAAATTTGTGGATTCTTATACCAGACCTTTTTATTCTACTCCCACTCCTCGAAACTCAGCCTATTTGTTCTGGCTCAACAGGGTCCAAAGTCAGAAAAAGTCTTTCTAGGAAGCATCTAGCATTTTCGACGCGATTCAACTATCGAGAAATGCTCACAAGATTAACCCATGCATGATTACATCTTCAATCTTCTTTTGGGTAGGTTTGAATAAAACCTTTAAACTTCCTTTTGGATTGTTAACACCCACCTTCTTCGACGTAGCAGCCATTACTGGCTTATCTCCCTTGGGTTAAGTTTTCGATCCTACTCTATCGATAGAGCTCAAATTTTACTTCGATAGACCCAACCTCTCACACTATATAGAAGACCACCATAATAATTAAAGCACAAATGTTTCTGATGAATAACATATTTTTCCCCCACTCCTTGGCTCTCTTATTACTTATTTTTCTCTGGGTCTCTGCAGGTAGCAAAAGGTTTCATCCCTCTAGTCATTAAACTCCATGAGGGTCGACAGATTTCTTTGAGAAAACTCCCGCTGGCATACCTTTATCACACTCTTGGTGTTGCTTATTTTACACTCAAAAATATTTCTGAGAATCCCAAGGGACCAACTCTCTCATGGACATTTTGGCTTTTGCAACACTGAATTCTACCTTCGAGCATTGACTGGCTTCTCCTTTGTCGGAAGCAACTAAACGCTCTTTGACCACCAAATCTGTTGAGGGATTGAGGCTGTCACCATTTACTCCTCAAGAAGCTTCAACCATGTATGTCTTTATGATGTATTTTAACTTATTCATAGAGACCTCTTCTTTTGTTGAGGCTATGGCCCCACTCGCAAGAAGAACTGTTGGCCCTCATGGTTTAAGGATACTTTTTATGGGGTATCCCTAAAGCGGCTGCAAAATTAAATGTTGTATGGAGGGAGTTTTTGACCCCTACATTCTTGTCTTCTCGAATTAATATTGGATCCAAAGCCTATGACATTGTGACATACCAGCCTAATCTGGTGGCTCGAAAATTTGGTCTTAGCCAAATGATGCTGAAATATCTGATCTCCCATCATCATGATATCCTTTGGTTTGGAAAACAATTGGATGATAGAGAATATATGGAATGTCTCCATTATGTCAGAAACTCTCCACACCTTGAACTGCCTGTGTTTAAGTTCAAATCTTCCTTTTTCTATACCAAAGAATTCAACCATTGGTGGTCTCAGTACCAAATACAATATTTTTCCACTACTTCCTTCTTGAAGAATTTAATGGATGCTTTCAAAGCCTAGGAAGCCACTCGACCTCCTGTCAACCCTGTTCAAGAGGTCCTACCTACTGACCACCGAAAAAACCCTGTCATCATCAATGAGGCGCAAACTACCAAGGTATCCCTGCTTTCTTTCAATTTTTTTATCATCTCCAAAGGTTCTCCATGATTTCATTCTATCATTTTCAGGAGTGAAAACATTCTTCGACCGCCAAAAGTGTTACCGCCACACCCTAAAAAAAATAAAGTTTCAACTGCCCAGGTATAAATATGCATTCTTCCTCTATATGTTTTTTATACCGTTGTAGATTCGCATCTGATTCCTCTCATGTTTTACTAGATTTCTGAAAGGAGGCCACAACCTTCCATAGATCTAGACGGCTCCGAACATAGTGATGGTTCCCATATTTTTTTCTTCATTCAAATATCTGACTCATGTCAAACCCAAAGGGCCTAAGAAACTCAAGAAAATCATCCTCAAAACCACCACCTCGATACCTAAAACTACTGGTACTGAATTTTCGCCTCCTCCTAATCATGATTAGGAGGAAACTTAACTGCCTTGAAAACCAACTTCCCCAACTCCATTTCAGGAAGACAAGACGTCCAACCGACTGAAGAGGTATTTACTTCTTACACCACTCCTTATTACGCAAATGAAATCTTCTTTAACTCTTGTACTCTTTTTAGGCACAAGTTAATGAGGAAATGGTTGGAACTACTCCATCCATTGAATCAGCTTCAACTAGAGACGTTGATGCCTCAGACACCGGGAAAGATCCCTCGATCGACATCACCACCCACTCAAGACCACCTATAGGTATTACCCATAACTTGATTGCACACTCGTGAGGAAAATAATGAAGCCAATTGAGAGCCTACTACAGATAAAGCTCCTCCACGAGAAAACCCAAACCAGCAAGCTCCTATTGGTGATGATTTGGTGAAAATCTGCGAGCCAACTTTAATTGGGAGATCCACCTCTCCATGAACCATCCATTTAGACCCATCTAAAGCCCTTACAACAATATCACTTGGCTTCAATACAAGTTCTTCACAATCTAGCTAGTCCAAAGCACCTTTGGGTGACACATTTAGAGATGAGCCAATATCAATCAAATAACGAGCCAGGTTAGTTCCCTTGCATTTAATAGAGACATGCAAGGTTTGTTATGGTTCCTTCCCATAGGAGTCAAATCAGCATCGGAGAACACTAATCCATTATCACCTGTTAAACTTGCTACACAGTTCTCAAACTGGTTAGCTGTGGTTTCTTGGGTTACATGGGCTTTATTCAATAACTTGATTAAAGCTTGGGAATGAGCGTCCAAACAGAGTAACAATGATAGCATAGAGATTTTGGAGGGGGTTTTCCCCAGTTGCTCAACTATTTTGAAGTCACTCTTCTTTATGATTTTCAGGATTTCCTCCATCTCTCGAGTGGAGAGTTCTTCAGCATCAGTATCTTTGGTAGGTGCCTCTGTTCCAGCATGCTCACCTTCTTTCTCTTATCCTCTAGTGTTGGCACTAGACTTGTCATTGGTAATGCGGATGAGAGTTGTTGTAGTAATGGGCGGTGAAATATCAGGGAAAAAGATCCTCCTTGTTCTTGTTACTTTACTAGAACCTATAATATTAGTAACATCAGCTTCGTTTTTGTTGATCCAAGAATATTTTTTTATCCCATGATAATAAACCTCGGCAGCATTGTTCCATGGAACGAATTTTTCAGAGGAGTAAGGAATATGCCCAGTGGCAGTGATTATTAAAGGAGCAATTGTTGATTCATTTGAAATCCTAATAGGACCCTTTGAGGAGATCTGTGATATGGTGGTAGAACCGACTGTTATACTGGTTTTGCATTTGTATTCACAAATGTTGCAGTAAGCAAGAGTCGCCAACGACTTTTCTTTTATCCATCAAAGGAAAGGATAAAAAGAACAAAAAAATACCTTTTCGAGAGTTTTCTTAGTAAGGGGGTAGATTATGGAAAGGGAAGGTGTTAGCACCCTTTCCATCCGTAGTTATCTACTGGCTCTTAGATCCTTAGCTCATTTGAAAAAATACCTTGTGCTTTTTGTGTGTTTTAAAAAGTATTTTTGAAAGTTCCTTAGTGCGGAAATTCTCTTTATGATAACTCTTGTATCAATCCTCAAGAGTGTTGATAAAGCGTTTTAAAAAGGTTTTTATTTTGTGTAAGTGTAAAAAGTTTGTTTTTGAGCATAGCATCTAGAAACTATCTACTCTACTCGAAAGGTTTGTTCTTTTCCTCCTTTCCTTTAGACAATGCTATCCTACTATTAGTAAGTAGGTAGACCTATCGTTGGAAGATTGAGGGACAAGTGCGGATCATCTTACAGTCATAAAGGCAACAAGACGCTTTAGCAATTTCGCTTAAGGGACTAGATCATTTACCGTAAGACAACACCGAAGGGTCATCGAGGGACTATGATCTTTTGATTCGAGGGTTTTTGCTAAAGTGTCCCCACTTTCGAGAGACATGACTGTTTTATTTTCCGAAGGAAACCAAAGTGGGTTACCCTAGAGGTGTATATGTGAAAGTGTGCTTATTTCAATTATTTTGTCTTGATGTTACGTTTGCTAACGTTTTATTTTATTCTTGTCATGCAATCCTATTAGTCATACATCTAGCAGTTAATAATTGCAGTAATTAAAAGTGCAGAAATATAAAACCTAGCTATTACAAGGCTTCGGGGAGGGGGATTATGTACATATAAAAAACTGGGGAAATAAATAAATAAAAACAGTCAAGGTCCTACTAATCATCTATTACATCCCAATATACAGTTGCAATAATAAAAGGAAGTGCGAAAGAATAACAACGCGCGAATTTGGAAAGACGTCTAAAATCCTAAGAATAAAATCTTTTTGTTTTGTTTTTGATTTTTTATGAAAATAAAATAAACTAAAAATAAAATTAAACTTAAATTATAATTTATTTTAATTTTTTGAAAAAAAGATGCTAACATTAATTAATTAATTCAGAATTTAATTTAATTAATAAAACCTAATCCTAATTTTTATGATGATTTTATATATTTTATGTTATGATAAAAAGATTAAAAGAAATAAAACAATTAAAACAAATAAATAGGAAACAATGAACATGGGCATGATATGGAACAACAATGGGGGGTGCACGTTTGAAAATCTATTAGGCCCATATATGTTGGCCCAAAATCCAGTGTGAATCCCAAGTTGTTGATTCATGAGGATTCATCATGAGTGCTCAAGTCTGGAGTGTTGGATCCTACATTGTAATGATCCAGTGGTGATGATCTGACGACAAATGGTATGCGTGCCTGCCCCTGTATCACTGGATCTGAAAACAAAAAATTAAAAAATAATATGGCAAGAGGCAGGGATCGAACCTCTGCCCTTGCACACACGCAATTCCTTAAGCTTTTGGATTCTGCCTTTGGGACGACTTTACTTCCATTCGAATGAACAGAAAACACTTCCTACAAAATAAACAAATATTAAAGGTCCAGGGGGACTTTACCCCCTTCTAATTCGAACCCCCCTAATTCGATTCTGGGGTTTGTTTGGCCCGGACATCCTAGGCTTTGAGTTTCGAAGGAAATATCAAATCGTTCCCTAACAATGGCATGATCTCATGCTTGCGCCTACACCTACATGCAGTTTATTAAACCTACGTTAATGATGGTCCTAAACACAAGTTAAATGATTAAAACAACAATATGTGACAAAAATGTGGCTTCGATCTTACCAATCAGAGATTCGTGGATTTTGTGGCTTCAGGCGTGGAAACACTAGCTTAGAGACTTGTGGATTCCCGGATGTCTCAGGGACACAAATGTAGTATTCGTTTAGACTGAGTGTACCTGCAAAACTAGTTTCGAACTATGAGATTTTTAGAATTTGGTATGCTTTTTGAGGCAGCGTGTGCGTGTAGTCTCCCTTGACTTGTGTTGGTGTCTTGCATTTATAGGAGGTGGATGAGACAAGAAAATGGGGAAAGAAACATGACCTTAAAGACCATCCATTAAACATGGCTTTGCAATAAAATCTGACAAATTAAAGGATTGCTATTTTGAGATTTTTCATGCCATTTTGGAATTTTAAATGAACCTGGAAAGGTGATGATTGGAGCCTTGCATGAATTCGAACTGCTCATATTTTTCCTTATCAGAGCATCTTCGATTATCCCCCACCATTGTTCTCTTTGATGGCTATTAGTTTTGATTCTAATTGATTAGAAATTTCCTTATTAGAGCTTCTTAGATTAAGTAAATTTCTGCATTGATTGCTTGATCTTATTGATATGCTTATAAAAAGACATGTTGTTATAATATGCCAATCGAAGGACACTTTGTTGACATGCCTTCGAATGTAATTATGCATGAGGCTTGGGCCTGGCACAAGTAGGATTTTGGCCAGTAACCATCTTCGACCAAGATTCATCATAAAATAAACTGATTTCCCATAATTATATATCCTTCGAATGGACCCATTGTAGGTCCTTGGAAGGCACCATTTGTGTGTTTCTTTGAATGGAATAAATGAATGTCTTTTTCAAAGGGACCTTTGGAAAGTTTCTTCGAAGGGACCCTCTTGTGTGTCAAAGTGTGGAAACTGTGTGTTGAAGGGTTTAGAGGTGGAGTCAAAGCTAGCCTGAGGGAAGCCAACTGCTTAATTAATCGAAGCACATATGAAATAAATCCACTTCTTTATGGGTGCTAGCATGAAGGGAAACTTTTTCCTTGTGCATTGGAGGAAATCCAAGAGGAAGTCATTTCCTTGGGGGTCGAAAGCAAACACAGAGGCAAGTTGAAGGGGCCTTGGCCTTGTGGATCAAAGGCAAGTATGAGGAAGCCTTTTTCCTTGTGAATTAAAGGCAAGCATGAAGAGGACTTTTCTTTGTGAATCAAAGGCTAATTGAAGAGGGAGCATTTGCCTTGTGAATCAAAGGCAAGCATGAAGAGGCCTTTGCTTTGTGAATCGAAGGCCAGTTGAAGAGGGAGCCTTTGCCTTGCGCGCTAGAGGCAAGCATACAGGAATTTTTTTCCTCTGGGATTGAAGGTTAGTTGAAAGGGGCCTTTTGCCTTGTAGATCTAAGGCAAGGTGATGGGCCTTTGCCTTGTGAATCCAAGGCAAGCATGAGGAAGCTTTTGCCTAGTAGACCAAAGGCAAGCATGAAGGGGCGTATTTGCCTTGTGGAATCTTTGTGAGTTAAGCTTGACCGAAGAAGACCCATCGCCCAATCGAAGACTTAGAAACGAAAGCTCGCTCGAAGGATTACAAATGGCCAATCGAAGTACCTTGTTCAGACGCCAATCAAAAGACATTTGACCATCTTCAAAAAAAAATTGTTTCTTTAAGTAAGTGTTTGTAACCACCAAGGCAATAGAAGATCTTCGAAAGACATGAGAGGGAAAATTTTGGGGTACAATAGCTACCCCTGTTCAATCTTCTTAAACCTGAAGATTTAGATTGGCTTGTTCGCCTTTCGTGATCTGAAGGTGGAAGATGATTGAACACTAGAGTGCCCAAAAATTTGCACTCGCATGATGTGATGATTGACTGTGTAGGTAATGGGCTTAAAATGTCATTTTTAAAAGATGATTGATATTTTTTAGAGATGGGCTTAAAGATGCCATCCAAAGTAAACGTTGACTTCATAAGAGGTCTCTTTGTGAGGAATTCCTGTTCCTGCTGTCTGAGGAGGAGTCCACTGGGGAAGGTTGACTTTTGTTGTTCTCCTGCTTGAGGAAAACTCTATGGGGAATAGAGTCTAGGAACTTCAGTTGTCCAAGGCTCTACTGAGGAGTTATCTCTGGACTAGAGAGAGGAAAGTCTTCTATTTTCTAGTTGAAATCAAAGCTTCACAGTAACTTGCTAGGGAGAATGAAATTAACTGCTATCCGGAAATATATTAGAAAGAGCCGGTGTTAGGACGCTTCAGGATGAGTCCGTGTTAGAATACATTCGGAGATATATGAGAAGGCCTGTGTGGGGATTCTTCAGGATGAGTCCGTGTTAGACTGCATCTGAAAAGTTGAGAAGGAACACGTGTAAGATTGCTTCACCTGGTCGTGTAGATAGTTTTCCTATCTAGTTTCAGGTATTAATCTACAATCGGTCATTCACAAATAGTTGTCCTGTCTAGTTTCAGGTATTAGTTTGGAACATGTTTTTTTTTGTCGTTGAGATAGTTGTCATGTCTGGTTTCCGATATTAATCTCTGACCTAAGCAGAAGAAAGATAGTTTTCCCGTATTGTTTTAGGTATTAATCTTCAATCTGCTTATGTAGATAGTTTTCATGTCCGGTTCCAAGTATTAATCTATAATCGATCATTCACAGATAGTTGTCCTGGCTTGTTACATGTATTAATCTAGAACTGGTTTTCGTTGGTCGTTGAGATAGTTGTCCTGGCTAGTTTCCAGTATTAATCTATGACCTTAGAAAGAACGATAGTTTTCCCGTCTGGTTTCGGGTAATAATCTTCAATCTGCTCATGTAGATATTTTTCCTGTCTGGTTTCAGGTATTAATCTATAATAGGTCGTCCACAGATAGTTGTCTTGGCTTGTTACAGGTATTAATCTGGAACATGGCAATGTTGGTCACGTAGATAGTTTCCCCGTATGGTTTCGGGTATTAATCTGTGGCCTGCTGTATTTGTTGGTAAACCCGTCTTGTTTCGGGAGTTCATACCACTTGGTCGTGTAGATAGTTTCCCCGTCTGGTTTCGGGTATTAATCTTTGACCTGCTGTATAAGTTGATAGTGTTTGTCTGTCTGCTAATTTTAACCTGAAAAGGTAAAACCAGTTTCATGCGATGACATGATGTATGGATTGCATGATGCTCTCAAAATAAATGAGATTGTGATATATGCATTTGTGTTGCATATGCTATGATGCTTGTAGAAATGATGTATGAATGCAATGTATGAACGTGTTAGCTGTTATGTTGCAGTGTTGCAGAATTAGGGAAAATAAATCCCTAATTGTTGTCGGGGATGAAGAATGTAGGTCTTCAAATATGTTGAAGTTAAATGCTGGGAGATAAATATCCATTGTTAGAGAAATAAACTTTGTTGGGGAAGGAAAACTTTATGCACTGTTTGGGGATTTTGTGAAATCCTGCTGGGGAATCCTGAGAAGCTTGGCGACTCCATTGGGGAATTTTTTTAGAGCAGTAATTGGAGATTTTTGCTCTGTGGAGGATATAAGAACACTTGACCTCATTAGGCTGTATGCTGAGAATATGGTAGTGATCTTATAGTAGGATGCCTCTGCCTTTGTACCTGCTGGAGAAAGTACCTGCTAGAGAAAATATCCATGGGGATTTTGTGGATGGCCTTTAGACATTGTCCCGTTTCTTAAAGCCATTAGTAATTGTCTTTCTATTTTTTATGCGAGTATTTGTAAACGGTAATCACATTCAAATCCATATGTTCAAAAATAATCACTAGACGTTTTCGCAAACAAAACAAAAAGATGTAAAGAAAACAAGTAGTTTTGCTTCAAAGAGATAATTTTGTATTAATTTGAAGAATTTGTGCTTATAATGGGTGTTTTTGTACAAGGAGACAGACATTCCAGTAAGAGAATGCTGTCGTAAGAATGGAAACTATAAAAATACAAAGAATAGCTATGTGAAACGATCTCATTGAGTTCCCATACTGCTATTTCCCCTATGTCTTCGAGCGTCTCATCTCTTTGCTGCTTGTCCAAAGCTGACTGGATTGATTAGTACCACTTGAGCTTGACAGTTGATACTACAGATTGGCCGTAAGGTGATCCAATGAGACATAGTCATACGCTTATGATCCCTAACTTTTTCCTGGACCACCCTTTTGGGTTTTTAGTCCACCAGGATACCCTTTTTTGCCCAAGCCTCCTTTTTAGGTTTTCGACTTGCCGGGTGTACATATTTTTTCATATATATATATCCCTAATTTTTTCCCGAACCATTTTGGTTCGCCGGGATGCCCTTATTTTTTCCTAGGCCAGTCAACCTAGCGGGTCTTTGTTCATGCGTAGTATCTTTTATCTATGCCCGCGTTTGCGGGGTGTGGAAGGTCGTCACCATCCATAGTAGTTAAGATCATGGCCCCACCAGAAAATATGTTCTTGATCACAAATGGCCTTTTGTATCTGGGAGTCCATTTGCCCCTGGGATCACCTTATGGAAGTATAATGAGCTTGATTACCAAATCACCAGCCTGATATACTTGACGTCTGACCTTCTTGTTAAAAGCTTTGATCATACGCTTTTGGTACATCTGACTTTGGCAGACAGCCGCAAGCCTCTTTTTGTTAATCAGGTTTAATTGGTCAAGTCGAGTCTGAACCTATTCATATTCATTCAAACCTGTATCCTTCATCATACTCAAGGAAGGGATCTGGACTTTTATGGGTAGGACAACTTCCATACCGTATACCAGAGAGAAAGTAGTTTCCCCTGTTGATGTGTGTATTATGGTACGGTAACCATGAAGAGAAAATGGTAACATCTCGTGCCAGTCTTTATATGTCTCAGTCATCTTCTGGATGATCTTCTTGATGTTTTTATTAGCAGCTTCTACATTGCCATTCATCTTCGGCTGGTAAGGATAAGAGTTATGATGCTGTATTTTGAATTGCGCATAGAGTTCGGTGATCATAGTATTATTGAGATTGGTACCATTATCCATAATGATTCTTTCTGGAATACTATACCGACAGATAAGGTTATGTCTGATGAATCGGGCTACAATGTTCTTGGCAACAGAAGCAAATGAAGCTGCCTCGACCCACTTTGTGAAGTAATCAATGGCAAACAGGATGAAGCGGTTCCCATTAGAGGCTGTAGGTCTGATCTCCCTAATCATATCGCTGCCCATATTGCAAATGGCTAGGGAGTAGTCAAAATGTTCAAGGGGACCGGAGGCACATGTACTTTATCAACATAGATCTGGCACTTGTGACAAATTCGTGAATGCTGATAGCAATCCGCTTCCATAGTGGAAAAATAGTATCCTACCCGTAAGATCTTTTTAGCCATCGTGTGCCCACTAGAATGGGTGTCGAAGGCACCTTCATGTAAATCAGCCATAATATTTTCTGCCTCACCCTTATCTACACACCGAAGCAAGGTAGAATCGTGATTGCGCTTGTAAAGGATTCTGTTACTGAGGAAAAACTTGGCAGAGAATCTCCTTATGAACTTGTTATCATTGACTGATGCTCCCTTAGGATACTCTTAGGCTTCGAGATATCTTTTGACTTCATGGAACCACGGTTTGTCCAATACCTCTTCAGTATTGGTCTTATGGCAATATGCTGGTTCATCCATTCTCTCAATAGTGATATGAGGAGCTTCATTATCCCACCTGACCTTGAACACGAATGACATAGTAGCTAGCATGTTCGCTAGTTGGTTTTCCTCTTTTGGGAAATGTTCAAAGGTAACTTCTTCAAAGTATGGAATCAGTGACAACACATGCTCTCTATAAGGGATGAGATTAGGATGCTTCGTGTCCCATTCTCCTTTGATTTGACTGATTACTAAGGACGAGTCTCCAAATACACTCAAGAATTTTATCCTCAAGTCGATAGGAGCCTTGAGGCCCATAATGCATGCTTCATATTCAGCCATATTGTTGGTACAATTGAAACATAGCCTCGCAGTGAAAGGAGTATGACAGCCTTCGGGAGATATGATCACATTGCTGATGCCATTGCAAAGTGCATTGGATGCTCCATCAGAAACCATAGTCCATTGGGATCCTTTTTCAGGTCCTTCATCCGGTCCAGGTTCTTCATAATCAGTTACTAACATAATGTTCTCATCTGGGAACTCAAAATTCATGGATTATTAGTCTTCCACAGCATGATGATCCAAATGATCAGCTAATACACTTCCCTTAATTACCTTTATGGTTGTGTAGTGAATGTCGTATTCAGTCAGGATCATTTGCAATCTTGCTATTCTTCCGGAGAGAGCAGGTTTCTCGAAGATATATTTGATAGGATCCATTTTAGATATCAATAAGGTAGTGTGGCTCAACATATATTGTCTTAGAAGGCGAGCAGCCCATGCCAAAGCACAACAAGTTTTCTCGAGAAGTGAGTATCTTGTTTCAGTCGGTAAATTTTTTGCTAATGTAGTATATTGCATGCTCTTTTCGACCATACTCGTCATGTTGCCCCAGCACACACCTCATTGAGTTCTCTAATACCGTTAAGTACATGATCAGAGGTCTTCCTTCAACCAGCGACATCAAGATTGGAGGCTCTTGGAGATATTCTTTGATTTTGTCAAAGGCGTTCTGGATATCGTCATTCCATTTCACTGCTTGATCTTTCTTCAGTAATTTGATGATTGGCTCACAAGTAGCGGTTAGATGGGAAATGAATCTAGCAATGTAGTTTAGACGTCCCAAGAATCCCCTAACTTCCTTCGTAGTGCGAGGAGTTGCATTTCTTGTATAGCCATAACCTTTTCAGGGTCTACCTCAATACCTTTGCAGCTAACAAAAAAGCCTAAGAGCTTACCAGATCTTACTCTAAAGGTGCACCTATTCGGGTTCAACCTCAGTTTGTATTTCTTCAGGCTTTCAAATAGCTTCTGCGGGTGGTCAAGGTGCTCCTCTTCAGTATGAGACCTGGCTATCATATCATCAACGTAGACCTCTATCTCGTGTTGGATCATATCGTGAAACAAAGCTACCATGGCACGCTGAGAGGTTGCCCCGGCGTTCTTTAATCCAAATGGCATAACTTTAGAAGAAAGTGCCCCACTGTATGACGAAGGTCATTTTCTCTATATCCTCTGGTGCCATTTTGATTTGATTATACCCGAAGAAACCATCCATGAAGGAGAATACATTATGTTATGCGTTGTTGTCAACCAGAACTTCGATATGGGGAAGCGTAAAGTCATCCTTGGGGCTTGCCTTGTTCAGGTCTCTATAATCCACACACATACGTGCTTTACCATCCTTCTTAGGCACTAGAGCAACATTAGAAACCCATTGTGGATAAGAAGTAACAACTAAGAAACCGGCGTTGAACTGTTTCATGACTTCTTCTTTGATCTTTTCTGATATCTCAGGACGAATACGACGAACCTTCTGTTTCACTAGAGGGAAGTCTTCTTTTGTCGGCAGTCGATGGACCACAATATCAGTGTCAAGTCCCGGAATTTCTTCGTATGACAAGGCAAAGACCTCAACATAGTCATGTAACATCTGAATTAACCTTTCCTTGACATTATGCTCCAGATCGGCACCTATCTTGACTTCCTTCATATCCTTTTTAGTAACCAATTTTACTGTCTCATCCGGATCTTCATGAGGTTGTATTGCCCTTTCTTCCTGTTGTAACAGCTTGGTAGATTGTATTTTCAAAGTCATAATTGGCAATAGCAAAACCATTATCAATGGGATCCAAAGTGGGTGTGGATCTGCAGTTTGATATATGGCTGTGTGTAAGATCATAGATGTTTTTGATAAAGTAAAAAGTAGAAAAGAAAAAAAAAAGCATAAAATTTATATGCAAAACATCCAATGATTTATTAATGACA
The DNA here is from genome assembly GCA_948472305.1 of Vicia faba. Classification (NCBI taxonomy): domain Eukaryota; kingdom Viridiplantae; phylum Streptophyta; class Magnoliopsida; order Fabales; family Fabaceae; genus Vicia; species Vicia faba. The sequence goes on along the minus strand of OX451735.1, from coordinate 931,544,976 downwards.
TATGAATATGAAGAAATAACCCTCACAAAATAGACCATTATGCCTCGGGTAAGACCCAAGGCTTTAAAGTTTCAATTGTTCAGATATTACATATCCCTAAAAAAATATAATTACTCTTGAATAAAAGTAATAGGAACAAAATCTTTAGCCTCCAAATTGTTGAGTCCTCCGCTGATGGTTGGGAAGATCCACTTGTCTATGTCGCAGTCATTGTCAGCATCCTCTGTAGCAGAAACAACATCAATAGCATTGATTCCCGGTTCATGCTTGGGCATTGGCGCAGTTATGATGTTGGGGATCTCTGGAAGGTCAAACTCAATCTCCTTCGCCTCAATAAGATCCTACACCTTATTTTTCAAAGCCGAACAATCATTTGTATCATGCCCCAGGCTTTCAGAATGGTAGGCACACCGAGTATTTGGTTTGTAGCGGGGAGATGCAGTATTAGGACTCTTAGGAGCTTCCTTTAGAGTCACCAGATTGGACGTCAACAAATATGGCAAAACTTGGGACACTCTCATGTTGATTTGGGCGAACTGTCTTTTGGGAACATCTAGTCTGCGCTGATTGTTTTGTTGTTGGTTCGATGCAGGATTGGAAATCATAACCGCCCCTACCATCGGACGATGTTCAGTTTTGCTTTAATTTCTCTGGCCATAGGAAGCACTAACCTTCTTCTTCCTGGAGAATGGTTTCTTTGCTATACTGGAGGATGCATCTCTCTGGATTTTACCACTCTTGATGCTAGCTTCTACCTACTTAGCAGTCAAAATCAGCTCAGTAAACCCAACTGAAGAGTTTCCAATCAGTTGGTTAAAGAATGGACCAGATAACGTGCCCAAGAACATGTCCACCAGCTCTCTATCAGACAAAGGAGGTTGGACTCTTCCGGCAAGGTCTCTCCACTTTTGGGCATAATTTTTGAAACCTTCACCGGAACAAATAGACATACTTTTCAATTGTGTAAGAGTTGGGGCGAGGTCAGCATTATATTGGTACTGCTTGTAGAAAGCAACAGCCATATCTTCCCAATTGCGGATATTGGTTCTCTCCAGCTCATAGAACCATTCCATTTGAGTCCCTGCCAAACTTTCCTGGAAGAAATGTCCCCACATATTCCTATCAGTAGTGTGGGGTTGATTCTTCCTGACATATGATCTTAAGTGCAACTTAGGACAGGAGACACCGTGCTACTTAGCAAAGGTGGAGACCTTGAATTTCTGTGGGACGACCACACCTGAGACCAGTCCTAGCTCCTTAAAATCCAGCCCGGGTACCCTCTGAATCTCTATAGCATTGATACGATCCTCCAGCTATTTGTATTTATCGTCAGCAAGAGGATACTATTCTTCAGAGTAATCAGCCTGATGTTCCTCAAACCTTGGGTTATTTTTTTCTTCTGTTGGCTTCTCTTCTTGATTGTCCCCCTCATTTAACGGGGTTGCGAAATCTAGAGCTCGCTTAGCCGACCCTTTGAAACTTCTTCTCAAATTAAAGACACCAGCTGGTTTCTTTGTGTTGTACCCCAAAATTTGCCCTCTCATATTTCTCAAAACATTGCAAGAAAAATCTCCAAGTGGCTCAAGATTGCTCAAGGGTTGGACAGTCAAGCTATCTCCTAAGGCAGTCAACCCCAAATTAGGGTTTTGTGTTGCATCAAATATTTAAGTCCAAATAACCTCAAGTTTTCCTCAATGTCCTAATATGTTGTCAAGATCATCCATGTCAAGTTTCAAGCTTTGCAGAGGAAGTTTGCTCAGTCAATTGCTCAAAGGGTCCAAAAATCGACTTTGCTAGGGAAAAAGTCAACTGTGACTTATAAATAGTCAAACTTCAAGATTTTTTGTTAACATTCTCATTTTGAAGGATATTTAATCATTTGATCAAGGGTTGATCATGATTCATCAAGGATTGCTCAAAATTCATCAAGACTCAAAAGTTGCTAAATTAGGGTTTTGTAGGAAAAGTCAACTCAACTTTGACCAAGCATACCTTTCGCATACTTGATGAGAAATGACCCATCCAAATCTCATTTTGAATAGGATTCAATTCCCTACAATCCATCTTCATACCCCCAAGATCAGAAAATGCACTCACAAGAAGTTATAAATTTGGACATTATAGGTCATTTTTAAAAGTCAACAAAAACACCTTTTTTTCCAAAGCCTATAACTTGAGTATGTAATATCAAAATAATATTAGACCAAAAGGGTTGGTTAGAGGACATCTCAAGCTTTCTAAAACGTCCAAGAACACCTCCAAAAGTTCAAAATTGAAGAAGTTATGCATTGTTGAAGTTGGGCATTTTTGCAAAAGTACCAAAAGTCAACCATCCCCAAAACTTCAAATTTTGTCAAAGGGGCCCATTCGTTTCCACTTGATTTTATCTTGCCCCATTGCACACGTGTCCTAGCTCCAGCCTTGAGATCATATTTCTTTTTTATTATTTTATTTGATTTTTTATTGAATTATTTCATTTTTAATCAAATTAAATCAAATAAAATCCAAATATTGATTACTTGAGATCTTTTTGTCTATTTCAGGTTGAGATCACCATCATTAAGAGTATCAAATTCGTATCACACAAGATCATGTGCAAAAAGATGGATTTTTGACAAATTTGGCAAGCTTTCAAAAGTGAATCAAATCAAATATGCAATGCATTGATGTGGAAGATTCAAGCCATATTTGTTACCCTAATGCAATATACAATACAAAAGGAAGGCAAAGGCACGAGGAATAAGGTTGAAGGCTGTAAGAACAAGCATAACAAAACTTGAAAAAGTGGTGAAAAAGTTGGAATTCGAAATCATAGCAAGAGAGGTTCTCAGAAGCCAAGAAGCATCCCAATCGAGTCATGGGTGATCACATAACCGTCCTGGATCCAAAGCACGCATTCTCAAGCCTTCAAGAGCTCTATAAGTATCACGATGCCAAGCTTTGTTCTTGAAACCGTACATCCTTATTCTTGCATCATTTGAACCAATTCTTAGCATATTTATGATCTTTATAGCATTTCTAAACTTTTGGCAATATTCAATTTGGTTTATATGGACTGTAATCTCAATATGCCATGGCTAGGGTTACGTTTTGGTTTTTAGGGATTTTTGTTGCAGGTAAAATTGATTCCTATAATAGGCATGGTTGCACTCAGGGGAGGGAGACGAACCTAACCATTCCTTTGAAGTTCGTTTTTATGGCCTGGAATGGATTTTTGAATTGAGCAACGCTTTTAGCTGCGGATTCAAATCCACAGGTAAAATTACAGGGGCTGAAGGTAGGGAACGATGGCGTGTCGCTTCCGCAATGGCCAATTCAAATAAGGGCGCGCATTGTTTTGTTTTTCTGGCATATTAACGTTTTTAACATATTATATTTTTTTCTTATATTATTAACAATTGAAGCAAATGGCCTAGTGGTAAAGGGAGCTGGCAGTCACGTATAGGACCTGGGTTCGAATCCCAGGTCCCCTCAATTTCTCAATATATTTTTTCTTAAGATAATCATATGCAGATCCAGGCTTGTGGCATACCATTCGCCTTCACACGTCCAACAACCAGATGGCCAAAGGCCAGATCTGGTGATCCAAGTTGATGGTCCACCATAGACCAAGTCAACATGCGCACAAGGAATCTCAGAAGTCAAACAGGGCCAACGCAAATGGGCCTCAGATTGCTCCTTAAACCACCCAAAACAGGCCCATACCCCTCTCTCTCTATATTTTCTTTATTTTGTTTTAATTATTTATTTTATTATTTCCATTTAATTATCAACCAATCAAAAATTCTTTTTTCTATAAAATTAAAACCATAAAAATATTTTCTTCATAAAATCAAATTTTAATTTTTTATTAATTAACACTAATTTAATTAATTTAGGCTTCAACTAGAAATAACTTTAATATATTTTTGTAAATCATTAAAATCAATTAGACTTAATTAGGTTTTTACTAACATTAATTTTATTTTCTTTCTTTAAATACCAAAAACCCAAAAAAATATTTATTTTTATTAATTAATTAATTAATTTATTAATTTAATAATTAACTTTGGTAATTTCTCCCTTATTTCAAAAACAAAAAAAAAATCTTTTCTTTAATAACAAAGGGTCAAAACCCTAAACTTTGCGCCCGATTTAATTTCCCGCATGCGATTTATTTATTTTATCCAATAATGTACTTGCCTCCCGGTTTGTAATAGCTTAATAGGACCTTTTATTTATTTATCGCTTTATTTATTTTTAAAGGTTTGTCTTTGGCGATGTAAATACTCGACGCCTTGTTATTTAATTTCCGCACTTTTATTTTCCGCAAAATATAACTGTTAGATGTTTGATAATAGGAATGCATGACAAGACTGAATGTTTTAACCTAAAATCAAAGTAGATCACCCTTAACATGTACAAAAACAATAGAATTGAAAACGACACACTCGCACATGCGCACTCTTAGGGTACACCTCACTTGGTTGCCTTCATACACGTTCATTGAGTATAGGTCACTTTAGAGGTCTCCCTCTTGTCCAAAGATCATAGTTGCCTCAAAACGGTTGCCTCGGATATTGTTGCCTCAAACAAATGATCTAAGACATTAGGGTTACCGCTAAGGCGTCCTAACATTGCTTTAGTGACCGTAAGTCCCTAAATTCGAATTGACCCTAAAACTCCAACGACGGTGCTACCTACTCATTCATAGTGGGATAGCATTGTCTAATGGAAGATAGCATAGAACGATTCCTTTTTCGAGTAGGTAGATGGTTCTTAGATACTTTCTCTTTCAAAAAAATAAAATATTTTTCACACTTACACTTTTTCGAACAAAGTTTTCAAAAACACTTCATACACTCTTGAGGACAGAAGCAAGAGTTAAATCGAAGTTTTCAAAACAAAAACTTTTTCAAACCCACAAGCACAAAGAAAGAAAATTTTGAAAACATATGAGCAAGTACCTAAGAGCCCGTGGATAACCACAGATAAAAAGGGTGCTAACACCTTCCCTTTCTATAATCTACCCCCGAACCCGAGAAATATCTCAAAAAAGGAATTTTTCTGTGCTTTTTTCCTTTCCTTGTTGGATAAAATAAAAGTCGGTGGCGACTCTTGCTTACCGCGACATTTTGCGAAAACAAACGCAAAACGCAAACCAGCATTCCAAAAAACAGTCAGTTCTTTCCCACCGTATCACAAAACTGGCGACTCTGCTGGGGACGCTTAATAAGTGGGATGTACCTTAGGAATAGTTCATATTGTTTTCAATTGCTTGACTTGTATGCTTTATATTTGGGGGCTTGTATCGGAGTTACTATAGATCCTTACCCGGATCTGGGGGATACCCTTTAGGTAAGTAACAATAAACTGTGAGGGAACTGTACGACATAGACCGATACAGTTGAAGCAGTAGCTACGTTGGTCTGGCACTTTAGTATGTACCGATATCCCTTGTGGCGCAACGAGGAGAATATGGGTCTGCTAAGGGGTCATTAAGCACCAACTGACCTTAGAACCTTTAAATTGACCAACTTGGCCATAAAACAGTAGCGGTATGCTACACTCATTGAGACTAAACTCTCGCGATGATTCTTGCCGCAAGAAAAGGTTGCTAAACTGGAATTATGACCATTCGAGGGTAGTCAGTGATATTGAGATCCTCTAGAACCTGGTTACTATTTTTAGGACAGGTTTGAACCAACTAAACTGAAAGAGGGTAGTACCTAAGCTCCTTGCCAGCCTGAAATCTAAGGGCTATCTGTGTGACTTGTGTGCCTTTACCATGTTTGCTATTTGTGGATACTTGTGGTGTGTTTTCTATCATGACATCATGACATCATGACATCATGACATTGCATGCATCTTGCATTGGACTAACCTATTTCAAAGACAGGAGGGATTCATCTTTGTTCTGTTTTGTAGGTCATGGCACCCATGCGTAGGAACACCATCCGGATCAACTTTGTCCAAGTTCCCACTCAGCTCAAGGAGTTGGTTGCAAAGATCTCAGATACTTCCTCCTTTATCAGGAGACATGGGCATCTTCTTAGTTTGGTCACCTCTAAATTGGACGAGCAGATGATGAGTGTCCTAGTCCAGTTCCTTGATCCATTGTACCATTGATTTACTTTCCAGGACTACCAGTTGGTCCCCACCTTGGAAGAGTTCTATGATCTGCTTGGTATCTCTATTCTGGAGCAGACCCCGTTCACAGGTTGGGAAAAGATCCTTAGGCCAGAAGAGATTGCTTCAACCCTCCATCTGACAAAGGCTGAAGTGATGTCTAATTGGGAGACTAGAAGTGGAGCAAAGGGCTTTTTGACTAAGTTCTTGGTTGGTAAAGCTAATCATTTCTGGGACAGCCTTGACTTCCAGGCATTTGAAGACATTCTGGCTCTCCTCATATATGGTCTGGTATTGTTTCCTAACTCAGATGCTTTCGTCAACGTGAATGTGGTAAAGATTTTCATGTCTGGTAATCTTGTACCCACTCTCTTGGGTGACATTCTTCATCAGCTTTATGCCCGTACTGCTCGGAAGCGAGGAACCTTGATGTGCTGTGCTCCATTGTTGGCGAGGTGGTTTATTTCTCACCTCCCAAAATTAGTTTTGAAGAACAAGGAAGGCATGGGCTGGGCCTATAGGATTATGTCTCTCTCCCATAATGATATCATTTGGACTATTAAGGGCATGGACGAGGTGGCTATCATTGATCGTTGTAGGGAATACCCCAATGTTCCACTGATAGGAACCAACAGAGGAATCACTTATAATCCGTGTTTGGCCTTACGTCAGTTTGGGAGAGCTAGAAGAGAAGGACCTCATGAGTTGCTAATGCCCAGTATTGTCTTTGATTTCCAAGGGGATAGTGACTAGCCACGCCGCATATTCATAAGAGCTTGGGATAAAGTGCACAGGTCTGACCCGCACGAGCTGGGTGCAAATACTTCTCTTCCGATGGAGCCATATCTCCGATGGGTTCATATCCGTGCCCAAAAGCTGGGAATGCCGTATGAAGCCGTCTTGCCTATCATTGTTGAAGTTGCTGATGAAGAGGGGGTTCCTCCTACCATTCTCCATCCTCATATGCCCACTGACATTGGGGCACTGAAAAGGTCTTGGCTGCAGCTGAGAGAAGAGCGGGATACTTACCAAGAAAAGTATCACGAGCAGGAGCAGAAGATCCAGAAGATGACAAGACAGTTGGAGAATGAGCAGATCATCAACGACTACTTCAGTACTAAGGGGAAACGGCCATGGGAGCACTGATGTCTTTTGATTACTTCTAGTTTTGATCTATTTTTCAGTATTTCCTTTTTTGTAACGCCTTAAAGGCATTTTATGAACAATTGAATTTCAATGTTTATCTAATAAAAGTGTGTTCATTTTTTGTTTACAAATTTGAATCTCTCGACGTCTTTGAAATCATATCATGCGCATATCATTCTCATGCACCTCATAATAGGTACCCCTACAGGTTTTCTCATCTTCTTCGCTGTTTATTTCAGCATCATGTCTTCTGAACCATCAACTGAACAAGCAATCAAGGCCCTACATGCTCAAAATGCCCAGTTCCAGGAATTGTTCATGAATCTAGCTAAGGGTCAGCAAGATCTGAAGGACCTTATCTTGAAACAGAAGAAGAAGAAGAAGAAGAAGACGGTCCTGTTTAACATGGGCCACAGGTTCGGAAACAGGCTACGAGATGAAGTTGATTTGACCACCTCATCTGGAGGGAAAGATAGTCAGGAAGAAAGAAGGGCTCCTAGCCCTGTGGTTTCAGACAACGAGACGGACTTCGATGAAGACCAGTATCCTCCGGTTGAGGATAGATACAAGCAACTGGAATACCGGTTGAGTGCGATGGAAGTTCAGAAAGTGCCTGGTCTGTACTTTGGTGATCTGGGTCTGTCATCTGGGGTGGTGATTCCCCACAAGTTCAAAGCACCAGCCTTTGCTAAGTACAACGAAGTTTCTTGTCCGAAACTGCACCTCCGTTCGTATGTTAGGAAGATTCAGCCGTACACCACTCACAAGAACCTATGGATCCACTTCTTTCAAGAAAGTCTTTCAGGGACTCAGCTTGAATGGTTTTACCAGTTGGAAGGAACTAGCATCCGTAATTAGGAAGATTTGGCCGTTGCTTTCTACTAGCAGTACCAATACAATTCCGACCTCGCTCCTACGCATACCCAACTCCAGAGTATGTCTATGGGAACGAGTGAAGGTTTCAAAGATTATGTTCAGAAGTGGAGGGATCTTGCCGGTAGAGTGCAACCACCCTTGGCTGATCGGGAGCTCGTGGACATGTTTCTGGGGACCTTGTCTGGTCCGTATTTCAACCATCTGATTGGAAGTTCTTCGTCTGGGTTTACAGAGCTGATAATGACCAGTGAGAGGATTGAGGCTGGTATCAAATCCGGTAAAATACAGAAGGGAGTTTCATCGGGCACCGAGAAGAAGCCTTTTAAGAAAGAGTTCAATGTTGTTTATAGTTCGAAAAGCCAGAATAGACCCGAACGCCGCCAAACTGTTAATGCGGTTGTTATATCAAGACCTGCTGGTGCCCCTCAGCGCAACAATCAACCAAGGGCCGAGAAACCTCGAAGATAATTCACTCAGCTCAACATGACTTTATCTCAGATTCTGCCACAGTTATTGAAAACCAATCTAGTGATTCCAAGGGAGGCCCCGCAGAATCCCAACACTACATCACCAAAGTACAACCCTAATTCCCGTTGTGCTTTTCACTCGGATAGCCCGGGGCATGATACAAATGATTGTTTGGTTTTGAAGAATAAAGTATAGGACTTGATTGATGCGAAGGAGATTGAGTTCGAAGCACCTGAAAGACCTAATGTTGTGACTGCTCCTATGCCCAAGCATGGAGTGAATGATATAGATGAAGACTCGTTTGTGGTTTCTGTGAACGACATTGTTACCCCTTTGATGACTGTGAAGAAGAACCTTTTGTTAGCCGGTTTATTTTCGGGCTTTGACGAAGTTTGCCGTATGTGTTCTGTCCTACCTACCGGTTGCCATCTTTTGAGGTCAGGTGTCCAACGCCTGATGGATAATAAAGAAATTATGTTTGAGAAGACCCTTGTTCCTTTGGTTCCTACTGAAGAAGTTGCTATCATCACCATTTTCGACAATTCTTCCAAGGCTTCCTCGAGAAAGCCTGTTAGAATTACATCTGTTCCAAGAATCGCACCATTGATCATCACTGTTCCAGGGCCTGTCCCCTATACATCTGATAAAGCTGTCCCTTGGCACTACGGGGCTGATGTTTATTATCACAGAGTTAAACAAGATTTGGATGCTGATACTGACATCAGCAATATTGTTGGGCCTACCAAATTCACCCGCAGCGGAAGACTTTTCTCCCCTGAGATCTCTCCGCCAACTGCCCGGAAACCTGTTGTTATTACACCTTCCAGTATACCTGCTACTGTTCCTGTTCAAGTTCCAATTCTTACCCCTGTGGCCGAGTCGTATGACGCTCGGGACAAAGGGACCACTGATGAGCCTACCCAGACGGAGGCACCAAAGACGATTACTGTTGAAGCCTCTAGACAAGAGATGGAAGAGATTCTGAAGATCATCAAAAAGAGCGACTACAATGTAGTCGAGCAACTGGGGCAAACCCCATCCAAAATCTCTATGTTATCTTTACTGCTATGCTCAGAGGCCCATGCCAAGGCTCTGATTGCTTTCCTGAAGACTGCACATATACCACAAGAGACATCAACTGATCAGTTTAAAGATTGTGTGGCTAGTCTGACTGCTGATAATGGGTTGGGTTTCTCTGGCGCCGACTTGACTGCTAAGGGGAAGAATCACAATGACGCCCTGCATGTCTCCATTGAATGCAGGGGCACTACTCTTTCTCACATATTGGTGGATACTGGGTCTTCGTGGAATGTGTTACCTAAGAAAGCTCTAGAACGGTTGGACTGTGAGGGTTTAGAGTTGAAGCCAAGTAACATTGTTGTTAGGGCCTTTGATGGGTCAAAGAGAATGGTACACGGTGAAGTGGATATTCCGATCAAGGTTGGTTCTCAGGTTTTTGCATCTACATTCTATGTGATGGACATTCGGCCATCTTATTCTTGTTTACTGGGTCGTCCATGGATCCACAAAGTTGGGGCAGTGACGTGTACACTCCACCAGAAGCTAAAGTACCCGGTGAAAGGAAAGATTGTGACAGTGCAAGGAGAAGAGGAGTATATGGTGAGCCACCTCAACTCTTTCCGATATATAGAGATGGATGTGGAGTTCATTGAGACTCCATTCAAACATTTTGAAGAGGTTCCCCAGAAGCTGACATCAACTGAGACAGTTGTTGAAGATCCTCCAATGAAGATGGCTTCCTTCAAGGATGCCCGGGCTATTGTCGAGAAAGGTGGGTGTGCAAATTGGGGACAACTCCTGGATTTTGCACAGAAAACTAACAAGTTTGGCTTGAGTTTCACTGCAGAAGCTCAAAAGGCTGTTCGGGATGCGCGGATCAGAAGACCTCCCTTGTTCATCAGCAATTCAGGAGTGAATGTCATTGAAGACGATGTTGAAGAGTCTGAGTTCGACAGTTGGATCTATCCTACTACTGATGGAGGACTAACCAACTAGACAACAAAGGACTTCATCTCAATTTCTTTTGTTACCCAGTAATGAGACTTTTGTTTTGAATTTGTAAGAGACAATGTTTTAAACTCTATGGCCCATTGTCTTACCCGGGGCATCGTGGTTTCATTTGTGAGGGCTTTATGTGTGTCATTTTCATATATCATTAATAAAAGCATTGGACGTTTTCTTGCATTTCAAATTTTGTGCTCCTTTTTTTTCTTTTATTACATATTGCAAAACACCTATTTTACACACACTCACATATACAGGTCTACATCCACTCTGGATCTCACTAGTAACGACTCTGCTACTGCTAGTTATGACTTCGAAAGTCCGATCAACTTAGCCGAAGAAGAAGGTGAAGATGATTGCAAAGTGCATGGTGAACTTGCTAGACTGCTACTTCAAGAAGAGAGGGCCATTCAGCCGCACGAAGAGTCGGTGGAATCAGTAAATCTGGGTATAGAGGTAGACAAGAAAGAGGTGAAGATCGGGGAAAATCTAGAAGCTAGTGTTAAGAAACGGTTGATTCAGATGCTGCGTGACTATGTTGAGATATTTGCCTGGTCTTATGAAGATATGCCCAGTTTGGATACTGATATTGTGGTTCACCGATTGCCTACCAAAGAAGACTGTCCTCCAGTGAAACAGAAGGTCCTCCGAATGCGCCCAAATATGTCTGAGAAAATCAAGGCTGAAGTTATGAAACAGTTTGACGCCGGTTTTCTAGCAGTTACTTCTTACCCTCAGTGGGTGGCCAACGTGGTTCCTGTGCCGAAAAAGGATGGTAAGGTTCGAATGTGTGTCGACTATAGGGATCTGAACAGGGCAAGCCCCAAGGATGATTTCCCTCTGTCTCATATCGACGTTCTGGTTGACAACACCGCACATCATAAGATATTCTCCTTTATGGATGGTTTCTCCGGTTATAATAAGATTAAAATGGCTCCCTAAGACATGGAGAAGACAACCTTTGTTACTCAATGGGGTACCTTTTGCTACAAAGTCATGCCTTTTGGATTGAAGAATGCTGGGGCAACGTATCAACGTTCCATGGTTTCTTTATTCCAGGATATGATCCATCATGAGATTTAGGTATACGTCGACGACATGATTGTAAGGTCCCAGACTGAGGAAGAACATCTTGACCATCTGCAGAAGTTATTTGACAGGTTGAAGTTGTACAAGCTGAGGTTAAACCCGAACAAGTGCACCTTCGGGGTGATATCTGGTAAGTTGTTGGGTTTTGTCGTAAGCGATAAGGGTATTCAAGTGGATCCTGCAAAGGTGAAGGCTATACACGAAATTCCGGCTCCCCGAACAGAGAAAGAAGTCAGAGGCTTTCTGGGACGTCTGAACTATATTGCCCGATTCATCTCGCACCTGACTACTACTTGTGAGCCAATCTTCAAGTTACTGAAGAAAAATCAAGTGGTGAGATGGAACGACGAATGTTAGGCCGCTTTCGAAAGGATGAAAGAGTATCTCCAAGAGCCACCTATTCTGATGCCTCCAGTTGAAGGGAGACCTTTGATCTTATACTTGACAGTACTCGACAACTCAATGGGGTGTGTGCTGGGTCAGCATGTCGAGTCTGGCCGAAAAGAGCCTGCTATTTATTACCTTAGCAAAAAGTTTACCGACTGCGAGACCTGATACTCGTTGCTCGAGAAAACTTGTTGTGCTTTGGCATGGGCTGCTCGCCGGCTGAGACAGTATATGTTGACTCACACTACTCTATTGATATCAAAGATGGATCCAATCAAGTATATCTTAGAGAAGCCTGCCCTGTCCGGAAGAATAGCAAGATGGCAGATGATCTTGACTGAGTATGACATCCAGTACATGACCCAAAAGGCAATCAAAGGAAGTGTGTTGGCAGATCATCTGGAACATCAAGCGGTGGAGGATTACCAGTCTATAAACTTAGAATTCCCGGATGAGAATATCATGATAGTGACTGATTGTGAAACACCTAGACCGGATGAAGGACCTGAGGAGGGATCCCAATGGTCCATGTACTTTGATGGAGCTTCAAACGCTTTAGGTAACGGGATTGGCGCCGTGATCATATCTCCTGAAGGCTCTCATACTCTGTTCACCGCCCGACTATGTTTCAACTGCACCAACAATATGGCGGAGTATGAAGCGTGCATCATGGGTCTTCAAGCAGCTATTAACCTAAGGATTAAGTTCTTAAGTGTTTTCGGAGATTCCGCTCTCGTGATCAGTCAGATCAAAGGCGAGTGGGATACGAAACACCCAAATCTTATTCCTTACAAGGAGTATGTGTTGACGTTGCTTCCCCACTTCGAAGAGATAACTTTTGAACACTTCCCTAGAGAGGAGAATAAGTTGGCGGACGTGCTAGCTACAATGTCTTCTATGTTCAAAGTCAATTGGGACAACGAAGCTCCTCGGATTATCATTGAAAGATTGGACGAACCTGCACATTGCTGTGACATTAAGACTGAAGAGGTAGCAGATAAACCCTGGTTTCATGAGTTGAAGAGATACCTTGAGGCTCAGGAATACCCCGAGGGTGCATCTGTTAATGACAAGAAGTTTCTGAGGAGGTTCGCGGCAAATTTCTTCATCAGCAATGGTATCCTTTACAAGCGTAACCATGATTCAACCTTACTGCGATGTTTGGATAGGAGTGAAGCAGAAAGGATCATGGCAGAGTTACATGAAGGTACTTTCGGGACTCATTCCAGTGGACACACCATGGCAAAGAAAATCCTTCGGGAAGGATATTTTTGGTCCACTATGGAAGCCGACTGTTATCAGCATTCTCGGACCTGTCACAAGTGCTAAGTCTATGCTGATTAGGTGCATAAACCTCCAGTACCTCTGAACGTCTTGACAGCTCCGTGGCCTTTTGCAATGTGGGACATTGATATGATCAGCGAGATCAGACCTACAACATCTAACGGACATCGTTTCATCCTGGTGGTTATTGATTACTTTACAAAGTGGGTTGAAGCAACTTCCTTTGCTACTGTAACCAAGAATGTCATGGCACGGTTCATTCGGCACAATCTGATCTATCGATATGGTGTACCAGAGAGGATCATTATGGACAATGGTACCAATCTCAATAATAAGATGATCACCGAGCTCTGCACGCAGTTCAAGATTCAGCATCATAACTCTTCTCCCTACCGGCTGAAGATGAATGGGGCTGTCAAAGCGGCTAATAAGAACATTAAGAAGATTGTGCAGAAAATGACGGTGACATACAAAGACTGGCACGAGATGTTACCGTTTGTTCTTCATGGATACCGTACCTCAGCACGGACGTCAACAGGGGCAACACCCTAATCCTTGGTATATGGTATAGAGGTTGTATTACCCATTAAAGTTCAGATACCCTCTCTTAGGATCATGAAGGATGCAGGTTTGAGCGAAGATGACTGAATATAGACCCGGCTCGATCAACTGAACTTAATCGATGAAAAGAGACTCACTGCTATTTGTCATGGCCAGACGTACCAAAAGCGAATGATCAAGGCATTTAACAAGAAAGTTAGACGACAAGAATATCAAGTTGGGGATCTGGTAATCAAGCGTATTATCTTACCACAAGGTGATCCCAGAGGCAAATGTACCCCTACCTACAAAGGGCCATTTGTGGTTAAGAACATTTTCTCAGGAGGAGCTATGATTCTAACTACCATGGATGGTGACGACCTTCCTCACCCCGTCAATGCAGACATAGTGAAAAAATACTATGCATAATCAACGACCCGCTAGGTTGACTGGCCTAGGCAAAAATAAGGGCTTCCCGGCGAACCAAAAGGGTTCGGGCAAAAATAAGGGATGAAAACGAAAAAAATTGTACACCTGGCAAGTCGAAAACCTGAAAAGGCGGCTTGGGTAAAAATGGGTATCCCGGTGGACTGAAAACTAGAAAGGGGGGTCCAGGCAAAAATTAGGGATCAAAGCGTAACATTATGTCTCATTGGATCACCTTGTATCCAGACTTCGGTATTGACTATCAAGCTCAGACGACACTAATCAATCTGATGTACCTTCAACCAAGTAGCAAAGTGATGAGATCCTCGAGGACATAAAGGGAATAGCAGAGTTGGAACCCAGTGGGATTATTCATATAGCTGTTTTGTTTTGTTTTTCGCAAATTGTATAAACTATATCTGTTCGGCGGTGTTCTCTTACTAGGACGTTAGCCTCTTGTAAAAAAATGCCTATTTACGGGTCAAATTTCAAAATCAATACAAATTCATGTTCAGACAAATTTCAAGCTGTTTTTCCTTTATCTGTTTTGTTTTGCAAAGAGCGTCCAATGTTCATTTTTTATATATGCACTTGACATTAATTGCTGCTCATAAATATTTGCATGCGAAACAAAAGACGATTACTGGTAATATCAGAAACAGGGGCAATAAAATTGTCCAAACTGTACAGTTGCTCTATCCACCAGGTACGAAGGTAAATTCAGCTGAAGAATATGGCTAAGGTGTTTTCACTCCCCGCAGAGTAAGACAGTAATGATGGCTCTCCCCAGCTGAGACTTGCAACTGTGAATGAATCGGTAATATTCTCTCTAAGCAGAGTTTATCTACCATCAGCGTTGAAAAGGCTTAATATCTTCGGCAGTCTTAATATTCCCCAACGGAGTATAAGAATATTCCCCGGCAGAATACAAGATATCCCCAGTGGATTTAAAATTTTCCCAGCGCAGTCTGAAAAAGCTTCCCCAGTGGAGTTGAAGAATCATCCCCAGTAGACTCTGGAAGTTTGTCCCCGGCAGAGTATAAAAATAAATATCCCTAGCCGAGTTCAAAGGAAGATTGTCCCCAGCAAAGCTCAAAGGATTATCCCCATAAGAGTCTAAAAGATTATCCCCAGTGAAATCTCAATTGAAAGATCATCCCCAGCGGAGTTCTTTCCTTTCACAAACAGGAATTCAATCCCCAACAGGATTCAGTATCACTAGCAACGATAATTCATCCCCAATGGAATTTATCGGTGGAATCCTCAACAGAATATCTCTTCCCCACAGAGTAATCTCCTCATCAGCTTATTCCCCAACAGAGTTATCCTCCCCTACAGGTTTATTCTCACAATCATCTTCATTCGCTATCCCCAACGGAAATGAAGAATTCAACTTATTCTCCAGCAGCTATCCAGGATTTATTTTCCCCAGCTAAAACATTACATTTCCATACATCATGATACATGCATATACGCATCATACAACACAATCTCATTTATTTTGAGAACATCATTTCTTGATCTATATCATGCATTGCATATGACCGACCTTTACCTTTCAGGAAGGAGGCGATTAAGTTCTCAACAGTCGAAGACCTGACCGGTTCTTAAATCTTAACTGAATTATCCTCGGTTGAATTTCAGATAAGGTTCTCAATCTCGACAATTTCCCTTCGTCAAAGTGTGGACGAGTTCTACAATCTCAATAGAATTATACTCCGTTGAAGACCAGATAGTTCCTATATCTTGATGAAGATGTTTCCCTCAATCGAAGACCTGACCGGTTCTTAAATCTCAACTGAATTATCCTCGGTTGAATTTCAGATAAGGTTCTCAATCTCGACAATTTTCCTCCGTCAAAGTGTGGATGAATTCTACAATATCAACAGAATTATACTCCGTTGAAGACCAGACAGTTCCTAGATCTTGATGAAGATGTTTCCCTCAGTCGAAGACCTGACCGGTTCTTAAATTTCAACTGAATTATCCTCGGTTGAATTTCAGATAAGGTTCTCAATCTCGATAATTTTCCTCTGTCAAAGTGTGAATGAGTTCTACAATCTCAACAGAATTATACTCCGTTGAAGACCAGACAGTTCCTAGATCTTGATGAAGATGTTTCCCTCAGTCGAAGACCTGACCGGTTCTTAAATCTCAACTGAATTATTCTCGGTTGAATTAGAGATAAGGTTCTCAATCTCGACAATTTTCCTCTGTCGAAGTGTGGACGAGTTCTACAATCTCAACAGAATTATACTCCGTTGAAGACCAGATAGTTCCTATATCTTGATGAAGATGTTTCCCTCAGTCGAAGACCTGACCGGTTCTTAAATCTCAACTGAATTATCCTCGGTTGAATTTCAGATATGGTTCTCAATCTCGACAATTTTCCTCCGTCAAAGTGTGAACGAGTTCTACAATCTCAACAGAATTATACTCCGTTGAAGACCAGACAGTTCCTGGATCTTGATGAAGATGTTTCCCTCAGTCGAAGACCTGACCGGTTCTTAAATCTCAACTGAATTATCCTTGGTTGAATTTCAGATAAGGTTCTCAATCTCGACAATTTTCATCCGTCAAAGTGTGGACGAGTTCTACAATCTCAACAGAATTATCCTCCGTTGAAGACCAGACAAGTCCTAGATCTTGATTAAGATGTTTCCCCCAGTTGAATTACGGACAAGTTCTTAAAACTCAGCAAAGATGTTCTCTCAGCTGAGGTACAGGCAGGTTCCTAAATCTCAATAAAAGTTAGACTTCCCCAGCGGAATCTGCTACAACAACAGGTGTGCAAGTCCTCGCTAAGGAATCTCTTATGCGATCGACGCTCCTGCAGATGGCATCTGTAAGCCCATCCTCCTACCAACAATCTCCAAATGGCATATGTAAGCTCATTCCCGACATCACCAGGCTGATACCACTTCGTGCGATGCAAATTTTTGGGCACTCTAGTGTTCAATCATCTTCCACCTTCGGATCACGAAAGGCACGAAAACCACTCTACATCCTCAGGTTTAAGAAGATTGAACAGGGGCAGCTGTTGTACCCCAAAATTTTCCCTCTCATATTTCTTAAAACATTGCAAGAAAAATCTCCAAGTGGCTCAAGATTGCTTAAGGGTTGGACAATCAAGCTATCTCCTAAGGCAGTCAACCCCAAATTAGGGTTTTGTGTTGCATCAATATCTTTGTGTCCAAATGACCTAAAGTGTTCCTCAATGTCCTAATATGTTCTCAAGATCATCCATGTCAAGTTTCAAGCCTTGCAGAGGAAGTTTGCTCAGTCAATTGCTCAAAGGGTCCAAAAATCGACTATGCTAGGGCAAAAGTCAACTGTGACTTATAAACAGTCAAACTTCAATATTTTTTGTCAACATTCTAATTTTGAAGGATATTTCATCATTTGATCAAGGGTTGATCATGATTCATCAAGGATTGCTCAAAGTTCATCAAGACTCAAAAGTTGCTAAATTAGGGTTTTGTAGGAAAAGTCAACTCAACTTTGACCAAGCATATCTTTCTCATACTTTATGATAAATGAACCATACAAAGCTAATTTTTAAGAGGATTCAATTCCCTACAATCCATCTTCATACCCCAATATCAGAAAATGCACTCACAAGAAGTTATAAATTTGGACATTATAGGTCATTTTTGAAAGTCAACAAAAACACCTTTTTTACCAAAGCCTATAACTTTAGTATGGAATATCAAAATGAGATGAGACCAAAAGTGTTGGTTAGAGGACATCTCAAGCTTTATAAAAAGTCATAGAACACCTCCAAAAGTTCCAAATTGAAGAAGTTATGCATTGTTGAAGTTGGGCATTTTTGCAAAAGTACCAAATGTCAACCATCCCCAAAACTTCAAATTTTGTCAAAGGGGCCCATTCTTTTCCACTTGATTTTAGCTTGCCCCATTGCACACGTGTCTTAGCTCCAGCCTTGAGATCATATTTCTTTTTTATTATTTTATTTGATATTTTATTGAATTATTTCATTTTTAATCAAATTAAATCAAATAAAATCCAAATATTGATTACTTGAGATCTTTTTGGCTATTTCAGGTTGAGATCACCATCATTAAGAGTATCAAATTCGTATCACAGAAGGTCATGTTCAAAAAGATGGATTTTTGACAAATTTGGCAAGCTTTCAAAAGTGAATCAAATCAAATATGCAATGCATTGATGTGGAAGATTCAAGCCATATTTGTTACCCTAATGCAATATACAATACAAAAGGAAGGCAAAGGCACGAGGAATATGGTTGAAGGCTGTAAGAACAAGCAGAACAAAACTTGAAAAAGTGGTGAAAAAGTTGGAATTCGAAATCATAGCAAGAGAGGTTCTCAGAAGCCAAGAAGCATCCCAATCGATTCATGGGTGATCACATAACCCTCCTGGATCCAAAGCACACATTCTCAAGCCTTCAAGAGCTTTGTAAGTATCACAATGCCAAGTTCTGTTCTTGAAACCGTACATCCTCATTCTTGCATCATTTGAACCAATTCTTAACATATTTATGATCTTTATAGCATTTCTAAACTTTTGGCAATATTCAATTTGGTTTATATGGACTGTAATCTCAAAATGCCATGGCTATGGTTACATTTTGGTTTTTAGGGATTTTTGTTGCAGGTGAAATTGATTCCTATAATAGGCATGGTTGCACTCAGGGGAGGGAGACGAACCTAACCATGCCTTTGAAGTTCGTTTTTATGGCCTGGAATGGATTTTTGAATTAAGCTACGCTTTTAGCTGCTGATTCAAATCCGCAGGTAAAATTACAGGGGCTGAAGGTAGGGGACGATGGTGTGTCGCTTCCCCAATGGCTAATTCAAATAAGGGCGCGCATTGTTTTGTTTTTCTGGCATATTAACATTTTTTAACATATTATATTTTGTTCTTATATTATTAACAATTGAAGCAAATGGCCTAGTGGTAAAGGGAGCTGGAAGTCACGTACAGGACCTGGGTTCGAATCCCAGGCCCTCTCAATTTCTTAATATATTTTTTATTAAGATAATCATATGCAGATCCAGGCTTTTGGCATACCATGCGCCTTCACACGTCCAACAACCAGATGGCCAAAGGCCAGATCTGGTGATCCAAGTTGATGGTCCACCATAGACCAAGTCAACATGCCCGCAGGGAATCTCAGAAGTCAAACAGGGACAACGCAAATGGGCCTCAGATTGCTCCTTAAACCACCCAAAACAGGCCCATACCCCTCTCTCTATATTTTCTTTATTTTGTTTTAATTATTTATTTTATTATTTCCATTTAATTATCAACCAATCAAAAATTCTTTTTTCTATAAAATTAAAACCATAAAAATATTTTCTTCATAAAATCAAATTTTAATTTTTTATTAATAAACACTAATTTAATTAATTTAGGCTTTAATTAGAAATAACTTTAACATATTTTTCTAAATCATTAAAATCAATTAGACTTAATTAGGTTTTTACTAACATTAATTTTATTTTCTTTCTTTAAATACCAAAAAACCAAAAAAAATATTTATTTTAATTAATTAATTAATTAATTTATTAATTTAATAATTAACTTAGGTAATTTCTCCCTTAATTCAAAAACAACAAAAAAAATCTTTTCTTTAATAACAAAGGGTCAAAACCCTAAACTTTGCGCCCGATTTAATTTCCCGCATGCGATTTATTTATTTTATCCAATAATGTACTTACCTCCCAGTTTGTAATAGCTTAATAGGACATTTTATTTATTTATCGCTTTATTTATTTTTAAAGGGTTTGTCTTTGGCGATGTAAATACCCGACGCCTTGTAATTTAATTTCCGCACTTTTATTTTCCGCAAAATATAACTGTTAGATGTTTGATAATAGGAATGCATGACAAGATTGAATGTTTTAACCTAAAATAAAAGTAGATCACCCTTAACATGTACAAAGAAAAAAATAACTGAAAACGACACACTCGCACATGCGCACTCTTAGGGTACACCTCACTTGGTTGCCTTCATACATGGTCATTGAGTATAGGTCACTTTAGAGGTTGCCCTCTTGTCCAAAGATCATAGTTGCCTCGAAACGGTTGCCTCGGATATTGTTGCCTCAAACAAATGATCTAAGACATTAGGGTTACCGCTAAGGCGCCCTAACATTGCTTTAATGATCGTAAGTCCCTAAATTCGAATTGACCCTAAAACTCTGATGACGGTGCTACCTACTCATTCACAGTGGGATAACATTGTATAAAGGAAGATAGCATAGAACGATTCCTTTTTCGAGTAGGTAGATGGTTCTTAGATACTTGCTCTTTCAAAAAAATAAAATCTTTTTCACACTTACACTTTTTCGAACAAAGTTTTCAAAAACACTTCATACACTCTTGAGGACAAAAGCAAGAGTTAAATCGAAGTTTTCAAAACAAAAACTTTTTCAAACCCACAAGCACAAAGAAAGAAAATTTTGAAAACATATGAGCAAGTACCTAAGAGCCCATGGATAACCACAGATAGAAAGGGTTCTAACACGTTCTCTTTCTATAATCTACCCCCCGAACCCGAGAAATATCTCGAAAAAGGATTTTTTCTGTGCTTTTTTCCTTTCCTTGTTGGATAAAATAAAAGTCGGTGGCGACTCTTGCTTACCGCGACATTTTGCGAAAACAAATGCAAAACGTAAACCAGCATTCCAAAAAACAGTCAGTTCTTTCCCACCGTATCTCACTTTGCCTTCTTGGTCTTCTCTTAGATGATCAGAGCTTTCAGATCTTCTTGCCCCTTAGCCAGAGCCAGGAGCATTTGTTGGAACTGAGCATTTTAAGCTTGAATATCCTTTACTGTTTGTTCAAGATCCATTTATTTTGCTGAAATAAACAATGAAAAGAATAAGAAACTGGTCTTGAAATACCTGCTTATTCCATGAAATGCATGATATGCTTATGCAATGTTTTCAAGGACTTTCAAGATTTTAAATTTGCTTAGATGAAGAAATAACAAACATTAATTGCATTCATAAGTTTAAATGATTACAATGATGCCTCTTGGGCTTACAATGGAAGAAACAAAGATAAAACAAAACTCTGAATCAAACAGGA
Source organism: Vicia faba (assembly GCA_948472305.1). Lineage (NCBI taxonomy): Eukaryota > Viridiplantae > Streptophyta > Magnoliopsida > Fabales > Fabaceae > Vicia > Vicia faba. The sequence continues at coordinate 931,523,547 of OX451735.1, read as the reverse complement.
CTCATGGTTCCCATAAGTGTATCCTCTTTGGTGCAATGTAGGCATTCAAACTTTGTTCTTTATATAGTTGTCTTATAAGTTCCAAAACCTTCTTCTCGCTTGCATAAAACTGGGTTTCAAAGGTGTCTCGCTCCTCTTTGAGTTGAATCCAAGATCTTTGCAATTCCTCGAGAGTAGTCAGCATGTCAGGATGGAGAATAGTATGAGGTACATCTATCTCAGTGATAGGTTCCATGACGATAGGTAGGATGGCGGGTTAAGGAATCATGAGATTTTGAGCGCGTGCTCGCACCCACTTAAGATAAGGCTCCAAAAGGATGAAGTTCTTATGCCCCAATGTCTTGCTATCCACTTTGTTCACCATGCCCCAAGCTCGAATGAACCTCTGACGGTACCCTTGGACATTGTTCTCATAGTCAAATGCAATTCCCTGAATCAATGTATCATGAGGACCGTCCCTCCTAGCATACCCAAATTGTCGCAATTCCAAACAAGGGTTATAAGTGATTATTCCCATAATGCATAGGAGAGGGACATTAGGGAATTCCCCACATAGATCAATGATGGTAATGTCTTCCATAGATCGAGGACACCAGTGAATGTCCGAATGCGTGAGAGACATCAACCTATTAGACAACTGCATGCCTTGCACATTCTTCAATACTGATTGAGGTAGGTGTGAAATAAACCACCTAGCCAACAGAGGAGTGCAACATATGAGGGTTCCTCTTATCTTTACAGTGCGAGTGTGAAAAGAGTGCAGAATGTCTCCAAGTAGAGTAGGCACTGGATTACGAGACATGAAAACTTTGACCGCATTCACGTCTATGAGTTGGTCTGGGTTATGGAACAGTACCATCCCATACATGAGAAGGGACAACATCTCTTAAAAGGGTTGTAAGTCCAAAGTATCCCAAAAATGGTGAGCTTTCTCAAACAAAAACTTGGCTAGGAACCCTTTGACACCACTTCTTGTCTCATAATTTGTCACAATGTTGGACTGTTGTAAATACAAGGGTTGAGAAATATCCTCAGGTTTTGGGTCTCTTTCCATACTGCTGAAGGGTAATTGATTGAGGATAGGTACACCCAATAACTGAGAAAACTCTTCCATAGTAGGCACCAACTGGTAGTCGGGAAATATAAAGCAATGATGTAAAGGGTCAAAGAACTGAAAGAGAACTTTCACCATGTCTTCATTAGGGCTTGAGGTGACCAAATTGAGGAGTCGACCATGTCTTTTAGTGAATGGGGAATTCTCAGGAACCCTTGATTCCAACTCTTTGAGTTTAGGAGGCACCCTTACGAGGTTGACTTGGATGGTATTTCTGCGAATGGGAGCCATGTCCTACAAAACAGACACAAAGATAAGTCCTAAAAGTCCTTGAAATTGTTAGTGTGATATGCCAATGTTATGATGTTATGATGTTATGTACAAATAGATATATACAATCACACAAACAGATCCTTAGCTTTAGGCTTGCATGGACTCCATAGGTGAGTACCCTCTTGAAGTTTAGTTGGTTTAACATGTCCTATTAATAGTAACTAGGTTCTAAGGAATCTCAATATCATTGATCTTTCTTCACCAAGCATTATTTCAGCGCAAGCCTCTTTATTGGTGACCGAAATATCCCGGAAGTAATATCTTAATGAGTGTAGTATTGATTATCAACCAACTTCGGATTGCACCAAAGCCGGTTATCTCACTACTTCCTAATGGCCAAGTTGTTTAATTAAATGTTCTAAGGTCAATTGGTGCTTCGTGACACCACACAGCAGCCCCGTATTCTCCTTGACAACTCAAGGTCTACCAGTACCAATTAATGTGTCACACCAACGTAGCTATTGTTTCAACCGTGTCGGTATACCCCACACAGTCCCTACGATCTATTGCCGCTTACCAAAAAGGTGCCCCGGATCCGAGTGTAGGATCTTTACAAGTAAACCAAGCAAAAACCATTAAATATAAAGCAATCAAATCAAATTAAATATGACCTAAGCTCTAAGGTATACACCACTTTATAAGTATATCCACAACAGAGTCTCCAGTTATGTGATACGGTGGCAGAACCGACTGTTATATTGGTTGTGTTTGTATTCGCAAATGTTGCGGTAAGCAAGAGTCACCACCGAATTTTATTTTATCCAACAAAGAAAAGGGTGAAAAGAACAGAAAAAGACCTTTTCGAGAGTTTTATGAGTAAGGGGGTAGATTATGGAAAGGGAAGGTGTTAGCACCCTTTCCATCCGTAGTTATCTACGGGCTCTTTGATGCTTATCTCATTTGAAAAAAATACCTTGTGCTTTTTTTGTGTTTTGAAAATTATTTTTGAAAGTTCCTTAGTGCGGTGATTCGCTTTATGAGAACTCTTGTATCAGTCCTCAAGATTGTTGATAAAGTGTTTTGAAAAGGTTTTTGTTTTCTGTAAGTGTAAAAAGTTTGCTTTTGAGCATAACATCTAGGAACTATTTACTATACTCAAAAGGTTTGTTCTTTTCCTCCTTTCCTTTAGAAAATGCTATCCTACTATTAGTAAGTAGGTAGCCCTATCGTTGGAAGTTTAAGGGACACGCGTGGGTCATCGTAAAGTCATAAAGGCAACATATAGAGAGGCTTTAGCAATTTTTAAGGGACTAGATCATTTACCGTAAGGAAACACCGAAGGGTCATCGAGGGACTATGATCTTTTGATTTTAGGGTCTTTGCTAAAGCGTCCCCACTTTCGAGAGACATGACTCTTTTATTTTCTGAAGGCAACCAAAGTGAGGTACCCTAGAGGTGTATATGTGCATGTGTGCCTATTTCAGTTATTTTGTCTTGATGTTATGTTTGCTAACATTTTGTTTTATTCTTGTCATGCAATCCTATTAGTCATACATTTAGCAGTTAATAATTGCAGTAATTAAAAGTGCAGAAATATAAAACCAGCTATAACAAGGTTTCAGCGAGTGGGATTATGTACATATCAAAAACTAGGGAAAATAAATAAATAAAAGCAGTAAAGGTCCTACTAATCATCTATTACATCCCAATATACAGTTATAATAATAAAAGGAAGTGCAAAAGAATAATAACGCGCGAATTTGGAAAGCCGTCTAAAATCTTAAGAATAAAATCTTTTTGTTTTATTTTTTATTTTTTAAGAAAATAAAATAAACTAAAAATTAAATTAAACCTAAATTCTAATTTATTTTAATTTTTTGAAAAAAAGATGTTAACATTAATTAATTAGTGAATTCAGAAATTAATTTAATTAATAAAACCTAATCCTAATTTTTATGATGATTTATTTTATTTTATGTTATGATAAAAAGATTAAAAGATATAAAACAATTAAAACAAATAATTAAGGAAACAATGAACATGGGCCTGATAATGAACATCAATGGAGGGTGCACGTTTGAAAATATATTAGGCCCATATATGCTGGCCAAAAATCCTGTGTGAATCCCAAGTTGCTGATTCATGAGGGTTCATCATCAGTGCTCAAGTCTGGAGCATTGGATCCTACATTGTAATGATCCAGTGGTGATGATATGATGACACACGGTATGAGCGCCTGCCCCTGGAACACTGGATCTGCAAACATAAAATTGAAAAATAATATGGCAAGAGGCAGGGATCGAACCCCCGCCCTTGCACACACATAACGCCTTAAGCTTTTCGATTCTGCCAATGGTACGACAGTACTTCCATTCGAATAAACAAAAAACACTTCCTGTAAAATAAATAAATATTAAAGTTCCAGGGGGACTTTACCCCCTTCTAATTCGAACCCCCTAATTTGATTCTAAGGTTTGTTTGGCCCGGACATCCTAGGATTTGAGTTTCAAAGGAAATCTCAGATCGTTCCCTAACAATGGCACGATCTCATCCTTGCGCCTACACCTACATGTAGCTTATTAAACCTTTGTTAATGATGGTCCTGAACACAAGTTTAATGATTAAAACAACAATATGTGACAAAAATGTGGCTTCGATCTTACCAATCAGAGATTCGTGGATTTTGTGGCTTCAGACTTGGAAACACTTGCTTAGGGACTGGTGTGGATTCCCGGGTGTCTCAGGGACACGAATCTAGTATTCATTTGGACTGAGGGTACCTGCAAAACTAGTTTCGAACTATGAGATTTTTAGAATTTGGTATGCTTTATGAGGCAGCGTGTGCGTCTAGTCTCCCTTGACTTATGTTAGTGTCTTGTATTTATAGGAGGTGGATGAGAAAAGAAAAAAGGGAAAGAAACATGATGTTAAAGACCATCCATTAAACATGGCTTTGAAAATAAAATCAGACAAATTAAAATATTTCCATTTTGAGATTTTTCATTCCATTTTGGAATTTTGAATGAACATGGACATGTGATGATTGGCGCATTGTATGAATTTGAACTGCTCAGAGTTTTCCTTATCAGAGCATCTTCGATCATCCCCTAACATTATTCTCTTTGATGGCTATGAGTTTTGATTCGAATTGTTCAGAACCTTCCTTATTAGAGCTTCTTAGATTAAGTCAATTTCCGCATTGATTGCTTCATCTTGTTGATATGCTTATCAAAATACATCTTGTTCTAATATGCCAATCGAAGGACACTTTGTTGACCTTCCTTCGAATGTAATTATGAAAGAGTCTTAGGCCTGACAGCATGCAGGATTTTGGCTAGCAAACATGTTGGACCAAGATTCATCAAAAAACAAACTGATTTCCCATAATTATGTATCCTTCGAATGGACCCATTGTATGTCTTTCGAAGGCACCATTTGTGTGTTTCTTTGAGTGGACTAAATGAATATATTTTTAGAAGGGACCTTTGGAGAGTTTCTTCGAAGGGACCCTCTTGTGTGTCAAATGGTGGAAAATTGTGTGTTGAAGGGTTTAGAGGTGGAGTCAAAGCTAGCATGAGGGAAGCCAACTGCTTAATGAATTGAAGCACATATGAAAGAAAGCCACTGCTTTATGGGCGCTAGCATGAAGGGGAACTATTGCCTTGCATATTGGAGGCAAGCCCAGAGGAATTCATTTCCTTGTGGGTCAAAAGCAAACACAGAGGCAAGTTAAAGGGGCCTTGGCCTTGTGGATCGAAGGCAACTCTGAGGAAGTCTTTTGCCTTGTGTATCAAAGGCAAGCATGAAGAGGCCTTTGCTTTGTGAATCGAAGGCCGGTTGAAGAGGGAGCCTTTGCCTTGTGAATTGAAGGCAAGTATGGAGAAGCCCTTTGCCTTGTGAATTAAAGGCAAGCATGAAGAGGCCTTTTCTTTGTTAATTGAAGGCCAGTTGAAGAGGGAGCCTTTGTGTTTCACGCAGGAGGAAAGCATAGAGGAAGTTTTTTCCTAGGGGATCGTTGGTCAGTTGAAAGGGGCCTTTTGCCTTGTAGATCGAAGGCAAGGTGACGGGCCTTTGCCTTGTGAATCTAAGGCAAGCATGAGGAAGCTTTTGCCTATTAGACCAAAGGAAAGCATGAAGAGGCGTATTTGCCTTGTTGAAGCTTTGTGAATTAAACTTGATCGAAGGAGACCCATCGCCCAACCGAAGACTTAGAAACAAAAGCTCGCTCGAATGATTTCAAATGCCTAATCTAAGTACCTTGTTCAGACGCCAACCGAAAGACATTTGACCATCTTCCAAATTTTTATTTTCTTTAAGTAAGTGTTTGTAACCACCCAGGCAAGAGAAGATCTTTGAAAGACATGAGAGGGCATATTTTGGGGTACAACAAGATCCTAAGAGGCTTGTTGGAGATTGTTATTATGGCAAGGTCTTCAGCTTCATTGGTCAAACTCTTGATGGTAGGAACTTTTTCAAACAGGATCTCATGATATCTATCAGGCGTTGAACACGTTCTTTCAGCTATTTTCATCCATTTACTTGTTCAGCACAACAATCACAATCTTTTAAACAGCCAGGGAACTCCCCATCTCTCATCAAAATTTTCTTCACAGTAGTCAATGGAGTAGTCAAATCTTCAACGGAGGAAACAAAAGTAGTGTCATTTATCGCATTGACACATTTGCCATGGTTCGACATTGGTGAAGTTATCACATTTGGAGTTGTAGGTGGATCAAACTCAATATTTTTGTTGTCTATTAGGTCTTGAATTCTGCATTTCCAAGCCCAACAATGATCAGTATCATGCCCGGGGCTGTTGGAGTGATAGGCGCACTTGGCATTTAGATTGTACTTCGGTGATGTAGTATTTAGATTGGATGGTGGATCACGTAATGTCACTAAGTTGGCCTTCAATAGATGTTATAAGGCTTGGGATAGTGACATGCTTATACTCATGAACTGTCTTTGAGGAACTTCGGATCGTTGATTGTTGGATGATTGTCTTTGAGTAGATGGGGGTTGGAGATCAAAACAACATTAACAAATGGATGGTGATCCTTCTTAGTACGGGACCTTAACCCATAAACATCATTGTCTTCTTTCTTTCCCGTAAAGGGTTTCTTTGTAGTGCTTGAGGTAAAAGCAGATTCCATGGGGATTTTTACAATCTCGATTCCACTCTCGACCCTTTCACCAGTCAGAATTAACTCAGTGAAACCAGAGGATAAGCTGCCAATTAGCAAGTTGAAATATGGGCCAGTTAATGTACCCATTGTCATATCAACTAGTTCTCTGTCAGTTAGCGGTGGTTGAACTCTTCCAGCAAGATACCTCCATTTTTGTGCGTACTCTTTAAACCCTTCATTAGTACCCATTGACATTCCTTGAAGTTGAACTCTTGTTGGTGCTAAATCAATGTTGTATTGATATTAATGATAAAAAGCTATGGCCAGATCTTCCCATGTGTGAATGTGGGAACCCTCCAATTGGTAAAACCATTCTAACTGAGTCCCATCCAGACTCTCTTGGAAAAAATGGACCCAAAGCTTTTTGTCAATAGTATGTGGTTGTATCTTGCAGACGTAGGACCTCATATGAAGTTCCGGGCATGAAACTCTATCATACATAGCAAAGACTGGTATTTTGAACTTATGGGGAATGACGATCCTAGGTACTAAGCCCAAATGACTAAAATCCAAACCAGGTACGACGTGAATTTCAACAGCTTTCAGTCTATCCTCTAACTGCTTGTATTTATCCTTGGCCGGTGGGTACTGTTTATCAAAGTAGTCTTTGTCCTCAGAAGCTTAATCATTTTGACCCCCAGCACGGGTGCTCTTTGCCTTTTCCACCTGGTTCTCGTCTTCCTCGGATGACTCTTCAACTATCTACACATGACAGACTGGGCCTTTAAACCTTTTCCCCATGTTGATGAGGGCCTTCTTCTTAGTCTTCTTTTTGGCTGCCAACAATGTCATCAACTCTTGTTTTGTCCCTTGGCCAGGGTCATCAAGGTTGCTTGGAACTGGGAATTATGTGCTTGCAGATCTTTCACAGTTTGTTTGATATCCATCTTACTGAAATAAACATTAGAAAGATCAGGAAACCTGTTTATGTTATGATGCATGAAAATGTGTATGCAAATGATTTCAAGGACTTAGAATATTTAAATTTGTTTAGACAAGAGGGAACAAACATTAATTTTATTAATAAGTTCAAATTGATTACAACATGCCTCTTAGGCTTTACATTGAAACAAAAGAAACAAAATGAACTAAAATACAATAAAACTAGCTCAAGTTTCCTATGGATGCTTCCTCTTTGGAGCGATATAAGCATTCAGGCTCCTCTCCTAATGAAGTTATCTCATGAGCTCCAATGTCTTCTTCTCCCTTACATAAAACTGGGCTTAAAAGGTGTCTCGCTCCCCCTTTAGCTGAATCCAAGCTCTTTTCAAATCTTAAAGAGAAGTAGGCATATCAGGATAAAGGACATTATACGGAATATCTCCTTAGGCAACAGGCTCCATGATGATAGGTAGGATGGCTTAATAAGGCATCATGAGGTTTTGGGAGCGAGTTCGCACCCACTTGATATAAGGCTCTAAATGAATGGAGTTCTTATGGCCCAACGTCTTGCTATCAACCTTGTTAACCATGCCCCAAGCTCGTATGAATCTCTGACGATAGCCTTGGACATCAATCTCGTAGTCGAATGCAATTCCTTGGACAAGTTCATCATGAGGGCCATCCCTCCTAGTATACCCAAATTGTCCTAAGGCCAAACAAGGATTGTAGGTAATACCTCTCCTAATTTGAAGTAGGGGGACATTAGGGAATTCCCCACAACGGTCAATAACAGTAATGTCCTCCAAGGATCAAGAATACCAATGAATATCGGAATCCGTAAGTGACATCAACCTTTGAGACCATGTCAAGCCTTGCTCATTCTTCAATTTTGATCAAGGTAGTTGCAAAAGAAACCACCTAGACAGTAACAGAATACAACATAAAAGTGTCCCTCTCTTCTTCATGGTGCGAGTATGGAAGCAATGTAGAATGTCTCCAAGCAAAGTAAGTATGGGATTACGAGAAAGAAAAACCTTAATGGAATTCTCATCTATGAGTTGGTCCGGGTTAGGAAATAGAACCAAACCATAGATTAGAAGGGCCAAGACATCCTCAAAAGCTTTAAAATCCATATCTTCCCAGAACAAACAAGCCTTCTCCAACAGAAATTTGGCTAAGAAACCCTTAACTCCACTTCTTGTCTCCCAATTTTCCACAACGTCAGATATGTTCTAATGCAAGGCTTAGGAAATAACTTCAGGCTTTGGAGTCTCTTCTAAATCGGTGAATTGCATTTGATCAAGCACAGACACTCCTAACAATTAAGAGTATTCTTCTAATGTAGGCACCAATTGGTAGTCAAGAAAGTTGAAGAAATGATACATAGGATCAAAGAATTGGAAAAGCACACACATCATTTCTTCTTGGATGTTTGAGGTAGCCAAGTTGAGAAGTCGACCATATTTCTTGGTGAAGGGAAAATCTCCAGACACTCTTGATTCTAACTCTTGATGTTGAGGATGCACTTTCACGAAGTTAACTCGGATGGTATTCCTACGAGTGGAAGTCATGACCTACAAAATAGAACAAAGATAAATTCCTAAATCCTTAAAATGGTTAGTGAGAATGCTTATGATGTTATGATTTTTATGACGACATGAATAATATACACAAATAAAGCACACAAAAACCTTATGTTTAGGCTTGCATGGGTTTCATAGGTAAGTACCCTCTTGAAGTTTAGTTGGTTCAACCTGTCCTACAAAGTAATTGGATTCTAGGGAATCTAAATATCATTGATCTTTCTTCATTGGGCATTGCCTCAGCATAATCAATCTTTTCTTGCAGCTGAGATATCCCAAAAGTCCGGTCTCAATGAGCGTAGTATCGAGTATCAACCAATTTTCAGCTTTCCACCAAAATCGGCTATCTCATTACTTCCTAATGGCCAAGTTGATAAATTAAAGGTTCTAAGGCTAGTTAGTGCTTCATGACACTGCTCAGCGGCCCCGTATTCTCCTCGATTCAACACAAGGGATACCAGTACCAACAAATGTGTCACACTAACATAGCCATTGCTTCAATCATATCAGTCTATGCCGTACAATTTCCACAATCTATTGCTACTTATCTAATGATGTTCCCAGATCCGGGTAGAGGATCAATACAAACCAAACAAGGACCCAAAAATGTAAAGCAAACAAATCAAACAATAAAATCATTTAAAGGTGATCTAGTCTCTAAGGTAACCCCCACTTTTAAGTTATTTCCCTAGCAGAGTCGCCAGTTCTGTAATACGGTCGAAGAACTAACTTGGGTGTTTTGTGTTTGATTGCAATTGTTGTGGATAGCAAGAGTTACCATCGACTTTTCTTTTATCCAATAAGGAAAGGGTGAAAAGAACAGGAAAGACCTTTGAGATATTTTCTTGAGTTCGGGGGGTAGGTTATGAAAAATGGAAGGTATTAGCACCTTTTTCATCCATAGTTATCTATGGGCTCTTAGTTGCTTGCTAGATCACTTTTGAAATTGCTTTCTTTGAAATGTGTTTGTGGTAGGTTTTGAAAGTATTTTTTAAAACCCCACTTAGTTTAGGAAAGCTTTGTAATGATTCTCATCTCTATAAGAATGCATACAAAGTGTTAGACTTTTTGAAAATATTTCATGTTTTGAAAGTGTTAGGTGGGTTTGAAAAAATGTTTGTTTTTGAAGATTGATTATGAGCAAGCAACTAAGAATGTTCTACCTACTCAAAAGTCTTTTGTTCATTTCTCTCTTCCTTTGATATTTCTATCTTACCATTGATTGGTAAGTAGCCCTGTCATTGGATGTGAAGGGACGGACGTGGGTCATCGTATAATCACGAATAACAATGTTATGAGATACCTTAGCATTTTTCTTAAGGGACTAAGATCATGTATAAGGCAACATTCATAGCATCATCAAGAGACTGTGATCTTGTATTTTTTGTTGTTTTTTCTAAGATGTCTCACATGCATATCATGACCATTTTTTAAGGCAACAAAGTGGACTTAACCCTAGAGGTGCAAGTGTGTAAGTGTGCAAGTGTTTTGTATTTCATGCTTGATTTAACTTGGATTAGGGTTTTTCTAGTATTGATTTTATCTTTCCATACATACCCTAATTACTAGCATTTATATTTGAAAGAGGTAAATTGCGGAAAGTAAATATCCTACGCTATTACATCTCCTAAGGGATGGGGATACAAATTTATGAATGGGGAATGAAAGAAATTAAATCCTAATTACTATTACAACCAAATTGAATGAAAATAATAGCATAATAGTCTCAAAAAATCAGAACTTTTGGTGTTGAACCTGACACGCGCCATGTCATGTGACACAGGCACCCGTTTCAGGACCCTGTAATAAATATGCATGTCTTTTTTAGTCCCAGCTGAGCTGACACAAGCAGTTTCCTTTGACACGGGCACCCGTGTTAGGACCCTGTCCTACCATTTTGTCAAGTTTTAATTCCAATAAGTAGGACACAGGAAGTGTCCTATGACACTGGCACCCGTGTCAGAGCCCTGTCTTGCCATTTTTCTTGTTTTCTTCCTGACACAGCCCGTGTCAGGTGACACGGCCGGCCGTATCAGACTTCCAGAAGCAATTTTTTGTGATTTTTATTGTTTGCAACTCTTCTATGCTGATTTGTCCTGTTTTAATCTTTTAAAAACGAATGTAAAATGATTTATGAACAAGGATATCACGGTTTGAAAAAACTTACCTCTTGAAGTGATAACTCAAAACGTGTATGGATGTTTCCAACAACAATGTGATGATTAATTGATCTCCTTTGGACCCTTTTGAAGTTGTTCCAATCCTTACTTTATACTGAAAGTGTTCGAATTTCTCCAACCGAGTCAAATTACAAGACAATGTTTTTGAGTTTAGAAGGTGATGATAATGATGTTACAGAAGTTGCTCTTATGTTTGAACAACTTCTATATGGTGTATGTGAAATATTTAGATGGTTTGTTTGGGGAAAACTTGTAAGGTATGAGATTCAAATATTTGGACTTCAAAGCTCAAAGATGGAGGTTTTTGTGGACAGTTCTGGTTTTTTAGAGTAAAAAGGAGGTTTGAGGATTTTTAAACACACAAGAATATCTCTATTTTTTCCGACCTATTTCCTTGCAAATGCTCCCTCTATTTATTGGAAAAAGGTTTGTGAACAAGGGCTGGATATGTTTATAAGACAACATGTTATGGTTTGGTTGGGAGACAAATATCAAACTATGTCAAGTACTCCATGGTTCCAAGATGAAGTACCAAAGTTGATGGTATAAAGGGGCTTCTTTCCATGATTTATGGTGGAGTAAAATCAGAAACAAACAAGGTATGGGCTCAAGACAAGTTTTGTGCGAACAAGCTTGCTTTTCAAGAATAGCAATGGTTCCTTTATGCCATAAATGGAAGGATCTTTTGGACAATGGCTAAAACACTTGGGTAATAGCTCAAAAGTAGGTGTAAGAATTAAATTATAATGATATTGGCAAGTTAGAAGTCCTGCAACACAAGATTATGCAGCATAGCATAAGGATTTTTTTATGTGTTCTTCAACAAAAGAACTTGCACTTCAAGGATGGATGCCCAACTTCACGCCCTTGAATTTCCTAGCTCAAGTATGATAAATTCATGCTCTTTGATGTTTTGGAAAGCTTGAAATATCCTCTATAATTTTCATGTTGGCGAATTTGGCAAAATCATCTTGGAACTATGTGAAAAAATGCAAAGAAGTTGGGATAAAATCCTGACAAAAATTTGTTGAAAATTTCTCTAAGTGTTTTACGAAAATGTCATGACTTTAGGAATTTATAACTTAAAATACAAGCATTTCTAGAACTTGTTCTTCCCTACAAAGTTTTAGATTTCATTGAGATCTATAACTTTCATGTTGGAAGTTTTCTTTGAATCATCTTGCATCTTGGTGAAAAGTTTGCATGAAGAAACGAAATTATCATGTATAAAAAACACTTAGAAAAATTTCTAAGTCTTGAAAAGTTTGACTTTTCACATTGACTTTTGACTTTCTTGATTTATCGATTTCTTGATGATCAAGTTTGATATTCTTGAATGTCTTAGTGAATTTAGATCTTTGAAACTTAATGTTGATCAAAAAGTTAAAATTTGACTTTTCAGTGTACAGTTGACTTTTTCATCAGTTGACCAAATTTCATCTATCATTCCACTGATCTTGAGAAATGTTTCGAGATATGCAAATAGATCAAAATGATGCATTTGAATTCTTTAAATCATGTATTAAGTCAAAATTCAGTGGTCAGTCGCTTTCAGTCAAAACCCTAATTTGTGTTCTCAACGTTTCGAAGGTGATTTTGTCTGATGAATTTTTGAGAATCCTTGAGCATTGGAGACCCTTTGTGAAATGTCTTGAGAAAAGAGAGGTAAAGTTTTGGGGTACAACACACTTATACTCTCGAGTGATTTGTTTAACCACTAGCTCCAAACCACCTTTGATTTCAACTATTTTTTCACCTAAGTCTTTCAAAAGTTTAGGTCCAGTAATCAAAGCTTCATACTATGCTTCATTATTTGAACATTTTTCGTCTACCTTACATTGGAATTTTGTTGGTATCCATTTTGGAAAGATAATTAGAACCCAAACACCAGTTCCATTCTTATGGCTTGACCCGTTGAAATACAATTTCCAAGGGTCGGTGTCTATTAGATTCACTGATGGTTAGACTATTGTGTGATTGAATATAAAGTCTCCCACGATATGGCCTTACATGGCTCTCAAAGGCATGTAAAACAATAAAAACACATTTAAGGCTAGTGCCCATTTTCCAATTCTTCTATGCAAAATTGGTTTGGACAACATATGTTTAATGACACCACAATGAGACGAAACATAAACATCAACTACTTTATACCTACTTTATGCATCTATTAATACTTGACTAAGGATATGGGTCTTTCGACTCCATTATCACACACATGGGCTAACATGATTCCTATTGTCAAATCAGATGCAACTATGTAAAATCTCATGTTCTTATTTCTACTAGGTGGTAACAAAACATGAGGCTTTGTCAAATATTCTTTTATTGCATCGAAAGCCTCTTGTTGCTCCTTTCCCTAGTGAAATTCACTTTCCTTCTTGATCTTTAGTAGTGGTGATAAAGCCTTCGTCTTGCCACTTAGATTTGAGATAAATCTTCTCAAGAAGTTGATTTACCCCAACAAAGACCAGAATTATTTCTTTGTGGAAGGAGGCTTGAGATCAATAATTTCTTTTGTTTTTCTTTGATTAATCTTGATGCCTTTTTGTGTACTACAAAACCTAAATAGTCTCCTTGAAATTATGATGAACTTGCTTTTGAGCAGCCTTTCAATATCTTGTTTGATCTTCAATGTAATCTTAGGATAAAACCTCTTAGGATGCTGCTTTACTGGCCTCTTTCTTGGCTGAATAGCTAAGTGATGTTCCACCATATTCCGACTTAATCCAGGCATCTCACCATAATCCCAAGCAAAGAAGTCTCTATACTCTTTCAACATCTTAATCAGCTTGACTTTTGTTTTTGAACCAACTTTGGTGCTGATGTAAGTTGGTCTCTTTGTTACAACGTCTCCTAGATTAACTTCCTCCAACAGATCATGGGATTTCATTTTTTGTATTGAATTCAATGGGTCCTTTTCAAACCCCAAAGGTTCGTGGTCATAGATACAATCTAACCTCCAGTGTTTTAAAGTTGTTGTTTGGTACCTAGAAACATGTTCGACAGCGGATTCTTCGACATCCCCTGGTAACTTAGTATTCATTCCACTCCTAACCATAATTCTTTTGATAAAGGTTTCTAGGTTTGGTTCCGCAGCCACTACTTCTCGTCGAACATGCCTGACCACTTGGTCGACATTCTGGTATCAATCCACTATTACTGGGGTTTGTTGTAACACCCTGTGTATCACATTGACATGCTGGGGAATTGGTAGTTCTCGTCTTACTGTGTCATCGACCACCTCTTCCTACGACACCTGTTCCTCGTGTGGGCCAGTGTAGCTTGTCAATCTGGCGCTCTTGAGGCCCCAAGGAAATCATCGGTGCAAGTTATTTGTGTTACTAAAGTCTGATAACTCTGCATCAAATTCTCTATCAATGGTCTTAATATGACACTCATCGGCTTAGTAAGCATATGCACCATCTCATGATTACTTTCATCCATATATTGCCTCATGATGGCAATGGTACTTGGGGTGAAATTAGGCATGATTTGGTGGGAAAATCCTAAACCAGACAAACGACCAAATTGATTTCCCAACGGCCCTGAGGCATGATACATGGAAAACACTGATGCAAATTTTTCATCAAATGTCAAACTACTACCATGTAGGCCTGCCATCATCACTGTTGGCATCCCGTATTCGTGTTCATCATTATGTGTATATCTTGTAAAAAAAGGCACATACTGCCCAGAAGTTGAGACCACACCATTGTGTGTTTCCCTTGTGAAACTAGGCACATATTGCCTAGAAGTTGTGACCATTATTGAAGTTGCAGTTACTGGCTAAGTTCTGGTGACTATGTTCGGGGCAGTCGAAGGCATAACCATAGAAATTAAACCCACACTCGCCGGCACACTGGTATTTTCTCTTGGGATTCTTTCCCTTTCAAGTGGTCGACGATCTACCATTTTTCTCGCACTTCTCAATTTCATACACGAAATGAGAAAAACTCAAACACATCGGGTCCCACCAGGTGTGCCAATTTGTTTCTCGTAAAAAATCTCAAGCCTCTTATTAAAGGTTACTTGCAGGATCGACTAAAATAATCCTAGACTTAGTGTTTTATATGTTTTGGGTTAAAACTAGTTGATTTAGGATTCGTAAGTATCAAAAGGGAAAAAGTAAAGGACAATTGCAAAGTAAAGAAAATAGATGACAAGACTTGTAATTTAAAATGAAAATTGGAAATTTTTTGAATTAAAATGTGGAAGCATTCATACATTGTCAAGCCTGGCCTCATTTCAGTCATAGATGCGGGTACTTTAAGTGTAATGCTCTAAATGTGAAGAAATGAAGCCTTTAACACAAATACAAATGTTTGCTTAAATAGAAATTCTAAAAGTGTAATCTTTGACACAATCCCATATTGGGATTCATAGAGAATTTCCATAAACTACTTTGAAACATCCCCACGTTCTTACTGGCTTGTGAGTTAATAACTTCTTTTGTCGCCATTTATCATTGCATGTTGACCTTTATGTCTGTCGATCATGCCTCCAAAATTGGTGTCTTTGTTAATTAACCTTCCTGGTAAAATACTTATCCGACTTGGTCGACGCATCCCATTGTTCTTTCTGGAAACATGCCTTTCTAAACAAAGATACCTTACAGCTTGAAGGCTTACTTCCCTGGTCGAAAATTTCTTGTCAATAGTTATATGCTCGATGAAAGTTAGTTAGAGTTGAGAAATTATAAGCCTTTGGTTCCAATAGTTAGTTACGAAGATGAGTGGTATGATTTGACTATGAGTTTCTTCTATTTTCTGATTTGTGAATGAAAACCGTGAAAACTCTTGTGAAAGAATTTCTATTTATATAGATTGTAATGAGTGCAAAATGTTAGTTACAAAAATGATAAATCTTGGCCTTTGGATTGAAACTTTTGTTATAGCAATAGATGGTGAGGTTTGAGTGAAGTTGAGCTGGAAATTCTGATATGTTGTGAACTTTTTATTCTAATTTACATTCTGAACTAGTTTATTGAGTCTTGTACTTTCGTTTTTCGTCCTTCTAATATGAATCTTGACTTGATGAAGTCTTTCTTTTCTTGTCTTGATATTTTTCTGGTTTTGTAGAAATGTTTATTTGTGATACTGCCGGTTTTTTTTCATGGTTTATGAATTGGTTTCTTTATGCATGGCTGCAACAATTGGAATTAGATAAAAGCATGGCATGGTTAATGAGAGAAAAGTTTTGGACAATAAGTCTCTTTTGATGTGGAATCTAATTTTCTTTGCAATATTTGTCATGAAGAATTGAAGCTTGGGGTTTTAGGTATAGAACAACAATTTTGTATAATCGTTTTTATGTACCTGCCATGGAATGTAATTGGATTTTTGTAGCTTTAAATTAAATTTGAAATGCTTTTCCCTTCATATGCTTCAAATTAAAAACTCCAAGTCTTCTTAAATTTGCAACTTCTTCCTTTGTGATTTTGGTATGAAACATGATCTCAAAGATCACAATCACTTAATATGGTCTTTTGGTCGAAATTTTGGCAATTAATTCCCACCCTTGAAATGATTCTAATAACACCATGTAAAACTCCAAGACCAATTCTCAAGTTTCATGCATAAGATCCAAAGTAGAGACTTGTAACACATAAATGAAAATGAACCAAACTTGTATTCTCGAATGATGATCCCTAGGGACTTTATTTCCCAGTTCAAAGCCTTTTTTAAAGAAGCTTAGTAGGATGTCATGTATCAAAAGAAATAAATGAGACCACTTATCCTATGATGAACAAGCCCAAGTGTTGACAAATAGCCCATGATGATTGTAATAAGAAACCCTAAGGTTTATTTGATAATCACAAACATAGGGAAGTAAGACATGATCCATGATTCTCAGTTGAAGCATAATAGATGAAAACCCTGAACTTTGACCTGGAAGAAGAAAGTCTTGCAAATTGATGTTGAGAAGAGTAAAATAACCTTGTAGCTTAATGGAGAATAAGTCCATAATAACCATACTTCACAACCTTAATTCTACAGTCTAGTTTGAGGAAGAACTAGAAGAATAAGACTTTATTTCATATGTGCACCTCAGCCACTGTAAAACCCAGATATCTTAGATCTTTTGAACCAAAGATGTTTTATGAATGAATGTATGTAATTCTAATGAAATGAGAAGCATAACCAAGATAAGAGCAAGATATAAGGGAAAATATTCAGGTGCAAGAAATGCCCCTATTAAATAATATTAAACCTGAAGGTGATATTAGTGATAACCTTTCGAACATTCAAGGTAGAAGAAGATTGAATACCGATTATAACCGTAAAATTTGTACTCTGTGGAGACAAAAGAAGGTAAGATATTTTGGATTTTCTCTATTTTATTTTTAGAAAAAGAGCCCCCCCCCCCCCCCCCCCCCCCACATGTGACGCTTAAACAAAAGAGACCCACTGAAGAGGACTCGCAATGGATTATTGATAGAATTGGATTCATGAAATGTACGCAGCCGAAGACGGGTACACAAGGAAAATTATCTGTAGATATCTTCCTTAGAAAAGAACGCCAGGAGAAGGAGAACTTAGCCACGAAAAGAGACTGACCAAAGAGGGCTCTTAACAACCAACATTGAAAATGTACGCGGCCGAAGAAGAGTACACAAGGAAAATTATCTACAAATATCTTCCTAAGAAAAGAACGTTGTAGAAGGCGAACTTAATAACTAAAAAAGACCGACCGCAGAGGGCTCTTAACAACCAACATTTAGGAAAATCTAATCTCGGATTCGGTTTCACCAAGGAAATTTAGAGGGGGTCGAGGTAAATTTCTTGTCGTTTTTAGGTGGTCCAGTAGGGTCCCATTAGAGAAGATGGTGGTTTCCACCGCCGACCGCCATTTTCCATGTTTTTTTTTATCTTTTTTGGAGTTTCTGTTTGTTTTCATGTTTAGAAAGAAAGAGAAAGAAATTGTGAAGGGTGTTAAGAGATATGAGAAATCATATTTTACATTGTAATGTTGTTTTTTGTATTTGTTTTGTTTGGCCAGAACCAACACGGCGGTTGTAACAACCTTCTAAACTCACATATATTTCTCATGTATTTTTAGGAAAATAAAACAAAAAACCACAAAAGGGCGTAAAGTCTTCATGTAAATGTCATACCAAATATAGTCTTGCTCCGTAACATGGATTTCAAAGTTATTTAAGACAAATCCTTCATGGATAACAATTAATAGACATGTTCATATTTCCACAGCAAAATTCATAGTTCAAATACATCGTATTATAATACATCCATAACTATAAAGGATAGGGAAATACCTCTAGGCTATTCCCTAAGAAATCCCCGCAGTACGTCGTTTAATCCCTAGCAGAACAAAACTCCTAGTTATCACTCCCCAGTAGAAGTCGTCAAATTTCTCAGGATTCCCCATTAGGATTTTACAAGCAGTATATGACATTTCCCTTACAATAGAGTTTATTTCTCTAAAAATTCATCAACACTTAGACTTCACAACATGAAGACTTATACTCCATATCCTCAGCAGTAGTCAGGGATTTATTTTCCCCAGTCCCACAGCAGTGCAACAAACTATCTCATGTACGCATCCATATATCATAAACATTGATAACACAAATGCATTATACTATGCATTTCATACAACATAAACATTATATTTTAGCTAACATTTTACCCTTTTCAGGGTAAGGTTAACATCTACCATTAACAAATATTCAAAATCTTTTGATGCAGTTCAGATACGCTCCTGACACGGATGCAATTCTGATACTTATTTAGACTCAACCTTTTGATACAGTTCAGATACACTCCAGATACAGATGCCATTCTGATACTCATTCAGATTCAGTCTTCAGATACAGTTCAGATACGCTCCAGACACGGATGCTATTCTGATACTCATTCAGATTCAGTCTTCAGATACAATTCATATACGCTCCAGACACTGATGCCATTTCGATACTCATTTAGATTCAGTCTTCATTTATAGTTCAGATACGCTCTAGACACGGATGCCATTTCGATACTCATTCAGATTCCGACTTCAGATTTAATACAGATATGCTCCAGACATGAATTCCATTCTGATTCAACTTTCAGGTACAATATAGATACGCTCCAGACGCGGATGCAATTCTGATACTCAATCAAATCCCCCTTTCAGATACAGTTCAGATACACTCCAGACACGGACGTCATTCTGATACTCATTCTTTCAGCTTACAA
Source organism: Vicia faba (assembly GCA_948472305.1). Taxonomy (NCBI): domain Eukaryota; kingdom Viridiplantae; phylum Streptophyta; class Magnoliopsida; order Fabales; family Fabaceae; genus Vicia; species Vicia faba. Next base: position 931,504,188 of record OX451735.1, on the reverse strand, counting down.
ATTACAATTCAACAATCACTCTTGGATGGCATCTACAAGCCCATCTCCTACAACTTTTTATCACCTTTCCAAATGGCATCTTTAAGCCCATTCCCTCAACTATCACATTGCCAAGTGCAAATTTCTAGGCACTCTAGTGTCCAATCATCTTCCACCTTCGAGTCACGACTGACCAAACATGCCAATATAACTCTTCAGGCTTAAGAAAATTGAACAGGGGCAGCTGTTGCACCAAAAAATTTGCCCTCTCACTTATTAATAATTTTCTCACAAGATCTCCTTTGGATCAAGACTACATTTGGGTTGATCAACTCAAGACACCTCCTCAAGCAGTGATGACTGAAAATTAGGGTTTGAGATTGCACAAGGATTTTTGAACTTCCAATGCCCCATATTACTTTCATGGATCATTATGGACCCCCAATATTACTCATGTCAAGTTTCAAGCCTTGGATCACACTTTTGATCAGTCAATTGAACAGTTGACCTAAAAATCAGTTGTATTGGGAAAAAAGTCAACCATAGCCAATTTAAAGTCAAAATTCATAAATTTTGATCCACATCAACATTTTAGACCCATATGTATCATTTGATCAAGTTTGGACCACAATTCCTAAAGAAATATGATCAAATCTCCAAAAGGGCAAAATGGTCAAAATTAGGGTTTTGACTGAGAAAGGGCAATTTCTGATTTTTGACCTAGCAAATGATCAATTGGTTTAATGCATTATCTCAAGAGTCCAATTGCATCATTTTAACCTAGTGACATGATTCAAAACATTGAAAATCCATTTGATTGACAGATGAATTTTGTAGTCAACTTATCAAAAGTCAATTGTATACTTAAAAGTCAAACTTTGACTTTTTGGTCAGATTCAAGTGACAAAGGTCATAATTCATCAAAACATGTCAAAATATGAAACTTGTTCATCAAGAAATCAAGAATTCAAGATTTTATTTTGAAAAGATGAAATTTCTTAACTTAGAAAATTTTCTAAGTATAGAAAATTTCTTATTTTTTTCACAAATTTTAGCCAAATTTTCACCATAATGCAAGATGATTCAAAGGAAAATTTCAACATGAAAGTTGTATATCTCCATGAAATCTACAAGTTTGATTCACACAACTTCTCCAAAAAATTCTTGAATCTCAAGTTATAATTTTGTGAATACATGATCATGAACTAAAAATGACTTAGTGAAATTTTGCCCTAGCTAGGCAGATTTTTTACCTAACTTCATGGAAATTTTTCACATAGTTCCAAGGGGAATATACAAAAGCAATTAAAATATGAGTTGTAGAGCACATTTCAATCTTTCCAAAATGTCAAGGAAATCCTTGAGATCATTCTTGAGTAGGGAGAATCGAAGAGATGAAATTGGTGTTTTGTCACTTGGATTACAAGCCATTTTGTGAAGAACACTTGGTCCAATCTTCAAGCATGCTATACAAATCTCACTTTGCAGGCTTCTAACTTGAATTTCACTCCATAATTAAATGTTTCTACAGCTGTTGGAAGCTTTAATCCAAGCATTCAATGCATTGTACAAATTTAATTCCATTTTGGGAAGAAAGGCAACATTGCCATTTTAGAAAAGCAAGCTTTATGCAAAGTCAGCTTGCATTGAGCCTTGCATTTGTTCTTTCTGCACAAACACACTCTACATAATCAGAAAAAGTGTGTTTAAAGGTCTCAGGCCTCCTACAAGCTTTGTACTTCACATTGAAACCATGCTTGCTAGCTTTGCTTCAAAAACAAGTAACCAAGCAAAACATGTGAGTTTTTGAATTTTGAGTTGTGACAAGCCTCAAAGCCTATTGCTTATAAGTATAGACACTATTTGCAAGTTGAGACACAAATGCTAAGACTCCAAAACACTCCCAAGCACTCTGCAACTCAGAATCTGCCATAACTTGACAGTTTTGAACCTCACATAGCCATCTCCAAATCCACTCGTGCTTATTAAGTTTTAACCACCCAAACACTTAATATACATCATATCAAAGCAACCCATACCCTTGTTTTCTCACTGTAACTCCTCCATCACTATCCGCCATTTTCAAATATCAAGCTTGCAGGTTTACTTGAATAGTGAGATTCAGAGACTTTCAAGGCAAAGTAAGAGTTGGGATACACTCAAGGAGGTCCAGGCAAGCTAAACAGATCCTCAGGCCTTCTCAAAAGTTGCTCAAACTCCATTCGCGACTCCAGCTGCAAGAGGTAAAAACTCAAACTTCTATCTCTTCATACAAGCATAATTTGATCCTGATTTATGAAAACAAAATGTAGATATCCTTGCTCTAATGCTAACCATGTTCATAGTTTCCATTTATATTGACTGTGCATAAAGAAATTTGGATTTGAAATTTTTGAGAAAATTATTTTTTAATTTAGGGCCAGCAAAATTAGATCTTATCTTTGATTATTAGTTTACATAAGTTATATGGTTGAATTTGTGGGAAGAAACGCCACAACTTTCATGTTTACATTTTCCATTTTCATTGAGAAATGAGCAAGTTACAGGAACCATGGCTGGAGGTTGAAGATGAAGTCATTTTCAGAACTTGACTTATGTTATGTATTTATCATTTCACTTATGTTAACGGATGTACAACCACCCCAGTGATAAGGCAGCGCGCGTTATTGCTAGAGGTCTTAGGTTCGAGCCTCAACGCGCTGCCTTTTGCATTTTCTCACATTTTTTGTCTCTTGCAGCACTGGGCCTCCACTTCATGGGCCTTTTGTTTTTTTCTAACATTTCCTCCCTGTTTCATATTTACACCCCTGGCCCATTATTATTTTATTTTTAATTTTATTCTCATTTTATTTTCTTAAATATATTCTTCTTAATATTAAAAATCATAAGAATACAAAAAATAGTAGAGTTATATTTTAACTTAGTTTATTTATTTTTTTACAAAAATATATATTATTTTGGCCACACTTTATTTGTTTTCAATGATCATCTTGTAAATTAGTTTAAACTAAAAATATTATTTATTTTATACTAATTTAAATATATTTTTAATACCAAAAAGACTAAAGAATATTTTTAACACTAGATTTTATTTTTTCATAAAGATAAAATATTAAAAAAAATACTTTTCTTGTAAACTTCATTTCTTTTAATCAATTAAGTAGAATTAGGGTCTTATTCAAGAATCTTTTTCTTAATGAATTTAAACTTGACTAATTATTTTCTTTATTTAATTAGGTTAAAACCAAAACCCCTTTCCTTAAGAAACCAAACAAAAAATCTTTTTCTTTGCATTTACAATTCTTGCATATTTAATTCATCTTGTATATTATTTATTTCAATTATTTGTACAATATTCAATTTGGTTGTAATAGATTAATTAGGTTTATATTATTGAAATCCCCATTCATAAATTGTATACCCCCTCCCACAAATTTTGTAATAGCGTAGTAACTTTAAATTTCGCAATTTATCGCTTTTACATAACATGCTAGTAATTAGGGTTTGTATGGCAAGATAAAACCAATCAAATAGAAACCCTAAATCAAGACAAAACCAAGCATGAAAATAACACACTTGCACACAATCACCCCTAGGTTTATTCCACTTGCTTGCCTTATACAAAATGGTCATATTATGCATGTAAGGTATCTTAGCAAAAACAAGCAAATACAAGATAATAGTCCCTCGATGACGCTATTCAAAGTTGCCTTAAAAATGATCTTAGTCCCTCAAAGAGAATGCTAAGATTCCTTGAAAAAATTGCTAATAATTGTTATACGATGACCCACACCCTTCCCGTTTACATCCAAAGATAGGGTTGCTTACCAAATCAATGGTAAGACAACAATGTCAAAGGAAAATGAAATGAACAAGAAATACATTTGAGTAGGTAGATTGCTCCTAATTACTTGCTTCATTTCAAAACAAACATCCTTTCTATTTTTAAAACAATCACATACACTTTTAAAACATCTTACCAAAATTGAAAACATTTTCAAAAGATCAACATCTTTGTATACATTCTTACGAACAAGAATCATTACAAAGATTACCTAAATAATGGCCTCTTTACAAAATACTTTCAAAAATCACAGAAAGCACAAATTTAAACAAAAGCAAGTGGTCTAACAAGTAACTAAGAGCCCATGGAAAAACATGGATGAAAAGGGTGCTAATACCTTCCCTTTTCATAATCTTCCCCCCTAACTCAAGAAATAATCTCAAAGGTCTTTCCTGTGCTTTTTCACCTTTCCTTTTGGATAAAAGAAAATTCGGTGGCGACTCTTGCTAACCGCAACATTTGCAATCAAACGCAAAACCTTCAAGTCAGTTCTCCCACCGCATCACAATCATCATATCATCATAATAAACAAAACATCATCACAACATCATCATATCATCGTAATAAACAAAACATCATCATAATCCAACATGAGAAATCTAACTTAATTCTAACTTAGGTACAGGGAATACACTTCTTATTACTCATTTTATTCCATCTAATAGATGTTTATTGAGTTAAATATGCAACGCTTCAAATGGCTCCTCAAACCGAGTTCTAAAACTTAAGTTATGGCTTTCTGAAAAATCGTATACAACCCTTCCATTCTGGACACCATCACCCGACGACACAACTTCATCGCCTGGCGACCCACCTTCATGACCGCTTCTCCCGGCAAATATTGGAGCGACGCGCTCGAGTAACATTCATCTTTTATTCCCTTCATCACTTCGCGTTTATGCTAGCGACGGCCACGTGACACCACCATGGCCCAAGAACACTTCCCATCACTCGACGATCCTGCACGAACAGGGTTTTCCTGTTGCGATTTCCTGCATAAAAACCAGTCTCAATTCTTGTAATTTTGCACCAAAATAGTCCCAATCCTAATATATTTTAACATATTTTCATCATATAATAACCATAAAATATTATAGGCATTATATACACAAACTCATGGCAATTGAATAAGGTATTTTCACCAATTCCAACACAAATTCATCAATTGCAACACAGTCAACAAATCAGCAAAACCCAACATATCCTACATTTATCTCGACCATAGATTGATTATAATAATCAAGATAAATACCTCTTATCGTATATTTCCTAGCAGTAAACCATTCTCTTCGTGTTCTACCGGAAACCCATTTGTGTTCTTGTGCCCTAACTCTCTTTCTCCATAGTGTCTGTTCTTTCAATATTTTCATGATCCATCAAGAAATAAATATTCTCCTTATTCCTTGTTATTGTACCCCAAAATTTTCCCTCTCGTTTATCAAGACTTTTCTCATAAGATCTCTTTGACTCAAGACTGGATTAGGGTTTGATCAGCTCAAGACATCTCATCAAGCACTGATAACCCAAAATTAGGGTTTGGGATTGCACAAAGATTTTTGTACTATCAATGCTTCATATGACATTCAATTATCATTATGGACCCCTAAGATTACTCATTTCAAGTTTCAAGCCTTCAATCACATTTTTGCTTATTCAATTGGACAGTTGACCTAAAAATCAGTTGTATTAAGGAAAAAGTCAACCATGGCCAATTTACAGTCAAACTTCATAATTTTTTATCCACATCAATATTTTAGACTCATATGAATCATTTGATCAAGTTTGGACCATAATTCCTCAAGAAATTTGATCAAATCATCAAAAGGGCAAAATGGTCAAAATTAGGGTTTTGATTGAGAAAGGGCAATTTCTGATTTTTGACCTAGCAAATGATCAATTGAATTAAAGCATGATTTCAAGAGTTCAATTGCATCATCTTGACCTAATAACATGATTCAAAACATTGCAATTTCATTGGATTGACAGATGAATTTTTCGGTCAACTGATCAAAAGTCAACTGTATACTGAAAAGTCAAACTTTGACTTTTTGGTCAAAATCAAATGCCAAGGATCACAATTCATCAAAAAATGTCAAAATGTGAAACTTGTTCATCAAGAAATCAAAGATTGAAGATTTTGTTTTGAAATATGAAATTTATTAACTTAGAAATTTTTCAAAGTATTGAAAATTTCTTATTTTTTCTCAACTTTATGCCAAATTCTCACCATGATACAAGATGATTCGAAGGAAGTTCCCAACATGAAATTTGTAGATCTCCATGAAATCTACAAATTTTCTTCACACATTTTTTCCTAAATATGCTTTGATCTCAAAATATAATTTTGTGAATACATGTTCATGAACTAAAATAACTTAGTGAAATTTTGCCCTAATTTAGGCAGGTTTTTTATCTAACTTCATGGAAACTATTCACCTAGTTCCAATAGAAATCTTTAAAAGAAATTCAAAGATGAGTTATCGAGCACATTGCAAGCTTTCCAAAATGTCAAGAACTCCTTGAGATCATTTTTTAGTAGGGAAAATCGAAGAGATGAAGTTGGCAATTTCTCACTTTGATTTCAAGCCATTTCATGATGAACCAAAATTCAAATCCAAACCTAGGCTTCATAATCCTTGCTTTACATGTCTCAAGCTTGATTCACACTCCATAATTTAATGCTTACACAGTTGATAAAGCTTTAATCCAAGCATGAGATCCTTTGTCCAAGCTTTAATTCCATAAATGGCACAAAGTTGCCATTTCCATTTTAGAAAAGCATAACTTATGCATTTATCAACTCCTTGAGCTTTGCACTTGTTCCTTCTGCACACACAAGTCCTATAAACCAAAATCAAAGTGCCTAAGACTTTTACCAAATCATATCAGGCTTGTACAAGCATGTAGAGAGTTATCTCCTCACTTTTCTTAAAAGGCAAGCAATAAAGCAAAAAGTCTATAACTCAGAAACCTGGTGTGGAATTGATTTGAAACCTTTTCTATACTTATACACAAAGATATTACAACCTACAACACGATGGCAAAAGCTCAAAAACTCTTTCAAACCCTCTATCACCAAAAACCTGCCATAACTTACAGTTTGGCATCAAGCATAGCAATCTCAAAATCTACTCGTGAGTTTCAAGTTCTAATCACCTAAACACTTAACCTACATCATATCTAAGTGTTACAAACCATCATCCCTTCACTGTAACTCCTCTTTCTCCATCTGCCATTTTTGCATTTCAAGTTTGCGGGTTGACTTGGGTAGGGAGATTCAGGCACTTTCAGAGCAAGGTAAGGATTGGAACACACTCAGGGAAGTCCAGGCAAGCTAAAGGGATCCTCAGGCCTTCTCAAAACTCACTCAAACCCCATTCACGATCTCAGCTGAAAGAGGTAAGAACTCTAACTTCTATCTTTTCATACAGGTATCCTTTGGTCTTGATTTGTGAAAATAAAATGTAGATATCCTTGTGCTAAAGCCAACCATGTTCATATATTTCATTTATATTTATTGTGTATAGAGAATTTTAGATTTCAAATTTCTATAAAAATTAGGTTTGAAATTAGGGCCAGTGAAATTAGCTTTGATCTTTAACTGTTAGTTTACATGAGTTACATGGTTGAAATCATGGGAAAGATTACTACCATTTTCATGTTTGAAGTTTCCATTTTCATGGAGAAATGAGAGAGACACAGGGGGTCTGGCTAGGTAGAGGAAGAAGATGAAGTACAGGGCAAGGAAGCATTTTGTGTTATGTATTTTTAGTTTCATTTGAACTAAAGGATGTACAGTCACCCCAGTGGCAAGGCAGCACGCAGAAATTGCTAAGGCCATGGGTTCGAGCCTTGGCGCCTGCCTTTTGCATATTTTCTCACATTTTTGCCATTTTTTGTCACTATGCAGCACTGGGCTTTATGTTCCAATGGGCTTTATGATTTTTTCTAACACTTACCTCCTGATTACTCAAGACACCCCTGGCCCAACTATTTTTTTGTTTATTTATTTTATTTTTGTTTTATTTCATTATAATATTTTTTCTTAAATATTATAAAAATCATAAAAAATATAAAGATGATAAATATTATATTCAGTTTATTTTATTTTATTTTCTCATAAAAAATATTTTTTATTTAATTGTATATTAACTATTTTTATTAATAAACTTGTAATTAAAAATAGGATAAGTTTAAATATTTATTATTTTCTCACACTTGTAAATATTTATTTTAATGTATAAAAGGACTAAAATATTTCATAAAATATTATCTTATTATTTTCAAAAATACACAAAAATAATACTTAAGGAACTTTATCTTCTTTTAACAAATTAGAATTAGGGTTAACCAATTTCTAAAAATAATTTCCTTTTATTAAATTATTAGGTTTAGTTTAAACTTCTTTTTCACATAAAAATCAAAAAGACAAAAATATTTTTCTTGCATATACATATCATTGCATATTTAATTTATATTGTATCTTATTTATTCAAATATTTGTACAAATTCGATTTGGTTGTAATAGCTTAATTAGATTTACATTATTGCAAATCCCCATTTATAATTTGTATACCCCCTCCCATAAAATGTTGTAATAGCGTAGCAATCTTTAAATTACGTAATTTATCTCTTTTACATTAACATTCTAGTAATTAGGGTTTGTATGGCAAGATAAAAACAATCAAATAGAAAACCCTAATCCAAGACAAAATCAAGCATAAAAATAACACACTTGCACGCAAGCACCCTTAGGGTTACTCCAGTTGGTTGCCTTACACAAAAATGGCCATATTACGCATGCGAAGTATCTTAGCAAAACAAACAAGTATAAGATCATAGTCCCTCGATGACGCTATTCAAGGTTGCCTTACAAAATGATCTTGGTCCCTCAAAAATGCTAAGATATTTTGAAAACATTGCTAAACATGGTTGTACGATGACCCACGCCCGCCCGTCAACATCCAAAGATAGGGTTGCTTACCAAATCAATGGTAAGACAACAATGTCAAAGGAATAGAAAATGAACAAGAAAGACATTTGAGTAGGTAGATTACTTCTAGTTACTTGCTCCATTTCAAAACAACTATCCTTGCTATTTTCAAAACAAACACACACATTTAGAAACATCTTACAAACTTGAAAAAAATTTCAAAAAGACAAACATCTTTGTATACATTCTTATGAACGAGAATCATTACAAAGATTGCCTAAACAATGACCTCTTTTACAAAACACTTTCAAAACAAAAAAGCATAATTTCAAAACAAAAGAAAGTATTCTAGAAAGTAACTAAGAGCCCATGGAAAACCATAGATGAAAAGGGTGTTAATACCTTCCCTTCTCATAATTTACCCCCCGAACTCAAGAAATAATCTCAAAGGTCTTTCCTGTGCTTTTTCATATTTCCTTTTGGATAAAAGAAAAGTCAGTGACGACTCTTGCTAACCGCAACATTTACGATAAAACGCAAAAACCTTAAGTTATTTCTCCCACCGTATCACAGAACTGGCGACTCTGTTGGGGAAATTATAAAAGTGGGGTTACCTTAGGGCTAGATCACATTTATTTTCTTACATTGTTTGACTTGTATGCTTTACATTATAGTTCTTTGTTTGGGTTTGAAATCCTCTACCCGGATTTGGGATACATTATAGGTAAATAGCAATACATTGTGGAAACTGTGTAGGGTATACCGACATGGTCTAAGAAATAGCTATGTTAGTGTGACATATTTGTGGGTACCGGTAGCCTTTGAGTTAATCAAAGAGAATACGGGGCCACTGAGTGATGTCATAAAGAACTAATGAACTTCTAGAACCCTTTACTTGACCAACTTGGCCTTTAGGATGTAGTGAGATGGCCGACTTTGGTGCAGTCCGAAGTTGGTAGATACTCGATACTACACTCATTGAGGTTTGGTTTCTTGGGATATTTCAGTCGCCATTAAAGAGGTTTGAGATGAAACAATGACCAAGGAAATAATCCAGTGATATTGAGCTCCTTAGAACTCGGTTACTATTACTAGGACAGGTTTAAACCAACTAAACCTCAAGAGGATACTTACCTATAAAACTCCATGCAAGCCAAAACTAAGAACTTGTTTTCTTTGCTTGTATATGCATACTTGTACATAACATCATGGACATCATGAACATCACATGCATACACTAACCATTTCAAGGATTTTTGAGATTCATCTTTGTTCTTGTTTTGTAGGATATGGATTCACTTCGCAGGAAAACTATCCAAGTCAACCTTCTAAGAATTCCTCCACAACTTAAGGAGCTAGATTCAAGGATCCCTGAGAACTCTCCATTCACTGAAAGACATGGTCGTCTACTCAACTTGGTCACCTCCAACACAGGTGAGGATATGATGAAGGTTCTCTTTCAGTTCTTTGACTCTTTGCACCATTGCTTCACATTTCCCGACTATCAGCTTGTGCCTACTTTTGAAGAATTCTCCCAACTCTTGAGGATTCCCATTCTCAATCAACTACCTTCACTACTACGAAAATGGGCTTTCACAGCGCTTTTTTTTGCCCTTTAAAAGCGCTTAAAAGCGCTGCCGTAGCCAGCGCTGGCGTAGGCTACGAAAGCGCTTTTTTCTGGCCAAAAGCGCTGTCGTAGGTGGACCTATCCCAGCGCTTTTTCCTTAAAAAGCGCTTTGATAGGGGGGTCTTTCCCAGCGCTTTTTGAAAAGCGCTTTGATAGGTGTGCTATTTAAATTTTTTTTTTATTTATCAGGCCTTTTACAGCGCTTTTTATGGAAAAAGCGCTTTGATAGGGGGGTCTTTCCCAGCGCTTTTTCCATAAAAAGCGCTTTGATAGGGGTTCTATTTAATTTTTGTTTTTTTATTTATCATGGCTTTTACAGCGCTTTTTATGGAAAAAGCGCTTTGATAGGGGGGTCTTTCACAGCGCTTTTTCCATAAAAAGCGCTTTGATAGGGGGTTTCTATTTAATTTTTTTTTATTTATCCTGCCTACGAAAGCGCTTTTTAGCCAAAAGCGCTTTCGTAGCTCATACAAATTTTTTAAAGTGAAACCTATAATTTGAGGTTCCCTGTGCGGCCTGTAATTTTTTTTTGGTCCAATAATTTAACCTGTAATTCAATCCTTATCTATACATATATTTTAAGAAATCGGTATTATATTAACAGAAACCGGTATACCATATAATATTCAATCCTTATCTATATATATGTAACTAAATCATATATAACTAAATTTGTAACCATATATACATTTGTAACCATAACTAAATCACATACAAAGTATCGTGTTAATTTGTAACCATATATATATACATATGTAACTAAATCATATATAATTACATCGAAAATAATGCTCCACCGACACGGTCGTCATCCTGCAAAGTATGAATATGAACAACACGGTAAATTAAACAAACAATATTAAAGGCTCCAACACAATCAAACTAACACGTACAATAATATTTTATTCATACCCATCAGAATAATCTGTTTTCAACATAAAATTGACATATTTCCTCTTTGACTTCTTCCACTTGAACTTTCGTGTACGACATAGTATAGAGGTCATCAAAGTACTACATAAGAAATTATTACTTCAGTATATGCATGATGTTATTAAATGTAGAAATCATACAAAATTATTCTAAGTTATAAATCCATACCGTGCTTGGAATCTCTACTTGATTTTTATGAAGGATTTCTTTCATAAACCTCAAGCAAAAGTATCCGCAATCTACATCGTTATTCTGTAACGGACACTGCATAGAAAAACATAATATATTTTATAGTTGTCGTGTAATTTTATCAAGTAACATAACTATTATTATAAGAAACTAATTTTGTACCTGCACTTTGATCCAAGTAATATTTGATGATTTACTCCGGGGTACCTGTGCGTCCCTTTGACTACGAAATATTTGTATTGATCTAAGAAAATAAAAACATATATTTAGATCAATCTCACAGAAATAATTAAATATATAAATATACACGAATAGTTAGAACGATCTCACTTACTGATCAACAGTTTCCTTCATAGCGGGATAGTTAGTCCATTCCCCGTCTACCGAATTCAGAAAGTACACAACTTCTTTAATCGGATCGATAGCCAACAACAACCAGTGTTTTCTAAAAATTTAAGCAACAGTTTAGAAGAAAAGTTTCTACGCAAAATAAACAAAGATATATTAGAATAAATGAAAAACTCACCCCACTGGAACAGTGTTATACGGCAAAATAAACAAGCTATCTGGGTTGCCGACGTAGGCCGTGTATCGATTCACTAAGTACTCCTTAACTGAACCCGGTTCCCTGACAATTGTCACTCCGCTGACAATATGGGCAGACAAGAAATGGAAGCGTCTTGCCAATACAGTCTCGCGCATTTTTTTATCGTACAACAACCTTAAATAAAAACATATAAACATTAGACTATTTTCATTGAAATGTGTAAATAAATTGTTCAACTAATTAAATGATATATTTATCGGAATACCGGATGTATGCGTGAACATTGCCGATGCCTAATTCACCATGCGTCATAATCTCAGTCATTTCGTCCATTCCTATCGTTTCTTGGCAGTCAAGACCAAAGATATCTGCATCCATAAGGATTCGACGAATACCACCTGACTTCAAATCTGAGGTTTCCAAAAGTACTCCAAGTGTATTCCGATATCAAGGTACAAAAACGCCTCTTCCCCCGCCTCTTCCCCCCTTATGCATTGACTTTTTCGGGGGTGGTCTGCTACGAACAGGCTGGGTCACTTGTTGTGACACTTTCGTAGATACCTAACAATCATATAACTGAGGTAAATTATAAAATCGTTCAGTTTTAAATTCATATCATATAATAAACAATTTAAGTGTACCTCTGGAATTGATGCCATAGACTCGCCGCCTTGCTGCAAAATCTCCTTACCCTTATTAGCGGGTTTTGTAGGAGGCTAATATTAAAAAATAATTAACTTAACGGTTCAGAATTGACATTTGAAATCTAAATGATTCATATTAACGGTTTTAAACATACCTCATCATCAATGAAAATGAGGTCCAAGGGCCATGCAACAAACGACCCTACTGCGTCTCGCACCGATCTTATATCCAAGGCCACGTCAGGTACCGGTACCAACGCATCGGGATCAATAGGATAATCTACTGATACTCTCAGGTGTCCAGCCAGGATCGGTGTATTATGAATTAAATCTCCCAAAGTGTTGTACACTTTTCCCTTGCCAACAAGGTGATAATCTGATGCCATTACGTATAGTTGGCAAGATGAAATGCCCTAAACCAATATGCATACATATTACTTTTAATTCAATAATAGAAAGAGGTGGAATAAAAATGAGAAACTTGAACAATAGAGATTTATCAATATATTTATAATTACCTCAGGAAATTTATTCTGACGGTTGATACTAGCGTTGTCACTAGTTTCTTTCGCCATTGCCGCATTGCCCTTTTCCCTCATTAATACCTCTTTATCTCTTTCCAATGCATTGACTTTTGCTTGTAATTCCATAAGTACATTCATCACTTCTGCATTGGTAGGATTTCTTTTCCGAGGATGCTGGTAGAAAGAGGTTGGAGTCACACCATGACCTTTACCCCTCACCCGACCGGAATACTCAGGAACATTCAGTGCTTTACTAAGTACGCTCCTCGTATCCTGGTCGTCACCGGTGGACTCCGTTTGTGACAATGTCTCCTGAAAATAATGGAGATAAAAAAATCAATTAAATAGTCATAAAAATTTGATTTAATTAAAGACACAATGTTATACTTACGCATTCATCATAAATTCTTAGAACACTTGGATCAACAGCTTGATTCTTGCCCACACGAGCTTCCTTCCACAGCAAATGTGCTGGAAGTGAGGTTTCATCACTTTTCGTCTCCTCTAACTATGCATAGAAACAAACGGTTAGATCGTCAAATACAACACATTTAGACAATTAATAAGAACATATCACTTCTATTTATTACTTACAATTTTTTCCTCTAAGCGTGCATATCCCAAACGCCCTTTTTTGTATGGATACGCGGGCTTTGATGCTCTCTCACTATTTTTGGCACTCTTTTGCCGGAATTCGTCATCTCTTTGTCTAATAAACTCAGCCCAATCTTCTTGTTTAATGAAAAGATTATACTTTTCTGGCCTTCCGGCCGGGAACTCTTCCAGCCACTTTCCTTTGTCATCCTTAAGATAGGTGTTCGTCAACAGATTTTTCCACCCTCTAAATCTTTTCCCGGCCAACCCAAGTACGAAGCCTTTACGCTCATCTGGAACGTTAAAAGACCGCTGCGTATAAACCATATAAACATATAAGTAATTTAAAAACCATATAAACCATATAAACATATAAGTAGTTTAAAAACCATATACACCATATAAACTTATAAACTTATAAACATATAACCATATAAACCATATAACATACATACCTTAACATCTTCCCAAAACATTTCTTTTCCTTGCTTCAATGCTTCACATTGTTTCGCATTCCATCTAGATATGGAGATTGGCACATGCATACGAACAAGTGTACCAACGTAGCTTGTGAATTTTGAAGCATTAACCCCAACTACTTGATTTGAATGATTCCAATCTACATTATATATCACTCCCTTATCTCTAGCACGAATGATTTCGCGCATTATGGTGATGCCTCGTGCAACATCATTTGCTGAAGTATCATCCGCTGCATGATTTGATTCTTGTGAGTTTTCATGATCTTGTTGGTTTCCTGGTGGGTTTTCTTGTTGGTTTCCTTGCGGGTTTTCTTCATTGCTAGCCATTAGACCTGTAACAAAAGTCAAACAAGCACATTAGTACACTACATGAAAATGGATAGTCGAAAAAGATATGAATAGCACTAAAGGAACTCAAAATTGAATAAAATGCTAAAAAACCAAACTTGCAAGAAATAAACCTCACCATCAGCTCCGGAAACATTGTTCTACAAAATAAACACTAGTCACATTCGCAAAAATTCAAAACGGTTCAAAAGATATGCCAAAAATTCAAAACATTATTCACATATTACTTACAATATTAGGCTATAATTATAATAATACCTTTTTCACTAACGTCTCTTTCTTTTCTTGGTAGCAATATATTTTACGCTTCTGTTAACAACTCGGATGGTTGGATTGATCCAAATACCCTCATTATGATCATCTCTAGTACAAGGTTCATTCTCATTTTGATCGTTTCTTGTACAAGATTCAATGCCAACGCCAATATCACCTTGATCTCCAATGTTTTCATCAATTACTTTGTTAGACAAAAGCACTATAGACCATTTCGTACTTGTCGGATCATTGACATAGAACACTTGTTTAGCCTGAGAGGCTAGAATAAAAGGTTCATCTTTGTACCCCACCCTATTGAGATCCACTTGCAAAAATCCTGACTTATCCATTCGTACGTCATTATTATTTTCAACCCACTTGCAATCAAATACAGGAATCTGAAACTTCCCATAATCAAACAACAAAATGCGCTCGATAACCCCAAAATATGACAGATTTGCAAATTTCGGGTTTAAGTCATTCGCACTTGATATGTGCATCGCTTCAGCTACCAAGGTAACACCACTATTCTGCATAGTACTTTTATCATCCTGTTCTTTGGTATAAAATGTGTATCCATTAATTGCGTATGCGCTATAAGAAAACACAATCATACTTGGACCATATGCTAAACATCTCAACCTTTCTGTTACTGAAGCAGGATCCGAACGATACTTTGAATAAATTTGTTCCTTAAACCACGGTATGAAACTTCGATTGTGCTCTCGTACTATCCAATTCTCATTTCTATTCAGATTTAAACCTCGAAGAACACCCTTGTGCATTTCAGCATACGGCTCAACCTCAATCTCATTGTGCAGAACATACAAATGCACCTGATCCCGTTCGACCATTGACACTGTCACAACTTTATTTCCAATTAGTCTTTTTCCTTCTTTTTTCTCGACAATATGAGATTTGGGGAGTCCAATTGATTGAACATTTGACAGATATTCAGTGCAAAACTCAACCGCTTCTTCAACAATGTATCGTTCCGCAATACAACCCTCCGGTCGACTTCGGTTTTTCACGTACCCTTTTAAAATTTTCATATAACGTTCAGCAGGGTACATCCATCTCATATAAGCTGGTCCGCACAACTGTGTCTCTTTGACAAGATGAACGACTAGATGAACCATTATGTCAAAAAACGAGGGAGGAAAATACATTTCAAGCTCACATAAAGTAACAACCACCTCTTTTTGCAATGTTGGTAAGATCGCAGGATCGATCACCTTGCTGCAAATTGACTTGAAGAAAAAACACAACTTAGTTATTGCGCTCCTTACTTTTTCTGGCAGAATAGAACGTATACCTATTGGTAGAAAATGTTCCATTATAACATGGAAATCATGAGTCTTTAAACTCTTTAACTTTAGGTCTTTCATTGACACAAGTCTTCTAATATCTGATGAGTAGCCTTCTGGAACTTTAACTTCACTGAGGAACTTACACAATATTTTCTTCTCCTTTCTAGATAGAGTTTAAACAGCAGGTGGTAGATATGTGCGTCTTCCTTTCGTCACGGGTGCCAATTCAGTTCTAATTCCCATGTTTAACATGTCCTTCCTTATGTTAATGCCATCCTTAGACTTTCCTTGTATATTGAGTAACGTACCAATAACACTATCAAATACATTTTTTTCAATATGCATAACATCGAGGAAATGTCTTACGTACAACGACTTCCAATATGGAAGTTCAAAAAAAATCGACCTCTTCTTCCACCCACTCGTGACAAGTCTATGTGCAAAAGGCTTGCCAAACTCAGTACTCACATCTTTCACCTTTTCAAAAATCTGATCACCTGTCAACATATGTGGAGCTCTACCGTGTTCTGCCTCTCCATTGAATGCCTTTCTCCACCCACGATAGTGATGATTAGAATTTAAGAATCTACGATGACCGAGAAAAACATTCTTCTGACAAAAGTTCAATCGCATCGTATCGGTTTCATCTTCACAAACAGGACACGCTTTTTGACCCTTAATGCTGTACCCTGATAGATTTCCGTACGCCGGAAAATCATTAATTGTTCCAAACAACATCGCCCTCAAGTTGAAACTTTCTTTCTTATACCCATCGTAAACCTCCACACCGGTCTCCCACAAAAACTTCAAATCTTCGACTAAGGGTGCCAAGTACACGTCTATGTCATTCCCTGGTTGTTTGGGCCCAGAAATTAACATAGATAGCATCATGTACTTACGCTTCATACATAGCCACAAAGGTAGGTTATATATCATAAGAATCACAGGCCAGGTGCTATGCGAGATACTTTGAATACCATGCGGGTTCATTCCATCAGTAGACAACGACAAGCGAAGATTTCTTGCTTCTTTTCCAAATTCAGGATAATCAATATCAACTTTCGTCCACTGTGGTGAGTCTGCCGGATGTCGCAACTTCCCATCAATAATTCTTTCATCTGCATGCCAAGTCAAGTGTCTTGAATCGGTCTCACTACGATACATGCGCCTAAATCTCGGAATTATAGGAAAATACCATAACACCTTTTCCGGAGACAACTTTTCCTTATATCGAGGGGCACCGCATTTAGGACACTCATTTAACACTGCGTACTCGTTTCGAAATAAAACGCAATCTTTTGGACATGCATGTATCTTTTCATAGCTCATGCCAATAGAGGACAACATCTTTTTGGCCTCATACGTTCGATTGGGAAGAACATTATCCTCTGGTAGCATTTCTTTCACGAGGGCTAATAACTGTGTGAAACTTTTATCCGACCATCCGTTGTCCGCCTTTAAGTTGTACAACTTTAACACCGCAGACAATCTTGTGAATTTTGTACAACCATCATACAACGGTTTCTCTGCATCGCTTACCAACCTCTCGAACATTTTGGGACAATCCTCAAGATCTTCTTCAAGCGCTTCTGCAATCTCTTCGACTCGATCATAATCGTATGCGTCTGCGAAATCCTCATTTGAAGCATACGTCGTATTATAACTCGATTCAACATTCCCGCTACTTTTCTCACCATGCAAATTCCAACATGCATAACTTCTATCAATTCCATGCATCAGTAAATGCGATTCCAACTGAACCGCGTCAACCCGTCTCCCATAACAGCATCTCAAGCAAGGACATATCATTCCATTGGGTTCTCTGGCGTGCGCAACGGCAAACTTAACGAATTCTGATACCCCATCCTCATACTCTTTCGACAATCGATTGGAAGTCATCCATTTTTTATCCATGGTTTGACTATAGCAACTAATTAGTCACGCAACTATAGCAAAATAATAATTAATTACCTGTAAAGAAATTCAACATATCAGGTAATCAAATTCATAGTTATTCTTGCCTCACCTTAAGCATGTGCTAAACAACTCATAACTAATTACTAACTAGTGAAGTCGGATACTAGTGATTCAGTCTTGGATACAGGTAATAACAATTATATTCAAACAATAGTGAAGTCGGATTTCAAACCTTACGGTAAAGATTTCATCGGAGGAGAAGCAACCGGAAGATTTAGCAACGGAAAAATCCCGTCAGATATTTTTGGTATAGTCCTATAGTCCTAAATTCTAACATCTACACGCTAACTAATGTGTTGCATGGTTCATTGTGTTTAAGATTTTCATTGATGTTTGATGAATCCCTGAAACGTGCTCGTTTCAATGCTATCAATACTGCCATACTGCCATATACAGCCCTATACTGCCATAACAGTCTAAATATAAACAAAAACACAACCGCAACTCATGAATTCCACTCAACTATAATCATTAGAAATTCACACTGAGCCGGAAAATAAAAGTAAAAACAATCAGTTATTCAAGTCAGTTCAAGAATAGGATAGAAACCTTTGAAAATGTTGAGAGCGTCCCGCGTACACTACGATCAAGGACAGTTCGAATTTCTTCAATCGGAGAAAGTTTCACAGCTTTTTCCTACCACAATAACACTTAAAATCAATCTCCCACAAAGGAGTCACACACAAATTTAAATTACAATAACTGATGTAATTTTTATCTAAAAATCTATATTAAATCGTTGAACTATCACTCATTTGTGGTTGTCTCTAATATTAAAAATGCTATTGGTACACTTTACTAAGTTGCACATAACACAATCAATTAGTTTCAGTAGAAAAAAAAAAGTATTGCGGACGCAAGGGTATTGAATTTCTATATACATTATTCTTTTTGAGATTAAATGATATTTTTCAATTCAAAAGTACTCAGACTCTTGCTTTTTTGCGCCAACTAAGAATATCCTTCACATGTGATCAAGTGCCATGATGAAAAGAAGCACTCATTTCTTGAAAAAGAGAGGCAAAAACAAGTAATAGGGGACACAGTTGCTAAAGGCCAAAGCATAGGATCAAACAACTCCTCTTATTATAACCCCTCCATCTCATAGCAAATGCTTTGTAAAATTCTGCACCTTCTTACCAAATGAATTTATAGAACTACTAATATTTAAAAATAAAATACTAGTATTCGGATTACACCATCTATATGTGGTTCCCTTAATTAGTTAATTAGTCACATAACAATATTCTCAATTAATTAGGATATTAATCGAGCTATTCCCTTTCTTATAATAAAGCTACTCATTAAATTCTAAGGTCGATATAATTTCCCTTAAGCCAGAAATCTAATCACCCTCGTGTTCCTATAGGATTTCCCTCAAGTCGAAAGCCTAGGCACTCTCATATACAAAATGAATCCATACGATTTCCCTTAAGCCAAAAATCTAGAGACCCTTATCAAAATATGAATCTGTATAGCTTCCCTCAAGCCAAAAACATAGATTCCTCAATTGCAATGTACTTGTACGATTCCCCTCAAGCCGGAAGTCTAGGTATTCATTGCATATAATGTATCGACACAATTTCCCTCAATCCAGAAATATGGATACTCTCAACATAACACATCCATATTATTTCCCCCAATCCAAAAATATAGATATGTTATCAACATACAATGTATCAATATAATCTCCCTTAAGCCGAGAATATAGATATCTTTAGATACTATGTACATGTCTGATTTTACTTAAGTTGGAAATCTAGGGGGATGCATAAAGTAGAAACATTCACACTTGCACATTCTTGCTTTACTATAGGATATACCTTCTCAATAGCTCTCTAACATATCCAACAACATCTCGCCTCGAGTTATAGATCTCAAACTACGTTAAGATCACTACCCCTACAATTCTAAACAAGTCGGCTCGCTTGGTGACACTCAAGCGAGACCTTATAGAACTAAAACTTTTCCCAAAATAGGTCCTTCATTTAGCGAAAAACAACTATCTCTAAGTGAGATCTTATTGGGCATAATATTTTCTCACTAAGCGAGTATACTAGAACTTTCAGGATTCATAACACAGAAGTCACAATCATGAATACATTAAACATGTCAAGGAAGGAAATAATCATATATACACCAAGGTCATACCATCATGGCATTATTCTAATCTCAATGAATGAAATTATTACAATGGATAGGATCTCATTTACATATCAACAGAGAAATTCAAACTTAGCAACCAAACATAAACTTATCACATATCACAAACTGTCATATAAGCATGATATTTAATCATCATAACATAGAGAATTGGACTAGCTTTCTAACACATTCGAGTGCATCTCATTTGGAGTTACGGAACTAAAAATACATTGATTTCAGTGGCAATACAATTTTGTTCGTATCAACAGCTCTCGCTAAGCAAGCAAAATTTCACTAGGCGAGAATGACTATAACTTTTCATGAAAGTTAGTGTTCTAACATCACATTTATCACCCCAATCCACCACCCATCCATCCCTAACCTATACTAACATGCTTGGGGAACAAAAAAACATAAAATCGGTACATGCATACTCAATAATCATACCATTGTCATGAATTTCAGGCATTAGCACAAGACCACACATGAACATACAACCCTAAGCTTCTAACCCCAAGTTCTAACTAAGAACTTACCTTGAAGAGAATATTTTGAGTTGGGTGTTTGAGAGATGAAGAAAATGATGATGACTTATACACTTGATCATTGCCCTTCTTCCAAATCACCAAAGCTTCGTGCCGGCGAGGATGAGGAATCAGAACAAAAACGAGAATAGCTTCGTGCCGGCGAGGGTGAGTTGATGAACGGTGCTGATAAGGTTCGTGTCGACGAGGGTGAGATGATGAACGGTGCTGAAAAGCTTCGTGCCGGCGAGGGTGAGATGGAGAAGACGATGAACAGGGCTTCGTTCTGATATTTCGTTTTGGGTTTCGTGGGTATTCTGAACTGTGCTGTTCAATATTTCATTTTATTTAATTTTGATATTTGAGCTACCACGGCGCTTTTAGCCTAAAAAGCGCTTTAGTAGCATCAGACCCTATGCCAGCGCTTTTGAAAGCGCTTTCAAAGGCCAATCTTCCACAGCGCTTTTTAAAAAGCGCCTTCATAACCCTATTATTTCGTTTTTATTAATATTTTTATTTGACCTACCACAGCGCTTTTAATGTAAAAAGCGCTTTCGTATCCCCCACCTATGCCAGCGCTTTTAAAAAAGCGCCTTCGTAGGTTTCCCTTTTTTTTAATTTTGTTTTTTGTGAAGGCTATGGCAGCGCTTTTTCAATAAGCGCTTTAGTAGAGGCGCTGCAAAAAGCAGTTTTTGGCGTAGTGCTTTCAACGGTACGGAAAGAGACCCAAAACCAGAAGAGATTGCTCAAGCTCTGCACTTGCACTCATCTGATGTCACAACTTATTGGGAAACTAGAAGTGGTGTCAAAGGCTTCTTAACAAAGTTCCTGTTTGAGAAAGCCCAACGCTGTTGGAATTCCTTAGACTTGCAAGCCTTTGGGGAAATTGTGGCTCTTCTTATCTATGGGATGGTCTTATTTCCCAATCCCGACCAACTCATAGATGTGAGCGCCGTCAAAATATTCACGTCACGTAACCCTTTGCCTACATTGTTAGGGGATATCCTACACTCTTTTCACACTCTCACAATGAGGAAAAGAGGTGTCCTTATGTGGTGCACTCCTCTCCTGGAAAGATGGTTTGTTTCTCATCTTCCCCAATCAGTCTTAAAGAATGATCAAGGTTCAAGGTGGTAAAAAAGGTTAATGACGCTCAACCATTCAGATATTCATTGGTGCTCTCGATCCAAAGAGAATGTTATCATTGTTGACCGTTATGGGGAATTCCCTAATGTTCCTCTACCTGGCATTAGGGGAGGCATTACCTATAACCCAATTTTAGCTCTAAGACAGTTTGGTTACGCCCTAAGGGATGGCCCGCATGAGATGTTGATTCAAGGTTTGGTATTCGACTACGACAACGACGATCAAGGTCTTCTCCAGAGATTCATCCGAGCTTGGAGGATGCTAAACAAGGTAGATAGCAAGACTTTGGGGCACAAAAATTCCATCCCTCTTGAGCCTTACCTCAAATGGGTACGAACCCGTGCTCAAAGTCTTATGATGCCTTATCCTTCCATCCTCCCGGTAATTATTGAGCCTGTTAAGGAGGGAGATGTTCCATACACTATCCTACATCCTGACATGCCCACATTTCTTGAAGACCTACAAAGGGATTGGATACAACTCAAAGGAGAGCGAGATACTTTCGAAGCCCAATTCTACGCAAGCGAGAAGAAGGTTTTGGAACTCACTAGGCTATTTCATGAGGAGCAGACTCTAAATGCCTACATTGCACCAAAGAGGATGCGCACTAATTTTTTATCTTAGAGTTTTGTATTATTTTGTCCAAGTGGCATTGATGTACTCAAACTTTATCTTATTAATATAACGTGTGTTTTTATTTTTGTCTAAAACAAACTTGAATCTTTGAAATCCTTGAAAACATTGCATATGCACATATCATTCATCATAACATAAACAGGTCTTCTGCAACAAGTTTCCTCATATCTCTACTGTTTATTTCAGTAAGATGGATCTCGAACAAACAGTCAAAGATCTCCAAGCTTAAAACACACAGTTTCAATAGTTGCTCATGACCCTAGCCAAGAGGCAAGAAGAGTTGAAGACTCTGATCGCTGAAGAGAGGAAAAAGAAAACAAAGAAGGTCACCGGGGTCTTAAACATGGGAAGAAGGTTTCAGGACAGACAAGAAGGACTTTGAATTTTGCAACAACATCCGGTGAAAGAGAGGGGAAAAGAAAGGAAACAACGGTCCCGTCAGAATCTGAAGAGGAGGAAGAAGAGGAAGACTACTTTGAGGAATAGTATCCTCCAGCTGATGATAAGTACAGACATCTCGAAGAGCGTTTGAGCGCGATCGAAATACAAAAGGTGTCGGGCTTAGACTTTGAAGAATTGGGACTAGTGTCAGGAATTGTGATTCCTCCGAAATTTAAAGTGCCTTTGTTCGCAAAATAATATGGAGTGTCATGTCCTAAGATGCATCTCTGATCATACGTGAGAAAGATCTAACCACACTCCGCTGATAAAGACTTGTGGGTGCATTTTTTCCAAGATAGTCTATCTGGAACACAACTCGACTGGTTTTACCAACTAGAAAGAGCCAACGTACACAATTGGGAAGATCTTGCCGCAACTTTCTACAAGAAATATCAATATAATGCTGATTTGGCGCCTACCCGTACCGAACTTCAGAGTATGGATATGGCTTCCAATGAGGGTTTCAAGGAGTACACGCAGAAATGGAGAGATCTGGATAGAAGAGTTCAACCCCCTCTGTCTGAAAGGGAATTGGTGGACATGTTCTTAGGAACTTTATCTAGCCCTTTCTTCAACCATTTAATTGGAAGCTTATATGCAGGATTTACTGAACTAATATTAACCGGAGAGAGGGTGGAAGCTGGCATAAAAAGTGGAAAGATTCAGAAGGATTCATCTTCTTCTACAGCTGTGAGGAAGCCTCTTATTGGGAAGAAAGAGGTAGTTGTTGTATATCCGCAAAGGAACCAAGAGAGAGCCGAACGCCGACCAATGGTGGGGGCTGTTATGATTCCAAATCCTACGTCTGATCAACAAAGAAGTAATCAACCAAGGGTGGAAAGGCCAGCCAGGCAATTCACCAGAATCAATATGACTTTATCTCAAGTATTACCGCATCTTCTGAAATCAAATTTGGCAACTTTGAAAGAAGCTCCAAAAAACCCCCAACACAATGTCCCCTCATTATCACCCCAATGCCCGTTGCACATATCACTCTGAAAGTCCTGGTCACGATACTAACAACTGTTGGGCCTTGAAAAACAAAATACAAGACCTCATTGAAGCAAAAGAAATTGAGTTTGATGTGCCCGAGAAGCCAAATGTCATTTCTGCTCCTATGCCCAGACATGGTCACAACACCAATGGTATTGAAGAAGATTTGTTTATTACCACAATTGATGAACTCATAACCCCACTCCCAACCATTAAGATAAACCTGTTGAAGGTCGGTGTATTCCAGGGTTGCAATGAAGACTGCCACCTCTGCTTATCCTCACCAACTGATTGTCCTTTGTTGAAAACAGGCATTCAACGCTTGATAGACAACAAAGAGATTCTGTTTGAAAGCACTCCAATTTCACCTGTTCCTGTTGAAAATGTTTCAATTATTACCATCTCCGCCATTCTTCCAGGGTCCCCAAAAGATCCGTTAGAATTACATCGGTTCCGAAAACTACTCCTCTAATAATCACAATGCTTGGGCCAGTCCCATATGAATCAGACAAAACTGTGTCGTGGAATTACGGTGGGGACATTTACTACCATGGCATCAAACAAGATGGGATGGCTGCCGAAGAGATAAACTCCGAAGAAGAAGATTCTGACATTAGAAATATTTCCGTAACTAGTAAAATTACCCGAAGCGGTAGGATCTTTTCTCCAGAAATTCCCCCCCCCCAAAGGCAGTTTTTGGACCTGTGGCTGCTCCAAAGGTTACTTTTGTACCTATAATCATCTCTGCAAGTTCTCCTATTGACGAAGCCGTTACAACCCCTATTTCCATTCCTACCAACACTCTTGTTGCTGAAACTCGAGGAAAAAGTATTCAAGTGGAGCCTGTCCGAACGAAGGCTCAATCACAGAATATTCCCGAAACTTCCAAGAAAGAAATGTTGGGGAAAACTCCATCCAAAATCTCCATGCTGGCATTACTACTGTGTTTTGAGGCGCATGCAAAAGCCTTGGTGAAGTTCCTAAAGATAGCCCATGTGCCTCAAGAGACGTCTGCTAATCAATTTCAAGACTGCATGGCCAGTTTGACAGCGGACAACGGCCTAGGCTTCTCGGATGCTGATCTGACACCAAGGGGAAGAAAGCACAACAAGGCATTACATGTCTCTGTGGAATGTAGGGGCACCACTCTGGCCCATGTCTTGGTGGACACTGGCTCATCTTTGAATGTTTTACCGAAAAAAGCTCTTGACAGACTCGACTGCGAAGGACTAGCGTTAAAACCAAGTAACATAGTAGTGAGAGCATTTGATGGATCGAAGAGGATGGTACACGGGGAGGTGGATATCCCCATAAAGGTTGGGACTCAAACTTTTAATTCAACCTTTTATGTAATGGACATCCGCCCTTCATACTCTTGCCTGTTAGGATGGCCATGGATCCATAATGCTGGCGCTGTCACCTCTACATTGCACCAGATGCTGAAGTATTCGGTTCAAGGAAATATTATCACTATCCACGGAGAGGAAGAATACATGATTAGGCATCTCAATTCCTTCAAGTATGTGGAATTGGACGGCGAGTTCATTGAAAATCCTTTTCAACACTTCGAAGAGGTCCCCCAAGAGGTAACAGTGACCAAGACTGTGTCCCAGATTCCCAAGATTACAAGACCTCCACTCCGGATGTCATCTCTGAAGTACGCCAAAGCAGTAATTAAGGAGGTTGGATGCACTATCTGGGGGAAACTTCTGAATATCCCGTATAAGTCTGACAAGTTTGGCTTAGGTTTCACTTCCAGTGCTCAAAAGGTTGTACGCTGAGCCCGTGCTGAAGGGCCACCCTTGAAGATTAGAAACCGAGAGGTTAACGCAGTAGAAGGTGGTGAAGAGGATTGCAACTTGGAGGATTGGATCTTTCCGACTATCAATGGATGACTCCGCAATTGGGAGGCCAGAGACTTCGTCCCAATAATTTTCATCCCTCAGTAATTTATCTTTACATTTTGTTGGATATGTAATATTCAAAAATAATTCACACTCTTAAAACCTTGTGTCTTTCCCGAGGCACAATGGTCCATTTGTAAGGGTTATTATTTCATCTTCATATGACATTCAATGAATCATGGACGTTTTTCATACAAACTTTTGAGCTCATTTTATTACTTCTTCTTTTAAATTTTATTTTTAAGGATGGCTATACCCTTACACACACACCCACGCTTACAATTGTAGGTACCCCTCCATTTTGGATCCAATGGGTAATGATACTGCTTTGGCCTTTTGTGACTATGAGGATCTAATCTACCAAGCCGAAGACGGAGGTGAGGAAGATTGTGAAGTACTAGGGGAACTTGCCAGACTACTACAACAAGAGGAAAGAACCATTCAGCCTCACGAGGAACCTATGGATACAATCAACCTGGGTAACGAGGAGGATAAAAAAAGGTCAAGGTGGGTGCCAATCTGGAACCCAGTGTCAAGGAGCGCCTGATTCAGCTATTGCATGACTGTGATACGGTGGGAGAACTGACTTGAGGGTTTTGCGTTTTATCGCAAATGTTCTGTTTAGCAAGAGTCGCCACCGACTTTTCTTTTATCCAAAAGAATAGGTGAAAAAGCACAGGAAAGACCTTTAAAGATGTTTTCTTGAGTTCAGGGGATAGATTTTGAAAAAGGAAGGTATTAGCACCCTTTTCATCCATGGTTTTCCATGGGCTCTTAGTTACTTGCTAGATCACTTACTTTTGTTTTGTGCTTTGTGTGGTTTTTGAAAGTATTTTGTAAAAGAGGCCATTCGTTTAGGCGATCTTTGTAATTATTCTCGTTCGTAAGAATGTATACAAAGATGTTTATCTTTTTGAAAATGTTTTCAATTTTGTAAGATGTTTGGAAATGTGTGTGTTTGTTGGAAAATAGCAAGGATAGTTGTTTGAAAATAGAGCAAGTAACTAGAAGCAATCTACCTACTCAAAAGTCTTTCTTGTTCATTTTTTATTCCTTTGACATTGTTGTCTTACCATTGATTTGGTAAGCAACCCTACCTTTGGATGTAAACGGGACGGGTGCGGGTCATCGTATAACCATGATTATCAATGTTGCAAAGTATCTTAGAATTTTTGAGGGACCAAGATCATTTTGTAAGGCAACTTAGAATAGCTTCATCGAGGGACTATGATCTTATACTTGTTTGTTTTTCTAAGATACTTCGCATGCGTAATATGACTATTTTGTAAGGCAACCAAGTGGAGAAACCCTAAGGGTGCTTGTGTGTTAATGTGTTATTTTCATGCTTTGATTTTGTCTTGCATTTAGGGTTTTCTATTTGATTTGTTTTGATCTTACCATACAAATCCTAATTACTAACATGGCATGTAAAGCGGTAAATTGCGTAATGTAAAAATTACTAAGCTATTACAACAATTTATGGGAGGGGGAATACAAATTTGAATGGGGATTTGCAAGAATGTAAATATAAATAAGCTATTACAACCAAATCGAATTTGCACGAATATTGGAATAAACAAATACAATATGTTAATATGCAATAATATGTATGCAAGAAAAGATTTTGTTTTATTTTTTATGTAAAAAGGAAATTTAACCTAATCCTAAAAATATAAGGAAAAGAAATTAATTCTTAAAAAGGGGATTAACCCTAATTTCTAGTTTGAAAGAAAATAAGGTTCTTATGTATTATTTTTTGGTGTATTCTTTGTATTAAAATAATAAATGATATTGTATAAAAATATAAAGTTCTTATATATGCAAAAATAAATATTTACAAGTATGGGATGAAAAGAAAATAAAATAAATTAAACTAAACCTATTTTATTTATGTTTACAAGTTTATTTAATTAATATATAGTTTAATAAAAATATTTTTTTTATGTGAAAATAAAATAACATAAAATAAAAAAATGAAATATTATCATATTTATATTTTTTATGATTTTTTATGTATTAAAAAAATATTTAATAAATAAAAATGAAAATAAAATAAATAAATAAAAATATATGGAAATAGTTGGGTCATGGGTGGTGTAAGAAAACTGGGAGTAGTATGTTAAGCAAAAAACACTAGGCCCAAAGAATCAAGCCCATCCTGCAAAAATAGCCAAAAAATGAAAAAGGAAAAATATGAAAAAAAAACAAAAGGTAGCGTCAAGGTTCGAACCCAGGACATGGGTCTCACCAGCGCGCTACCTTGCCACTGGGGTGGATATACATCCGTTGAATTATATGAAACAAAAATAACATAACATGAACAAGGTCCTTTCCCTTTACTTCATCTTCTTCCCCAAGCTGGCCAGAAGCTCTGTAACTTTCTCATCTCTCAATAAAAATGAAAACTGATAACATGAATGTTGTAGCATTTTGTCTCACGATTCTAATCATGTACGTTATGTAAGCTAACAATCAAAGATCAAAATGAATTTTAAAAGCCCTAAATTTAAACCTAATTTTTCCAGGAACTTCAAGTTCAAAATTCTCTCAACTCAGGCCAAATAAATACAAGATATATATATATATATATATATATATATATATATATATATATATATATATATATATATATATATATATATATATATATATATATATATATATATATATATATATATATATATATATATATATATATACAACTTCGTAGCAATGAGGTCTACATTGTTTATTCACAAATTGTGGCCAATGAATGCTTGTATGAAGAGATAGAAGTTGAGATTTTTAACTCTTTCAGTTGAAATCGTAAATGGAGTTTGAGTGAGTTTTATGGAGCCCTGATGATTGCTTGAGCTTGCTTGAACCTCCCTGAGTGGGTTCCAATCCTTGCCTTGTTTTGGAAGTGTCTGGAACTCTCTATCCAAGTCAACCTGCAAGCTTTGAAAACAAAAATGGCTGATGATGGAGAATGAGTTACAGTGCAGGGATAAGGGTGTGGATCACTTAGATATCAAGTAGGTAAAGTGTTTTGATGGTTAAAACTTGAAACGCACGGGCCAAATGATGGATTGCTATGCTTATGCAAAAACTATAAGTTTTGACAATTTTTTGGTGATATGGAGTGTTTTAATGTTTCAGGCTTCTAGATATCGTGTTTTCTGTTGTAATGTGTTTGTATATTAGTATGAAAAGGGTTTCAAGTCAACTCTTCCACAGATTTTTCAATCCTAGCCTTTTTGCACACTATCTTGCTTTTGAAGCAAAGTGAAGGGACAAGGCTTTACATGATTGTACTGGCTTGCTTAGGGTTGGTATAAGTTTTATACAATTTTCTTTAGGCTTTTAATACTTGTATGTGCAAAGGAGACAGGTTCAATGCTCAAGAATTGGAAAGTTGCAAAAGTGGACCTTTTCCAAAATGGCAATGGCCACTTTATGCCATTTATGGAATTACAACTTGGATAAAAATTCTAGGGCTTGGATTAAAGCTTTGTCAATTGAGTAAGCATTAAATTAAGGAGTAAGAAACAAGTTTGGGACCTGTAAAGTATGGATTAGGCAGCATAGGTACTGATTTGAAATTTGTTCTTCATGAAATGGCTTGAATACAATGTGAGAAATTTCCAACTTCGTATTTTCGATTCTCTCTACTCAAACATGATCTTGAGGAGTTCTTGGACATTTTGGAAAGCTTGCAATGTTCCCTTTAACTCATATTTGAAATGCATTTCAAGACTCCTCTTGGAACTAGGTTAAAAATTGCCTCTAAGTTGGGTCCAAAACCTGCCTAAATTAGGGCAAAATTTCACTAAGTTATTTGGTTCATGAGCATGTATTCATAAAATTATATCTTGAGATCCAAGCATCTTTAGGGAAAAGTTTGTGAAGAAAATTTATATATTTCATGGAGGTCTACAACTTTCATGATGGGAACTTCCTTTGAATCATCTTGTATCATGGTGAAAAATTGGCTTAAAGTTGAGAAAAAATAATAAATTTTCTATACTTAGAAAAATTTCTAAGTTAAGAAAATTTCCAATTTTAAACCCTAATCTTCAATCCTTGATTTCTTGATGAACAAGTTTCACATTTTTACATGTTTTGATGAATTGCGACCCTTGACACTTGATTTTTACCAAAAAGTCAAAGTTTGACTTTTTAGTGTACAGTTGACTTTTGATCAGTTGACTGCAAATTTCATCTGTCTATCAATGAAATTGAAATGTTTTGAACCATGTAATTAGATCAAGATGATGCCATTGAATCCTTGGAATCATGATTTAACTCAACAAGTCATTTGCTAGGTCAAAAATCAGAAGTTGCCCTTCCTCAATCAAAACCCTAATTTTGACCATTTGCCCTTTCGATGATTTGATCAAATTTCTTGAGGAATTGTAATCCAAACTTGATCAAATGATACATATGAGTATATAATGTTGATGTGGATCAAAAATTATGAAGTTTGACTGTATATTGGCCATGGTTGACTTTTCCCCCAATACAGTTGATTTTTAGGTCAATTGTCTAATTAACTGATCTAAAATATGGTCCAAGGCTTGAAACTTGTCATCAGTGATCTTAGGAGTCCATAATGATGTTTGAAAGTCATATGAAGTATTGATAGTCTAAAAATCCTTTTGCAAACTCAAACCCTAATTTTGGGTCAATAGTGCATGATGAGATGTCTTGAGCTGGTCAAACCCTAATCCAGTCTTGAGTCTAAGAGATCTTGTGAGAAAAGTCTTGATAAATGAGAGGGAAATTTTTGTGGTACAACAGCTGCCCCTGTTCAATTTTCTTAAACCTGAAGAGTTAGATTGGCGAGCTTTTCCATTCATGACTCGAAGGTGAGAGAATGATTGGACACTAGAGTACCAAGAAATTTGCACTTGACAATGTGTAGTTGAGGGACTGGGCTTAAATATGCCATTTGGAGAAGTGATAAAATCTTTGTTGGAGATGGGCTTGTAGATGCCATCCAAAAATGTTTGTTGAATTGTAAGTTGTAAGCTGAAAGAATGAGTATCAGAATGGCGTCCGTGTCTAGAGCGTATTTGAACTGTATCTGAAATTTGAATCTGAATGAGTATCAGAATGGCATCTGTTTCTGGAGCGTATCTGTATTGTATCTGATAGTTAAATCTGAATGATTAACATAATGGCATCCGTGTCTGGAGCGTATCAGTATTGTATCTGAGAGTTGAATTTGAATTAGTAACAGAATGGCATCCGTGTCTAGAGCGTATTAATACTGTATCTGATAGTTAAATCTGAATGAGTAACAGAATGACATCCATGTCTGGAGCGTATCAGTATTGTATCTAATAGTATATTGTTAATGGTAGCTGTTAATCTTATCCTGAAAAGGGTAAAATGTTAGCTAAAACACAAAGTTATGTTGCGTGAAATGTATAATGCAATGTTTTTGCTTCATCAATGTTTATGATATGTGGATGTAATGTATGCACATGTAATCTGATTTGTTGTATTTTTGTCTGATTGAGGAAAATAAATCTCTGAACCCTGATGAGGATATGTTGAATTTCTATGCCTTGAAGTTGAGACACTGATGAACTCTTGTTGAGAGAAGTAAATTCCGTTGTGAGGGCAATGCCATGTACTGCTTGAGGAATCCTGAGAAATTTGATGATTTCTACTGGCGATTAATAAATTGAAGTTTTAGTTCCACTGGGGATTTAAATGACGTACTGCGGGGATTACTTATGGAATAGCCTAGAGACGTTTTCCTGTCCTTTCAACCTATCAGTAATTGTCTTACTCATTTTGCTCATTTGTAAACAGTAATTATGTTCAAATGCATATGTTCATTAATGAATCATTGGAAGTTTTTGCAAATAAAACACAAGTGTAAAGGAAAAAAAACAAATAATTTTTTATACTTTCAAATAGATATCTTTGTATTGACTTTGAATAAGTATTTTGTACAAAGGAGACAAACATTCTAGTAAGAGAATGGTGCCATAAAACAAGAAGAGTTTATACAAAGAAAGATAGCTATGTGTAATAATCCCATGGGGTTCCCATTCTGCTATAGCCTTCGCATCTCTGAGCATCTTTTCTACTTGTTGCTTCGTCCGAAGATGATTGAGTTGATCATAAACTCCGAGTTTGTCAGTGGAAGTCAAAGGTTGTCCGTAAAGTGATCCGACGGGACATAGTCATACGCTATAATTCCCTAACTTTTTCCTGGACCGCCCTTTCGGGTTTTTCGTCCACCGGGAAACCCTTTTTTTCCTAAGTCGCCCTTTCGTGTTTTCGACTTGCCGGGTGTACATATTTTTTTTATTTTCTCCCTAATTTTTGCCCGAACCTTTTTGGTTCGCCGGGATGCCCTTGTTTTACCTAGGTGTGTCAACCTAGTGGGTCTCTTATTCGTAGTATCTTTTGACTATGTCTATGTTCGCAGGGTGTGGCAGGTCGTTGCCATCCATGGTGGTCAAAATCATTACCCCACCAGAGAATATATTTTTGATTATAAATGGTCCTTCATAGGTAGGAGTCCATTTGCCCCTGGGATCACTTTGTGGCAAGATGATACGTTTGATCACTAGATCCCCAACTTGATATACTTAGCGTCTGACTTTCTTGTTGAAGGCCTTGATCATCCGTTTTTGATACATCTGACCATGGCAAACAACAGTAAGTCTTTTTTCATCAATTAAGTTCAGTTGATCAAGTCGAGTCTGGATCTAATCCTCTTCATTCAAACATGCATCCTTCATAATTCTTAGAGAGGGGATCTGAATCTCAATAAGCAAAACAACTTCCATGCCATATACCAAAGAATAGGGTGTTGCCCCAGTTGATGTACGAGCCGTGGTACGGTATCCGTGGAGAGCAAATGGTAGCATCTCATGCCAGTCTTTGTATGTGACTGTCATTTTTTAATGATCTTTTTAATGTTTTTATTTGCACCTTCGACTGCACCATTCATCTTTGGCCGATAGTGGGAAGAGTTGTGATGCTGAATCTTGAATTGTTCGCACAAAGCGGTGATCATAGTGTTGTTAAGATTTGTACCATTGTCAGTGATGATCCTTTCCGAGATACCGTACCGGCAAATGATATTTTTCTTGATGAAGCGAGCAACAACATTCTTAGTAACGGATGCGAAGGAAGTTTCTTCAACCTATTTGGTAAAATAGTCAATGGCCACTAGGATGAAGCGGTGTCCATTGGAGGCTGTAGGCTTGATCTCCCCAATCATATCAATTCCCCACATAGCAAAGGGCCAAGGAGCTGTCAAGACATTCAGAGGAACCGAAGGTACGTGCACCTTGTCAGCATGAATTTGACACTTATGACAGGTTCGTGAGTGTTGATAGCAATCTTCTTCCATGGTAGACCAATAATAGCCTGCCCATAGAATTTTCTTCGCCATCGTATGCCCACTGGAGTGAGTGCCAAAAGTACCTTCGTGTAATTCAGCCATAATTGTTTTCGCTTCAATCTTATCCACGCACCTGAGCAGAATGGAGTCATGATTGCGTTTGTACAGAATGCCATTACTCAGGAAAAACTTGGTAGAGGATCTACTTCAGAACTTTTTATCATTGATTGAAGCTCCTTCTAGGTATTCTTGAGCCTTGAGATACCTCTTGACTTCATGAAACCAAGGCTGGTCCACTACCTCTTCGGTATTAATCTCGTGACAATGTGTTGGTTCATCCATTCGTTCGATGGTGATCTGGGGAGCCTCTTTATCTCAATTAAGTTTAAACATAGATGAAATTGTGGCTAGAGCGTCTGCTAGCTGATTTTCTTCTCGCGGGAAATGCTCGAAGGTAATCTTTTCATAATGTGGTAGCAATGTCAAAACATGTTCTTTGTAAGGGATAAGATTTGGGTGTTTAGTGTCCCATTCCCCTTTGAACTGACTGATGACCAAAGTTGAATCTCCAAACACGTCTAAATACTTGATTCCCAAATCTATGGCAACTCTGAGACCAAAGATGCATGCTTCGTACTCTGCCATGTTGTTCGTACAGTTAAGAAAAGTCTAGAAGTAAAGGGAGTATGGCACCCTTCTGGAGATATGAGTACAGCGCCGATACTATTACCAAGTGAATTGGAGGCCCCATCAAAGAAAAGAGTCCATCGGGATCCTTGTTAAGGTCTGTCATATGATCTGATTTCTTCACAGTTGTCTAATGTCATGATGTCTTCATCCGGGAATTCAAACTTCATGGACTGATAATCTTCTACAGCTTGATGAGAAAGATGATCAGCTAGCACACTTCCCTTTATAGCTTTCTGGGTAGTATACTGTATGTCATATTCTGTTAGGATCATCTTCCATCTAGTTATCCTCCCAAACAGAGCAGGCTTTTCGAAGATGTACTTTATCAGATCCATCTTAGATATCAACAAAGTAGTATTAGTCAGCATATACTATCTTAGCCAGCGAGCAGCCCATGCTAGAGCATAGCAAGTTTTCTCGAGCAGTGAATAGCCGGTTTCACAGTCGGTAAACTTTTTTCTCAGGTAATAAATAGCGTGCTCTTTTCGGCTAGACTCATCATGCTGCCCCAATACACACCCCATTGAGTTTTCTAAAACAGGTAGATAAATGATCAGTGGTCTTCCCTTGGCTGGTGGCATCAAAACATGAGGCTCTTATATGTACTCTTTCATTTTGTTGAAAGCAATATGGCACTCATCATTCCATTTGACTACTTGATCTTTCTTCAATAGTTTGAAGATTGGCTCACAAGTAGCGGTTAAGTGAGAAATGAATCTGGCAATATAGTTCAAACGCCCCAAGAATCCTCTGACTTCCTTCTCAGTACGAGGATCAGGCATTTCTTGTATTGCTTTAACCTTGGCAGGATCGACCTCAATGCCTTTGTTGCTGACGGTAAAACCTAAAAGTTTACCGGACCGTACTCTGAATGTGCACTTGTTTTGATTTAATCTTAGCTTATACTTCTTCAATCTTTCAAACAACTTTTGCAAGTGATCCAAGTGCTCTTCTTCTGTTTGTGATCGGGCTATCATGTCATCTAC
This sequence comes from Vicia faba, assembly GCA_948472305.1. Taxonomy (NCBI): domain Eukaryota; kingdom Viridiplantae; phylum Streptophyta; class Magnoliopsida; order Fabales; family Fabaceae; genus Vicia; species Vicia faba. The sequence continues at coordinate 931,469,186 of OX451735.1, read as the reverse complement.
GTAGACCTCTATTTCATGATGTATCATGTCGTGAAATAAGGCTACCATGGCACGTTGATAGGTTGCCCCAACATTCTTCAGTCTGAATGGCATCACTTTGTAGCAGAATGTGCCCCACTGTGTGACAAATGTAGTTTTCTCCATGTCCTTAGGTGCCATTTTGATCTGGTTGTAACCTGAGAATTCGTCCATGAAGGAAAACACTTTGTGCTGGGCTGTATTGTCAACCAGGATATCAATGTGGGGAAGTGGAAAATCATATTTAGGGCTAGCCCTATTCAAATATATATAGTCCACGCACATTCATACTTTGCCTTCCTTTTTAGACACGGGAACAATGTTGGCGACCCATTGAGGATAGGAAGTGACGACCAAGAACCCAACATTAAATTGTTTCATGACTTCCACTTTGATCTTCTCTGACATGTCAGGTCTCATGCGGTGGTCTTTTTGTTTTAATGGTGGACAGTCTTCTCTTGTGGGTAGACGATGTACCACGATGTCTGTATCGAGTCCTGGCATGTCTTCATATGACCAGGAAAAGATCTCAACATAATCATGCAACAGCTGAATTAGACGCTCCTTGACACTAGGCTCTAGATTAGCACCCACCTTGATTTCTTTTTTATTCTCCTCGGTACCCAAGTTGATTGTATCCACCGGTTCCTCATGAAGCTGAATAGCTCTTTCCTCTTGTTGTAGTAGTCTGTCCAATTCCCTTGGTACTTCACAATCTTCCTCACCTTCGTCTTCGGCTTGGTAGATTAGATCCTTAGAGTCACAAAAGGCCATAGCAGTATCGTTACCCATGGGATCCGGAATGGAGGGGTACCTGCATTTGTGAGTGTGGGTGTGTGTAAGGGTATATCCATCTTTAAACAATAAAATGTAAAAGAAAGACAGTGAGCGCAAAAGTTTGTATGTGAAAAACGTCCATGATTCATTAAATGGCATATGAAGATGAAATAAAAACCCTTACAAATAGACCATTGTGCCTCGGGCAAGACACAAGGTTTTAAATGTGAGAATTGTTTGTGAATATTACAAGTCCAACAGAAATCTAAAAGATAAATTACTGAGGGATGAAAGTTATTGGGACAAAGTCTCTGGCTTCCCAATTGCGAAGTCCTTCGTTGACACTTGGAAATATCCAATCCTCCAAGCTGCAATCCTCTTTACCATCTTCCACTGCATTGACCTCTTGGTTGCTAATCTTCAAGGGTGGCCCTCCAGCACGGGCATGGCGCACAGCCTTCTGAGCACTTGAAGTGAACCCTAAGCCAAACTTGTCAGATTTATACGGAATATCTGGAAGTTACCCTCTACTAATGCCTTGGCGTCTTTTAGAGATGACATCCGGAGCGGAGGTCTTGTAATTTTAGGGATCTGGGACACCGTCTTGGTTACTGCTACCTCTTGAGAGACTTCTTCGAAATTTTGAAAAGGGGTTTCAATGAATTCTCCTTCCAATTCCACATACCTGAAAGAATTGAGGTGGCTAATCATATACTCTTCCTCTCCATGGACAGTGATAATCTTTCCATGGATCGGATATTTTAGCATCTGGTGCAGTGTGGAGGTGACGGCGCCAGCATTATAGATCCACAACCGTCCTAGCAGACGGGAGTAAGAGGGGCGGATGTCCATTACATAGAAGGTTGATTTGAAAGTCTTAGTCCCAACCTTTATGGGGATGCCTACCTCCCTATGGACCATCCTTTTTGAGTCATCAAACACTCTTACAACTATGTTACTGGGTTTCAACGCCAGTCCTTCGTAGTCCAATCTGTTGAGAGCTTTCTTCGGTAAAACGTTCAAAGATGAGTCAGTGTCCACCAAGACAATGGGCCAGAGTTATTCCTCTACATTCCACGGAGACATGCAATGCCTCGTTGTTCTTTCTTCCCCTTGGTGTCAAATCAGCATCCGAGAAGCCTAGGCCATTATCAGCTGTCAAGCTGGCCACACAATCTTGAAATTGGTCAGCAGATGTCTCCTGAGGCACATGGGCTGTCTTTAGAAACTTCACCAGGGCTTTCGCATGTGCCTCAGAGCACAGCAACAAATCCAGCATGGAGATCTTGGAGGGAGTTTTCCCCAACTGTTCAACTACGTCGTAGTCACTCTTCTTTATTATTCTCAGGATCTCCTCCATTTCCTTTTTGGAGGTTTCGGGAATAGTTAGTGGTTGAGCCTTCGTCCGGACAGGCTCTTCTTGAATACTTTTTCCTCGAGTTTCAGAAGTATAAGTGTTGGTAGGGATAACAGCAGGGGTTGTGTCGTCTTTGTCAATAGGAGCACTTACAGATATGATTATTGGTTCGGAGGTAACCCTTGGAATAGCCACGGGTTCAAAAACTTCCTTTGGAGGGGCAATTTCTTGAGAGAAGATTCTACCGCTATGGGTAATCTTACTGGTTCTGGCAATATTGCTAATGTCAGAGTCTTCTTCTTCAGAGCTCATCCCTTCGGCGGCCAGCCCATCTTGTTTGATACCATGGTAGTAGATATCTCCACCGTAATTCCACGGTACTGTTTTGTCTGATTCATACGGGACCGGCCTGGGCATTGTGATTATAAGAGGAGTAGTTTTTGGAACCGATGTAATCCTAACAGGTCTTTTGGGGACCCTGGAAGGATTGGCGGAGATGGTTATGATTGAAACATCTTCAATAGGAACAGGCGAAAGAGGAGCACTTTCAAACATAATCTATTGGATGTCTATCAAGTGTTGAATGCATTTCTTCAACAAAGGGAAAATAGTTTGTGAGGATGAGCAAAGATGGCAGTCTTCATTACAACCCGGAAATACACCAGCTTTCAACAAGTTTATCTTAATGATTGGGAGTGGAGTCAAGAGTTCATCAACTGTGGTAACAAAAAAACCTTCTTCAATTGCATTGGTGTTATGACCATGCCTAGTCATAGGAGCGGAAATGACGTTTGGCTTTTTGGGTGCATCAAACTCAATCTCTTTTGCATCTATAAGGTCTTGAATTTTGTTTTTCAGGGCCGAACAGTTGTTAGTTTCATGACCCGGACTTTCAGAATGATATGCGCATCTGGCATTTGGTTGATAATAAGGGGACACAATGTTGGGGTTCTTTGGAGCTTCCTTCAGAGTTTTCAAATTGGATTTCAGAAGATATGGTAAAACCTGAGCTAGAGTCATATTAATTCTAGTGAATTGTCGGACGGGCCTTTCCACCCTCGGTTGATTATTTCTAAGTTGATCAAATGTAGGCTTTGGGATCATAATGGCCCCTACCATTGGTCGGCGCTCAGCTCTCCCTTGGTTCCTTTGTGGATAAACAGCAGATACCTCCTTTTTCCTAATGAAAGGTTTTCTCACAGCGGTAGAGGCAGATGAATCCTTTTGAATTTTTCCAATTTTTGTGCCAGCTTCTACCCTCTCTCCGGTTAGTATTAACTCAGTAAATCCAGCAGATGTGTTCCCAATCAAATGGTTAAAGAAAGGGCCCAATAGAGTGCCTAAGAACATATCCACCAACTCCCTTTCAAATAGAGGGGGTTGCACTCTCCCAGCTAGATCTCTCCATTTCTACGCGTAATCCTTGAAACCCTCATTTGAAGCCATAGCCATAATCTGAAGTTGAGTACGGGTAGGCACCAAATCTGCATTATATTGGTATTGCTTATAGAAAGTTGCGGCAAGATCTTCCCAGTTATGGACGTCGGCCCTTTCCAATTGGTAAAACCAATAGAGTTCTATTCCAGATAGGCTATCTTGCAAAAAATGGACCCACTGGTCTTTATCGGTGGAGTGCGGCTGAATCTTTCTCACATATGATCGGAGATGCATATTAGGACATGACACCCCATCATATTTTGCAAACAACGGTACTTTGAACTTTGGTGGGATCATAATTCCCGACACTAGTCCCAATTCTTCAAAGTCTAGACCTGACACCTTCTGTATTTCCATAATGCTCAGACGCTCTTCAAGATGTCTGTACTTATCATCTGCTGGAGGATACTGTTCCTAGGAATAGTCTTCCTCTTCTTCCTCCTCTTCAGATTCTGACGGAACCGCTGTTTCTTTTCCTTTCCCTTCTCCTTCCTCGGAAGTGGTTGCAAAATTCAAGGTTCTTCTAGTCTATCCCTGAAACCTTCTCCCCATGTTCAAAACCCCAGTGGCTTTCTTTGTTTTCTTCTTTCTTTCTTCAGCTAACAGAGTCTTCAACTCATCTTTCCCTTTGGCTAGGGTCATGAGTAACTGTTGAAACTACGTGTTTTGAAGTTGAAGATCTTTTACTATCTGTTCGAGATCCATCTTACTGAAATAAACAGTAGAGAGATGAGGAAGTCTGTTGCAAAAGACTTGTTTATGTTATGATGAATGATATGTACACATGCAATGTTTTCAAGGATTTTAAAAGATTCAAGTTCTTTTTAGACAAAAAGAAACACATGTTATATTAATAAGATAGAGTTTGAGTACATCAATGCCATTTGGACAAAATAATACAAAACTATAAGATAAAAAAGTAGTGTGTATCCTCTTTGGTGCAATGTAGGCATTTATAGTCTGCTCCTCATGAAGTAGCCTAGTGAGTTCTAAAACCTTCTTTTTGCTTGCGTAGAATTGGGCTTCGAAAGTATCTCGTTCTCTATTGATATGTATCCAATCCCTTTGTAGATCTTCAAGAGATGTGGGCATATCAGGATGTAGGATAGTGTATGGAACTTCTCCTTCCTTAACAGGCTCAATGATCACCGGGATAATGGAAGGATAAGGCATCATAAGACTTTGAGCGCGGGTTCGTACCCACTTGAGGTAAGGCTCAAGAGGGATGGAATTCTTGTGCCCCAAAGTCTTGCTATCCACCTTGTTTAGCATCCTCCATGCTCGGATGAATCTCTGGCGAAGACCTTGATCGTTGTTGTCGTAGTCGAATACTAATCCTTGAATCAACATCTCATGTGGGCCATCCCTTCGGGCATAACCAAACTGTCTTAGAGCTAAGCATGGGTTGTAGTTGATGCCTCCCCTAATTCCAAGTAGAGGTACATTAGGGAATTCCCCATAACGGTCAACAATAATAACATTCTCTTTAGATCGGGAACACCAATGAATATCTGAATGTTTGAGCGTCATTAACCTTTGTGACCACCTTAATCCTTAATCATTCTTTAAGACTGATTGGGGAAGATGAGAAATAAACCATCTTTCCATGAGAGGAGTGCAACACATGAGGACACCTTTTTTCCTCATTGTGCGAGTGTGAAAAGAGTGCAGGATATCCCCTAGCAATGTAGGCACCGGATTGCGTGACATGAAGATTTTGACGACACTCACATCTATGAGTTGGTCAGGATTGGGAAATAAAACCATCCCATAGATGAGGAGAGCCACAATTTCCTCAAAGGCTTGAAATTATAAGGAATTCCAACAGCTTTGGGCCTTCTCAAACAGGAATTTTCTAAGAAGCCTATGACACCACCTCTAGTTTCCCAATGGGTTGTGACATTAGATGAGTGCAAGTGCAGAGCTTGAGCAATATCTTCTGGCTTTGGGCCTCTTTCCGTACCGTTGAAAGGTAGTTGATTGATAATGGGAATCCTCAAGATTTGAGAGAATTCTTCCAAAGTAGGCACAAGCTGATAGTCGAGAAAAGTGAAGCAATGGTGCAAAGGATCAAAGAACTGGAAGAGTACTTTCATCGTATCCTCATCTGTGTTGGAGGTGACCAAGTTGAGTAGACGACCATGCCTCTAGGTGAATGGAGATTTCTCATGGATCCATGAAACTAGCTCCTTGAGTTGTGGAGAAATTCTTACAAGGTTGACTTGGATAGTTTTCCTGCGAAGTGAATCCATATCCTACAAAACAAGAACATGGATCCATGAAACTAGCTCCTTTATGCCATTTATGGAATTACTACTTGGATAAAGATTTTACGGCTTGGATTAAAGCTTTGTCAACTGAGTAAGAATTAAATTAAGGAGTAAGAAACAATTTTTGGACCTGTAAAGCATGGATTAGGCAGCATAGGTACTGATTTGAAATTTGTTCTTCATGAAATGACTTGAATACAAAGTGAGAAATTGCTAACTTCCTCTCTTCGATTCTGTTTACTCAAACATGATCTTGAGGAGTTCTTGAACATTTTGGAAATCTTGCAATGTGCCCTATAAATCATATTTGAAATGAATTTAAAGAATCCTCTTGGAACTAGGTAAAAAATTTCCATGAAGTTGGGTCCAAAACCTGCCTAAATTAGAGCAAAATTTCATTAAGTTATTTGGTTCATGAGCATGTATTCATAAAATTATATCTTGAGATCCAAGAATATTTAGGGAAAAGTGTGTGAAGAAAAGTTGTAGATTTCATGGAGGTCTACAACTTTCATGTTGGGAACTTCCTTTGAATCATCTTGTTTCATGGTGAAAAAATGGCTTAAAGTTGAGAAAAAATAAGAAATTTTCTATACTTAGAAAAATTTCTAAGTTAAGAAAATTTCCAATTTTAAACCCTAATCTTCAATCCTTGATTTCTTGATGAACTAGTTTCACATTTTGACATGTTTTTATGAATTGTGACCCTTGGCACTTGATTTTTACCAAAAAGTCAAAGTTTGACTTTTTAGTGTACAGTTGACTTTTGATCTGTTGACTGCAAATTTCATCTGTCTATCAATGAAATTGAAATGTTTTAAACCATGTAATTATAACAATATGATGCCATTGAATCCTTGGAATCATTATTTAACTCAACTGGTCATTTGCTAGGTCAAAAATCAGAAGTTGCCCTTCCTCAATCAAAACCCTAATTTTGACCATTTTGCCCTTTCGATGATTTGATCAAATTTCTTGAGGAATTGTAATCCAAACTTGAACAAATGATACATATGAGTCTAGAATGTTGATGTGGATCAAAAATTATGAAGTTTGACTGTATACTGGCCATGGCTGACTTTTTCCCCAATACAGCTGATTTTTAGGTCAACTGTCCAATTGACTGATAAAAAATGTGGTTCAAGGCTTGAAACTTGTCATGAGTGATCTTAGGAGTCCATAATGATGTTTGAAAGTCATATGAAGTACTGATAGTCAAAAATCCTTGTGCAAACTCAAACCCTAATTTTGGGTCAACAGTGCATGATGAGATGTCTTGAGCTGGTCAAACCATAATCCAGTCTTGAGTCTAAGAGATCTTGTGAGAAAAGTCTTGATAAATGAGAGGGAAATTTTTTGGGTACAACAATGACTATGTTGAAATCTTTTCCTGGTCATATGAAGACATGTCAGGACTTGATACGGACATCGTGGTACATCGTCTGCCTACAAGAGAAGATTGTCCGCCAGTAAAACAAAAAGTCTGCATGAGACCTGATATGTCAGAAAAGATTAAACGGAGGTCATGAAGCAATTCAATGCTAGATTCTTGGTTGTTACTTCCTACCCTCAATGGGTTACCAACATTGTTCCGGTACCTAAAAAAGACGGCAAAGTACGAATATGTGTGGACTATAGAGATTTGAATAGGGCAAGCCCTAAAGATGATTTTCAACTCTTCCACATTGATATCCTGGTTGACAATACGGCCCAAAACAAAGTGTTTTCCTTCATGGACGGATTCTCAGGTTATAACCAAATCAAAATGGCACCTAAGGACATGGAGAAAACAACATTTCTCACACAATGGGGCACATTTTGCTACAAGGTAATGCCATTTGGATTGAAGAATGCTGGGGAAACCTTACAGCGCGCCATGGTAGCTTTATTTCACAACATGATACATCATGAAATAGTGGTCTACATAGATGATATGATAGTCATATCACAAACAGAAGAAGAGCACCTTGATCAGTTACCAAAGCTGTTTGAGAGACTCAAGAAGTACAAGTAGAGGTTGAATCCAAACAAGTGCACATTTGAAGTACGGTCCGATAAATTCTAGGCTTTGTCGTCGGTAACAAAGGTAATGAGGTCGATCCTGCCAAAGTTAAAGCAATACAAGATATGCCTGCTCCTCGTACTGAGAAGGAAGTCAGAGGATTCTTGGGACGCTTGAACTATATTGCCATATTCATTTCTCATCTAACAGCTACTTGTTAGCCAATCTTCAAACTATTGAAGAAAGATCAAGTAGTCAATTGGAATGATGAATGCCAAGTTGCTTTTGACAAAATCAAAGAATACTTACAAGAGCCTCCTGTGTTGATGCCACCAATCGAGGGAAGACCATTGATCATGTATCTGACCATTTTATAAAACTCAATGGGGTGTGTATTGGGGAAGCATGACGAGTCTGGCCGAAAAGAGCACGCTATTTATTACCTGAGAAAAAAATTTACCGACTGTGAAACCAGATATTCACTGCTCGACAAAACTTGTTGCGCTCTGGCATGGGCTGCTCACCGGCTAAGACAGTATATGCTGACTCATACTACCTTGTTGATATCTAAGATGGATCTGATAAAATACATCTTCGAGAAGCCTTCTCTTTCTGGGAGAATAGCTAGATGATAGATGATCCTGACAGAGTACGACATACAATATACTACCCACAAAGCTATAAAAGGCAGTGTGCTAGCTGATCATCTTGCTCATTAAGCTGTAGAATACTATTAGTCCATGAAGTTTGAATTCCCGGATGAAGGCATCATGACAGTAGACAACTGTGAAGAATTCAGGTCGTATGACGGACCTGAACAAGGATCCCGATGGACCCTGTTCTTTGATGGGGAATCCAACGCACTCGACAATGGTATCAGCGTTGTACTCATATCTCCGGAAGGGTGTCACACTCCCTTTACCGCCATACTTTTGCTTCAACTGTACAAACAACATGGCAGAATACGAAGCATGTATCTTTGGTCTTAAAGCTGCCATAGACTTGGGGATCAAATCATTGGATGTATTCGGAGACTCAGCTTTGGTCGTCAGTCAGATCAAAGGGGAGTGGGACACCAAACATCCAAACCTTATCCCTTACAAAGAACATGTTTTGACATTGCTATCACATTTCGAGAAGATTACCTTCGAGCATTTCCCGCGAGAAGAAAATCAGCTAGCAGACGCTCTAGCCACAATGTCATCTATGTTTAAACTTAATTGGGATAACGAGGCTCCCCAAATCACCATCGAACGAATGGATGAACCAACACACTGTCACGAGATTAATACTGAAGAGGTAATGGACCAGCCTTGGTTCCATGAAGTCAAGAGGTATCTCGAGGCTCAAGAATATCCAGAAGGAGCTTCAATCAATGATAATAAGTTCTTAAGGAGATTCTCTGCTAAATTCTTCCTTAGTAATGACATCCTGTACAAACGCAATCATGACTCCATTTTGCTTCAGTGTGTGGATAAAGTTGAAGCTCAAAAGATCATAGCTGAATTACATGAAGGTACTTTTTGCACCCACTCCAGTGGGCATACAATGGCGAAGAAAATCCTATGGGCAGGCTATTATTGGTCTACCATGGAAGCAGATTGCTATCAACGTTCTCGAACTTGTCATAAGTGTCAAACTTATGCTGACAAGGTGCACGTACCTCCGGTTCCTCTGAATATCTTGACGGCTCCTAGGCCCTTTGTTATGTGGAGAATTGATATGATTGGTGAGATCAAGCCTACAGCCTCCAATGGACACCACTTCATCCTAGTGGCCATTGACTATTTTATAAAATGGGTTGAAGCAGCTTCCTTCGCTTCCGTTACCAAGAGTGTTGTTGTCGGTTTCATCAAGCAAAACCTTATTTTCCGATATGGTATCCCAGAAAGGATCATCACTGACAATGGTACAAATCTCAATAACACTATGATCACCGCTTTATGCGAGAAATTCAAGATCCAGCATCACAATTCTTCTCCCTATCGGCCAAAGATGAATGGTGTTGTCGAAGCTGCAAATAAAAACATTAAGAAGATAATACAGAAAATGACAGTCACATACAAAGACTGGCATGAGATGTTACTGTTTTCTCTCCACGGTTATCGTACCATGGCTCACACGTCAACCGAGGTAACACCTTATTCTTTGGTTTACAGCATGGAGGTTGTCCTACCTATTGAGGTTTAGATCCCCTCTCTGAGAATTATGAAGGATGCAGGGTTGAATGAAGACGACTGGATCTAGACTTGACTTGATCAACTGAATTTTATTGATGAAAAAAGACTTACTACTGTTTGCCATGGTCAAATGTATCAAAAACGGATGACCAAGGCTTTCAACAAGAAAGTCGGGCACCATGTATATCAAGTTGGGGATCTAGTGATCAAACGTATCATCTTGCCACAAAGTGATCCCAGGGGAAAATGGACTCCTACCTATGAAGGACCATTTGTAATCAAAAACATATTCTATGGTGGGGCAATGATCTTGACCACCATGGATGGCGACGACCTGCCACATCCTGCGAACGCGGGCATAGTCAAAAGATACTACGCATAAGAGACCCGCTAGGTTGACACACCTAGGCAAAACAAGGGCATCCCGGCGAAAGGTTTGGGCAAAAATTAGGGATAAAATAAAAAAATCTGTACACCCGGCAAGTTGAAAACCCGAAAGGGCGACTTGGGCAAAAAAGGGTTTCCCGGTGGACCGAAAACTCGAAAGGGCGGTCCAAGCAAAAGTTAGGGAATTAAATTACGACTATGTCTCATTGGATCACTTAACAAACAACCTTTGTCTTCCACTGACAAACTCGGAGGTTCTGATCAAATTTAATCAACTTCGGACGAGGCAACAAATAGACAAGATGCTCAGAGATACGAAGGCTATAAAAGAATGGAAACCCCATGGGATTATCACACATGGCGATTTTTCTTCTTTATGACAACATTCTCTTGTTAGAATGTCCGTCTCCTTGTACAAATACTTACTCAAAGTTAATACAAAGTATCCCTTTGAAAGTGCAAAAAACTATTTGTTTTTTCTTTACGCTTGTTTTGTTTACAAAAAAAAATGTCCAATGATTCATTGTTGAACATGTGCATTTGAACATGATTATTGTTTACAAATAAAAAAATGAGGAAGACAATTATTGATAGGTTGAAATAATAGGAAAATGTCTCTAGGCTATTCCATAAGTGATCCCTTACAGTACATCATTTAATTCCCCAGCGGAACGAAGCTCCCAGTTTACCAATCCCCGGTAGAAATCACCCAATTTCTCCAGGTTCCTCATGCTGATTGTACAAGAAGTACATGGCATGTCCCTCATGTTGTACCCCAAAATTTTCCCTCCCATATTTCTCAAGACATGTCAAGAATAATCTCCAAGTTGCTCAAGATGGCTCAAGAGTTGGACAGTCAAATCATCTCCTAAGGCAGTCAATCTCAAATTAGGGTTTTGTGTTGCATCAAGGTCCTTAAATCCAAATTACCTCAAGTTCTCCCTAATGTCCTAATATGTTCTCAAGTTTATCCATGTCAAATTTCAAACCTTGCAGAGGAAGTTTGGTCAGTCAATTGCTCAAGAGGTCCAAAAATCGACTGTGCTAGGGCAAAAGTCAACTATGACCTACAAATAGTCAAACCTCAAGATTTTTTGTCAACATTATCATTTTTAAAGATAATTCATCATTTGGTCAAGGGTTGATCATGATTCATCAAGGATTGCTCAAGATTCATCAAGATTCAAAAGTTGCTAAATTAGGGTTTTGTAGGAAAAGTCAACTCAACTTTGACCAAGCATAACTTTCTCATAATATATGAGGAATGACCCATCAAAAGCTCATTTTGAAGAGGATGAAATTTCCTACAATCCATCTTCACACCCCAAGATCAAGAAATGCACTCACCAAAAGTTACAAATTTGGACATTATAGGTCATTTTTGAAAGTCAACAAAAACACCTTTTTTGCCAAAGCTTATAACTTGAGAATGGAATATCAAAATGATATGAGACCAAAATGGTTGGTTAGAGGACATATCAAGGTTTCTAAAAAGTCCCAGAACACCTCCAAAAGTTCAAAATTGAAGAAGTTATGCATTGTTGAAGTTGGGCATTTTTCCAAAATTGCCAAAAGTCAACTATCCCCAAAACTTCAAATTTTGTCAAATGGGCCCACTTTTTTCCACTTGATTTGATCTTATCACACTACACACGTGTCCTATCTTCAGCCTTGTGTCCAATTATTAATTTTTCTATTTTATTTGATTTTTATTGATCTAATTCATTTTAAATCAATTTAAATCCAAATAAAATCCAAATCTTAATCACTTGGTATCTTTTTTATCATTACAGGTCTTAAATATCATCATATACACAATCAATCCGAATCAAGCCATGTTATGAATAAAATATTGGATTTGGGACATTTTTGGAAGCTTTGTAATGGAGGATCATATCAAATCCAAAATCATCAATGCATAAGGATTGAAAGCCCAATATTTCACCTAATACAATGCTTGATACATACACAATACCAAGACACGAAAATAAAGACCTAGAGGCTAATAATTCACAAGAACAAAAACTTGGAAAAAGCTTGAAAAAGTTGGAAACTGAAATCACATCAAGAGGTGCTTTCAACACAAATTCTCAACGTGGTTCTATTGCTAGACATCCACTGAGTCTATTACAATCAAAATCAAGCCCTCTCATCCCTTGAATCGAACTGTAAGTCTTCTGAAAAACACCCCTGTACATGAAATCGTATTCTCATATTCATGCGTTTTTCTGGCAAAATCTTGACACCATCATGTTTATCGTTCCATTTAGAACATTTCTGCATCATTTGATTTTGTTTTCATGAGCCATAGCCCTGTAACCGAACCTAGGGTTTGGAAGTTTGCTTTTTGGGCGTTTTCTTTGCAGGGAAAATTGGAACCAAATATGGACATGGATGAATTCAGGAGGAAGAGACGATCATGAATATGGTTTTAGTTTGCATTTTTATGGCTTAGGGATCGTTTTAGGAGGAAGCCACGGATCTTGCTGCGGATAAAATTCCGCAGGTAAATGTCCAGGGGCCAACGAAGAAGATGACAACGTGGTCCTGTCCCATTCGTTGGTTCATAATTTCGCGCTTTTTATTTTTTTTAATTCAGGCATATGACTTGTTTCCAATATAATGATTAATGTGTATTCCACTAACAAGTAAACACGCTGGTTGAGTTGGTAGTGGAACGCTTGCATTGGCCTACAGGACCTGGGTTCGAATCCCAGGTCCCCAATATATTTGTTGCTATTCTATTTCAAGTGTTCCAATGAGTCTCACGCTTTGCAACGCATCATACACCTTCATCCAACGCCTGCCAGATGGCCTCCAAGCCAAATCTGATGGCCCATATTGGAAATCCATCGTGAGACTTAGTCAACCAATGCACGTGGAATCATGGAAAGTCATGCAGGCTGGCATAATTGGGCTTGGAAATTGCTCTTCTCACCATCAATCTGGGCCCAAACCCCCCAATGGGTTATTTCTTTTATTTTTTATACTTCTTTTTATTTAATTATTTTGTTAATTATTATTTTTATTATCACTAACCAATTAATTTTTTTCCTCATAAAATCAAAAACACAAAAATATATTTTATTTATTAAAATTAAACTCATCCCTTTTATTTTTGTAAATAAATATTAATTAATTAACTTAGTTTTAATTAGGGTTAACTTTTAATACTTTTGCAAATAATTAAAATTAATATAGAAAAATTAGGTTTTTACTAACTTTTAATCAAGTTATTTTATTTCTTTAAATACTCAAAAATCCAAAAATATTGTCATTAATTAATTAATTTAATTGTTAGTTTAGATTTATCTCCTTTTAATTCGAAAAATAAACCAAAAAATCTTCTCTATAAAAAAAACGGGTCAAAACCCTAAAACATGCACCGTCTTAATTTCTCGCTCGCGATCCATTTTACCAATATTGTAATTGCTTCCGGAATGTAATAGCTTTAAATAGGACATTGAATTGTTTTATCGCTTTCTTTTATTTTCCGCAATTTAAATTTCAAGGGTTGTTTTTGGCGATGTAAATACCCGATGCCTTGTAATAGTTTAGATTTAATTTCCGCAATTTAAATTCCGCAAACTATTAATTGTTAGATGTTTGATAAATAGGGAATGCATAACAAGATCAAATCTTTAACCTAAAATCAACGTAGCTCACCCATGACATGTACAAAGATAAATAACTAAAAATAACACACTCGCACATGCGCACTCTTAGGGTACACCTCACTTGGTTGCCTTCGAACGTGGTCATTGAGTATAGGAAGTTTTAGAGGTCGCCCTCTTGTCCAAAGATCCTAGTTGCCTCGGAAAAATGATCTAAGACATTAGGGTTACCGCTAAGGCGTCCTAATATTGCTTTAGTGACCACACGTCCCTTAATCGAATTGACCCGAAAACTCCAATGACGATGCTACATACTCCTCAATAGTGGGATAGCATTGTCTAAAGGATATTTGTACAGATTAATTCCTTTTTCGAGTAGATAGATGGTTCTTAAGTACTTGCTCATTCTAAAACAAAACAAAACTTTTTGCACTTACACTCCTTTCAAACAAAAACTTCTTTCAAACCAACAAACACAAAGAAAAGCAAATTTTGAAAACAATTTGAGCAAGTACCTAAGAGCCCGTGGATAACCACGGAGAGAAAGGGTGCTAACACCTTCCCTTTCTATAATCTACCCCCCGGACCCGAGAAACATCTTGAAAAAGGAATTTTTCTGTGCTTTTTTCCTTTCCTTGTTGGATAAAATAAAAGTCGGTGGCGACTCTTGCTTACCGCGACATTTTGCAAAAACAAACGCAAAACGTGAACCAACATTCCAAAACAGACAGTTCTCTTCCTACCGTATCACAGAACTGGAGACTCTGCTGGAGAAAATTATAAGTGAGGTGTACCTTAGGATTAAATCATTGTGTTTTCAATTGCTTGATTTGTTTGATTTATCTTTGTGGGCTTGTATCGAAGTTTCTATAGATCCTAACCCGGATCTGGGGATACACTTTAGGTAAGTAGCAATAAACTGTGAGGGAACTGTCTGGCGTAGACCGACACGGTTGAAGCAGTAGCTAAGTTGGTGTGGCACTTTAGTCTGTACCGATATCCCTTGTGTTGGAACGAGGAGAATATGGGTCTTCTAAGGGGTCATTAAGCACCAACTGACCTTAGAACCTTTAAATTGACCAACTTGGCCATAGAACAATAGCAGTATGCTACACTCATTGAGACTAAACTCTCGCGATGATTCTGGCCGCAAGAAAAGGTTGCTAAACTGGAATTATGACCGATCGAGGGTAGTCAGTGATATTGAGATCCTCTAGAACCCGGTTACTATTTTTAGGACATGTTTAAACCAACTAAACTGAAAGAGGGTAGTACCTAAGCTCCTTGCCAGCCTGAAATCTAAGGGCTCTCTGTGTGACTTGTGTGCCTTTACCATGTTTGCTGTTTGTGGATACTTGTGGTGTGCTTACTATCATGACATCATGACATCATAACATTGCATACATCTTGCATTGGACTAACCTATTTCAAAGACAGGAGGGATTCATCTTTGTTCTGTTTTGTAGGTCATCATGATGCCCATGCGTAAGAATACCATCCGGATCAACTTTGTCCAGGTTCCCACCTTGCTTAAAGAGTTGGTTGCCAAGATTCCTGACACTACTTCCTTCATCATGATGCATGGTTATCTTCTCAGTTTGGTCATCTCCAAATTTGACGAGCAAATGATGAGTGTCCTAGTCCAATTCTATGATCTGTTGTACCATTGTTTTACTTTTCAAGACTATCAGCTGGTTCCCACCTTAGAAGAGTTCTCTGGGCTGCTCGGTATCTCTGTTCTGGAGCAGACCCCATTTACTGGTTGGGAGAAGATTCTTAAGCCCGAAGAGATTGCTGCAACCCTTCATATGACCAAAGAAGAGGTAATGGCTAATTGGGAGACTAGGAGTGGAGCAAAGGGATTTCTGACTAAGTTCTTGGTTGGTAAGGCTAACTATTTCTGGGATATCCTAGACTTAAAGGCATTCGAGGATATTCTGGCTCTTCTGATATATGGCTTGGTATTGTTTCCGAACTCTGACTCCTTCGTTGACGTGAATGCGGTAAAAATCTTCATCTCTCGCAATCCTGTACCCACTCTCTTGGGTGACATCCTTCATCAGCTTTATGCTCGTACTGCCCGAAAGCGAGGAACCTTGATGTGCTGTGCTCCCTTATTGGCAAGGTGGTTTATTTCACACCTTCCCAAATCAGTGCTGAAGAATAAAGAAGGCATGGGCTGGGCTTATAGGGTTATGTCTCTCTCGCATAATGACATCATCTGGACTCTCAAGGGTATGGACAAGGTGACTATTATTGATCGTTGTGGGGAGTACCCCAATGTTCCCTTGATATGAACCCATGGAGGAATTTCTTACAATCCGTGCATAGCCTTACGTCAGTTTGGGAGAGCTAGAAGAGAGGGACCTCATGAGCTGCTAATGTCTCATATCATCTTTGATTTTCAAGGGGATAGAGACGAGCAAAGTCGTAGATTCATAAGGGCTTGGGATAGAGTTCACCAATCTGATCCACATGAGTTGGGCCCAAAGACTTCACTTCCGATGGAGCCATATCTCAGATGGGTCTGTATCCGTGCACAAAAATTGGGTATGCCTTATGAAGCCGTCTGGCCTGTCACTCTTGAAGTTGCTAATGAAGAAGGGGTTCTGCCAACCATCTTCCATCCTTATATGCCCACTGACATTGGGGAACTGAAAAGGTCTTGGATGCAGTTGAGGGAAGAACGGGATTCTTACCGAGAGAAGTTCAACGAGCAAGAACAGAAGATCCAGAAGTTGACTAGCCAGTTGGAGAACGAGCGGATTCTTAATGACCATGTCCGCACTGAGAAGAAGAGACCATGGGAGCGTTGATTGTCCTTTGTTGATTTCCTTTCCAGTTTTTATTTACTTTTCAGTATTTCCATTCTTGTAGCGCCATAATGGCATCAGTTGAACAATTTGAATTCCAAAGATTTTCTAATAAAGTGTGTTTCCTTTCTGGTTTAAAAATTTGAATCTCTTGACTGTCTTTGAAATCATAATCATACGCATTTCATCCCATGAACTTCATAACAGGTACCCGTTAAATGCTCTTATCT
The DNA here is from genome assembly GCA_948472305.1 of Vicia faba. Classification (NCBI taxonomy): domain Eukaryota; kingdom Viridiplantae; phylum Streptophyta; class Magnoliopsida; order Fabales; family Fabaceae; genus Vicia; species Vicia faba. Next base: position 931,452,101 of record OX451735.1, on the reverse strand, counting down.
TCTTCGTTGTTTATTTCAGCATCATGTCTGCTGAACCTTCAACTGAGCAAGCCATCAAGGCCGTACAGGCCCAGAATGCCCAATTTCAAGAGCTGTTCATGAATCTAGTTAAGGTTCAGCAAGATCTGAAGACCCTGATTCTGAAAGAGAAGAAGAAGAAGAAGAAGAAGAAGAAGAGGACAATCATGTTCAACACAGGGCACAGGTTTGGAAATAGGATACATAATGAAGTTGATCTGACCACCTCATCTGGAGGGAAAGATAGTCAAGAGGAAAGGAGGGCTCCTAGCCCTGTGGTCTCCGACAACGAGACGGACTTCGATGAAGAACAATATCCTCCTGCTGAGGATAGATACAAGCAACTGGAAGACCGGTTGAGTGATATGGAAGTTCAAAAAGTGCCTGGTCTGGACTTTGGTGATCTAGGTTTATCATCTGGGGTGGTGATTCCCCACAAGTTCAAGGCACCGGCCTTTGCTAAGTATGACGGAGTTTCTTGTTCGAAGCGGCACCTCCAGTCATATGTGAGGAAGATTCAGCCGTACACCGCTGATAAAAACCTATGGATCCACTCCTTCCAAGACAGTCTCTCAGGGACTCAGCTTGAGTGGTTTTATCAGTTAGACGGAGCCAGTATCCGCAGTTGGGAAGATTTGGATACTGCTTTCTACAGGCATTACCAATCTAACTCCGACCTCGCTCCTACGCGTACCCAACTCCAGGGTATGTCAATGGAAACGGGTGAAGGATTCAAAGATTATGCTCAGAAATGGAGGGACCTCGCCGGTAGAGTGTAACCACCCTTGGCTGATCGGGAGCTTATGGACATGTTTCTGGGGACCCTGTCTGGTCCATTTTTCAACCACTTGATTGGAAGCTCTTCATCTGGGTTTACAGAGCTTATTTTGACCGGTGAAAGGATTGAGGCTGGTATTAAGGCTGGTAAGATACAGAAGGGTGCCTCATCGAGCACCAAGAAGAAGCCCTTTAAGAAAGAGTCCAGTGTTGTCTACAGTTCAAGAAACCAGAATTGGCCTGAACGCCACCAAGCTGTTAATGCGGTTGTTATTTCAAAACCTGTTGGTGCTCCTCAGCATAACAATCAACAGAAAGACGAGAGACCTCGAAGGCAATTTACCCGTCTCAACATGACCTTATCTCAGATTCTACCACAATTGCTGAAGACCAATCTGGTGATTCTAAAGGAAGCCCCAAAGAATCCAAATACAACATCGCCAAAGTACAACCCTAATGCCCGCCGTGCTTTTCACTCTGATAGCCTGGGGCATAATACGGATGATTGTTGGGTTTTGAAGAACAAGGTACAAGACTTGATCGATGCGAAGGAGATTGAGTTCAGAGCACCAGAGAAGCCTAAACAAGATGCAGGGATGAATGATGTCGGGGATGACGATGATGAAGAGTTTGATATCGACAGTTGGATCTACCCGACTTCTAATGGTGGATTAAGCAACTGGAAAGCAAAGGATTCTATGACCGTTTCTGTTATCACCCAGTAATGAAACTTTTTGTTTTGAATTTGTAACAGATAATGTTTTGAACTTTACGGCCGGGTGTCTTACCCGGGGCACCGTGGCTTCATTTGTGAGGACTTTTGTGTGTTATTTTCATATATCATTAATAAAAGCATTGGACGTTTTTTGTATTTCAAATTTTGCGCCCCTTGTTTTTCTATATTATATATTGCAAAACAGCTATTTTACACACACTCACATATACAGGTCTACATCCACTGTGGATCCTACTGGTAACGACTCTGCTACTGCCGGTTATGACTTTGAAAATCCGATCAACTTAGCCTAAGACGAAGGTGAAGATGATTGCGAAGTGCCTGGTGAACTTGCAAGACTGTTACTTCAAGAAGAGAGGGCTATTCAACTGCACGAAGAGCTGGTGGAATCAGTGAATCTGGGTATTGAGACAGACAAGAAAGAGGTCAAGATCGGTGAAAATCTGGAAGCTAGTGTGAAACAACGGTTGATTCAGATGCTGCATGAATACGTTGAGATCTTTGCCTGGTATTACGAAGATATCCCTGGGTTGGATATTGATATTGTGGTTCACCGCCTGCCTACCAAGGAAGACTGTCCTCCAGTGAAACAGAAGGTCCGCCGAATGCGTCCAGAAATGTCAGAGAAAATCAAGGTTGAGGTTATGAAACAGTTTGATGCCGGTTTTCTAGTAGTTACTTCTTACCCTCAGTGGGTGGCCAATGTGATTCCAGTGCCGAAGAAGGATGGAAAGGTTCGAATGTGTGTTGACTACAGGGATCTGAACAGGGCTAGCCCCAAGGATGATTTCCCTCTACCTCATATCGACGTTCTGGTTGACAACACCGCTCAGCACAAGGTATTCTCCTTTATGGATGGTTTCTCCGGTTATAATCTTATTAAAATGGCTCCCGAAGACATGGAGAAGACAACTTTTGTTACACAGTGGGGTACCTTTTGCTACAAGGTCATGCCTTTTGGACTGAAGAACGTTGGGGCAACGTATCAGCATGCCATGGTCGCTTTGTTTCATGACATGATCCATCATGAGATAGAGGTATACATTGATGATATGATTGCAAGGTCCCAGACTTAGGAGGAACACCTTGACCATCTGCAGAAGCTGTTTGACAGGTTGAAGTTGTACAAGTTGAGGTTAAACCCGAACAAGTGCACCTTCGGGGTGAGATCTGGTAAGCTGTTGGGTTTCGTCGTAAGCGATAAAGGTATTCAAGTGGATCCGGCAAAAGTGAAAGCCATACAGGAAATGCCAGCTCCCAGAACAGAGAATGATGTCAGAGGTTTTCTGGGACGTCTGAACTACATTTCCCGATTCATCTCACACCTAACTGCTACTTGTGAGACAATCTTCAAACTTCTGAAGAAAGATCAAGTGGTACGTTGGAACGATGAATGTCAGACCGCTTTCAAAAGGATCAAAGAGTATCTCCAAGAGCCACCTATTCTAATATCCAGTTGAAGGGAGACCTTTGATCTTATACTTGACAGTACTCGACAACTCAATGGGGTGTGTGCTGGGTTAACATGACGAGTCTGTCCGAAAAGAGCATGCTATTTATTACCTTAGCAAAAAGTTTACCGACTGTGAGACCCGATACTCACTGCTCGAGAAAACTTGCTACGCTTTGGCATGGGCTGCTCGCCGGCTGAGACAGTATATGTTAACTCACACTACTCTATTGATATCTAAGATGGATCCAATCAAGTATATCTTCGAGAAGCCTGCCTTGTCCGGAAGAATAGCAAGATGGCAGATGATATTGACTGAGTATGACATCCAGTACACGACCCAAAAGGAAATTAAGGGAAGTGTGTTGGCAGACCATTTGGCACATCAAGCAGTGGATGATTACCAGTCTATGAACTTTGAATTTTTGGACGAGAATATCATGTTGATAACTGATTGTAAGACACCTGGACCAGATGAAGGACCTGAGGAAGGATCCCGATGGTCTATGTACTTTGATGGAGCTTCAAACGCTTTGGGTAATGGCATTGGCGCCGTGATCATATCTCATAAAGGCTCTCATACTCCGTTCACCGCCCGATTATGTTTCAACTGCACCAACAACATGGCGGACTATGAAGCGTGCATCATGTGACTTCGAGCAGCAATTAACCTAAGGATTAAGTTTCTAAGTGTCTTCGGAGATTCTGCTCTCGTGATCAGTCAGATCAAAGGCGAGTGGGATACGAAACACCCGAATCTTATTCTCTACAAGGAGTATGTATTGACGTTGCTTCCCCATTTCGAGGAGATAGCCTTTGAACACTTCCTTAGAGAGGAGAATCAGTTGGCGGACGCGCTGGCTACGATGTCTTCTATGTTCAAGGTCAATTGGGACAACGAAGCTCCCCGGATCGTCGTTGAAAGACTGGACGAACCTGCACATTGCTGTGACATTGAGACTAAAGAGGTAACAGAGAAGCCCTGGTTTCAGGAGTTAAAGAGGTATCTTGAGGCTCAAGAATACCCCGAGGGTGCATCTATTAATGACAAGAAGTTTCTGAGAAGGTTCGCAGCGAAGTTCTTCATCAGTAATGACATCCTTTACAAGCGTAACCATGATTCAACCTTACTGCGTTGTATGGATAAGAATGAAGCAGAAAGGATCATGGCAGAATTACATGAAGGTACTTTCGGAACTCATTCCAGTGGACATACCATGGAAAAGAAGATCCTACGGGCAGAATATTACTGGTCCACAATGGAAGCCGACTGTTATCAGTATTCTCGGACATGTCACAAGTGCCAAGTTTATGCTGATAAGGTGCACATACCTCCAGTTCCTCTGAACGTCTTGACAGCTCCTTGGCCTTTCGCAATATAGGGCATTGATATGATCGGCGAGATCAGACCTAAGGCATCCAACGAGCATCGTTTCATCCTGGTAGCTATTGATTACTTTACGAAATGGGTTGAAGCAGCTTCCTTTGCTACCGTAACCAAGAACGTCGTGGCACGGTTCATTCGGCATAACCTGATCTGTCGATATGGTGTACCAGAGAGGATCATTACTGACAATGGTACCAATCTTAACAACAAGATGATCACTGAGCTCTGCGAGCAATTCAAGATACAGCATCATAACTCTTCTCCCTACCGGCCGAAGATGAATGGGGGTTGTCGAAGCAGCTAATAAGAACATTAAGAATATTGTGCAGAAGATGACTGTGACATACAAAGATTGGCACGAGATGTTACCATTCGCTCTTCATGGGTACCGTACCTCAGCACGGACGTCAACAGGGGCAACACCCGACTCTTTGGTATATGGCATGGAGGTAGTCTTTCCCATCGAAGTTCAGATAACCTCTCTCCGAATCATGAAGGATGCAGGTTTGAGTGAAGATGACTGGATTCAGACCCGACTTGATCAACTAAACCTAATCGATGAAAAGAGACTTACTGCTATTTGTCATGGTTAGACGTACCAAAAACGAATGATCAAGGTATTTAACAAGAAAGTTAGATGACAAGAGTATCAAGTTGGGGATCTGGTTATCAAGCGCATTATCCTACCTCAAGGTGATTCCAGGGGCAAATGGACCCTTACTTACGAAGGGCCATTTGTGGTTAAGTACATTTTCTCAGGAGGAGCTATGATTCTAACCACCATGGATGGTGACGACCTTCCTCACCCCGTCAATGCAGACATAGTGAAAAGATACTACGCATGATCAAAGACCCGCTAGGTTGACTGGCCTATGCAAAAATGAGGGCTTCTCGGCGAACCAAAAGGGTTCGGGCAAAAATAAGGGATGAAAATGAAAAAATCTGTACACCTGGCAAGTCGAAAACCTGAAAAGGCGACTTGGGCAAAAATGGGTATCCCGGTGGACTGAAAAGCCGAAAGGGCGGTCCAGGCAAAAGTTAGGGATCAAAGCGTAACACTATGTCTCATTGGATCACCTTGCATCCAGACTTCGGCATCGACTATCAAGCTCAGACGGCACTAATCAATCTGATTCATCTTCAACCAGTAGTAAAGTGATGAGATGCTTGGGGACATAAAGGCGATAGCAGAGTTGGAACCCAGTGGGATCATTCACATAGCTGTTTGTTTCTTTTTACAAATTGTGTAAATTCTATTTGTTCGGCGGCGGTCTCTTACTAGGACGCCAGCCTCTTGTACAAAAACGCCTATTTACAGGCCAAACTTCAAAATCAATACAATTCATTTTCAAAGAAATTTCAAACTGTTTTTCTTTTATCTGTTTTGTTTTGCAAAGAACGTCCAAGGTTCATTTTTGATATATGCATTCGACATTAATTGTTGCTCATAAATATTTACATGCGAAACAAAAGACGAATTACGGGTAACGTCAGAAACAGGGGCAATAAGAATTGTCCGAGCTGTATGGTTGCTCTATTCACCAGGTACAAAGGTAGATTCAGCTGAAGAATATGGCTAAGATACCTTCACTCCCCGCAGAGTAAGACAGTAATGGTAGCTCTCTCAGCTGAGACTTACAACCATGAACGAATCAGCAATACTCTCCCCAAGCAGAGTTCATCCATCATCAACGCTAAAAAAGGCTTGGTATCCCCAGAAGGTCTTAATATTCCCCAGCAGAGTATAAAGATATTCCCCAGCAAGATATAAGAGTATCCCCGGCAGTCTTAATATTCCTCAACGGAGTATAAGAATGTTCCCCGATAGAATACAAGATACCCCAGTGGAGTCAATATTTCCCAGCACGGTCTAAAAAAGCTTCCCCAACGGAGTTGAATCAACATCCCCAGTAGACTCTGGAAGTTTATCCCCAGCGGAGTACAAAATAAATCTCCCCAGCCAAGCTCAAAGGATCATTCCCAGCAGAATTCAGAGGGTTATCCCCATAAATGTTTAACAGGGTTATCCCTAGCAAGTCACAATTATAAGATCATCCCCAGCGGAATTCTTCCTTTCACAAACAGAATTCAATCCTCAACAGGTTCAATATCACCAGCAACGTTAATCCATCCCCAACGGAGTTTATCAGCAGAATCCCCAGCAGAGTTTATCGTTAAAATCCTCAACAAAGCATCTCTTCCCCACAGAGTAATCTCCTCATCAGTGTATTCCCCAATGGAGTTATCTTCTCCTGCAGGTTTATTCTCACAATCACCTTCGTTCACCATCCCTAGCGGAAATGAAGAATTCAACTCTACTCTCCAGTAGCTATCCGGGATTTATTTTCCCCAGCTAGAAACATTACATTTCCATACATCATGATACATGCATATACGCATCATACAAATACAATCTCATTTATGTTGAGAACATCATTGCTTGATCCCCATCATGCATTGCATATGACTGACCTTTACCTTTCAGGAAAGATGCAATTAAGTTCTCAGCTATGTCAAAGGAGACAAAATCAGTTAAATCGATTCCTAAAGATTTTTCTGAGGCCAAACCAGTCAAAGGAGACAAAACCAGTGAAATCGATTCCTAAAGATTTTTCTGAGGCCAAACAAGTCAAAGGAGAAAAAACCAGTTAAATCGATTCCTAAAGATTTTTCTGAGGCCAAACCAGTCAAAGGAGATAAAACCAGTTAAATTGATTCCCAAAGATTTTTCTAAGGCCAAACCAGTCAAAGGAGACAAAACCAGTTAAATCGATTCCTAAAGATTTTTCTGAGGCCAAACCAGTCAAAGGAGACAAAACCAGTTAAATCGATTCCTAAATATTTTTCTGAGGCCACCTGTCAAAGGAGACAAAACCATTTAAATCGATTCCTAAAGATTTTTCTGAGGCCACCCAGTCAAAGGAGACAAAATCAATTAAATCGATTCATAAAGATTTTTCTGAGGCCAACACAGTCAATAGAGACAAGACCAGTTAAATCGATTCCTAAATATTTTTTTGATTCCAATCCAGTCAAAGGAGACAAAACCAGTTAAATCGATTCCTAAAGATTTTTCTGATGCTAATCTCGTCAAAGAAGACAAAACCTCCCCTGGTCCAGTTAAATCGATTCCTAAAGATTTTTCTGATGCCAATCCCGTCAAAGAAGACAAAACCACCTACCAACAATCTCCAAATGGAATCTGTAAGCCCATTCCCGACATCACAATGATGATACCAGTTTATGCGAGTGCAAATTTCTAGGCACTCTAGTGTTCAATCATCTTCCACCTTTGGATCACGAAAGGCACGAAAGCCAATCTACATCCTCAGGTTTAAGAAGATTGAACAGGGGCAACTGTTGTACCCCCAAATTTTCCCTCCCATATTTCTCAAGACATGTCAAGAATAATCTCCAAGTTGCTCAAGATGGCTCAAGAGTTGGACAGTCAAATCATCTCCTAAGGCAGTCAATCTCAAATTAGGGTTTTGTGTTGCATCAAGGTCCTTACATACAAATGACCTAAAGTGATCCCTAATGTCCTAATATGTTCTCAAGTTCATCCAAGTAAAATTCCAAGCCTTGCAGAGGAAGCTTGGTCAGTCAATTGCTCAAGAGGTCCAAAAATCGAATGTGTTAGGGCAAAAGTAAACTGTGACCTACAAATAGTCAAACCTCAAGATTTTTTGTCAAAATTCTCATTTTGAAAGATAATTCATCATTTGATCAAGGGTTGATCATGATTCATCAAGGATTTCTCAAGATTCATCAAGATTCAAAAGTTGCTAAATTAGGGTTTTGTAGGAAAAGTCAACTCAACTTTGACCAAGCATAACTTTCTCATACTTTATGAGAAATGACCCATCCAAAGCTCATTTTGAAGAGGATTAAATTTCCTACAATCCATATTCACACCCCAAGATCAATAAATGCACTCATAAAAAGTTACAAATTTGGACATTATAAGTCATTTTTTAAAGTCAACAAAAACACTTTTTTGCCAAAGCTTATAACTTGAGCATGGAATATCAAAATGAGATGATACCAAAAGGTTTGGTTATAGGACATCTCAAGGTTTCCAAAAAGTCCAAGAACACCTCCAAAAGTTCCAAGTTGAAGAAGTTATGCATTGTTGAAGTTGGGCATTTTTCCAAAATTGCCAAACGTCAACTATCCCCAAAACATCAAATTTTGTCAAATGGGCCCACTTTTTTCCACTTGATTTGATCTTATCACACTACACACGTGTCCTATCTTCAGCCTTGTGTCCAATTACTAATTTTTCTATTTTATTTGATTTTTATTGATTTGATTCATTTTAAATCAATTTAAATCCAAATTAAATCCAAATCTTAATCACTTGGTATCTTTTTGATCATTACAGGTCTTAAATATCATCATGTACACAATCAAATCCGAATCAAGCCATGTTATGAACAAAATATTGGATTTGGAACATTTTTGGAAGCTTTGTAATGGAGGATCATATCAAATCCAAAATCATCAATGCATAAGGATTAAAAGACCAATATTTGACCTAATACAATGCTTGATACATACACAATACCAAGACACGAAAATAAAGACCTAGAGGCTGCTAATTCACAAGAACAAAAACTTGGAAAAATCTTGAAAAAGTTAGAAACTGAAATCACATCAAGAGGTGCTTTCAACACAAAGTCTCAACGTGGTTCTCTTGCAAGACATCCACTGAGTCTATTGCAATCAAAACCAAGCCCTCTCATCCCCTGAATCGCACTGTAAGTCTTCTGAAAAACACCCCTGTACATGAAATCGTATTCTCATATTCATGCGTTTTTCTGGCAAAATCTTGACACCATCGTGTTTATCGTTCCATTTAGAACATTTCTGCATAATTTGAATTTGTTTTCATGAGCCATAGCCCTGTAACCGAACCTAGGGTTTAGAAGTTTGTTTTTTGGGCGTTTTCTTTACAGGGAAAATTGGAACCAAATATGGACATGGATGAATTCAGGAGGAAGAGACGATCATGAATATGGTCTTAGTTTGCATTTTTATGGATTAGGGCTCGTTTTAGGATGATGCCACGGATCTTGCTGCGGATAAAATTCCGCAGGTAAATGTCCAGGGGCCAACGAAGAAGATGACAACGTAGCACTGTCCCATTCGTTGGTTCATAATTTCGCGCTTTTTATTTTTTTAATTCAGGCATATGACTTGTTTCCAATATAATGATTAATGTGTATTCCACTAACAAGTAAACACGTTGGTTGAGTTGGTAGTGGAACGCTTGCATTGGCCTACAGGACCTGGGTTCGAATCCCAGGTCCCCAATATATTTGTTGCTATTTTCTTTCAGGTGTTCCAGTGAGTCTCACGCTTTGCAACGCATCATAACCTTCATCCAACGCCTGCCAGATGGCCTCCAGGCCAAATATGATGGCCGATATTGGAGGTCCATCGTGAGACTTAGTCAACCAATGCACGTGGAATCATGGAAAGTCATGCAGGCTGGCATAATTGGGCTTGGAAATTGCTCTTCTCACCATCAATCTGGGCCCAAACCCCCCAATGGGTTATTTCTTTTCTTTTTTATACTTCTTTTTATTTAATTGTTTTGTTAATTATTATTTTTATTATCACTAACCAATTAAATTTTTTCCTCTTAAAATCAAAAACACAAAAATATATTTTATTTATTAAAATTAAACTCATCACTTTTATTTTTGTAAATAAATATTAATTAATTAACTTAGTTTTAATTAGGGTTAACTTTTAATACTTTTGCAAATAATTAAAATTAATATAGAAAAATTAGGTTTTTACTAACTTTTAATCAAGTTATTTTATTTCTTTAAATACTCAAAAATCCAAAAATATTTTCATTAATTAATTAATTTAATTGTTAGTTTAGATTTATCTCCTTTTAATTCGAAAAATAAACCAAAAAATCTTCTCTTTAATAAAAAGGGGTCAAAACCCTAAAAAATGCACCGTCTTAATTTCTCACACGCGATCCATTTTACCAATATTGTAATTTCTTCCGGAATGTAATAACTTTAAATAGGACTTTGAATTGTTTTATCGCTTTCTTTTATTTTCCGCAATTTAAATTTCAAGGGTTGTTTTTGGCTATGTAAATACCTGACGCCTTGTAATAGTTTAGATTTAATTTCCGCAATTTAAATCTCCCAAACTATTAATTGTTAGATGTTTGATAAATAGGGAATGCATGGCAAGATCAAATCTTTAACCTAAAATCAATGTAGCTCACCCATGACATGTACAAAGATAAATAACTGAAAATAACACACTCGCGCATGCGCACTCTTAGGGTACACCTCACTTGGTTGCCTTCGAACGTGGTCATTGAGTATAGGAAGTTTTAGAGGTCGCCCTCTTGTCCAAAGATCCTAGTTGCCTCGAAACGGTTGCCTCGGAAAAATGATCTAAGACATTAGGGTTACCGCTAAGGCGTCCTAACATTGCTTTAGTGACCACACATCCCTTAATCGAATTGACCCGAAAACTCCAATGACGATGCTACCTACTCCTCAATAGTGGGATAACATTGTCTAAAGGACATTTATACAGATTAATTCCTTTTTCGAGTAGATAGATGGTTCTTAAGTACTTGCTCATTCTAAAACAAAACAAAACTTTTCGCACTTACACTCCTTTCAAACAAAAACTTCTTTCAAACCCACGAACACAAAGAAAAGAAAATTTGAAAACACTTTGAGCAAGTACCTAAGAGCCCGTGGATAACCACATATAGAAAGGGTGCTAACACCTTCCCTTTCTATAATCTACCCCCCGGACCCGAGAAATATCTCGAAAAAGGTATTTTCTGTGCTTTTTTCCTTTCCTTGTTGGATAAAATAAAAGTCGGTGGCGACTCTTGCTTACTGCGACATTTTGCAAAAACAAACGCAAAACGCGGACCAGCATTCCAAAACAGTCAGTTCTCTTCCCACCTTATCACACCTCATAACAGATTTTACTTCTCTCAACTAAAGTTCATCAGTACTTCCATTTCAAGACATGAAAATTCACATATCCTCAGCAGCATTCAGGGATTTATTTTCCTCAATCAAACAACAATGCAGCAAATCAGTTCACATGCGCATACATTGCATCCATATATCATAAACATTAATAAAGAAAATACATTACATTATACATTTTATGCAGACATAACTTTATATTTTAGCTAACATTTTACCCTTTTCAGGATAAGATTAACAACTACCATTAACAATATGCAACTTTCAGATACAGTTCGGATACGCTCCAGACACGAATGCCATTCTGATACTCATTCAGATTCAACTTACAGATACAGTACAGATACGCTCCAGACACGGGGATGCCATTCTGATACTCATTGAGAGTTAACTTACATATACAGTTCAGATATGCTCCAGACACAGATGCCATTCTGATACTCATTCAGGTACAACTTACAGATACAGTTCAGATACGCTCCAGACGCGGATGCCATTCTGATACTCATTCAGATAAAACTTACAGATACAGTTCAGATACGCTCCAGACATGTATTCCATTCTGATACTCATTCAGATACAACCTTTCAGATACAGTTCAGATACGCTCCAAACACGGACGCCATTCTGATACTCATTCTTTCGGCTCACAAATTACAAATCAACAAGCATTCTTGGATGGCATCTACAATCCCATCTCCAACAAGACTCTATCACCTCTCAAAATGGCATCTTTAAGCCCATTCCTTCAATTACACAATGTCGAGTGCAAATTTCTGGGCACTCTAGTGTCCAATCATCTTTCACCTTCAAGTCACGAATGGAAAAACTCGCCAATCTAACTCTTCAGGTTTAAGAAGATTGAACAGGGGCAGATGTTGTACCCCAAAATTTTCCCTCTCATTTATCAAGACTTTTCTCACAAGATCTCTTTGACTCAAGACTGGATTAGGGTTTGATCAGCTCAAGACATCTCATCATGCACTGATAACCCAAAATTAGGGTTTGGGATTGCACAAATATTTTTGGACTATCAATGCTTCATATGACTTTCAAGTATCATTATGGACCCCCAAGATTACTCATGTCAAGTTTCAAGCCTTGGATCACATTTTTGCTCAGTCAATTGGACAGTTGACCTAAAAATCAATTGTATTAAGGAAAAAGTCAACCATGGCCAATTTATGGTCAAACTTCAAAAATTTTGATCCACATCAACATTTTATACTAATGTGAATCATTTGATCAAGTTTGGACCATAATTCCTCAAGAAATTTGATCAAATCATCAAAAGGGCAAAATGGTCAAAATTAGGGTTTTTACTGAGAAAGGGAAATTTCTGATTTTTGACCTAGAAAATGATCAATTGAATTAAAGCATGATTTCAAGAGTTCAATTTCATCATCTTGACCTAATAACATGGTTCAAAACATTGCAAGTCCATTGGATTGACAGATGAATTTTTCAGTCAACTGATCAAAAGTCAACTGTATACTATAAAGTCAAACTTTGAATTTTTGGTCAAAATCAAATGCCAAGGATCACAATTCATCAAAAAATGTCAAAATGTGAAACTTGTTCATCAAGAAATCAAAGATTGAAGATTTTGTTTTGAAATATGAAATTTCTTAACTTAGAAATTTTTCTAAGTATAGAAAATTTCTTATTTTTTCTCAACTTTAAGCCAAATTCTCACCATGATACAAGATGATTCAAAGGATGTTCCCAAAATGAAAGTTGTAGATCTCCATGAAATCAAAAAATTTGATTCACACATTATTTCCTAAAGATGCTTGGATCTCAAGATATAATTTTGTGAGTACATGTTCATGAACTAAAATAACTTAGTGAAATTTTGCCCTAATTTAGGCAGGTTTTTGACATAACTTCATGGCAACTTTTCACCTAGTTCCAAGAAAAATATTGAAAAGAAATTCAAATATGTGTTATAGATCACATTTCAAGCTTTCAAAATTGTCAAAGAACTCCTTGAGATCATTTTTTAGTAGGGAGAATCGAAGAGATGAAGTTGGCAATTTCTCACTTTGATTTTAAGCCATTTCATGATGAACCAAAATTCAAATCCAAACCTAGGCTGCATAATCCTTGCTTTACAGGTATAAAACTTGTTTCTCACTCCATAATTTAATGCTTACACATTTGATAAAGCTTTAATCCAAGCATGAGAGCCTTTGTCTAAGCTTTAATTCCATAAATGGCACAAAGTTACCATTTCCATTTTAGAAAAGCATAACTTTTGCATTTATCAACTCCTTGAGATTTGCACCTGTTCCTTCTACACACACAAGTCCTATAAACCAAAAGCAAAATTCCTAAGACTTGTACCAACTCAGATCAGGCTTGTACAAGCATGTAGAGAGTTGTCTCCTCACTTTTCTTAAAAGGCAAGCAATAGAGCAAAAAGTCTATAACTCAAGCCTGGTGTGGAATTGATTTAAAACCTTTTCTATACTTATACACAAAGATATTACAACCTAACACACGATGGAAAAATCTTAAAAACTCTCTCAAACTCTCCATCACCATAAACCTGCCATAACTTGCAGTTTGGTATCAAGCATAGCAATCTCAAAATCTACCCGTGAGTTTCAAGTTCTAATCACCTAAACACTTAACCTACATTATATCTAAGTGTTCCAAACCATCATCCCTTCACTGTAACTCCTCCTTCTCCATCTGCCATTTTTGCATTTCAAGTTTGCAGGTTGACTTGGGTAGGGAGATTCAGGCACTTTCAGGGCAAGGTAAGGATTGGAACACACTCGGCGAGGTCCAGGAAAGTTAAAGGGATCCTCGGGCCTTCTCAAAACTCACTCAAACTCCATCCACGATCTCAGCTGAAAGAGGTAAGAACTATAAGTTCTATCTCTTCATACAGGTATCCTTTGCTCTCAATTTGTGAAAATAAAATATAGATATCCTTGTGCTAAAGCCAACCATGTTCATAGATTTCATTTATATTCATTGTGTACAGAGAATTTTAGAATTCAAATTTCTGTAAAAATTAGGTTTGAAATTAGGGCCGGTGAAATTAGCTTTGTCTTTAACTGTTAGTTTACATGAGTTACATGGTTGAAATCGTGGGAAAGACTACTACCATTTTCATGGAGAAATGAGAGAGATACAGGGGGTCTGGCTAGCTAGAGGAAGAAGAGGAAGTACAGGGCAAGGAAGCATTTTGTGTTATGTATTTTTAGTTTCATTTGAATTAACGGATGTACAGCCACCCCAGTGGCAAGGCAGTACGCAGAAATTTCTAAGGTCATGGGTTCGAGCCTTGGCGCCTGCCTTTTGCATATTTTCTCACATTTTTGCCATTTTTTTCACTATGCAACGCTGGGCTTTTTGTTCCATTGGGCTTTATGATTTTTTCTAACACTTACCTCCTGATTACTCAAGACACCCCTGGCCCAACTATTTTTTTGTTTATTTATTTCATTTTTGTTTTATTTCATTATAATATTTTTTCTTAAATATTATAAAAATCATAAAAAATATAAAGATGATAAATATTATATTTTGTTTATTTTATTTTCTCATAAAAAATATTTTTTATTTAATTGTATATTAACTATTTTTCTTAATAAACTTGTAATTAAAAATAGGATAAGTGTAAATATTTATTATTTTTCTCACACTTGTAAATATTTATTTTAATGTATAAAAGGACTAAAATATTTCATAAAATATTATCTTATTATTTTCAAAAATACACAAAAATAATACTTAAGGAACTTTATCTTCTTTTAACAAATTAGAATTAGGGTTAACCAATTTCTAAAAATAATTTCCTTTTCTTAAATTATTAGGTTTAGTTTAAAACTCTTTTTCACATAAAAAACAAAAAAAAATTATTTTTCTTGTATATACATACCATTGCATATTTAATTTATATTGTATTTTATTTATTCAAATATTTGTACAAATTCTATTTGGTTGTAATAGCATAATTAGATTTACATTATTGCAAATCCCCATTTATAATTTGTATACCCCCTCCCATAAAATGTTGTAATAGCATAGCAATCTTTAAATTACGCAATTTATCACTTTTACATTAACATGCTATTAATTAGGGTTTGTATGGCAACATAAAAACAATCGAATAGAAAACCCTAATCCAAGACAAAATCAAGCATGAAAATAACACACTTTCACACAAGCACCCTTAGGGTTACTCCACTTGGTTGCCTTACACAAAAATGGCCATATTACGCATGCAAAGTATCTTAGAAAAACAAACAATTATAAGATCATATTCCCTCGATGACGTTATTCAAGGTTGCCTTACAAAATGATCTTGGTCCCTCAAAAATGCTAAGATATTTTGCAAACATTGCTAAACATGGTTGTACGATGACCCACGCCCGTCCCGTTAACATCTAAAGATAATGTTTCTTACCAAATCAATGGTAAGACAACAATGTCAAAGGAATAGAAAATGAACAAGAAAGACATTTGAGTAGGTAGATTACTTCTAGTTACTTGCTCCATTTCAAAAAACCTATCCTTGATATTTTCAAAACAAACACACACATTTCCAAACATCTTACAAACTTGAAAACATTTTCAAAAAGACAAACATCTTTGTATACATTCTTACGAACGAGAATCATTACAAAGATTGCCTAAACAAAGTCGGTGGCGACTCTTGCTAACCGCAAAATTTGCGATAAAACGTAAAAACCTCAAATCAGTTCTCCCACCGTATCATAGTTGTTTTAACCTTAGGACCTGTGATACGGTGGCCAGAACCGGGACGTGGTTTCCCTATTTATTAAGGAAATTACTGGTTTGTGTTTTGCATTTGTGTTTGCAAAATGTCGCGGTAAGCAAGAGTCGCCACCGACTTTTATTTTATCCAACAAGGAAAGGAAAAAAGCACAAAAAAATTCCTTTTTTGAGATATTTCTGAGTACGGGGGGTAGATTATAGAAAGGGAAGGTATTAGCACCCTTTCTATCCGTAGTTATCTACGGTCTCTTAGGTACTTTCTCATCATTTTCAAAATTGTTTTCTTTGTGTTTGCGTGATTTGAAAAGCTTTTGTTTTGACTTTGATTTAACTCTTGCTTCTATCTTCAAGAGTGTAATGAAGTGTTTTTGAAAACTTTGTTTGTAAAGGAGTGCAAGTGTGAAAATTTTGTTTGGAATGAGCAAGTACTTAAGAGCTAATCTATCTACTCGAAAAAAGAATCGTTCTATGTTTGTTTCCTTTAGACAATGCTATCCCATAATTAGTGAGTAGGTAGCACCGTTGTTGGAGTTTTTGAGGTTCAATTCGAAAGGGACGTACGGTCACTAAAGCAATGTTAAGACGTTTTAGTAATAACCCTAACGTCTTAGATCAATTTATTCGAGGCAACAATTCCGAGGCAACCATTCCGAGGAAACTTTTCCGAATCGGGACTTTGATCTTTGTTTAGACAAAAGGACGACCACTAAAGCATCCTATCCTCAATGACCGTTTACCGAAGGCAACCAAGTGAGAGTGTACCCTAGGAGTACACATGTGCGAATGATTCAATTTCAGTTTATTTATCTTTGCACATTTAGGGTGATCTAACTGTTTTAAAACTAATCATACATTCTTGTCATGCATCCTATTATCATACATCTAACAGTTAATAATTTGCGGAATTTAAAGTGCAGAAGTTAAACTACGCTATTACAAGGCTTCGAGTATTTACATAGCCAAAAACAAACCCTTTGAAAATAAAGCGATAAATGTAAATAACGTCTTAATTAACTATTACAAACTGTAGGCAGTTACATCAATATGATAAAAATAATAATAAAGCGCGCGAGGAAAATTAGACCGACGAGAAATTAGGGTTTTGATCCTTCTAACCTAATTAAAAGAAGAATTGTTTTTTTGTTGTTTTTAATAAAAGAAAAAAGTTTTTTAAATTAAATATGCAATTAATGGTTAATAAAAATAATTACATGACCTATTTTGTTTTTTTTGCTATTTTAGGAAAAAATAAAATATAATTAAGTTAGAAATAAAATCTATTTATTCTAATTATTTTTAAGTTATTTTCAAAATAATTAAAGTTTTACCTAAAATTAAATCTAATTAAGTTAATTAATTTTTTTAATAAAAATAAATATCTTAAATTTAATTGGATATAAAAATATTTTTGTGATTTTTTTAATAAAAAGAAAATAATTATTTGTGTTAGTAAATAAATAAATAAATAATTAAATAAAATATAGAAAGAATAGAGAAAAAAGAAATGCGCCTGAGAATTAGGGGTGCAAGAAGCAGAAATTTGGGCCCAAAAGAGTGAGATCCATTTTAACTTTGTGGATCCAGTGCTATGTGTTTGACTTGGCCTTTGGTGCACCTTCAGATGATGGCCATCAGATTTTGCCATCTGACACTTGGCTGGCTAGATTGGGAGGATGTATGGTGGTCTTTAGGCTTGCAAACGTGCTGGATAACCTAAAAGAAAATTAGAAAAATACCAAATGTTGGAGGCAGGGGTTGAACCCCTGACCTCAAGCCTCCTAATGCCTTAAAGGCTGCCTGGCTACCACTAGGCCAATCACTTCTATTTATACATGTAATGAACAATAATAATAATAATAATATATTAAAAGTGCAAATATTGAATCAGAAACGCTCGGAATTCAAACATGCCTATGGGAGGTCGCTGTAACACCCCAGTTTCAATTATTTGATTTATTTAAATTTGGGAAAATTATTTTATTAGAATTAATAAAATAAAAAGGAATTATTTATTTTGAAATATGGAGGAAAATAAAAGAAATAAGAAAATGCTGAGTTTTAAGTTATTGGGCTTGGATGTTGTTAGTAAAGAGTGGGGGTGCAAAAGAAGTAAAGATATGTTTTGGAACTCAAGTTTTTCTCATTATTCACGATAACACAGAAGTTGGGATTTTGGGAAGCAGAGCTCTGAAGGTACGAAGAACGAAGACCATCGCTCAAAAAGTTCAAAGCTGCTAATTGATAAGGTAAGGGGGGCTATTACTCGATTTACCTTTGTTTATGGGTTTATGTACGGTTGATTTGGGTAATCGTAGGGAAAAACCCCAATTGTTAGATGTTAGTAGGGATCGATACCCTTAGGATTGAACTTTGTTAAAGAAGGTTTAGGTTCCCAATTTTATGAATTCAATTAACGATTTTAGGTTCCTAATGGGGGATTGGAAGTATATCTGCATGATCGTGAATTTACCTTAGAAGTTATAGGGATAACCCCAATGTTAGCAGATTTCCCCAAAAAGGACGATTAACCCCGGTTAAGGTGACTATGATGATTGTTGGTAATTAGGAAATTGATGTGTTGTTTTGAGTTATACAAACCTCGATGTCGTTAGGTACCGAAATGTGCGTTTTGGCTGGCATTTCCCGCGTTTGGCTGCTGTTCTGAGCTGCTGCAGGTACAGGAAAATCCTGTACGCGCTCAGCAACACGGGCCGTGTTGCACAACACGGGCACCCGTGTTGCTCTTCTGTGTTGGTAAAGTAATGTGTTTTCTGGACACATTACAACACGGGCCGTGTTGCACAACACGGGTACCCGTGTTGATCCCCTGTATTGATAAGGATAAGATGTTTTCTGTACGCGCTCAGCAACACGGGCCGTGTTGCACAACACGGGCACCCGTGTTGATGCTACTGTGTTGATTTTCTGAACTTTGTTTTCAGTGCTTGATTGTGGATTTTATTGCCATGCTTTTGGATAGTGTTATCAAGCATGAATTATGATATGACTTGATATGATTGATGTTTAAATAGTATGCTGAGTGATTACATGCTATCCATATCTTGTTATGATTGATGTTGTTGATGTTGCATGATATGTTGATTGATGTTCATAGTATGCTGAGTGTTACATACTTTACATATCATGTTGCATTTGTTAATTCCCATTGTGTGGAATTAACATAGTGGCCAATATACGTGTCCGCGATTTAATGGAACGTTGAGGTGGTAGCCGTGTCCGCGATATAATGGAACGGTGAGTTATCCGTGACCCGAGATTTAATGGGGCGGTGAAGTGGTACCACATGCATGGGTGTGTTGCATTACCTTGAATATAACATGAATGGATAATTTTTCCAATGTTGTATTTGATTGTTTGTATGCACGTATGGTTGCTAAATGGTTGACGATGTTTGATGTTAATTGCAAATATGAAAAGCAATATATTATGGGTATATGAATTGTAAAGGTTT
This sequence comes from Vicia faba, assembly GCA_948472305.1. Taxonomy (NCBI): domain Eukaryota; kingdom Viridiplantae; phylum Streptophyta; class Magnoliopsida; order Fabales; family Fabaceae; genus Vicia; species Vicia faba. Next base: position 931,432,517 of record OX451735.1, on the reverse strand, counting down.
TTGTAACCTATGAAATATGCTAATTGTTGGGTGATGCTTATGGTTCCTGAATTGATTGTTATGAACGTATAATCAAATGTATAATTGAGGTGCTCACCCTTACTGTTGAATATTTCAGATTGAGGAGCTTCGTTCAGGTGCTTGGCGAAGGCTTGTCGTTTCTAGTTTATTTTCGTTTTAGTATTGTCCGGGTCATGCTCTGATAGTTGTAACTCCGGGAACGTCTGTTTTGTCGAGCTGTTTTAGTCAGACTCGTTTAATTCCTTATGTTTTATTATAATATGATGTTGACATCTTCCAGGTGTTAATCCCTGATGATTTTGGAAAATATTATAACATTGATTTTATTAATTAAATTATTCCGCTGTGTAAACATGTATGAGTTACTACTACGTTATGCATGACAGGAATTTGTTTTATTAAAAGAGAATTGTGACATCCTCGATTATACATGTACTCTGATATTATGATTTTAGTGTTTGCGAAAATTTATTCGGGGTTTTTAGAGGGTGTTACAATAGTGGTATCAGAGCATAGTCGGTCGTTGCGACCAGAGTCTTGAGTCAGTCATTCCTTTTGTATGCGACTAGTGCAAGGTAACACTGTCGATACTGTATTCTAATGAAGAGTATGTTTTGATCCTCAGGAATATGGCTGGAAGAGGTAACGGACGAAATGATGCTGCACTAGCTGAGGCTTTGGGGATGTTAGCTGGTGTACTTGCTGGAAACCCAACTGGAGGCGTGATTGGTGCTGATAGGCAATTGGGAAATTTCCAAAGGAACAATCCTCCGTTGTTCAAAGGTACACATGACCCTGAAGGTGCTCAGAAGTGGCTGAAGGAAATCGAAAGGATTTTCCGTGTAATTGATTGTGCTGAAGATCTGAAAGTCAGATATGGTACGCATATGATGGCAGAAGAAGCCGACGACTGGTGGGTTGCCACAAGGACTGAGATGGTTCAAGATGGAGAGGCACTGACTTGGGCTAACTTCAGAAGGGCTTTTCTGAGGAGGTACTTTCCTGAAGATGTTCGGGGAAGAAAGGAAATTAAATTTTTGGAGCTTAAGCAGGGCAATCTGACTGTTAGTGAATATGCTACTAAGTTCACTGAGCTGGCAAAGTATTATGCACACTACAACAATGATGAGGCTGGAGAATTCTCTAAATGTATCAAATTTGAGAATGGTCTCCGAGATGAGATTAAGCAGGGAATCAGGTACCAGCGTATTCGTAGATTTTCTGATCTGGTGGATTGTAGCAGGATCTTGGAAGAAGATATTACCAAGAATAGGTCGTCTCACTCGCGTGGGGCTGTTGATAAAAGAGGAAAGCAACATATGGACCGTGGCAAGCCATATGGTAGAGATAACCAGAAATCGGGTGGTTGGAAAAGGCCTAGTGGGGGAGATTCTAAGGCTCCTATCAGATGCTACAGGTGTGGTGAGTCTGGTCACCACATTCGAGATTGCAAGAGTGATGAGAAGAAGTGCTATAAATGTGGAAAGGCTGGTCATTTGTCTATTGATTGCAAAGGGAAGTCTGTTACTTGTTACAATTGTGGCGAAGAAGGTCACATTCGTCCGCAGTGTCCTAAGCCTAGGAAGGATCAGTCAGGTGGAAAAGTGTTCGCTTTGTCTGGATCTGAGACTACTCCAGAGGATCGATTGATTAAAGGTACGTGTTTTATTCATGGCACACCTTTAGTTGCAATTATTGATACTGGTGCAACTCATTCTTTCATTTCTTTGGATTGTGCTGAGAGGTTGAGACTGGACATATCTGGTATGCGAGGTAGCATGGTTGTTGATACTCCTGCATCGAGTTCAGTGACAACTTCACTTGTATGTAGGAATTGTCCTATTGAGATTTTTGGTAGAGGTTTCGGTATGGATTTAGTATGCCTACCGCTTGAACAAATTGATATCATCCTTGGGATGAACTGGTTGGAATTCAACCGGGTTCATCTGAACTGTTTTTCTAAGACGGTGATTTTCCCAGAGGCAGTTGGCGTCGAGAACTTGACTATGACTGCTAGGCAGGTACAAGAAGCAATGGAGGACGGTGCTAATGTGTTTATGTTACTTGCTTCGTTAGATGCAACAGGAAAGGTCAGGGGTGGGGAATTGCCAGTGGTGTGTGATTTTCCAGAAGTCTTTCCGGATGATGTTGGTGAGTTACCTCCAGAGAGAGAAGTGGAATTCTCTATAGATTTGATTCCTGGTACGAGACCGGTGTCGATGGCGCCATATCGTATGTCTGCGTCTGAGTTGGCTGAATTGAAGAGTCAGTTGGAATATTTACTGGAGAAGAAGTTTATTCGTCCAAGTGTTTCGCCTTGGGGTGCTCCGGTATTGTTGGTTAAGAAGAAAGAAGGTTCTATGAGACTGTGTGTTGATTACAGGCAATTGAACAAGGTAACCATTAAGAATCGGTATCCATTACCGAGGATTGATGATTTAATGGATCAGCTAATTGGAGCCAGTGTATTCAGTAAGATTGACTTGAGATCTGGATATCATCAGATTCGTGTGAAAGCGGAAGATATACAAAAGACTGCTTTTCGAACGAGGTATGGGCATTATGAATATTCTGTTATGCCGTTCGGGGTTACTAATGCACCTGGTGTTTTCATGGAATATATGAACAGGATTTTTCATCCGTATCTGGATAAGTTTGTTGTGGTTTTTATTGATGACATTCTGATTTATTCCAAGAATGACAAAGAGCATGCGGGACATCTCAGAATTGTGTTAGAGTTGTTGAAAGATAAGAAGTTGTATGCAAAGTTGTCCAAATGTGAGTTCTGGCTGAGTGAAGTTAGTTTTCTTGGACATGTGATTTCTAAGAATGGTATTGCAGTGGATCCTACAAAAGTAGAAGCAGTATCTCTGTGGGAAGCGCCGAAGACTGTTTCTAAAATCAGAAGTTTCCTTGGTCTTGCAGGTTATTACAGAAAGTTTATCGAAGGATTCTCAAAGTTAGCATTGCCGTTGACGAAATTGACTCGTAAAGGACAAGCGTTTATTTGGGATTCTGATTGTGAGAAAGGTTTCCAAGAATTGAAGCGGAGATTGACTAGTGCTCCTATTCTGATTTTGCCAAATCCGGTGGAATCTTTTGTGGTCTATTGTGATGCATCTCTGTTGGGTTTAGGTGGTGTTTTAATGCAGAATCAACAGGTAGTTGCGTATGCTTCGAGACAGTTGAAGGTTCATGAAAGGAACTATCCTACTCATGATTTAGAGTTGGCAGCAGTTGTGTTTGTCTTGAAATTGTGGAGACATTATCTGTATGGTTCGAGATTTGAAGTGTATAGTGATCATAAGAGTTTGAAGTATCTTTTCGATCAGAAAGAGCTCAATATGAGGCAAAGAAGGTGGTTGGAATTTCTCAAAGATTATGATTTTGGTTTGAATTACCATCCTGGTAAGGCAAATGTGGTTGCAGATGCTTTGAGCAGGAAATCCTTGCATATGTCTATGATGATGGTTCGTGAATTGGATTTAATTGAACAATTCCGAGATTTGAGTTTAATTTGTGAAAGTACTCCGAAGTGTCTTCGTTTGGGTATGTTGAGACTTACTAGTGGTATTCTAGAAGAGATCAGGATCGGGCAGAAATCTGATGTTAATTTAGTTGATAAATTGACATTGATCAACCAAGGTCAAGGTGGTGAGTTTAGAATTGATGAAAATGATGTTATGAGATTTGGCGATAGAGTTTGTGTTCCTGATGTCGCAGAAATCAAGAAGAGTATATTAGAGGAAGGACATCGCAGTGGGATGAGTATTCATCCGGGTGCCACGAAAATGTATCATGATTTGAAGAAATTGTTTTGGTGGCCGGGAATGAAAAAGGAAATAGCTGAATTTGTGTATGCATGTTTAATCTGTCAGAAATTGAAGATTGAGCATCAGAAGCCGTCTGGATTTATGCAACCAATGTTTATTCCAGAATGGAAGTGGGATAGTATTTCTATGGATTTTGTATCTGGGTTGCCGAGGACTCCTATGAATTGTGAAGCGATATGGGTCGTTGTGGATAGGTTGACTAAGTCTGCTCATTTTATACCGGTGCGAATGGATTACTCAATGGAGAGATTGGCACAGTTATATATTGAGAAAATAGTGAGTTTGCATGGAGTTCCTTCTAGTATTGTGTCAGATAGAGATCCGAGATTCACTTCGAAATTTTGGGAAGGATTGCAGAAGGCTATGGGTACTAAATTGAGGTTGAGTTCAGCTTACCATCCTCAGACTGATGGACAGACAGAGAGGACGATTTAATCGTTGGAAGATTTATTGTGTGCTTGTGTTTTAGAGAAGGGTGGAGCTTGGGATAGCTATTTGCCATTGATTGAATTTACTTATAACAATAGTTACCATTCGAGTATTGGCATGGCTCCGTTTGAGGCATTGTATGGTAGACGGTGTAGAACACCTTTGTGTTGGTATGAATCCGGAGAGAGTTCAGTAATTGGGCCAGAAATTGTTCAGCAGACTACTGAAAAGATCAAATTGATTCAAGAGAAGATGAGAGCTTCTCAGAGTCGTCAGAAAAGTTATCATGATAAGAGGAGAAAGAATTTAGAATTCAGTGCTGGAGATCATGTGTTTATGAGAGTTACTCCGATGACGGGTATTGGTCGAGCGTTGAAATCTAAGAAGTTGACTCCGCGTTTTATTGGTCCGTTTCAGATTACCGAAAGAGTTGGAGAAGTTGCTTATCGTATTGCTTTACCTCCGAGACTTGCGAATTTGCACGATGTTTTTCATGTTTCTCAGTTGAGGAGATACATTCCAGACCCATCTCATGTAATCCAAATAGATGATGTACAGGTGAGAGATAACCTGACAGTAGAAACATTGCCTATGAGGATAGAAGATCGGGAAGTGAAACAGTTAAGAGGTAAAGAGATAGCATTAGTGAAGGTTGCTTGGGGAGGTCCAGCAGATGGAAATATCACTTGGGAGCTGGAGAGCCAGATGAAAGAGGCTTATCCGGAACTGTTCGTCTAAGGTATGTTTTCGAGGACGAAAACTCTTTTAGTGGGGAAGAGTTGTAACACCCCAGTTTCAATTATTTGATTTATTTAAATTTGGGAAAATTATTTTATTAGAATTAATAAAATAAAAAGGAATTATTTATTTTGAAATATAGAGGAAAATAAAAGAAATAAGAAAATGCTGAGTTTTAAGTTATTGGGCTTGGATGTTGTTAGTAAAGAGTGGGGGTGCAAAAGAAGTAAAGATATGTTTTGGAACTCAAGTTTTTCTCATTATTCACGATAACACAGAAGTTGGGATTTTGGGAAGCAGAGCTCTGAAGGTACGAAGAACGAAGACCATCGCTCAAAAAGTTCAAAGCTGCTAATTGATAAGGTAAGGGGGGATATTACTCGATTTACCTTTGTTTATGGGTTTATGTACGGTTGATTTGGGTAATCGTAGGGAAAAACCCCAATTGTTAGATGTTAGTAGGGATCGATACCCTTAGGATTGAACTTTGTTAAAGAAGGTTTAGGTTCCCAATTTTATGAATTCAATTAACGATTTTAGGTTCCTAATGGGGGATTGGAAGTATATCTGCATGATCGTGAATTTACCTTAGAAGTTATAGGGATAACCCCAATGTTAGCAGATTTCCCCAAAAAGGACGATTAATCCCGGTTAAGGTGACTATGATGATTGTTGGTAATTAGGAAATTGATGTGTTGTTTTGAGTTATACAAACCTCGATGTCGTTAGGTACCGAAATGTGCGTTTTGGCTGGCATTTCCCGCGTTTGGCTGCTGTTCTGAGCTGCTGCAGGTACAGGAAAATCCTGTACGCGCTCAGCAACACGGGCCGTGTTGCACAACACGGGCACCCGTGTTGCTCTTCTGTGTTGGTAAAGTAATGTGTTTTCTGGACACATTACAACACGGGCCGTGTTGCACAACACGGGTACCCGTGTTGATCCCCTGTATTGATAAGGATAAGATGTTTTCTGTACGCGCTCAGCAACACGGGCCGTGTTGCACAACACGGGCACCCGTGTTGATGCTACTGTGTTGATTTTCTGAACTTTGTTTTCAGTGCTTGATTGTGGATTTTATTGCCATGCTTTTGGATAGTGTTATCAAGCATGAATTATGATATGACTTGATATGATTGATGTTTAAATAGTATGCTGAGTGATTACATGCTATCCATATCTTGTTATGATTGATGTTGTTGATGTTGCATGATATGTTGATTGATGTTCATAGTATGCTGAGTGTTACATACTTTACATATCATGTTGCATTTGTTAATTCCCGTTGTGTGGAATTAACATAGTGGCCAATATACGTGTCCGCGATTTAATGGAACGTTGAGGTGGTAGCCGTGTCCGCGATATAATGGAACGGTGAGTTATCCGTGACCCGAGATTTAATGGGGCGGTGAAGTGGTACCACATGCATGGGTGTGTTGCATTACCTTGAATATAACATGAATGGATAATTTTTCCAATGTTGTATTTGATTGTTTGTATGCACGTATGGTTGCTAAATGGTTGATGATGTTTGATGTTAATTGCAAATATGAAAAGCAATATATTATGGGTATATGAATTGTAAAGGTTTTTGTAACCTATGAAATATGCTAATTGTTGGGTGATGCTTATGGTTCCTGAATTGATTGTTATGAACGTATAATCAAATGTATAATTGAGGTGCTCACCCTTACTGTTGAATATTTCAGATTGAGGAGCTTCGTTCAGGTGCTTGGCGAAGGCTTGTCGTTTCTAGTTTATTTTCGTTTTAGTATTGTCCGGGTCATGCTCTGATAGTTGTAACTCCGGGAACGTCTGTTTTGTCGAGCTGTTTTAGTCAGACTCGTTTAATTCCTTATGTTTTATTATAATATGATGTTGACATCTTCCAGGTGTTAATCCCTGATGATTTTGGAAAATATTATAACATTGATTTTATTAATTAAATTATTCCGCTGTGTAAACATGTATGAGTTACTACTACGTTATGCATGACAGGAATTTGTTTTATTAAAAGAGAATTGTGACATCCTCGATTATACATGTACTCTGATATTATGATTTTAGTGTTTGTGACATCCTCGATTATACATGTACTCCTAATGCCTTAAAGGCTGCCTGGCTACCACTAGGCCAATCACTTCTATTTATACATGTAATGAACAATAATAATAATAATATATGAAAAGTGCAAATATTGAATCAGAAACGCTCGGAATTCAAACATGCCTATGGGAGGTCGCCACGTTGGTTGTCTTCTTCCTGGCACCGTTGGTAAAAGTAAAACACTTTTACCTACGGACGTTTGTCTGTAGCTATAACCCCTGCCATTCTCAAAATCAATATAAGCATGATAAATGGAAACCAAAGCCATGGTTGAATTCGTCTGGTCCTGGTGGTTACATCGGTGGCCCTTTTATGGCCCAATTTAGCATGTACAGAAAACTCCCAAATCGAAGCTGTAAACCCTAGTAATGGTGAAGTTTCATACAAGCCATGAAAACGCAATTAAAGAATACAGAGAGCTTGCAAACATGATTGTGATCAAGAATGTACAATTATTTTATGCTATATGTGCAAGAATAGTGTTATTCGATTTCAAGAAAAGAGCTACGCCGTGGGTGACTTACAGTGTGATTTGGAGCTTGAAAATGCTTGGTTTTGATGGATTTGGCTTGCTGAGACTACCAGGAATCGATTGGGATAGGCAAGGAGTCTTGTATTGGCCTCCAAATGCAAATTCGATTCACCACTTTTTCTTGATTTTTCTAAGTTTCATTCTTGTTCATGCGCGTCTTTCTAACCTAGCTTTGAGTCTGCACGCCCTCTATATGTATTAAGGAAGGGATTAGGGTTGATAATTGATCTCAATCTTCTTCCATTGATGCATTGGATTCTTGATTTGATTCACTTTGAAACCTTTCCAAAAATGGCCTAAATCAAATCTTTTTGTGCATACGTGCCTTGATACGAGTTTGATTTGTTGCTAGCTGTGTAATAACACCTGAAACAAGCACAAAATCTTTGGTTTTCAATATTTTGGATTTTATAAGATTTGTTTTGATTTAAATTGAATTAATTCAAATAAAAATCAAAATAAATAATAAAAACATGATAAGCACAAGTGGCAAGGGCTAGAGCTCGTGGACTATGTTTCCAACTCAAAAAAAGTGAAAACGATTGGGCCCATTTGGCAAAATTTGATGTTTTGGGCATAGTTGACCTTTGGCAATTTTGCAAAAAAGGTCAACTTCACCAATGCATAACTTCCTCAATTTTGACCCTTTGGAGGTGTTCTTTGACTTTTTAGAAAGCTTGAGATGTCCTCTAATCAACCCTTTTTGTCTCATCTCAATTTGATATTCCATTCTCAAGTATGAATCTTTGATAAAAAAGGTGATTTTGTTGACTTTTCAAAATGACCTATAATGTCCAAATTCATAACTTATTGTGAGTGCATATTTTGAACTTGGGAGATGAAGATGGATTGTAGAGCATGGCTTTCTCTTCAAAATGAGCTTCTGATGGGTCATTTCTCACAAAGTATGAGAAAATTATGCCTGGTCAAAGTTGAGTTGACTTTTCCTACAAAACCCTAATTTAGCAACTTTTGAGTCTTGATGAATTATGAGCAATCCTTAATGAATCATGATCAACCCTTGATCAAATGATTAAATTTACTTCAAAATGAGTATGTTGACCAAAAATCTTGAAGTTTAACTATATGTGGGCCACAGTTGACTTTTGCCCTAGCATAGTCGATTTTCAGGCCTTTGAGCAATTGATTGAGCAAACTTCCTCTGCAAGGCTTGAAACTTGTCATGGATGATCTTGGGAACATATTAGGACAATTGAGCATTTGGGTTCCCTTGGACTCAAGTACCTTGATGCAACATGAAACCCTAATTTGAGGTAGACTGCCTTAGTAGAGGGCTTGTCTGGCCAACCCTTGGACTACCTTGAGCAACTTGAGTATCATTCTTGAAATGTTTTGAGGAATATGGGAGGAAAAATTTTGGGGTATAACAGTTGCCCCTGTTCAATCTTCTTAAGCCTGAGGATTTAGAATGTCTTGTCTGCCTTTCGTGATCCGAAGGTGGAAGATGATTGAACACTAGAGTGCCCAGAAATTTGCACTCGCATGAAGTGGTGTCCGTATTACGATATCGGGAATGGGCTGACAGATGCCATTTTGAAATTGCTGACGAGGGGATGGGCTTAAAGGTTCCATCCGAAGGAGTGTCGATCGCATAAGAGATTCCTTAGCGAGAGCTTGTATACCTGTTGTTAAGGAAGATTCCACTGGGGAAGGTTGATCTTTGTTGAGAGAAGTAGAATTTTAGGAGCTTCGGTCGTCCGCTATTCTGCTGGTGAGTCGTCTCAGTTTGAATTTTAGGAACTTTGGTCGTTTGTATTCTGCTGAGGAATCATCTCAATTGAATTTTAGGAACTTTAGTCGTCCGTATTCTGCTGAGGAATCATCTCTGTTGAATTTTAGGAACTTCGGTCATCCGTATTCTACTTAGGAATCATCTCTGTTGAATTTTAGGAACTTCGGTCGTCCGTATTCGACTGAGGAATCATCTCTGTTGAATTTTAGGAACTTCGGTCGTCCGTATTCGAATGAGGAATCATCTCTGTTGAATTTTAGGAACTTCGGTCGTCTGTATTCTACTGAGGAATCATCTCTGTTGAATTTTAGGAACTTTAGTCATCCGTATTCAACTGGGAAACCATCTCTGTTGTCTTTTAGGAACTTCGGTCGTCCGTTATTCAACTGAGGTAAAGGCTTCATAGCTTTGAATTTTGTGAGAATTCGATTGTATCCTTCCTGAAATGTAAAGGTTAGCTGTATGTAATGCATGATATGCATCAAGAAATGATGTTCTAAAAATAAATGAGATTGTGTTTTATGATGCGTATATACATGTGTCATGATGTATGGAAATGTGATGTTTTTTAGCTGGGGAAAATGAATCCCGGATTGTTGTTGAAGAAAAGAGTTGAATTCTTCGTTTCCGCTGGGGATAGTGAATGAAGATGTTCGTGAGAATAAACCTGCAGGCGAGGATGGCTCCTCTGGGGAATAAACTAACAAGGAAATGACTATATGGGGAGGTCATGCTCTGCTGAGGATTCCGCTGATAAATTCAGCTGGGGATGAATTACCATTACTGGTGGTAATGAACCCTGTTAGGAATTGAGTTTATGTTTATGAAAAGAATGAACTCCGCTGGGGATGATTTTCCAGTTGCGACTTCATTGGGAATAATCTTCTAGACTCTACTGGGGATAATTTTCTTTTTAAAACTCCACTGGGGATAATTTTTCATACTCCACTAGGGATAATTTTTCAATGATGGTGGTAGATAAACTCTGCTTGGGGAGAATATTGCCGACTCATTCGCGGTTGCGAGCCTCAGCTGGGGAAAATTTAACACCACTATCTTTCTCTTACTCTGCGGGGAATGAATGTACTTTAGTCATATTCTTCAGCCAAATCTATCCCTGTACCTGGTAGACAGAGCAACTGTAAGGTCTGGACATTTCTTATTTTGCCCCTGTTTTTGATATTCTGAGTAATTGTCTTTTGTTTCGCGTGTAACTATTCATGAGAAGCAATTAATGTCAAATGCATATATCAAAAATGAACATTGGACGTTCTTGCAAAACAAAACAGAAAAAGAAAATAGTTTGAAATTCATTTGTGAAAATGAATTGTATTGATTTTGAAATTAGCCTGTAAATAGGCGTTTTTGTACAAGAGGCTGACGTCCTAGTAAGAGAACGCCGCCGAACAAATAAAATTTATACAATTTGTGGATAACAAAGAAAACATATATGTGAATAATCCCACTGGGTTCCAAGCATGATAGTTGATACCGAAGTCTGGTTGCAAGGTGATCCAATGAGACATAGTGTTACGCCTTAATCCCTAACTTTTTCCTGGACCGCCCTTTCGAGTTTTCAGTCCACCGGGATACCCATTTTTTGCCCAAGCCGCCTTTTCAGGTTTTCGACTTGCCGGGTGTACAGATTTTTTCATTTTCATCCCTTATTTTTGCCCGAACCCTTTTGCTTCTCCAGGAAGCCCTTATTTTTGCCTAGGCCAGTCAACCTAGCGGGTCTTTGATTATGCATAGTATTTTTTCACTATGTCTGCATTGACGGGGTGAGGAAGTTCGTCACCATCCATGGTGGTTAGAATCATATCTCCTCCGGAGAAAATGTTCTTAACCAACAATGGCCCTTCGTAAGTAGGGGTCCATTTGCCCATAGGATCACCTTGTGGCAGTATTATGCGCTTGATTACCAGTTCCCCAACTTGATACTCTTGTTGTCTGACTTTCTTGTTAAATGCCTTGATCATCCGTTTTTTAGTACGTTTGACCATGACAAATAGCGGTAAGTCTCTTTTCATCGATTAAGTTCAGCTGATCAAGTCGGGTCTGAATCCAGTCATCTTCGCTCAAACCTGCATCCTTCATAATGCGAAGAGAGGGTATCTGAACTTCAATGGGCAAGACGGCCTCCATGCCATATACCAAGGAATAGGGTTCTGCCCCTGTTGACGTTCGCGCTGAGGTACGGTACCCATGAAGAACAAATGGTAACATCTCGTGCCAATCTTTGTATGTCACCGTCATCTTCTGCACAATCTTCTTCATATTCTTATTAGCCGCTTCAACAATCCCATTCATCTTCGGCCGGTAAGGAGAAGAGTTGTGATGCTGTATCTTGAACTGCTTGCAGAGCTCGGTAATCATTATATTGTTGAGATTTGTACCATTGCCCGTAATGATCCTCTCTGGTACACCATATCGACAGATCAGATTGTGCCGAATAAATCGTGCCATGACGTTCTTGGTCACTATAGCAAAGGAAGCTGCTTCAACCCACTTTATAAAGTAATCAATAGTGACCAGGATGAAACGATGCCCGTTGGACGCAGTAGGTCTGATCTCGCCGATCATATCGATGACCTACATTGCAAAAGGCCAAGGAGCTGTCAAGATGTTCAGAGGAACTGGAGGTATGTGCACCTTATCAACATAGACTTGGAACTTATGACAGGTCCGAGAATGCTGATAACAGTCGGCTTCCATGGTAGAACAATAATATCCTGCCCGAAGGATCTTCTTTACCATGGTGTGTCCACTGGAATGAGTCCCGAAAGTACCTTCATGTAATTCTACCATAATCCTTTCTGCCTCGTTCTTATCCAGACAATGTAGTAAGGTCGAATCATGGTTACGCTTGTAAAGGATACCATTACTGGTGAAGAACTTCACCGTGAACCTCCTTAGAAACTTCTTATCATTAACAGATGCACCCTCAGGATATTATTGAGCCTCAAGATACCTCTTCACCTCGTGGAACCGGGGTTTATCTGCTACCTCTTCAGTCTCAATGTCACAGCAATGTGCAGGTTCGTCTAACCTCTCAATGGTAATCTGGGGAGCCTCATTGTCCCATCTGACCTTGAACATAGAAGACATCGTAGCTAACGCGTCCGCCAACTGATTCTCTTCTCTAGGGAAGTGTTCAAAGGTTATCTCTTCGAAGTGTGGAAGCAAAGTCAACACATACTCTTTGTAAGGAATAAGAATTGGGTGCTTCGTATCCCACTCGCCTTTGATCTGACTGATCACGAGAGCAGAATCTCCGAATACACTTAAGAACTTAATCCTTAGGTCAATAGCTGCTCGAAGACCCATAATGCATGCTTCATACTCCGCCATATTGTTGGTGCAGTTAAAACATAGTCGGGCGGTGAACGGAGTACGAGAACCTTCAGGAGATATGATCACGGCGCCAATGCCATTACCCAAAGCGTTTAAAGCTCCATCAAATTACATAGACCATCGGGATCCCTCCTCAAGTTCTTCATCCGGTCCAGGTGTTTCACAGTCAGTCACCAACATGATGTTCTCATCCAGAAACTCAAAGTTCATAGATTGGTAAACGTCCACGGCCTGATGCGCCAAATGACAAGAAAATACACTTTTGTAATTTGCAATAGGAGATAAGGCCTATGACAAGAAAAATCATTTCTAAATTTTGTCGTGAAATATATTCAATATGAGGCTTTGGATTGGATTTATCCATGATTGAAAACACCCTCTAAATCTCTGATTCCAAACATAAACCCTCATGATGAGTCTAAGAGAAACTATTTGAAAATCTTGGTTTTATGCTCAATGTTTCATGTTGCTTTCGGACCAATTATTTTATTTTGTTTTCATGTGACATTGATGGAAGGTGAAGAAGGAGTCATAGCAAGGTGTGAGGACAAGTCGCCCGAAGATGGAACAATGAAATTTGAAGAATAATTGTCTTTTCTTTATATCTTGTAACTTGCGTTCTAAATTTGTAATTTAACTTCAATTTTTTCAAACTGAATTCTTTCTTCTTAGCTTTTTACTTTAAATTGTAACACCAAATGAAATTTACATTGCATTAGTAACACATCATGAATGAATGACACAATTTGTGAACTTGTTTGATCTTGAATACTTTAATTCAGAGATTTGAATGAATGATGATGAATTAAGTGAATCATGTGTGAGACTTGAACTAAGCTTTGAATAAGTGTTGTAATCTTGCTATTTGTTTCCAAATGAATAAATCTTCAATTCAAAATTTCAACAACAAATTCAAATCACCTTGGACAAACTTTAACATTCTCGAAACCCAAATTATCTTGCAATTGAAGTAACAAGCATTGGAGATAATGATAATACCTTGATCACAAAACGAGTCTATAATCAATCACCTCTTTTATCATGAATCAAACTTTTGTAACTCGAACCATGAGCCCTTTGTCTTGGCAAATTTTCCTTCACTTGATAACTTTATTCATAAAATAATGCACCTGAAGAATCCTTGTAAGAACATGATTGAGACTTGCAACATAGAAGAACATCCTCGAGATAAAACCCTAATCATAATATTTATATTGAGGAATGTTAACAAGCTCGAACATGAATGAGGAACCCTAATCCCTTTGCACTAGATGCTCAAAGATAAAGAAATTAGCTTGATGAGAAAATAAAACCACACACAACCCTAGTCCTCTAAAACCCTAATTCATTGACCTTGGGTAGGGAAATAAACCCTAATCCTTGGCCTTGATGAATCCTGATGGAGAAAAGATGTGAAATCGGATGAGTAAGAGGTCCCCTGATAACCATACTTCAAAACCTAATTCCACAGTCCGCTACTCAAGGAAGAACCATAGAGATCAACTGTATTTAATAATGAAGCCTCAATCCAATATGAAACCCTGATTAGCACAAACATTGATGCCTTAAATTACTGCTTTATTCAATGAAATTGTGATATGCAAATGAACTAGGGGAGATGATGTAGATGAAATGCGAAGTCTAAGCCATACAAAAGTAAAAGGTAGGATAAATTTAGGTAGGAGAAGGTTAAATACCAACACCTGAAATTTATCCTGGAGAGATGGTGTAAGCGTTATTTATTTGTGATGTCTACTGGGGAAAGAAAAATGTGTTTTCTGGTGAACTGGTCATTATGGATAAATGTGGTTGAATAATGATGGCTTGTACTAGGGTAACGGTGTCAATACAAGGTTCTCAAGGAAGTGGGCGTTACAGTGACTGAAACGATATGGTTGATGATGTCGTGGTGACTGACAGTAGGATTAATGACAACATGATAACTTAAAGGCGATGGGTAGAACTCGACGACAGCAGAGAATCTATCATATGGGATTCACGACACAAAAAGAAAGGTAAAGACAATTGGTAAAGATCGGCATATGATCTATGACCCAAAAGAAAGGATAACATAAGGGTAATATCTACGGGCAACCTACGACCCTAGAAAAGATAACGTGAGAGTAAAATCTACGAACGACCTACGATCCTAGAAAAGATAATGGGATGGTAAGATCTACGGGAGACCTACGACCCTAGAAAAGAGAACGTGAGAGTAAGATCTACGAGCAATCTACGACCCTAGAAAAGATAATGTGAGGGTAAGATCTACGGGCTACCTACGACCATATAAAAGATAACGTGAGGGTAAGATCTACGGGTGACCTACGACCTTAGAAAAAATAACATGAGGGTAAGATCTACGGATGATCTACGACCCTAGAAAAGATAACATGAGGGTAAGATCTACGAGCGACCTACGACCCTAGTAAAGATAACATGATGGTAAGATCTACGGACGACCTGCGACCCTAAAAAATATAACGTGAGGGTAAGATCTACGAGTGACCTACGACCTTAGAAAAGATAACGTGAGGGTAAGATCTACTGACGACCTACGACCCTAAAAAAGATAATATGAGGGTAAGATCTACGGACGACCTACGACCCTAAAAAAGATAACTTGAGGGTAAGATCTACGAGCGACCTACGACCCTAGAAAAGATAATGTGAGGGTAAGATCTACGGATGACCTACGACCCCAAAAAAGATAACATAAGGGTAAAATCTACGAGCGGCCTACGACCCTAAAAAATATAACATGATGGTAAGATCTACGGATGACCTACGACCCTAAAAAGATAACGTGAGGGTAAGATCTACGAGCGACCTACGACCCTGGAAAAGATAATGTGAGCATTGAGAGTCGGGGAGTTCAATATACTGGCACCACGGCTTATTTTGGTTGATGGTGTAATGACAGATGTCAACATGGAATTATGAGGATGATATTCTTTGTGGGTATATTTTGTTGATTTGAGGATTGATTTGGGGCTTTCGTGCAAGGTACCAAATTTGGCTTATGCTTCAAATGCATTTTGAAGTGTGGCGCGATGATCCATTTCGATGGATATGCTATGCATTTAAGTATTCAATGTACTATGCCATGATGATTATTATATGCAAAATGTGAGTGATGGGGCTCATTGGGGTCTGTTTCCCGTTGTCTTGAGATGTCAATGCAGATTGGTGCTTGAAAACTTCGAGAATTGAGTTATAGCCTTGGCAACTTCATTGGGGATTAAATCTTACTGAGGAGGAGTAGCTTGATCTGACATGCTGGACTTCTTGTTGATGACTGAGTAGATACATGGATTTCATCGAATGCCCCAAGTTTCTCAGTGTTAGAGAATCATATGCTCAACCGTCTGTAAGGAGGTGACAAGGATGAAAGCCTGGTCGAGGATACCATTACGACTTGCTACCTGCATAGAAAAACAATATTGAACGCCATGGAAATCCCTTGGGATGCCTTCATGTCCATGTAGTGTCGTGTTTCACATCTTAGCTTGTGATTATTACTGCGTTATTATTTTTAATGCAATGCTTAATAAAGAATTTAAATCACGATTCGCATATGAAAAATAAAGTAAAAAGGACATAACAAAGATTTTTTTGGTTGAAGGGCAAATTTTTATTAATGATTTCGTACATGGAAACAACTCCTAAATGATGAAGTTGCAAAGAAAAGACAAACTACAACAGGTAAAATGGCAATAAGAAAATCTCAAACTTCCATTAAAATTGATATTGCCATAGTTCCCATATCACGGATCGTCCTGGTGATGTGCTTCCGAAGGATAATAATTGAATTGATTCATCCCATGTTAGGAGGGTGTACTTGTTATTCGGGAAGAGCTTTCAGACTGCAGTCTCTCGCTTTTTGTCCCTAATTTTTTCCTGGATCGCCCTTTCAGGTTTTCAATCCACCAGGATACCCATATTTTTCTAAGCCGTCCTTTCGGGTTTTCGACTTAGTGGTTTATTCTCTTTTTTTTCTTTTTCCTTTTTTAGCCCTGACTTTTGCCGAAGCCGCCCTTTTAGGTTTTTGACTTAGAGGGTCCTTTTATGTGTAGTATTTTTTGACTGAGTCTGAATTAAGTGGAAGTGGTACGTCTTCCCCATCCATGTCTGTCAAGATTAGAGCACCACTTGAGAAAGATTTCTTCATGATGTACGACCCCTCATAGTTGGGAGTCCACCCTCCTTTTGGATCAAAGTGAATTGGGAAAATCTTCCTTAAGACTAGGTCACCGGTGTCGAACTCTCGAGGTTAAATCTTCTTGTAAAATGCCCTCTTGAGACGCTATTGATATAACTGACCATGAAAAATGGCTGCCATGTGCTTCTCTTCGATGAGATTGAGTTGGTCGAGCCTTGTTTGAATTTATTCAGCTTCATCAAGCTTAGTATCCATCAGGACCCTTAATGAAGGAATTTCCACTTCAATTGGGAGTACCGCATTCGTACCATAGACTAGTGAAAATGAGTCACCCCCGTGGAAGTACGCACCGAAGTTCGATATCCGTGTAGAGAAAAGGCGTAGTTCTGATTGGAGTTTTGTAGGCTATCTTATATCACCATAGAGCTTCGTGTAACTTAGATGACCAATCTTTCCTATAGGTTGCTACCGTTCTTTCTAATATTTGCTTAATCTCTATGTTGGATACCTCTACTTGCCCACTTGTTTGTGGATGATAAGGTGTTGCGACATGATGTCGGACTCCATACTTCACTAATAATTTTTCTAAGATTTTGGAAATGAAATGGAATCCACCTTCACTGATAACGAGTCTTGCTACACCAAATCTTAGGAAGATTATGTTCTTGAAAAGCTTGACTACTACTTGTGCGTCATTTGTTGGAGAGGCTACATCCTCGATCCATTTTGAAACATAGTCGACAGTAACGAGTATGTAGCGAGTTTCAAAGGAAGACGAAAAGGGTCCCATGAAATCAATTCCCCATACGTCAAATACTTCAACTTCTAGAATGCCCTTTTTAGGCATCTCGTCGCGTCTAGAGATGTTTCCATTGCGTTGGCATTGGTCGTAATTTTTAACCTCGATATGGACATATTTCCACAGATTATGCCAATAGAGGTCAGCTTGTAATATTTTAGCACAGGTCTTTGAAGTTCTTGCATGTCCTTCATAGGAAGCATCATGACAGTGGAAAATTAATTTTTCAATTTCATTTTTGAGAACAAATCGATGGAAAATACCATCGGCGCCTCTCCTGAAAAGCAAAGGCTTATCTCAACAATATTGTTTAAGATCATGAAAGAATTTCTTCTTTTTTTGATAAGATATATCAGGTGGAAGCACTCCGGCAGCCAAGTTGTTGACAAAATCGGTATACCATGTCAGTAAGGTTTTAGTGTAGACTGCTTCCACGACTTAATTTTTGTCTGCATCTTCATAAGTCACATGGTATTTGGTTGTAATACTTTCCAATTATAATTGGGCTACAAGGCATTCATAAGGAAAATCATCATTGATAGGTATATGATTTAATTTGATGTCTTCTATTCTGGATAGGTGGTCAACTACTACATTCTCAGTGCCTCTCTTGTCTTTTATTTCTAAATAGAACTGTTGTAGAACTAATATCCACCTTAGTGATATTGGTTTGGAGTCTTTCTTGCTTAAGAGGTACTAGATTGCAGCGTGATCTGTATAGATAAATATTTGTTCTCCTACTAAGTAAGAATGAAATTTATCTAAAGCAAACACAACGCTAACAATTCTTTTTCTGTGGTGGCGTAGTTCGTCTGTGCAGGATCTAGGGTTCTACTTGCGTAGTAGATTTCATGAAGCTTTTTATCCTTTCTTTTTCCTAGAACTGCACCTACGGCATAGTCACTTGCATCATACATTATCTCAAATGGCTCGTTCCAATCAGGAGGTTGCATAATAGGTGCTGAAATTAATGCCTTTTAGTGTTGTAAATGCGTCCAAGCATTTATCGGTGAAGATGAACTCAGCATCTTTCATTATCAGTCCGGTTATAGGTTTGGTTATTTTAGAGAAGTCTTTAATGAAACGTCGATAAAAACCAGTGTGTCCTAGAAAACTTCTTTTGTCTCTAATAGTTTTGGGCCGTTGAATATTTTCTATTACTTAAATCTTTGCTTTATCTACTTCAGTTCCCCTATCAGATACGATGTTCCCTAAGATAATTCCTTGTCGGACCATGAAGTGGCATTTTTCCTAATTTAGCACGAGGTTGACACTTACACATATTTTAAGTACCATTCCAAGGTTCGATAAACATCCTTCAAAACTTTCTCCACAGATAGAGAAGTCCTCCATAAAAACTTCCATCATACCATCTAGAAAATTAGAGAAAATGGACATCATACATCTCTGGAATGTTACAGGGGAATTATATAATCTGAATGGCATTCGTCGATAAGCGAGCATACCATAAGGATAAGTTAAAGTTGTCTTTTCTTAGTCGTCAGGATGAATAGGAATTTGGAAAAATCCTGAATAACCGTCTAAATAGTAGAAGTGAGACTGTTTAGCTACTCGTTCCAGCATTTGATCAATGAAAGGTAAAGGAAAATGATCTTTACGAGTGGCTTTGTTTAGATTTCTATAGTCGATGCACATTCTCCACCCGGTGTGAGTTCGTTATGCTATGGATTCTCCTTTAGCGTTGCTGACAAATGTAACACCTCCCTTCTTAGGTACGATATATACTCGGCTAACCCATTTACAATCGGATATTGGGTATATGATTCCTGCTTCTAATAGCTTTTCTACTTCCTTTTTTACTACATCACTTAGAATAGGATTGATTCTTCATTGATGTTCCCTAGAGGTGTTACAGTCTTCCTCCAACATAATATGGTGCATGGAGATATAAGGGCTTATTCCTTTTAGATCTGAGATGTTATAACCTAAAGCGGTTAGGTATTTCTTAGGACATGTAAGAATTTTTCAGTTTCTATTTGTCCTAGATCTACATTGAGTATAACTGGTCATTCAAGTTGTGTCTAGGAATTCATACCTTAGGTCTTTGGGTAGTGTTTTGAGTTCTATGGATAGCTTCTTTGGACAAGGTATAGAATTAGGAGTTATATCTAGGCATTCACTCAGATTTTCATCTTGTTATTCACGGCGTCGATTATCCTCTTCGAGAATTGGAGGTATAGGATTCTTCAATACTTCTGAAAAGGTGGTTTGTTGTTTCTCCATTTCTTTTACGCATTTATCGATTACATCTAAGAAACAGCATGAATCATCGATGGCTGGTGCCTTAAAGAATTTAGACAAGATGAATTCAACTTTTTCTTCTCCGACTTCGAAAGTTAGTTTTCCATTTTTAACATTTATGATGGCTCCTGCAGTGGCTATTAATGGTCTACCTAATATAATAGGAATATTGGAGTTTTCTTTAATGTCCATGATTATGAAATCAGTGGGGATATAGTATTGTCCTATATGTACATGAACGTTTTCTAACATGCCTAAAGGAAATTTCACCGATCATCTGCCAATTGTACGGACATCCTTGTTGGTCTTAGTTCTCCCATTTTGAGTTTCTTAAAGATCGATAAGGGCATCAAACTAATATTGGCTCCTAAATCGAATAATGCTTTGTCTATGACAAACTTTCTGATTACACAGGGTATGGAAAAACTACCTGGGTCGTTCAGTTTAAGAGGCATGTTATTTTGGATTATAGCACTGCATTCAGCAGTGATAAATACAACTTCATTATTCTCAAGATTTTTCTTATTGGATAAGATTTCTTTAAGAAATTTAGCATATGAGGGAATTTGTGTGATAACTTCTGTAAAAGGTATGGTAATGTTAAGTTTCTTCAGAAGTTCAACAAATTTATTGAATTGCCCTACATTTTTAGACTTAGCAAATCTTTGAGGATGTGGGATAGGTGGTTTATAGGGTAGCGGAGGCACATAAGGTTCTTCATTTTACATGACCTCTTCACCATCACCTTATTTTTCTACTTCCTTTGGCTTAACTTCCTTCTTAGTTCTTTTTCCATGTTTCTGGTACATGGTTGGGTTCTCGACTCTAGGTTCAGTTGGTCCGCCTAAATCTGTCTCACTCTGAAGTGTTATGGAATTAGCATGTCCCTTTGGATTTGGTTGGGGTTGTCCAGGAAAAGTTCCAGGTGGAGCAACTGTAGCTGATTGCTTTTAAGCCACTTGGGAGATTTGTGTTTCTAACATTTGTTGTGTGTGGCAAGAGAATCAACCTTATTTGTCAGTTGCTTAATTTGTTCACTGGTGTGAATATTTTGATTCATGAAATCTTTATTAGTTTGAGTTTGGGTGGCTACAAATTTTTCTATCATTATTTAAATGTCGGACTTCCTAGGGTTATTCGGATATTTAAGACATTTGGGTGGTTTTCTGATATCCTGGAGGTGTAGTAGAAGCTTGTCCAGGTGTATACAAAGTGTTGTTGATTTTTTATGAGAAGTTTTGATGGTTCTTCCAAGCAGGGTTATAGTTATTCCCATAGGGGTTTCCTTGAGCATAACTCACTTGATCAACTGGTACTACTATTAAGAGTGGACATTCGAGTGTAGCATGCACGTGAAGTCCGCATAAATCACAAGTTGGAGCTATTGCAGCCACGATGACTGCAGGAGTTGTGGTCAAGCTTTCTATATTTTGGGTAAGGGCTTCTACCTTAGCGTTAACTTGGTCTAAGCTACTAACTTTGTGCATACCGCCTTTCGTTTGAGGTTTCTCCACCATGGTTCTATCGCTTCCCCACTGATAATGATTTTGAGCCATACTTTCAATAAGTTGATAGGAATCGTGGTATGGTTTATCCATTAGTGCACTGCCAGCAGCAGCATCAATCGTTAATCTTGTGTTGTACAAGAGACCATTGTAAAAGGTGTGGATGATTAGCCATTCTTCTAGATCGTGATGCAGACAGAGTCGCAACATGTCTTTGTATCTTTCCCATGATTCGAAGAAAGATTCGCTTTCCTTTTGTTTAAAACTGTTGATATTGGCTCTTAGCATAGCCTTCTTACTCGGCAAAAAATATTGCGCTAGGAAAACTTTCTTCAACTCGTTTCATGTGGTAACAGAGTTTGATGGTAAAGACTGGAGCCATTCTCTGGCCCGTAGTGAGAAAGGAAAAAGATGAAGTCTTATTGATTCAGGGCTGACACCATTTGCTTTCATTGTGTCTGCATACTGCACAAACATGGACAAATGAAGGTTTGGATCGTCCGCAGGACATCCTGAAAATTGGTTTTGTTGGAAAGATTGTAATAACGAAGGTTTTAACTCGAAATCATTTTGTGCAATGGCGGGAGCACCAATACTGTTATGGGGTTCCTCTTGCGATGGGGCAGCATAATCCTTCAAAGAGAGATTTTAGGGCCCTTCAGCCATTCTTGGTTCAGGAAGAGAATATTTAGGAAGATTGAATTCGGGAAGGTTGTACTTGGTTTGGTATTCTCTAATTCGGCGTCTTATACTAAGAAAATGCTCGTCCTCGTCGATTGGTTGCTCTAATTCTTCACTTTGAGAACGAGTGCTTGGCATACAATTAACGGTTAAAATAAAATAAAGTTTGTTGCCTTAGTCTATACTGCGTAACAATGTATTCATAATATTGACTAAATCAGTCCCCGGCAACGACGCCAAAAACTTGATAGCGACTTTGAGAGTCTATCGGGTGTAGAGACTACAAGTGCACAGTCTAATCATGTAGTTTTAAAAGATATCAAACCCACAAGGACTGATGGTCAAACTACTCTTATCTAGGGTCACTATGTAAAGATAAGGCTAATTATAAAATTAGGAAGTTGGGGTTTAAACGGGAATTAACTAAGATCTAATAATTGATAACAGGACACCGGTATGTAACTTGTTGACTTAAGGGATTCAATAAGTCATTGGCATAGTTTTAAGTATTAAAACATTGATTCAGTGGAAACTATTAATTTAAAAACCCTTGTCTCACACTTTTATTCTATCGATTCAGGCCATATTATTAAACTTAAATGAGTGATCTCGCTGTGTCATTTAAAATTTAAAAGTATTTTTTGAAAACAAATAGATTCCAATTAATTTTAAAGCGCTCTCGCTGTTTTTAAAAGTAATGTTCAATCACCACTATCTGGTTAAAATCTCAAAATCTCGCTCTGTTGATTTTATCCTTAGTCTGTCTTTTACTCTCGCAACAAAATAATTTAATATCGAAATTTGAAATCAAAACCAGAAAAGTCTTTTTGTAAATTATTTATGCCAATTAAATATCGAACCCCTTCGGTTAGGACTTCACATACCGGTTTTGGAAAAATTAGCCAAGCATTATTTTATTGCATGATAACATAAAATAAAAACATACATTCAATAACATAGGCATGGTAAAAATAAAATAACTATATTTAAAATTGGAATCTAGAATAAAACACTGAAGAATAATAGTGCAATATGTTATCCTCCACAAGCGGGCAGGATTAGCTTCAGAACAAAATATTCGAAGAAATGTAAATAAGCCTAAATGAAATTCTGGAAGCTAGAACGAAACTAAAGTTGAAATATTCCCTTGATGTGAAGAAATATTGCTTTAATGGTAATGGTTTTCTTTGCTTGCGTAATTCTAAACGAAACTAGAAAAAATCAAAAACTGTAAAACTGGAATAAAATAACAATGTTGCAGTATGCAGAAAAATATGAATTTGGAGCAGGTGTGCATCCCCCACAGTTTTGGTAACTTTCTTGCCTTTATAGATTCAATATGCTGGGAAAAAATAGGAACACTTCCTTGATCTCCGTTCTGCATGCGTGGAGAATCTTCATCAAGTCGTGCGTTTCATGGATACATTTTTGTAATTGATATATGACTTATATGACTTGTAATGAGTGTCATGCGATGTGGCGTGGGGCACGTATTTCCATTCTATGCCAGTCGGGACAAGAAGTGTGCCGAGGGGCACACTTTTGGACCTTGTGACGAGCCGGATGCGCCTGGGACGGGAGGCATGGCTTCTGATACAGAACGCTTTCATTTTTGCTGCTAAAGTGCCATTTCTTCTTCATTTATCCAATATTCTTCTTCCTTTTCTCATTTATGCTTTGTAGAAACTAAATACCTGAAATATGCTGCAAATACTACAAATAGAGACATAATGCGACATAATAAATGAAGCATCGAAAGCTTTATCTATGTAAATCGGGTGGAATATGCTATAAATTTTCGTGTTATCAATGTTCGATCTTCCGTAATTGTTTGTAAGTCTATCCATGGTGCCATAGAGGCTCCAGGTTTTGTGACTTTCTTCACCGGGAGCGTAACCATTATAGCCAATTCTAAGACTTGGAATGTCGTCTCCACACAATTTTCCTTTGATGAGGAACTTTAATTTTTGATGTAGGATTGAGGTGACAACTCCTACAGCGTGAATCGAAGGTCGCCCGAGCAGGAAAGTATATGTCGGTTCTATATCCATTACTCGAAAGGTGGTGTAGAACATATACGAGTCAATATTTACTAGGAGATCCACCTTTCTAAACACAATGCTTTGATAACCATCGAAAGCTTTGACTACTATAGAACTTGGTCTTATAACGATTCCATCCATTCTTAGTTTCATTAAACTAGCCTTTGGTAGAACATTGAGGGAAGAACCAATATCAATGAGTACTCTGGATAGGCTAGTTGTCCCTATTTGGATTGAAATGTTCAATGCTTTGTTGTGAGCTCTAATTTGTGGAGGTAACTCACTTTCATTGAAGCTTAGGTGTGTTAATAGTTTTAGATTAGCCACGACTCCATCAAATACGTTTACTGCGATCTCCTTTGTAATGTGGACATAAATTAGAATTTTCATTAGAGATTCTTGGTGCGCCTATGAATTGATCAGTAATGAGAGTATTAAAATCTTTTCTGGGGTTTGGTGTGGTTGATCCAACACCCTATAATCACTTTACTTAATCATTTTCAAGAATTTGCCAGCCTCTTGATCAGTGGACGTCTTACTAGGAGGTTCTTCTCCCTATTTAGTTTCAGACGTAACCTTTCCTTTATTCTTAGTCAATGTATCATCCTTCTTGTATTGATCTGGAGCGAATACGCAACCACTACAAGTCATGCCACTTGTTCCTGCTATATTTGTAACTGCATGTCCTTGTCTTGTTGATGGTTCACATTCTTGCTTATGTCCATTGATATAGACAGTAGTTTCATAACCCCATGGCACAGCTTTATCACTTTCATAAGGAGTGGGAGACGACCCCCTGATCACCATTGTACTATTCAGAAGCACTGGTATTATTATTGGTATTTTTGTAGAGATGGATTCTCCACAAGGGATTACAAGTGGTTTATTTTCAAAACTTAAACCTTGGCAAGGAATCACCAATGGTCTTAATTTATTCCCATTGATTGAAGCTACATATCCTTCCTCAAGGTAATTCCCAAACTGGACTATCCCTAGATCAACCAATTCCTCCAAAGTGTTCTTGAAAGCATCATTGTGTTCTAAGAGAAATATGTGTTCCAATAAATGCTCCTTTAACATATCTATTAGAGAATTTACTCGTTTAGTCTCTTCGTGATCAGTGACTATCTCGATTGTGTTCACAATTGGACCACTATGTTAACGCATATGTTTTGTCTTGATATTCGGCTTATCAAAGGTGATATCTTGGGAGTCCTATAAATCTTGAACCTTGTGTCTGAAGGCCCAAAATTTCTCAATGGTATGCCTTGGAGAACTGGCATGATATTCTCACATTGCATTTTCATCATATTTAGGTGGAAGTGACCCAATTGGAGGAGCAAGTGGCGTCAGCTCTAGAAAGGATGCCTTGATTAATTGTTTTAGTAATTAATTGTGTGGTATAGGGAGAGGATCAAATCTTCTTGGAGGTATGTCAAACCTATTTTACTGTTGTTCTTTTGGCATGACCAATGGTTATTGTGCATTTTGGTGGGTAGCAACACTATTAGTTTCTCCTGCCGTCTTCTTTGAGATGTTTGGAATATGGTTTTTTGGTTTGTAAGGAGTACTAGATGATACCCCTTGTATCTTGCCACTTTTCACACCAGCTTAAATTCGTTCGCCAATTGTCACCAAATCAGAGAATCTGGAGGAGACGTTCCCTACCATTTTCTCAACATGGCTGGAGATGAACCGTCTTCTGATTAATTTGTCAATCCGTATATGCAGTCGGATGAAAACTTAAAAGAGAAAGACAAATTTCGTAACAGAGAAGAATATATCAGAGCCATCAAAAAATTCCACATGCTCAACTCAGTCGATTTTAATATGGACTGTGTAAATCCAGAAAGGTACAAGATCAAGTGTGTCCACCCTGATTGTATGTTCAAGCTCACTGCATCATACAAATTAAGAGGTGATTGTTGGGTCATAGGTTCCATGTATACCCACAGTTGTGTCAGTTCTACTCAATCACAGTATCATCGAAAACTTAATTATGATCTCATTTCTCAAGAAATCCTACCACTCATCAGCAACGATCCATCATTGAAGGTGAAAACCATAATCTCCCACATCACTATGGTATTTAAGTATATCCCGTCTTACCGAAAGGCGTGGTTATAAAAGACCAAGGAGATTGAAAAGGTATATGGAAACTGGGAGGAGTCATACCAAGAACTTCCTCACTACCTGAATGCACTCCAGAATTATTCTCCGGGTACTGTTTACATTCTGGAAACAGTGCCAACATACGCCCCGGATGGTAGTCAACTCAACGGAAATGGAATATTCAGTCGAGTGTTTTGGGCTTTTCAACCTTGCATCACAGGGTTTGCGTCATGCAAACCAATTATACAAATTGATGGGACTTGGTTGTATGGGAAATACAAAGGCACGCTACTGATGGCAGTTGCACAAGATGGCAACAACAACATTTTCCTAATTGCCTTTTCCCTGGTCGAGGGGGAGACTGGTGGTGCTTGGAACTTTTTTCTCAAAAATATGCAAACACATGTGGCTCCTCAACCAGATCTCTGTTTGATCTCGGATAGACATGCATCCATTAAAAGTGCATACAATAATCCTGCAAACGGTTGGCATGACCCTCCTTCTACGCATGTCTATTGCGTTAGACATATCATCCAAAATTTCACGAGGGAGATAAAAGACAAAACACTTAGGAAAGCGGTTATGAATGCGGGATATGCATTGAAACAACCTACGTTCAAATATTATCGCAACGAGATCCGTTTGTCAAATTCGGAAGCCGGTAGGTGGATCGACAATATTCCGGTGGAAAAATGGACTAGGTCATACGACAATGGCCAAAGATGGGGCCACATGACAACAAATCTAATTGAATCGATGAATGGGGTATTCAAAG
Source organism: Vicia faba (assembly GCA_948472305.1). NCBI lineage: Eukaryota > Viridiplantae > Streptophyta > Magnoliopsida > Fabales > Fabaceae > Vicia > Vicia faba. Next base: position 931,405,415 of record OX451735.1, on the reverse strand, counting down.
GCATACAAAACCTCCCGGTCACTGCTTTGGTTAAATCAACATATTTTAGGATGGCTTCGTTGTTTGCCAAAAGAGGTTAAATATGGAATGCGGTGTTGCAATCTAGACAACTATGGAGTGAAAGCTGCATGAAGTACATTAAGGCAGAAAGTGCCAAACCCAACACCCATATGGTTATATGATTTGACCGGCACAGCCACAACTTCATTGTCAAAGAGACAATCGACCATAACGAGGGCCTGCCAAGACAAGAATATAGGGTTATACTACCTTCTCGTTGGTGCGGTTGTGGCAAGTTTCAAGCCTATCATATGCCTTGCTCTCATGTCATTACCGCGTGTGCCTATACTCATCAAGACGCGCTACAACTTCTGTCACACATTTATAAATCTGAAACGTTGCTCAACGTTTACAACAACAGCTTCGCTTGGGTAGCAAAACCAGATTATTGGCCTGCATACGACGGCTAAATAGTATGGCACAATGACCAAATGCGAAGGAATAAAAAGGGTCGTCCTAAAAGTAAGCGCATCACAACCGAAATGGACTCCCTTGACAAGCTAGAATGAAAGTATGGTTTATATCGTCAAGTCGGACACAATCGCAAAAATTGTCTGAATCGGGCTACTCCCTCGACCACATAAAAGTTGTATTACAAAAAATCTTTCCTTTATTATGTTGTAAACATTAAGGTTTTTCGTTAACAGAATTTGTTACAATAAACATTGCACGAACAAGAAAAAAAACACGATAAACCGTCTATGAAATTACAACCGTTAAAACAATTTCATCTGACCCATGCATCATAAACATTACGTCGCTGTCTGTTTTTACTTCCTCCAACCAAACATTAGGTCTTCCTGTCGCAAGTGAGGTTGTTATTCATCTTCGCTGGATCCTTCTAATTTTTCTCCCACCACGGTGTCTCCATCTAGCCATCGCATCAACTCCCGCTTCAGACGCTCCATGGAGTGAATGTGCCAGAATTTCATTTTCATCGGAGGTTTTGTGGCGGAGAAGATAACGTAACCATCTCTGGTAAAAATCATTGGCGATGTCATGACGCAAATAACAGAGTAAAAAATAACAAAATAGTGCGAGAAAGTGTGAGAAATGACGGAGAAACAGACGAATTATTTATAAAAACAACATTTTTCCCTATGAGCCAAGTGAGATGGCGCCTCCTCTCACTTTTAAAGTGCATGCGCCATCTCACTTGGCTAAAAGAGAGAGGAGGCGCCAAGTGGGATGGCGCCTAGGGCATAATGCTGAGTGGAGGCGCCAAGTGAGACGGCTCCTCCCTTGGGGAGTCTTCTGAAACATGGTGATTTGCGTAATTTTTTCCGAAACATGGTTATTTGTGAATTTTTTTTTAATACATGGTTATTCAAAAAAAAAATCGGTGAAATAATGCAATATTTAATAAGAGTGTTGCTGAAAGTGTGTGTTTCATAAAAGGGTCTCAACCTTATGAAATAACATCACTTTGTTAAACATTCCAGATTCAGAAAAAGACATTAGAAAACTAGAGAATACTATAAAAAGACATTACTTGAATGATTTTAAATAATTTATAAATAATTTATAAATAAAAACTTTTCTATTTAAAAAAAAATGCTAAAACAATTTGTAAAATACTTGAGATCATCTCTGACTTTTCTATGTTTTCTTTTAGTTTTTATTTGATGCTTTGAATATAGTTTGTTATTTTGCCTTTTATTTTCATTTAAAAAAATAATTTTTTTATTTTGTTTATTAAATGCAATATTATTTTTATATATATTCTGTTTGATCTTGAACTGTGGGATTTTAATCATGAGCTTCATTAACATCATTGGATCTTGGGTGTTGAGTTTAATTCCACCAAAATGGATGAATGATTTTAATAATAGCGTGATTAATTTCTTTGGTTCAAATGTGGAATTCAAATCTTATCCCCTCCCTCTTCATCTTATCCCCTTCTCACTTGTGCTACATGTTGTTAGAGGATTATGTACATATCATTTCTCCAAACATATGGTACATAGATTGTTATTGACCAGCCTCAAAATAGGTGTGACTTCTATATAAGTCCACTTACGATTGCTTAACATAGCACTAAATTTTGTCTCGATTCAAGAAATGATCATTCATGGCCCAAACTTATGTTTTCAAGCCCAAGTATGTTTAACTTAAAACGTTTGATCCAATAACCTTGAGGTTCATTATTAGGAGGCTTTGGTCTTATCAATCCTCTAATGAACCTTCATAAAATTTGGGCTAAATGAATCATTTAAACATCGTTAATCATTTGCTGTTTCCTCGAGAATTTGAAATGAATGATATACTTGACAAAAAGCAAATGAAACTTTTTGTTGAGAAGCTTTGATTTTATCAATCTTCTAATGAGTTTTCAAATGCAAGTTTCTAGATGGTCACTCAACTAACCTCTAATTTCTAACTCACTAACAATTGACTTTATTTTATGCTTTTACTTTACGTCTTTACTATCACACGCCATTTATTTTATCATTTTCATTTCATGCTATTTTCATCTTTGCTCACTTGAGCACTTATCTTTATGTCATTTTTATTTTTCTGACTTGAGCTTTCATTTTCTTTTTGAAGACACTTAATAATCAACTTGAACAATAAAAAGCTTTAAGGTTACTTGGACTATTTGGTTACTATCCTTGGCATTATGGAGTTATGGACCTCTTGGACTTAGGATTAGAAGCCTTGACTACCCTTGAGACCTTGTGACTTCTATTTTTATTTTGTCTAGAGTTCTTGGGGTTTACCCAGAGACATTGGGTTGTTTTTTTCTTTGTGTGCAGGTAATTCTGATTATGTGATTTGTCTAAGATTGGGAATTTCTCTGTATACAACTATTACTCTGCCTAATTTTTATGAAGACTTAATTCATTTGAAGTTTGGTATTCTTAAGAGATTTAATATCTTTGCTTGTTTGGTTTCAATCCAAAGGATGAGAATTCTACATTGACTCATTGTGTCAAGTGTTGGCTTCTTGTTGGTTAGAAGGTTCTTTTCCCTAGCTTTTACCTTATGCCTTAGAATAGTCCCTTCATCTCCTCCCATCTTCTTTAACTTCAAAAATCTTCTCCCTCATTTTCAAAACTATTCTTGTTTTCTAAACTTGAACCTCTTTCATAGTAAACTTGGACTCAAGTCCGTGCATTTTAAAAAAAAACATTTTATTAATCAAACTTTAACCAACTTAGTAATACTTTGACATTTTTTGTGAGAAGACTAAAAGTCAGTCAATCTCATTCAAACCATTTTTGCCACTTTGGCTTTTTACTTTAAAATTTTCTCAAAAGATTAGACTATTGTCAATCCTTGTAGTGATGCGAGCTACTATACTTCTATGATAGGTAGTGAAGTGAGACATTTTCCACTTGGGCGTTGAGCGAGGCTTTGTTGATTTTAAAAATCCAAGTTATATCCTCTACTTTGAGATGATGCAAATTCTCTTTTCTCATAATCTTGGGTAGTAAGTATGATTTCCACTCTGATATGATGATGATGTCTCGTCTCTAAAATTAACCAACACATTTGTGTTTTAAAATTTTTAAAGGTGAACTACGAGTACCCTGATCCCATATTACAAAGAAGGTGGTACCTAGGCACTAAAGGTCCGCAACCGTGGCGGGTGCAAAAATTGTAAAAAAATAAACTGTTTTTCTCATCTCCACCATCTATTTTTGTATACAACACTTATAGCCCAAATACACAAATTTTAAAAGAGGTTCATGCGGAGTACTGTACATGCTTAGGGTTATAATACCTTCCCTTTGCATAACCAACCCTCGTACCTAGATTCTCTCTCCCTCTTTTTTTGGGTTATTCACTCTTTTCTCATTCCTCTAGAAACAATAAAGTGCAGTGGTGATATTTTTTTATTTGATTTGTGCGAGTCAAGTCAATCCAATGGTATAGTCTCAACATTTCTACCGATACAGAAAAATGGCGACTTCACTGAGGAAAGATCGACCAAATGCTGGTCCATCTCTAAGTTGGTTGAGCCTTTATTTATTTATTTGTGTATGTGCTATTTTTTGTTGTATATTATATGTTATATTTATGATTGTCTGGATTTTCCTGGTTTTCGGGGTGCTTGGTGATTTCTCATAAGTCCTTTACCTGGACTTGGGAAAACTTAAGATAGGATGGGTGGTATAGTCATGTTAGCTTTAAGGGAGTAATTCCAAAAAAGGAGACATAAGATACCCCAGTCAGTGGAGGCCCCTTTGACTGTAGTTTCGTTTACCAAGTAATCGGGAAGGCATGCTGCTTTTGACCTGGGAGTCTGTTGAAATTAAGGATTATAGAACCCTTAACCAATCTTGGTCTTTTAGGTGTAGTGCGGAAAATAATGACGGAGTAATCCGGAAGTGGTTGTCATGCGATACTACACTCAAACGATTTTTTCTTGAGAATATTACTAATTATTGAGTTAATCGGGACGTTGGTAATATCCGAAGGCAGGATATAGACTCTGGGAACCTTTTAGAACCTTGTTCAGCAGGTGATAAAATATTAATCCATACCTTATGGGTAGTACCTTTGACTTCATGCTCGTGATGTCGAACCTATGAACCCCCATGTTTGTGATCTTGTGTGTGATTGTTGCATCATGCATTCATGCACCCATTCAAGGTGTCTTCGATTGGCTTTGAGACATGGTGTTTTTGATTGGCGCCTGAGAAGTTTGTTTTGCAATTGGCATCTGGAAAAGGAGCTTCTATTGGGTATCTAAAGCCCTTCGATCAGGCTTTGGTCCGCAAGTCTTTGATTAGGCTCCAGGCCTCCTTCGATCAAGATAAGTTCATAAAGTCTTCGATTGGGCATTGGGCTTCCTTCGATCAAGTTAAGTTCACAAGGCTTCGACTACGTAAGACAAGAACCCCCTACAAGTTTGTTTTGATTCACAAGGGCAGAGGCTTCCTCTGTGCTTGCTTTCAATGCACAAGGCCAAGACCCTTTCAACTGGCCATCAATTCACAGAGTAATGACCTTCTCATGCTAACATCCACAAGGCATTGGTTGCCTTTTTGCCACCTTTGACTGGGCATTGGTCCCCTTTGAAATAGTTTTTCACACTTCGACATGCATGATAGTCCCTTCAAAGGCACATTCATGAGGTCCCTTCAAAGAAGCATTCATTGGTCCATTCGAAGGACACATGGTTACTGAATATAAGATTTTCTTATGATGGGTCTTGGTCGTACATGTGGCCAGGCCCGGGCCTGTTGTGCAATGGCATTCGAAGGTGGTGACAAAGGAGGCTTCGATTGGCCAGAATGAAGTTTTCTTTTGGTTTATTTGAATCAAGCAGCTAAGGCAAATAGATGGGTCCAATTGAAAGAGCCTTGAGGAGAAATTCATAGCCAATCGAAGAGCAAGGATAAGGTGTACCTGGAAGGCATGTTAACAAAGTGTCCTTCGATTGGCATATCAGAGCAAGATGTCTTTAGATGATCAAGAAATCAGTGCAGAAGCTTACTGATCGAAGAAGCTCTAATAAAGAAGTTTTTGAACACTTCGAATCAAAACTCTAGGCTAATCGAAGAGCAACACTGAATGGCATTCGAAGGAGCCAAAGTTTCCAGGTTCATTCAACCTACGAAAATGGCAAGAATGTAACATAAATGGATGATTATAAAATTCTTGAAGGCCATGTTAAAGACTTGATTCTTTCCATATTTATCAAGCTTCGACCAAAGGTATCCCAGGCTTTCGATTCCAATCAAGTTGGAGGCCCAAAACAACTCAGAGCAAGCTGGCAGAAACGCATGATTGGATCAAATATGGCAAGTTTTCATGAAAAATCAAATCAAATCTCTCCCACATGATTGTAGCGGTAGAAATGTTCAAGACTAAGCCATTAGATTGACTAGAATTTATACAAATCAAAATAAAAATCGCCACCACGCTTTATTGTTTCCAAAGGAATGGGAAAATAACGAATAACCCAAAAAAGGGGGGAAAGATTCAAGGTAAGGGGGTTGGTTATGCAAAGGGAAGGTATTAGCACCCTAAACATCTACGGTACTCCGCAGGAACCTCTTTGTAAAATCTGTATATTTTGGCTATATAATGTGTTTTATATAAAATGGAGGGTGGGGGTAAGAAAAAGAAATATATTTTTATGATTTTTGCACCCGCCGCGGTTGCGAACCTTTAATGCCTATGTACCACCTTTCGTGCAATAGGGGATCAGGGTACACGTAGTTCCTCTTTTTTTTAAAAAAAATTGAAACACAAGTGTGTTGGTTGATTTTAAGAGATAAAACATCATCGTCATTGTCCGTGTGGAAAACATACTTACTACCCACAATCATGAGAAAGGAGAATTTGCATCATCTCAAAGTGGAGGATATGGCTTGGATTTTAAAATCAACAATGCCTCACTCAACACCCAAGTGGAAAATATCTCACTTCATTACATATTGTAGAAGTGTAGTTGTTTGCATCACTACAAGGATTGACAAGAGTTTAATCTTTTCGAGAAAAAGTTTAAAGATAAAAAAGCCAAAATGGAAAAATGGTTTGAAATGAGATTGATTGACTTTTAGTCTTCTCACAAAAATGTCAAGGTATTATTAAATTGATTCGGGTTTATTTATGAAAATGTTTTGAAAATACATAGACATAAGTCCAAGTTTATTATAAAAGTGGTTCAAGTTTAAAACAAGAAGGGTTTTCAAAAGGAGGGAGAAGATTTTTGAAATTAAAGAAGATGGGAGGAGAAGAAGAGGCTATCCTAAAGCATAAGGTAAAATCTAAGGATAAGGACCATCTACCCAACAAGAAGTCAAGGTTTGACATTTCGAGCCAAGATAAAATTCCAATTCTTTGGATTGAAACCAAACAAGCAAAGATACTTATACCTCTTCAAGTGTATTAAGTCTTCACAAAAATTGGGCAGAGTAACGGCTGTATACGGGTGAATTCCAGATTACAAAACAAATAGTGTAATCACAAAAACCTGCACACAAAAACAAACAAGCAACCCAATGTCTTGAGGTAAACTTCAAGAGCTCCAGACAAAATAATCAGATAAGATCACAAGGTCTCCAAAATAGGCCAAGGTTTCTAATCCTAAGTCCAAGAAAAAGTCCACTGCTCCATCATTCCAAGGATAGTAACCAAATAGTACAAGTACCATTAAGAGTTTTTTAGGGTTTATGTTGATTATTAAGTATCTTAAGAAAAGAAAAAAGAAAAAGAACTCAAATGAGCAAAATAAAAAGGGCAAGAAAATAAATGCTCAAATGAGCAAAGATGAAAATGGCATGAAATGAAAAATGCGAAAAGATAAATAATACATAAAGCATAAAAGAATAAAAAGCATAAAATAAAACAAGTTAATAATTAGTGGTTAGTTGGATGACCATATTGAAACTTGCATTTGGAACTCATTAGAGGATTGGTAGAACCAAAGCCTCGACACAACAAGTTGCATTTGCTTTTTGTCAAGTATATCATACATTTGGAATTCTCATAAGTACCATTTAATGATCAACAATATTTAAGTGATCCGCATTGACCAAAGGTGTTGTAGATCCATTAGAGGATTGGTAGAACCAAAGCCTCCACACAATGAATCTCAAGGTTATTGGATCGAAGAGATCAAATTAACATACTTAGGCTTGCAATCATAAGTTTGGGCCACGAATGATCATCTATTCGAATCGGGATAAAATTTAGCGCTATGTTAAGCAATTATAAGTGGACTTATATAGAAGTCGCACCTATTTTGAGGCCGGTCAATAGCAATCTATACACCATTTGTTTTGAGACATGATATAGAGATCATGCTCCAACAACATTTAGTGCAAGAAGAAGGGGATGAGATGAAGAGGAATTAGGGTAAAAAAAGAAAACCACATTTGAATTAATATTTAATCAAACTATTATTAAAATCATTCATCTATTTTTGTGGAGTTAAACTCGGCACCATGGATCCAATGATGTTAATAAAGCCATGACCAAAAAATCAATCCAAGACAACCAGAAAATATTCACAAAATGATATAATATTTAATATATATTAAAATATGAAAAATGTAAAAATAAACTAAAAGAAATAATGGGGAAAATATCAATAATATTCAAATTAATCAAGAAATAAAAAATAAAACCATAGAAAAATAAGAAATGGGTCCAAATATTTTTATAAAAATTTTGAGAATTTTTAAAAGTCAGAAACTATATTTAAAAATTAAAATAAATGGATAAAAAAACAAATATTGTAAAAAATAGTAAAGTCAGAAACAAAAATAAAGTAAAGTCACCAATATTTGTCGCATTGTCATTGGATCATTCCATAATTTTTTCAAATTTAAAAAATGTGTAAAAGTATTTTTAAACATTTTAAACAAATCAAATAAGTGTAAAATTCATAAAAAATACCAAAACACAAAAATAAATTGTGAAAAAATAAAAATCAGAAAGAGAATAATCAAAAATATTTTTCATAATTTTTTCAGATTTTTTGGACTAAAAATGAATTTTCTATGATTTTTTAAAATTTAAAACAATTAAAATATAAAAATCAGAAAAAGAAAATAAAAGAAAAAGATGTGGACCATTGGATGAGAGTCAAAACGCGTTAGTAATCAAATCCAAAGGATCTGGCGCGCTGTTTATATCATGGTCTTTACTGAATAATGTACAGAATCATTAATAAATCATATTTTTGAAAAAAACAAATGGCACGCTTTCATTGATTAGAAGATGGCACGTTGGTCATCTTCAACCTCCAGCCCTCACGAATTGTAGGTCTCTCAAACTGTAAAATCAGAAACTTAGACCTATGCCATTTGCTTCGTCTCTTCAAGACGAAGACAACCATACCCTCGTGCTATTTTTATATAAATTGTAACTCAAGCAATTTGGAAAGAAAGTTTTGAAAAGGGATTTGAAAATTCATAGTCAAAACGTGCTTCCAGATAAAAGTAAGTGTTGCGACTAGAACCAGGGAAATGAGAGCAACACAATGATGTCAAAGTTTTGAAGAATTGATGAGGGAATCTACCTATTGAAGTTGAGTTGCAGAGCTCTGAAACTGGACTTTTATGGAGCAATGTAGGGCATGATTCTTGAATGTAATGGTGTGGTTAGGTTCAGGGAATATCAAGGAAGGTGAATTGATGGAGAAAATGGATTGAAAAAGGCTTGAGAATAGGATTCAAAGTAGCTAAATTCGGAGTTGGGAAGCAAGTTTGGCAGGGTGATTATGGCTATCTAAGACTGGGAATTTGAATGGGGAATAACCCTATATTTATAGGGAATCAAATGGGATGCTCAAGCGTGTGGAATGATGCAAATTAGAGGGAAATCGTGTGAACCTGCTGCACGAGCAAAGTGTGATCTGATTTGCATCAAAACTCATCAAATCCTTGCGTTTCAAGGCTCTAATCTACTTTGGTAACTTGGTTAAACATGTTTATATCACAAACGCGTGCTAATTTGATGTTTAAAGGCCAAAACATGGATTTCAAATTCTGACTTATAGAGAAACTTCAGTTCCAAGTTACCAAGTTCAATCCTTTGGAATTTCCACCTCAGGGAGTCTTAGGGCAAGATTCTTGATGCTTTGGAAAGATGAGGTAACAAACTTTGCAATGGAAAAAGAATGGAATCAAATGGATGCTTGAGCTGAAAATTACATGGAGTCAAAATTGAAGAAAAAGAGTTAACTTTCCATACTTAGAAATATTTCAAATTCTTCTTAAAAAATGACCTATAATCTCTTGCCTCCAAACATGGCCTTGCACTTGGAATTTGCTTTTGATCAAAAAAGTTGGAATTAAGTAGACCTCTTGAATGACATTTTTCAATTTGAACCACTCAAAATCTCCAAAAATTGAGCAAGTTATGACTTGTTAAAGTTGGCTAAAAATCATGAAATGACCTATAATCTTTTGCATTCTTAAGGCAACTTCCATCCATTTTCTTACTTTGCACATAAAAGAAGGCATAAAGTACACATCCTTAAGATTATCATGGAAAACGAATTGGCTCAAGGTGATAAACATTGACCAAGTTATGACCATTTGAAGTCACATATGGTAAATTAGGTGTTCATCTGGATGACTTATAATCTTTCTTCTTCACCAAATTCCTTCCACATGAAAAATACTTGAAACTTTTGAAGTGATTTGTTGGTAACTTTTTGAAGAGAAGAATGTTTTTGGAATCACTCAAAAATAAAAAAAGATGAGCAAGATATGCCTCTTTGAAGTCCAAAACCCTAGCCTCTAGATCAAGAGAAAGCTTGGTGGAACTTTGCCAATTTTGAACAAACTTTTTTGTGCCAATATTCTTCCTTTGTGAATAGGAATTATTGAGGATGATGATGAGGACTCATGGCCAACCAAACCACTTTCAAAACAACTTCATGGGTGAGGTTTGAATCTCTCAAGCTTTGACTAGGGCATGGAAATAAACTCATGAACCCTTGATGCAACTTGCTAGACCTCATTGCTTTTACCTACATTATTAACAAGTAAGACAAACCAATATTGTATTTGTTAATTTAGAGAAAAATATCCATGTTCACCAAAGAAAAAAAGTCAAGGTGCTTGGTAACCCCTCAAAGAGAAAAGCTAAAGATAGGGAGAAGAACCAAAAGCCTTAATGTGATTTTGTGGTGATTGAAACAATATGGTATGATGAAGGGATCTTAGGGGGAAAATTGGGGTTCAACAATGATGACCAAAGATTTGGTACCCAAATGTTGACCTAAATCCTTGCCTATATAAACCCAACAATTCTAGACACAAAGGGACGGCCTCATACATGCATATACATTTACTAGAGAGCTACAGAAAATTGCCAAAAAAATCTAGCGAAGTAGTGAAATTCGAAGAGCCAATTCCAGCCACATTCAGTCCGTTCCAGGCGTCCCATCAACACCTTGAGGATCCCAGGAGTTCCTACCAGCCCTCCTTGACGTTTAAAACCTCTTAAAACAAGCAGATTTCGTTGTTCCGGTATGGTAAAATTCTCACGCTCTAATCTCTCAGTTCATGCAATTTAAATAAATTCAATGCACAGATTCATATTCATGTTGTTGTTTACATTTGTTTTGACATAGCACATGCCAGGTTAAGGAAGGAATCTGGAAACACCATTGTTAGGGTAGCCTACGATATTTTAGTCGTATCTCCTTGTGCAAACACCTTTAGTCCAAATTAGTGCCATGGTTTTAACACCTCGGTATTTTATGATATTTTCAAATATATTGTTTTCTTGTTGTTTGTCTTAATGATTAAATAGATGGCCCAGTGGTGAAGGATGTTTGTTTAAGCTAGGAAAACTTAGGGTTAGACACCAAGTCTAGATCGAAAATCACCTCCTATCATGGATCGAAGGAGACAACTCCTATCCTAGATCGAAGGAGACATCTACTATCCTAGACCGAAGGAGACAACTCATACCCTAGATCGAAAGAGATAGTTGATACCCTGGATCGAAGGAGACCGCTCATACCCCGGATCAAAGTGGACAGTTCCTTCCCGGGATCGAAGGATCTCTATTCATTGTCTTATTTTTGATTTTGTTTATTTCTTTTGTTTCTTGTTTTTTATTAATGTTAAAACAAAGTCACCAAAAATTAGGTATAGTTTGATTTTTTTAATTAAAATTATTAACTAATTAATTTAATTACTTTAACATCTTTCTTAAAATAAAAATGATAGACTTAGATTTATTTCATTCAAACCTTTCTTAACAAAAAATACAAAAATATTAGAATTAGGTTTAATTTCATTTGATATTTATTTTCTTAATTAAATTTAGATTTAAGTTAATTTTAAGTATTTTCTTAATAAGAACAAAAACAACCAAAAAAGATTTTTATGTTTTACTTAGCAATTTCTTTGGGTCTTTAGACGTTCGTCTTTATTTCGCGCGCATTATCTTGTTCTCGCATTTTTCATAATAATGTATCTGCTGACAGTATGTAATGGATTAAACTAGGTATTTATCGATTTTCTTTATTTTATTTCCCCCATTTGGATATGTAAATACCCCCTCCCCAAAGCACTATAATAGCGTAGATTTAAATTCCCGCACTTTAAATTTCTGCAAAAATATTAACTGCTAGTAATTAAGCTTGTATGGTAAGATTGAAATCAAACGTTAGCAAACCTAATAACAAAGATAAATGAACTAAATTGAATCACTTGCACACATGCCCCTCTATGGTACCTCACTTTGGTTGCCTTCTAAAAAATAGTCATTTCCCTCGAAACGGGGACGCTTTAGCAAAGACCCATAAAACAAAAGATCATAGTCCCTCGATGACCCTACAGTTTCCTCTCGGTAAATGATCTAGTCCCTAAAATAAAATTTCTGAAGTGTCTCCATATGTTACCTTTATGATTGTACGTCCCTTAGATTGTCCCTCATACATCCAACGATAGGGCTACCTACTCACTAATAGTAGGATAGCACTGTCTAAAGGATAGGAGGAAAACAATAACCTTTTCGAGTACAAGTAGATAGATGTTAGATGCTTGCTCAAATAAAACAAACTTTTTACACTTACATATTTCAAAAAACAACTTTCAAAAACATTTGCTTTGTTAACACTCTTGAGGACTGATACAAGAGTTAACGCAAAGCTAATCGTCGCACTAAGGCATTTCAAAACATTTTTCAAAACACACAAAGCACAAGGTATTTCAAAATGAACTAAGCATCTAAGAGCTCGTAGAAAACTACGGATGGAAATGGTATTAACACCTTCCCTTTCAATAATCTAACCCCCCCCTACTCAGAAAACTCTTGAAAAGGCCTTTTTCTGTTCTTTTCACCCTTTCCTTAATTTGGATAAAAGAAAAGTCGGTGGCAACTCTTGCTTAACGTAACATTTGCGAACACAAACGCAAAACCAGTATAAACAATAGTTCTGCCACCGTATCACACCATCACATAAGCTTCGTATTCAGCGACATTATTCGTACAATCAAAACATAATCTGGAGGTGAAAGGTATATGAGTGTTGTGTAGGTAGGTCATAACTTCCCCAATGTCGTGGCCCATAGCATTTGATGCACCATCAAACGTGACAGTCCATCGCTCCCATGGTTCAGGTCCTTCGTTATCATTAAGTTTCATAACATCCTCGTCTGGAAAATCGAACTTCATTGACTGATATTCTTCCAATGGCTGGTGAGCGAGATGATCAGGAAGAATGCTACCTTTGATAGCCTTTTGTGTGACGTACTGGGTGTCATACTCAGGAAAAAAAATTGCCACTGAGCCAATATGCATATAAGTGATGGTTTCTCGAAGATATACTTTATCAGATCCATCTTAGATATCAGAAGTGTGAAATGCGTCAACATATACTGCCTCAAACGTCAAGCTGCCCATGTAAGACCACAATAAGTCTTCTCAAGTAATGAATACCTTGATTCACCATCAGTAAACTTCTTGCTCAGGTAATAGGTTGCGTGTACTTTTCGTCCAGTATCATCATGTTGTCCGAGCACACAAACCATAGATCCTTCAAGCACTGTCAAATACATAATGAGAGGTCTCCCTGGAACTGGTCGTATGAGTATTGGTGGTTCATGAAGATATTGCTTAATCTTCTCTAAGGCTTCTTGACAACTTTCATCCCAACGAACATCTTGATTCTTGCGTAGCAATTTAAAGATGGGTTCACAAGTATTAGTAAGATGAGAGATGAACCTGGATATGTAATTAAATCTTCCAAGAAAACCTCACACTTCCTTTTCATTTTTCGGTGTCTGCATATCTTGTACGGATCTTACTTTGTCTGGGTCTACTTTAATCCCTCGCTGACTTATAATAAAACCAAGCAACTTTCCCGATCGAACCCCAAAGGTGCACTTCTTGGGATTAATGCTTAACATGAACTTTCATAGACGATCAAACAACTTCTAAGAATGGACCAACTGTTCTTCCTCAGTTTGTGATTTCACGATCATATCGCCCACATACACCTCGATCTCTTTATGAATCATGTCGTCAAAGAGAGTCACCATAGCACGCTAATATGTCGCACCAGCATTTTTGAGACCAAAAGGCATGACTCTATAGCAAAAGGTACCCCCAAGGAGTTGTGAAAGATGTTTTATCCATGTCTTCCGAAGCCATCTTTATCTGATTGTAACATGACAACCCATCCACGAAGGAGAACACTAAAGACTGAGCAGTATTATCAACCAATACATCAATATGAGGCAACGGGAAATCATCCTTCGGGCTTGATCTATTCAATTCTCGGTATTCAACACATATACATACCTTACCATCTTTCTTAGGTATAGGCACAGTGTTAGCAATCCAAGGAGGATAATTTTTCATGGATAGGAAACCTATATCAAGCTGTTTCTAAATTCTTCTTTGATCTTCAAGGCCATGTCGGGTATGGTCCTTCTCGGCTTCTGCTTTACGGGAGGACATTCTAGCTTGAGTGGAAATTTATTCATCATTATATCAGTATCTAAACCGGGCATGTCTTCATACGACTAGGCGAAGATGTGAGCATACTCTCGAAGCAACTCAATCACCACCTTCTTTTCTTCACTTTGCAAAGAAGCACCTATATTGACTTCTCTCTTTACCTCTTCAGTACCTAGAATGATGACATCTGTTTATTCCTGATATGGCTAGATGACCTTCTCTTCTTGTCTCAAAAGCATGTCCAGTTCTTCTAGGAATTCACAATCTTCCCCACTATCTTCGTTAGCATGGTCAACTGAATTCTCAAAGATATAAAGAACCATAACATTATCATTTCCAATGGATTTCAAGATAGATATACATGATTGATGATTTTATGTTTTATTTTAGAAAGTGCAAGAAAATATTTAGAATATGGAAAGAAAAGTATTGCCATTTTTTGTTTTGAAAAAGTAAAAGTAAAAGAAAAGACAGGGAACAAATTTGTATGCGAAAGTGTGATTTTTCATTCAATTTTAAATGGAGATTGAAACATAAGGGGCCCCTTATACAAGCTATCATTATGCCTTGGGCAAGGCATGTGACTTAAATGGAAACAAAAAATTACACATCAAGGAAAACAACTTCAGGGATGTCCATGGCATTCCAATTGCTGAGCTCTTGGTCCGGTGCAACTTGATAGATAAATCTGGAAACATCTTCATCGTCACCTTCATCATCTATCGAGATCACTTGTCCTTCTTTGCTGATACCAGCACTGATGAACACTTCATAAATTGGGGGAACCTGCTTTCCTTTGAAAGGAACCCAACCAGCTTGCACGGAGGATGATGGCTGATACCCAAGACCATAGCGATCTTTCTTATCTGGTACTTCAATCAATTTGCCCCAAATGTCATGGGGAGGTTTAGCTTCTATGAGGGCCTTGGCATCCTTAAAAGAGGCCAGGGATGCTTTAGACTTCTTACATTCCACGACGGGGTACTTATCAACAGTAACAATCTCCAGAGCTTGAAAGGGAAACTCTTGCACGTCACCTTCCACTTCCACATAACGGTAGGTAGTCAGATTGTTAATCACTATATCTTCTTCTCCACAAACGACAACAACTTGGTCATTTACAATGAACTTCAGGAATTGATGAAGAGTAGATGTCACAACTCCTGCTATGTGGATCCATGGACGACCCAAGAGGCAAGTATAGGATGGGCGGATGTACATAACATAGAATGACAAATAAAAAGTGTGGGGACCAATCTTGACAGGCAAGTCCACTTCTTCATCCACATATCTTCTTGAACCATCAAACGCTCAAACATTCAGAGTGGAAGGCCTTATCATTACCCCGTCTATATTCAGCTTAAACAGAATAGCCTTAGGCATCACATTGAGTGAACAACTTGTATCTACCATAACTCGAGATCATACTGTATCTAAACACTTCATAGAAACATGCATCGCTTTGTTGTGGGCTCTGCCTTCAACTAGGAGCTCATCATCACAGAAACCCAAACAGTTTACCACGGCAATATTGGTGACGATTCCTTCAAACTGGGCCACAGAGATGTCTTGGGTAACATGGGCAGAGCATAAAATCTTCAGTAAAGCATTGCGGTGGGTCTCCGGACATAAAAGGAGAGACAAGATAGAAATCTTGGATGGCGTCTATTTGAGTTGATCCACCACTTTGTAATTACTTCGCTTGAGAATCCTTAAAAGTTGTTCCACTTCTTATCCTACAGAAGGTTCAGGCTGATTATCAATCACTTGCTTTCCCCTAGCCTTGGCCAGAGCATCACTTTTAGTTTCTTTGGGAGGCGGTGGTGGGGGAGAAAAGATCCTGCCACTATGAGTCATGATACTGATTCTTGCAATGTTATTAATATTCTTGTCAACCACTGGAGGACACCCTTACTTCTTCCCATGAATATAGACCACATTATACTCCCACGGAACCGCCTTCGAGATGCCACTTGTAGGAAGAATAGAAGCTTGAATCGTTGTAGGGGTAGAGGGAGCTTGAATCACTACTGGGGTAGTAGGATCCTGAATTGTCAACGGGATACTAGGTGTTGCTGAAAAGCTTCTCAGATAATAGGGAATTTCCAAGACATCAATATCTTCTTCTCGGAATATATTCTCTATATGTAGGACACCTTCATCCATTAGCTGTTGGATAGCCGTCTTCAAACCAGTACACTCTTCAAGTTTAGAGGAACATGTTAAGCATAAATCATGGAGTTCTTACAGCACCTCATGCCCTAACAAATGTCCTCTAATAGTTGTTAATGATATCTTGATCTCGTCGACCTTGGTTACCAGAATCTATTCACTACCTTCTTCAATAGCATTGACTGTTGCCCCTGCGTGAGGAGGCATGGGATTATTCTGAATATTGGGACCAATAGGGTTGAAATTTATGGCCTTTGCATCGAGGAGGTCTTGAACTTTACATTTGAATGCTCTACAATTCTCAATCGTGTGGCCGGGGGCACCAGAATGAAATTCACAATGAGAATTAATGTCATACCCCCTAGGGAGAGGATTTGGTGGTGGACCAAGTTCACCTAGTTGAACCAACTGATTAGCAAGTAACTATGGGAGAATTTGAGCATAAGACATAGGAATGAGATGAAATCTTCGTTCAGGTGCTCTTTGTCTTTGAGGAGCTCTCGGACCTTGAGGTTGTTGATTATGTTGTTGGTAAGTTGGAGGAGGTGCAAATTGTTGTTGTGGAAGATATTGTGGTTCTGGAGTGAAAGGTCGTTGTTGGGCCATCCAGGGTGCTGGAGTTGTGGCAGCATACACTTGAGGAAAAAATGATTCGGAACAACAAATGGTGTTGGGAAATAAGGAAACCAAAATTGAGGATATGCGTGAGTTTTTCCTTGGTTGATGGTGAAAGCACTAGTCTCACCTTCTTTCTTCTTGACGAAACCAGAAAACGGCTTTCTACCCAGGCCAATATTGTTGTTGGTATTGTTAGGGACACCTTGGATCATTCCAGCCTTAATTCAAGTTTTAACACGTTCGCCAATTATGACCATATCAGAGAACAAAGTAGAGGTATTATTGAGCATGTGTTGGAGATAAGGACCTCGTAGAGTACCCATAAACAAATCAATTAATTCACGATCCAAGAGAGGAGGTTGGACCCTTGCAGCCAGGTCACGCCACCTTTGATCGTCCTCTTTGAATGACTCTTCAGATTTCTATATCATCCCTTGAAGCCGAGTACGACATGGAGCCATGGCAGTATTGTAATGGTAATGTTTCAAAAAGGCGTAAACAAGTTCTCCCCAAGTACTGACATGAGATCTTTCTAATTGAATATACCAATCCAATTGTACCCCGGTCAATCTATCTTAGAAGAAGTGCATGAGTAATGGTTCATTTACAACATAGGCAGCCATCTTACGACAATAGGAATGAAGATGAGTCTCTGGGCAGGAAGTACCTTTGTATTTGTCAAAATCAGGAACCTTGAACTTGGGAAGAATAACTACCCCGGGAATGAGACACTTTGTTGCAGTATTAAATCCATAAGCCTTGATACCCTATATGGCTTTGAGACGTTCTTCGAGAGCATGGTACATTTTTGCAGTTTCTGCAACTCCAGCGACAAGATTGACTTGGGGTTCATCAAGATCAATGACGTTGTGATGATCATCAACATCATTCCTGGGGGCTCCAGTAGGGGTCTCGATATTTGAATTATCAATCCTCCCATTAGCAGAAGTGGAGGGAGCGGCAGTAGTAAGCTTGGAAACACTTTGATGTAACTCTTCTTGACCCTTGATCACATCATGAACGGTTTCCATAAGATGATCCATGTGAGTGCCCATGGTGTCCATATCTCGGTGAAGTGCATTCTGATTCTCTTTAAAAAGATCCATAAGTCTTCGTTGGTTGCTTCTTATACAGTAAGGATGTGGAGAAGTCGTCTTTGTTATTTACTGGAGTCTGTTGGAAAAGGGACCCAAATGAGTTCTTGTTGTGAAAAATGAATGCATGATAGTATGAATGAATGATTTATCTTCATTTCCGAGGAAATCCAAAGACTCGTCTATCTTTTAAAATTTGTTTTCATTTTTGAAAAGCTTTACCAACAAGACTTATCTTTGGACTTCCTTATATATGAGATATATATACATGATGATATGATGTCATGGTATGCTATGTGTGATACAGTGGCAGAACCGACTGTTTAATACTGGTTTGTGTTTTGTATTCGCAAATGTGCGGTAAGCAAGAGTCTCCATTGACTTTTCTTTTATCCGACAAAGGAAAGGGTGAAAAGAACAGAAAAAGACCTTTTTCAAGAGTTTGAGTAAGGGGGTAGATTATGGAAAGGGAAAGTGTTATCACCCTTTCCATCCATGGTTTTCCACGGGCTCTTAGATACTTGCTCATTTTGAAAATTGCTTTCGTGTTTGTGTGTTTTGAAAATTTTGTTTGCTTTATGCTAACTCTTGTATCAGTCCTCAAGAGTGTTGATAAAGTGTTTTTTTATCGAAAAAATGTTTTGAAAGTGTAGTGTGAAAAGGTTTTTTTGAGCAAGTACCTAACATTTATCCACCTACTCAAAAAAGGAATTCTTTTCCTCCTTTCCTTTAGATAGTGCTATCCTACTATTAGTGAGTAGGTAGCTCTATCGTTGGATGTTGAGGGACCATCGAAGGGACGTTTACGGTCACTAAGGCAACTGGGCAAGAACTTTTAGTAATTGTCCTAAAGTTCTAAGATCACTTTTTAACTGAGGCGACATGGAAAGGGTCATCGAGGGACTTGTAATCTCTTGAACTAAAGGACAACCATTAAAAAATCTCACGTTTCGAGAATTGTGACCGTTTTCGAAGGCAACCGAAGTGGGAGATACCCTAGGGGTGAGCATGTGCAAGTGTATTGATTCATTTCTTTTTATCTTGTGTTATTAGGTTTTCTAACATTTGATTATTAGTCTTTCCATACACGCCTAGTTACTAACAATTAATATATACAGAAAATAAAGTGCGGAAAACGTAAATCTAGACTATTACATGGCTTTGGGGGATTTACAATGTACAAACAATTGGGGGAAGAAAAATAAAGAAAGCAATAAAAAAGTTCTATTTATAACTATTACAACCCAAATAACAGTTACACCAATAATGTAAAAATGCGAAAATAAAATAACCCGCGCGAAATAAAGAAACGTCTAAGAAAATCTAAGAATTTAGCTAAGTAAAATAAAAATCTTTTTTTTTTTTTTGGTTTTTGTTTGTTTTAAGAAAATAATTAAATTAACTTAAATCCAATTTTAATTTAAAAAGATAATTGCTAAATGAATTTAAAGTCTAATGCTAATATTTTTGTATTTTTATTTGAGAAAATAATTTAAACACAAATTAAACCCTAAGTTCTAACTTATTTTAATTAAATGTGTTAAAGTTAATTAATTAATTAATTTGAGAAATTAATTATTCTAAAAAGAAAAACTAATCCTAAGTTTTGTTGATTTTTTTATTTGATTTAAAAAAACTTACTGATTAAATAAAATGAACAAAATTAAAAGAATAAAAATAAAAACAAATGGAGATGGTAGAAACCACCGTCTTCTCCGGCGGCCTTCAACGTCAAACCTGTAAAAACGTGTTAAATTAAAAAAGAAAAGGCTCAATCTTGCATGAAGTTTTACCCTGAGTCTGAATCTGGGGTCAAAACTGACTGGAAACTAATGGAAAGAGAGTTACGATACAAATGCAAATTGCACGGTTAAAATGGAAAACAACCATGTGTACGTCTGAGCTTGCATGTAAAGACTCATTTCAGTCCTAAATATCACCCTGATCACATCTAGCCACAAAACATTAGTAAACAGTGTATGAATATAAAATTTCGGATGCAAGAAGTTTTACCAAATCGGAGATTGTGGTTTGGCTTCTTCTAGGCGTGTGACGGCTTGAATGAGGGATGGGAATGAGTCCTAGGATCTTCAGGAAGAAGATAGCACGCTTGGTTTGGATGGATGATAACTGGAAATTCAATTTTGAATTTTACAACTTTGAGAATTTTGGCAATTTTTGTGTGGTTCTTCTCAAGCAATTTCTTTGTGTGAGTTTGGCTTGGAAATAGCTTGTACTTATAATGGAGAGGGAAGAGACAAGCTTTTATGGCAAGAATCTTCACCATAATTCCATGCTTTTATGTCTAAACCAAACAAATTTAATAGTTTCCAAAACTTGAAAATCTTGCCCTTTCCATGCTTGAATGTACCTGGACACTTTGGCATGAAATTATGGGCTACTAGGCAGGCCAAATCAATAGCCCAAAGGTCAAGGCCCATCTCCAAACATTTTGTACAATTTATTTTATATTTATTTGAAATAAAATAAAATAAATATGTAAAAAATTAGGTAGAAAATGCAAGGCCATGCACTAATAAGATTAGAGGTCCTCTATAAACTTAGGAAAATATTTAAACCTTAAAAATTTAGGCCATTGACTCAATTTCAAATTTGCTCAATGCACCATTCTTGAAATTTCCAAAATTTTCCCAACTTGGGCAAGCCATAACTTGCTAAATTTTTATCTCATGATGATGATATTGGACTTTTTGGAAAGCCCAAGATGTCTACTTAAATCCTTATTTTTATCAATTTTCATTTGAATATGTTGTCTTGATGTAAAAGTTCTTGGAAAAAAGTGGCTTTTGTTGACTTTCTGAAAATGACCTATAATGTATGAGCTTGTATCTTTCAAATGGTGCATTTCTTGAACTTGAGGGCTGAGGAGAAGTTGTAAGGAATTAGATTCTCTTTAAAATGAGCTTTGGTTGGGGAAAATGGATGAAGTATGTGAAAGTTATGCCTGGTCAAAGTTTGGTTGACTTTTCCTATAGAAACCTTAATTAGCAATTCTTGACTTTTGATGAATTAGGAGCATTTCTTGAGGAATCATGATCAACCCTTGATCAAGTGATGGATATCACTTCAAAATGTTTATTTTGACAAAAAATATTGAAGTTTGACTATATATAGGCCACATTTGACTTTTGACCTAATACAATTGATTTTTAGGAATTTGAGCAATTGACTGAACAAACTTGTAGTGCAAGGCATGAAATTTGTCATGGACAAAGTTGAAGGCAAATTAGGACCATAGAAAACATTTGAGACCATTTGAGCTCTCATATCATGATGAAAATTGAAACCCTAGTCAGAGGTTCATTGCCTTAGGAGGAGAATTTGTCTGGTTAATTCTTGGTCATCCTTGGGCAAGTTGGGGACCTAAATGGGCACGTGTTAAGTAAAAAGGGAGGGAAAATTTTAGGGTACAACAGCATCCCCTGTTCAATCTTCTTAGACCTGAGGATGTAGATTGGCTGATTTATCTTTCGTGATCTGAAGGTGGAAGATGATTGAACACTAGAGTGCCCAGAAATTTGCACTCGCATGAAGTGATACTGTTGGTGGGTAATATCGGGAATGGCTTACTGATGCCATTGGGAAAAGATGACTGAAGACTATCGGAGATGGGCTTAAATATGCCATCCAAGGAATATGACGGAGATGGGCTTAAAGATGCCATCCACAGAACATGACAGAGAGTCATCGGAGATGGGCTTAGAGATGCCATCCAAAGTAGATGCTGACTTCATAAGAAGTCTCTTTGTGGGGATTCCTGTTCCTTATATCTGAGGAGGACTCCGATGGGGAATGTTTTAGGGGAATATAGTCTAGGAGCTTCGGTTGTCCATTACTCTACTGGAGAGTTATCTATGTATTGGAGAGATAAAAGTTTGTTATTTTGGGGTTGAAGTCCAGGCTTCGCAGTAATTTGCTGGGGAGAATGAAATTAACTGCTATTTAGAAATGTATCAAAAGAAACTTGTGTAGGGATGTTTCAGGATGAGTTCGGATAAAACTGCATCTGGAAATTGTAAGAAGGAACCTGGGTAGGGTTGCCTCAGGATGAGTCCGTGTAAAACTACATCTGGAAATTGTGAGAAGGAACCTGGGTAGGGTTGCCTCAGGATGAGTCCGTGTAAAACTGCATCTGGAAATTCAAGAGAAGGATCCTGGGTAGGGTTTCCTTAGGATGAGTCTGTGTAAAACTGCATCTGGAGATTGTGAGAAGCAACTGGGTAGGGTTGCTTCAAGATGAGTCCGTGTAAAACTGCATCTAGAAATTCAAGAGAAGGAACCTGGGTAGGTTGCCTCAGGATGAGTCCGTGTAAAACTACATCTGGAAATTCAAGAGATGAAACCTGGGTAGGGTTGCCTCAGGATAAGTCCATGTAAAACTGGATTTGGAGATTATGAAAAGGAACCTGGGCAGGGTTGCTTCAGGATGAGGCCGTGTAAAACTTCATAAGGAGGGAGAAGGAACCCGTTTAAGATTGCTTCATGAAGAGCTCGTATAAAGCTGTATTTGGAAGTCAGAAGAAACCTGTGTAAGATTGCTTCATGAAGAGCCCGTATAAAGCTGTATTTGGAAGTCAGAAGAAAGCCGTGTAAGATTTCTTCATGATGAGCCCGTGTAAAGCTGTATTTGGAAGTCAGAAGAAACCCGTCTAAGATTGCTTCATGTTGAGCCCGTGTAAAGCTGTATTTGGAAGTCAGAAGAAACCCGTGTAAGATTACTTCATGATGATCCACTGTAAAGCTGTATTTGGAAGTCAGAAGAAACCAGTGTAATATTGCTTCATGTTGAGCCCGTGTAAAGCTGTATTTGGAAGTCAGAAGAAACCCGTGTAAGATTGCTTCATGAAGAGCCCGTATAAAGCTGTATTTGGAAGTCAGAAGAAACCCGTGTAAGATTGCTTCATGATGAGCCCGTGTAAAGCTGTATTTGGAAGTCAGAAGAAACCCGTGTAAGATTGCTTCATGTTGAGCCCGTGAAAATCTGTATTTGGAAGTCAGAAGAAACCCGTGTAAGATTGCTTCATGATGAGCCCGTGTAAAGTTGTATTTGGAAGTCAGAAGAAACCTGTGTAAGATTGCTTCATGTTGAGCCCGTGTGAAGCTGTATTTGGAAGTCAGAAGAAACCCATGTAAGATTGCTTCTTGTTGAGCCCGTGTGAAGCTGTATTTGGAAGTCAGAAGAAACTCGTGTAAGATTGCTTCATGTTGAACCCGTGTAAATCTGTACTTGGAAGTCAGAAGAAACCCGTGTAATATTGCTTCATGATGAGCCCGTGTAAAGCTGTATTTGGTCGCCCAGATAATTACTCTGTTTTGTTTCAGGAGCTAATCTTGGACCTGTTGAAAATTGTTAATGATAAATATATGTTGATTGATTTTTCCCAAAAAGGTAAAGCCTTAGCTGTATGCAATGTCATGATGTATGAAATGTATTATGTAATGGTGTTCTCGAAATAAATGAGATTGGGATGTATGCATTTGTATTGCAGACACTATGAAGTTTGTAGAATGATGTATGAATGCAATATGTGAATGTATCAGTTGTTCTATTGCAGGGTTATTGAATTAGGGAAAATAAATCCCTGATTGCAGCTGCCGATGAAGAATGTAGGTCTTCAGATTTTGTTGAAGCAGAACTGTTGGGAGATGATCTTCCGTTGTTAGAGAAATAAACTTTGTTGGGGAAGGAAAGCTCTATGCACTTCCTGGGGATTTTGTGAAATCCTATTGGGGAATCCTGGAAGTTTGATAACTTTACTGGGGAAAACCTGATGTCGGAGCAGTAGTTGGAAATTCATGTTTTGTCGGGGATACAAGAACACCTGACATCACTAGTTTGTAAGCTGAGGATATGGCGATGACTTTTTAGTAAGATGCCATTCCCTCTGTTCCTGCTGGAGAAAGTACATGCGGAGAAAGTACATGCAGAGACTTTGTGGATGGTTTGAGTGTCATCCCAACTCCTGGGGTGCTTGGTAAATGCTGATCAGGATGATAAGTCTTCTACTGATAAACAAATGACAAGATAATGGGACATAGTCGTACATTTTTAATCCCTAACTTTTTCCTGGACCGCCCTTTCGGGTTTTCAGTCCATCGGGATACCCTTTTTTGTTGAAGCCTCCTTTTCAGGTTTTCGACTTGTCGGGTGTATAATATTTTTGTATATATCCCTAATTTTTTCTCAAACTCTTTTGGTTCGCTGGGATTCCTTTAATTTTTCCTAGGCATGTCAACCTAGCGGGTCTTTTTCATGCGTAGTATTTTCTGACTATGTCCACGCTCATAGGATATGGAGAGTTGTGACCGTCTATGACAACAAGTGTTGTAGAAATTCCAGAAAATGTTTATGTGATCGCATGTTCTCTTTCATACGTGGGAGCCTGTGTGGGACTGCTTCAGGATGAATCTGGTGCACCTGATGTTTGATCAAGTTTCTGATAGTCTTGAATTTCCTAGGTATCTTTTCTAAGAATTGTCATGGAAGGATTCAAAGACATGATACTAACACCATCTGATACTACTGGCACAGACAAGCAATTTGGTGGTGCCAAAGATTCAAATTTAACAGTGATTTTCTGTTGGAATCCCTAATCAATGTAACAGCCCCCGAGTGTTTCAGATGGAGATCTACCCCTGGCTATTCAGCATTTTTGGAGAGATTCATTGCATATTGGCTTGACTGCCCCAGATTAATTAGACACCATGTCATGCTCCTTGATTATGAAAGGCTTGTTATTGGGAATGATTTTTTTTCGTCTGTGGTGATTCTGTCCATTGAGGGGGTCTTTGTTTACTGAATATTCGTTGTGTGAATTTCTCTACCATTTGAACAACTAACCATATGCAAACAATGTCATTTAAAGAATGCAAAGCTTATGTTTGTCTTGAAAAAATTTTGAAAATGTGTTTTTTGTAGTAAAACAAAATTTGCAAGAATGTGATATCTGTTAGAACAAAGTTTGAATCTACTACCCTATATTTAAGTTTTGATGATAACAAAGTGAAAAGATATAGTATTTATAAGTTTCATGTATGAACTATCTGCTGCCTAAAATTATTATGTTCTGACTTGCAGATACTCTGATTGATATGAGCAAGATCACATCTATTCAGCATCAGAATTTGGTTTCAGACACCAGCATCAGAAGTTTCCATATCAGAATGACAGAATCAGATGATCAACTTGCGTATATGCTGAATCCTGATGAACAAGACTGCGCTCAAAACTCTGATAAAGAAACACAACAGTTCATCAACAGCGAAGCAGAGTCAGAATGAGCCAAGCCAAAACTTGCATTAAGTAAGCAACGGTACTGTGCATTGAAAGCAAATTAATTCCAACGGCCTCATTCCAGACAAGATCTGCTCAATAAGGAAAGTTTGTTATTAGCATTGAATCAAGAATATTGCATCCAACGTTCATCATCTCAGTGCTATATAAACAAGACTTTGAAGATTGAAATGGCTAATGCTCTCCAAATGTCTACACGCACAAAAGCTAATCAAAATCTTCTTCCTCTCAGTTTTGCTAAACCATATTCTGATATTCTATCATTGTTTAGCAATCCAGTTTCTAAGCTTCAATTTGTGTATACATCACAGTTGTGATACAGTTTTGTTGAAAACATTCACACACTTAGTTTTATCTCTTTGTAAGAAAGTTTTACCTTGACAAACCGGGTTGTGGTTTGGATCAAGAAGGCTTTAGCAGTTGTTAAAGCAGTCTGTAATATTCAGTTGAATATAGTGGATTAAGACCTCGTTGGAGAGAGGCGAAATCACCTTGACGGATGGACTGGAGTAGTTTGAGATCAAACGAACCAGGATAAAAATATCTTGTTCATTGCATTAGATTTCAGTTTTACAATTCAACCCCCCCTTCTTGTGTTTTTCACCACTTCAATTGGCATCAGAGCGCCTGGTTCTGAGCTAAAACACTTAACCGTGTCAGTACAAGATCCAGCGTCAGAAAAACACAATGGCAGGAAACAATTCTCACATCAGCAATGACAACAATGAGGACAGAGACAGATTCAGCGGAAAACCTCCAGTCTTTGATGGAGAAAACTTTGATTACTGGAAAGACAGAATTGAGAGCTTATTTCTTGCACATGATGTTGATCTGTGGGATATGGTGACAGATGGATACACGCACCCTGTGAATGCAAGCGGTCAGAAGATTGATAGAAAAACAATGTCTGATCAACAAAAACGTGACTTCAAGAATCACCACAAAGCCAGAACCATCCTCCTCAGCGCCATCTCCTATACTGAGTATGAAAAGATCTCCAACAGAGACACAGCAAAGAATATTTTTGACTCACTCAGAATGACGCATGAGGGCAACGTTCAGGTCAAAGAAACAAAAGCTCTGGCGCTCATTCAGAAGTATGAGGCATTCAAAATGGAAGAATCTGAATCCATTGAAACCATGTTCTCTAGATTCCAGATTCTGGTAGCTGGTCTCAAAGTTCTGGACAAAGGATACTCTACTGCTGACCATGTCAAGAAAATCATCAGAATTTTACCCAAGCAGTGGAGACCTATGGTTACAGCTCTGAAGCTAGCTAAAGATCTCAACAAAATCACTCTGGAGGAACTTATCAGCTCCCTTAGAAGTCATGAGATAGAGCTAGAAGCTGATGAGCCTCAGAAGCAAGGTAAGCCTTTAGCATTAAAATCTAACAAAAAATTTGAGTCTAAAGTTTTGCAGGCAGTTGAAGAAACATCTGATGGATCCTCATCAGAAGAAGACGAACTCTCCCTCCTCTCCAGAAGAGTAAATCAACTGTGGAAGCAAAGACAAAGGAAGTTTAGGAATCCCAGAAGATCTGATCAGAACGAGTCTTCTTCCAGATACAGAAGGACAAATTCTTCCTCTGGATACAGAAGATCTGAAGGCTTCTCCAGTAGCAAAAAGCCAAACACCAAGGACATCATCTGCTATGAGTGCAATGAGCAGGGACACTATAAGAGTGACTGCCCAAAGCTTCAGAGGGAAAAGCCCAAAAAGAAGTTTGGAAGAGAGAAGAAGAAAAGTCTCATGGCTACATGAGATGACTCTGACTCGTCTGAAGCTGACTCAGAATCAGATGATGAGAGGGCAAACATAGCTCTCATGGCTAACATCTCAGAAGATAGTGAAGCTTCTGAATCAGACTTAGAATCAGACACTGAAGAGGTATTTCCTAACTTTGCTGTTAACTTTACAAAGGCTGAACTTGCTGAAAGCCTTAATGAGATTCTGGAACGGTATCAGCAAATTAGAGTTAAATTCATAAACCTGAAAAGGAATCTTGAATCTGACTCTAATAAGACTGAGAGTCTCAAATTGGAAAATTCTGAGCTGAGAAATAAGATTTCAAAATTAGAAAACACTTTACAAAACTCTCAGAAGGAACCAATTTCTGAAACTCCCAGCAACGCTGATGAGATCATCAAGGAGTATGATCACAGTTTCCAGAAGTTCCTAGCTAAAAGCATAGGTAGAAGCAGAATGGCTTCAATGATCTATTGAGTTAGCAGAAACGGCAGGAAAGGAATAGGATACCAAGGTAAGGTTCCTACACCAAAGAATGTCATGGACTTAACCATTAAACACACTCCTCTAAATTCACATTTTGTGTATGGTCACACACATGATATTAAATACACTAGCAGTAAGCACTATGTGAAACCAAAATTCAACCAGAGTTTTGGAAAAACTAACAAATCAGGACCCAAGAAAATCTGGGTACCTAAGGATAAAATAATACATGTTGCAGATATCTTTAGCAGCAAGTCAGAAACACCAGTCATGGTACCTGGACTCTGGCTGCTCACGACACATGACGGGAAGAAGGCATATGTTCCAAAGCCTGGAACTTAAGCCTGGAGGCCACGTTGGCTTTGGAGGCAATCAGAGGGGAAAGATAATTGGCTCTGGAACTGTAGGTAATGGAAATATTCCCTCTATTAATAATGTTCTGCTAGTAGATGGATTGATGCATAATCTGTTATCCATAAGTCAATTAAGTGATAACGGTTATGATATAATCTTTAATCAAAAATCATGTAAAGCTGTTAGTCAGAAAGATGGGACTATCCTGTTTAATGGTAAGAGGAAAAACAACATTTACAAAATCAAACTTTCTGAACTAAAGAGTCAGAATGTAAAATGTCTTCTGTCTGTTAACAACGAGCAGTGGATCTGGCACAGAAGATTGGGGCATGTTAGTATGAGAAGAATATCTCATATTAACAAACTCAATCTGGTCAGAGGACTTCCTAATTTGAAGTTCAATTCAGACGCTCTGTGTGAAGCATGTCAGAAAGGAAAATTTGCAAAACCTTCTTTCAAATCCAAAAATGGTGTTTCTACCTCTAAGCCATTAGAACTTCTGCACATTGACTTATTTGGACCAGTTAAAACTGCTTCAGTCAGTGGTAAGAAGTATGGGTTAGTAATCGTAGATGACTATAGCAGATGGACATGGGTAAAGTTCTTAAGACACAAGGACGAGTCACACTCTGTGTTTGTCACCTTCTGTAACCAAGTTCAGAATGAAAAGGATCTTAGAATCGTTAAAGTCAGAAGTGATCATGGTGGAGAATTTGAAAACAAAGATTTTGAGTCATTCTTTAATGACAGAGGCATTCTGCATGATTTCTCTTGTCCTAGAACTCCCCAACAAAATGGAGTTGTAGAACGAAAGAACAGAACATTGCAAGAAATGGCCAGAACCATGATCAATCAGACAAACGTTGCTAAGACCTTCTGGGCAGAGGCAATAAACACAGCGTGCTACATTCAGAATAGAATCTCAATAAGACCTATTCTGGAAAAGACTCCATATGAATTGTGGAAGAACAGAAAGCCCAACATTTCATATTTTCATCCATTTGGATGTACTTGCTTTATATTAAATACAAAGAATTATTTGAACAAGTTTGACTCTAAAGCACAAAAGTGTATTATGTTAGGATACTCTGAACGCTCAAGAGGGTACAGAGTATACAATACAGAAACACAGATTATGAAAGAATCAATCAGCGTTCGTTTTGATGACAAGCTTGACTCTGAAAAGTCAAAGCAGAATGAAGTTTTTGCAGGTATAGAAATTGAATTTGCAGGTTCTGAAGACAAGTCATCAGAAGCTCTCAACACAGACATTCCTTCAACGTCTGAAAGGAGCACTGCTAGCAATCCTACAACAGCTGCTGATCAACCTTAGAAGAGATTACCCAGAAGCAGCTTGGATCACCCAGAAGAGACTATCCTAGGAAGAAAGGAAGATCCAATCAGGACAAGAGCAAGCTTCAGAAACTCTGAAGAAACACTTATGGGACTTGTGTCTCTGATTGAACCTTCTTCTATTGATGAAGCACTTCTGGATAATGACTGGATTCTGGCAATGCAAGAAGAGCTGAATCAATTCACCAGAAACAACGTATGGGATCTCGTTTCCAGACCAAAAGGATTCAACGTCATTGGAACAAGATGGGTGTTCAGAAACAAGCTAAATGAACAAGGTGAAGTCATCAGAAACAAGGCACGACTGGTTGCACAAGGTTATAGTCAGCAAGAGGGGATAGACTATACAGAAACCTTTGCCCCAGTCGCCAGGTTAGAATCTATCAGACTTTTAATTTCATTTGTTGTTAATAGAGGCATCACTCTGTATCAGATGGATGTCAAAAGTGCATTCTTAAATGGTTATATAGAAGAAGAAGTTTATGTACACCAACCCCCAGGTTTTGAAAATACAAAACATCCAGAACATGTTTTCAAACTAAAGAAGTCACTGTATGGTCTGAAACAAGCTCCCAGAGCTTGGTATGAAAGGCTAAGTAACTTTCTGTTAGAAAATGAATTCACCAGAGGGAAAGTGGACACTACTCTATTCTGTAAATCAGTTAAGGATGACATCTTAGTCTGTCAAATTTATGTTGATGATATTATTTTTGGTTCTACTAATCCTTCTCTTGGAAGAAAATTTGCTAAGTGTATGCAGGCAGAATTTGAGATGAGCCTCATGGGGGAACTGAAATTCTTTCTAGGAATTCAGATCAATCAAACTCCAGAGGGAACTTACATTCATCAGAGCAAATACATCAGAGATCTTCTGAAGAAATTTGACCTCTCAGAATGTAAGCCATCAAAGATTCCAATGCATCCCACGTGCATTCTGGAAAGAGAAAAGGTAAGCAAAAATGTAGAACAAAAAGTCTACAGAGGTATGATTGGTTCTCTCCTCTATCTGACTGCTTCAAGACCTGACATATTATTCAGTGTTTGTATCTGTGCTAGATTCCAATCAGATCCTAGAGAATCTCACTTAACAGCTGTTAAGCGAATTTTCAAGTATCTGAAAGGTACTACTAATCTGGGTTTGTTTTATAGAAAATCTAGTGATTACAGCTTAGTAGGCTACTGCGATGCTGATTTTGCTGGAGACAGAGTGGAACGTAAAAGTACTTCTGGAAGCTGCCAGTTTCTGGGAGAAAATCTGATCTCTTGGTCCAGCAAAAGGCAATCAACAATTGCACTATCAACAGCAGAAGCTGAGTACATAGCAGCAGCAGGATGTAGCACACAAATGCTCTGGATGAAAAGTCAGCTTGAAGACTTCCAGATTTTTGAGAGTAACATTCCTATACTTTGTGATAATACTTCTGCTATTTGCTTAAGTAAGAATCCCATTTTACATTCTAGAGCTAAGCATATAGAAATAAAACATCACTTCATTAGGGACTATATTCAGAAAGGTATTTTAAACTTAAAATTTATAGATACAGACCATCAATGGGCTGATATCTTTACTAAACCCCTTTCAGAAGATAGGTTTAATTTCATTCTGAAACATCTCAGCATGAAAGTGTGTCTAGAGTGAAAATGTTCTAATTCCATATATTTACCTTCAGAATGTAATTGTTTTACTGTGAACTTCTGATCAATCTTCTTTCAGAAAGATAGAACATGCAGATTGTATCAGATGCAAGTCTAAAGATCTGAGAGTCTAAGCTCAAAGACAGACGTGCTGATCACTACATCAAACAAGTGTCATCCAATCATCAGCATATCTCTGAAGCAGAACGCGTGCACGCTTCTGAGAAGGCAAAGCGTTGATTGGGTGCATTGAGACACATTTCTGGTAACCGTTTTTAAGTATCTTTCTCAAATCCCCCAAAATCAGCAAGCATTTAATGAAAAGTAATCATGCTTTTAAAATGCAATCATGATTTTTTCTCTCTCTTAAAAAACGTTTATCTTTTCAAAATAGTTTTGAAACTCTATTTAAGCACATTAATCTCTCATTCTCATTCTTTACGTTTTCTCACTAATACTCAAGCATTTTCTGCATATTTCTGTGTTCATCTCTTGCAAAACCTATTTTCCTCATTTTATTCTCAAAACCCTTTTAGTGTGAACATGGAAACCTCCAGCAGTGCTTCTACAGGTCCTCAGAAGAAAGCATCATCTGAGCAATATCAAGTGCCATTCAGAACTCTCCTCACTCCTGTGAAGAATCTTGAAGTGCTTTCTGAATTAATCATTGATTTTGGAAGCTTGAAGGAGAACGGTTTTGACCTAACTGAAGAAGTTAGGGCACAGAAGTGGGAAAGGTATTTTGACAGGTTGGTTGGACCAACATTCCCAATGCTAGTCAAGGAATTCTAGATTCACGCCAAGGCTTCAACACATCTAGTCACCTCCTTTGTTATGGGGAAGAAGATTGTGATCACTGAGGATCACATTGCAAGGCTAATCGATTACAGTGGCGGTGGCGTCCGCTGTGTGGACATGGCTGAAAGATGTGCTGATGTAGGTGTGATAGCTGCAAGGATTTTCACTCATGGGGTGCCCAGCAGCAAGATTAAAGATCTGAAGGATCATTAGAGAGTTTGGGCTAAGATAATTCTGGGGTGCTTCAACCACAGGAAACCAACCAGTTCTCCTGATTACATAAATGTGGATCAGCAGTTTCTGATCTACTTTATTGATCATAAGGTAAAGATCAATCTGGCTCACTTCCTGTTCAACCACCTCAGAACAAGTGTAAAGGAAACCAGGGAAGAAGAAAGAACCAAGAGGGATTGGATACCTTTTGGAAGGTTGATATCAGATATTCTGACAGAGAATAGGCTGATAGAGCATCTGATAGAAGCTCAAGAGCTAAGCACTATTGAACCAACAATTGGGAAACCTCTGAATGCAAAGAACTTGAAGAAGATGAAACTGATAGAGAATATTCAGAAGGAACCCAGAGCTACTCCTATTGCTGATATCACCAGCAGAAGAGTGCCTCTGAGTGACTTTCCGTTATTTTCTGAAATTGAATCCAAACCAGAGGTGGTTCTCAGGTACTTGGATGCGTGCAAGGCAGATGGTTCAGATCCAAATCTGATTATCAAAGCTCTGCATCAACCTCAGCAAGAAGTGACTATGAAGAAGACGAAGAAGAGGAAGGCACCATTAGAAGGATCATCCCAGCAGACACCCAGGAAAAGAGGTAATTCATCTGCTGCTTCTGTTTTAAATTCTTCTACTATTCCAGCATTTATTCCTCCTCAATCCTCTCATAGAATCTCAATCCCCATCCCTACCATAGATGAAACTGTACCAGAAGAGGACCCTTCTGAGGCATTAAAACTCAGAAGACCCAAAACCAAACATCCCAAACAACCAACAATCTCAACAACATCAGCAATTGACCAAGTGCTGTCTGACATTGATCAACACACCTCTGATCAACCAATCTCTGAACCACAAACTGTTCCTCCTCCACAACCAGAACAACAGCAATCTGCTGAAGAACCAGAACAACAACAACCACTCTCACCAATTCCTGAAGAACCCATTATCCCTGAACAATCAGAAAATCCAACAACTTCTCCTTAACCAGCAATCCCGTCTCCCTCTCCTCAACCAGAAATTAATCCACCATCACCTCAACCAGAGTTTCATCACTCTGAAACTCCTTCTCCTCAACCATCTGAACCTCATTCACCTCAACCATCACCTTTGGCAATCCAGCTGCCAGGTGGAACAACTATCACCTTAGCACAATTGCCATCCTCATCAGAATCTACACCACCAAATACTCCCAAAACACCACCCAGTCCAATCATAATCTCTGATTCTGATACTCCATCTCCAAAACAAACAGCTGCCCAGAAAACCTCTGAAAACCCCAGCAGGACTTTCATAGACTTAACCAGTCTTGACCGTCTTGCTGATCTAAAACACAAAATTGCCATCCCAAAACCAAAACAACCAGATGTTGGCTCTGGTATTATGAATTTTGAAACAGGTGTGCTGCAATGGATTGCTTCTTTGAAGCAAGTCTGTCCTGGAATGATTGACCCAGCTGCTTCTGATCAGCTCTGGTCACAATTCAGACTTTGGGTACGTGCTAAAGCCCTCAAGTTGCAGGATATCAACTATGAGCAGGCACAACAAAATTTCAGCAAGCTTCTGAATGAAGTTGGAAGTCAGCTTCTGAAAGAAGACGTGCTCCCTCTGGATAGTGAACCTTGGTCTGAGAAACAGCAAGCTGCAAAGGTGCAATCAGAAGAAGACAAGACCATTCAAGCTGAAGAAAGTCAAGCAGAAGATGTTGCTGAAAGCTCTCAGAAGCTTCCTGCTTCTGATGCCTCTCAAGCTGCCTTGGACAGGCAGACTCTGGAAGAACTAAGGCTGAATGACATGCGTCTGCAGCAGCGGATGGAGGAAAGCGATCAGAAGATGAAAGAAAGAATGGATGTGCAGGATAGCAAGATTGACACTGTTGTCAGCATGGTGCACAAGCATAATGAGACTGCTGAAAAGATCCAAGCCATGCTGGAGAACCTATTCACACGCTTGCCTCCTCAACCTTAGTCTTTTTTCATTCATGTCCTTTTTCATGTTTTCCTTGATTTTATGATGTACTGTTTGAATATGTTTTGTACTATTTTCATGTTTTGATTCTGAACTCTCTTAATATGATTAGTTTTTATGATCTTAATTGTTTTAGCACATCTCTTACACTTTTTGATTGCTGAGAAAAAGGGGGAGAACAAGAATGATATTTTAATCAATAACGGCTAACTAGACAGAAATTCTCAAACATTCTAACTCTATTACTTGAAAATGTTTTTTTTTTCTGTTTTGCTTAAAGTCTACAAGTACAAGGAAGCTCCTGGACACTCTGAAGACTAGAAGCTCTGAAGCTCTGATCACTATGAAGTTCTGATCCGCTCTGATACTCTGATCCAAAGCAAAGCTCTAACAAGAAAAGCTCTGAAGCTCTGCTCTGATATAAAGCTTCTGATAAGTCAAAGACTCAAAGAAAGGCAAAAAGATCTGATCCCGAAGAACACGTGTAATCAAAGGGAAGTAATAAACTCAGGGGGAGTATCTCTCAACTCTGATATCTCTTTACTTCTTACTCTGATGCATATCTCAGATACCTTTTCACGTTATTTTCATTTAAAAATATCTAGTTTTTGTCATCATCAAAAAGGGGGAGATTGTTAGAACAAAGTTTGAATCTACTACCCTATATTTAAGTTTTGATGATAACAAAGTGAAAAGATATAGTATTTATAAGTTTCATGTATGAACTATCTGCTGCCTAAAATTATTATGTTCTGACTTGCAGATACTCTGATTGATATGAGCAAGATCACATCTATTCAGCATCAGAATTTGGTTTCAGACACCAGCATCAGAAGTTGCCATATCATAATGACAGAATCAGATGATCAACTTGCGTATATGCTGAAGCCTGATGAACAAGACTGCGCTCAACACTCTGATAAAGAAACACAACAGTTCATCAACAGCGAAGCAGAGTCAGAATGAGCCAAGCCAGAACTTGCATTAAGTAAGCAACGGTATTGTGCATTGAAAGCAAATTAATTCCAACGGCCTCATTCCAGACAAGATCTGCTCAATAAGGAAAGTTTGTTATTAGCATTGAATCAAGAATATTGCATCCAACGTTCATCATCTTAGTGCTATATAAACAAGACTTTGAAGATTGAAATGGCTAATGCTCTCCAAATCTCTACACGCACAAAAGCTAATCAAAATCTTCTTCCTCTCAGTTTTGCTAAACCACATTCTGATATTCTATCATTGTTTAGCAATCCAGTTTCTAAGCTTCAATTTGTGTATACATCACAGTTGTGATACAGTTTTGTAGAAAACATTCACACACTTAGTTTTATCTCTTTGTAAGAAAGTGTTACCTTGACAAACCGGGTTGTGGTTTGGATCAAGAAGGCTTTAGCAGTTGTTAAAGCAGTCTGTAATATTCAGTTGAATATAGTGGATTAAGACATCGTTGGAGAGAGGCGAAATCACCTTGACGGGTGGACTGGAGTAGTTTGAGATCAAACGAACCAGGATAAAAATATCTTGTTCATTGCATTAGATTTCAGTTTTACAATTCAACCCCCCCTTCTTGTGTTTTTCACCACTTCAATATCAACTCATGATTTATAGCAAACCTTACAGGAGTCGGGATACCTTTGTAACAGTATGCTCTCGAACTAACCCATGCTTTAGCTAGGACTTTTAAGGGTTGTAACGTGGCCTGGTTCACGGTTTAAGAAACAAAGGATAAAGGCTCAAAATTTATCTGTACCCAACCGTTCTTCATGATGTTCTTCAGTCCTATGCTCAGTTAATTGTGCATTTTGAATCCCAAATGAGTTCTGGAATATTGGCCCCGATATTTCGGTGATGGTTCATAAATTGAACGTTTGTTTGAGAAGGCAGTCATTTTTGTGACCTTTTCTTTTTGTTGAGGATTTGTAGGACCTCTTTCTTTTTTGATTTTGTTATCCCTGTCTTTTTCCTGAACTGTCTCTTTTGCGATTACAGCCAGCGGGATGCCCCGGTTTTTTTCTTAAGTATCCTTTATAGGTTTTGACTTAATGGGCTTTTATCAACATGATCAAATTCATCCTCAACATATGTTGTAATGTTTGAGACAGCGGCATGTTGATATTGGTAAAATGTCTCTTAGGCTCATCTTGCCTTCGCTGATTACCCCGTTGTTGTGGTTGTTGCACGCGTGCCGAATTAAAGACCAACACTTCCCCTACAGATGGTGGTAGTCTAGCTTATTACGACCCTTCTGGCCATACACAGCATTGGTTTCCCTCTTACAATAAAATGGCTTCTTCTCAGCATTAGAAGATGCAGCCATCAGGATCTTCCCCCTCTTGATACCACTTTTGATCCTTTCTCCAGTCAGAACCATCTCTGTGAACCCGGATGAGTAACTCACAATCAGCATATTAAAGAACGGGCCTGTCAGAGTGCCCATGAACATGTCTACCATTTCCCGATCATTAAGAGGAGGTTGTACCCTGCCAGCTAGATCCCTCCATTTCTTGGCATATTCCTTGAAGCCTTCGCTAGAACACTTAGACATGCTTTGAATTTATGTACTAGTTAGAGCGAGGTCAACATTGTATTGGTACTGCTTGTAGAAAGCAGTAGCCAAGTCTTCCCAGGTATGAATGTCTATTCTTTCTAGCTGATAGAACCATTCTAGTTGTGTGTCAGCTAAACTTTCTTGGAAGAAATGGACCCATAACTTCCAGTCAACCGTGTGAGGCTGGATCTTTCTAACATAGGACCTTAAGTTCAACTTAGGACAGGAGACACCGTCATACTTAGCGAACGTGGGAACCTTGAATTTTAGTGGGATGATCACGCCAGAAACCAGCCCTAATTCTTCAAATTCCAAGCCAGGTACCTGCTAAATCTCCATAGCATTTAGACGATCCTCCTGTTGTTTGTATTTATCGTCACCAGTAGGATATTGTTCCTTAGACTAATCAGCTTCTTCTTCATCATCCTCGGGGTTGTTGACTTCTTCATGATTATCCCCTTCGTTTGATGGAGTTGTGAGATCTAGAGCTCGTTTAACCGGTCCTCTGAGTCTTCTTCCCATATTCAAGATGCTAGTTTCTTTGCCTTCTTCTTCTTCCCTTTGATAACGAGAGCTTTCAGTTCTTCCTGCCCCTGGGCCAAAGCCATGGACATTTGTTGGAACTGAGCGTTTTGAGCTTGAAGGTCTTTTACTGTTTGTTCAAGGGCCATTTCTTTTGCTGAAATGAACAGCGAAAAGATGAGAAGCCTGTACTGGAAGACCTGTTATGAAATGACATGCATGCAATATTTTCAAAGATATCGCGGGGTAAACAAGAAAATGTAAGAGGTTGAAATTTGTAACTTTGATTGAATAACTTTGTATCATTGAGTGTCCTTCTACGAGAGTCAAGCTCACCATAACAAGTGGGTCATAGCCCCTGACTCAAGTTGTTGAGTTTTGATCTTTTGACGGCATTGGCTAGAGGAAAATAAATCCCCTTGCTCATTGCTAGACGTCTGATTTATCATAACCTGCATCACAAACCCTTGAGATCCTTGAAATGGTAAAGGAAATGTTATGGCATGATGTTATGATGTGTATGTTATGCGTTAAGCAAAAGTGTAAGGTGATGAAGACAAGTGAGTCTAAGAAGTCCAGGTTACTGGATAATGACGGTAAACAAATCATGCAAGGAGATCATTTTGTTAGATAAAAACCCTGCAAGTACCTCAAGTTGAAAGCAAACAAATCACACAAGCAGCCTTAGGTTTAGGCTTGCATGGGGTTTGTAGGTAAGTACCCTATTGAATGGTAAGTTTGCTCAACCTGTCTTATTAATAATAATTGGGTTCTAAGGAGTCTCAATATCATTGACCTTCCCATCAGGAATTGTATAAACTCATGCATCAAAGTATTGCGGCCAAAAAATCTCGAAAGTCCAGTCTTAATGAGTGTAGCATCGAGTATTAACCAATCTTCAGTCGGAACCAAAGTCGGTTATCTCACTACTTCCTAATGGCTAGGATGGGTCGATTAAAGGTTTTAAAAGTCAGTTAGCGCTTAGTGACACTATGAGGAAGCCTAATGTTATCCTTGACTTACTCAAGGAACATTATTACAATCCAGAGTATCGCGCTAACATAGCCACCACTTCGTCTGTATCGGTCTATGCCGTACAACCTCCATGATTTATTGCTACTTACCTAAAAGGTGCCCCAGATCCGTCTGTAGGATCTTTACAAGAATACCCCAACAAACCCTCAAAGATAAAGCAAGCAAACACATAAAGAAAACAATTTTAAAATGAACTAGACCCTATAGTAAACCCAACTTTTTTCATATTCCCCAGCAGAGTCGCCAGTTCTGTGATACGGTGGCAGAACTGACTGTTTAATACTGGTTTGCATTTTGTATTCGCAAATGTGCGGTGAGCAAGAGTCGCCACCGACTTTTATTTTATTCGATAAAGGAAAGGGTGAAAAGAATAGAAAAAGACATTTTTCAAGAGTTTCTGAGTAAGGGGGGTAGATTATGGAAAGGGAGGGTGTTAGCACCCTTTCCATCTGTGGTTTTCCACGGGCTCTTAGGTACTTTCTCATTTTGAAAATTGCTTTCGTGTTTGTGTGTTTTTTAAATTTTGTTTTCTTTATGCTAACTCTTGTATCAGTCCTCAAGAGTGTTGATAAAGTGTTTTTTTTTAAATGTTTTGAAAGTGTAGTGTGAAAAGGTTATTTTTGAGCAAGTACCTGTTGTACCCCAATTTTTCCCCTAAGATCCCTTCATCATACCATGTTGATTCAATCACAACAAGATCACATTAAGGCTTTTGGTTCTTCTCCCTACTTTAGCTTTGCTCTTTTGAGGAGTTACCAAGCACCTTGACTTGTTTTCTTTTGTGATCATGAATATTTTTCTTTGATTTTCTTTCTAATTAATAAAATAGAATGTTGGTTTGTCTTACTTGTTAATAATGTAGGTAAAAGCAATGAGGTTTAGCAGGTTACTTCATGGGTTCATGAGTTTATTTCCATGCCCTAGTCAGTAAATCTTGAGAAATTCAAACCTCACCATTGAATTTTTTTTGGAAGAAATGGAATGACAAGGATTATTTTGGTTCAACATACATCAAAGTTATCAAAATTGATTCAAAAGTACAAGGGGTTGAGGGAAGAAGTTGTCATGATTGGACAAGGTCTTGTTCCTATTGGTCACAAGAACACATTTCTCTCAAATTTCAAGATATGGAAGTGGTTTTGGTGGCTACGAGTCCTCATCATCATCCTCAATAACTTCTATTCACAAAGAAAGAATATTGGCACAAGAAGTTTGTTCAAACTTGTCAAAGTTCTTCAAAGCATTCTCTTGATCTAGAGGCTAGGGTTTTGAACTTCAGGGGAGTATATCTTGCTCACCTTTTTGTATTTTTGAGTGATTCCAAAGACATATTTCTCTTCAAAGAGTTACCAAAAAATCACTTCAAAATTTCCAAGGAGTTTTCATTTGGAAGGAACTTGGTAAAGAAGAAAGATTACAAGTCATCCAGATGAATCCACAATTTTCCATATGTGACTTCAAATGGTCATAACTTGGTCAATTTTTATCACCTTGAGTCTATTCTTTTTCCATGATGATCTTAAATATGTGTACTTTATGCCTTACTTTATGTATAAAGTGATAAAATGGATGGAAGTTGCCTTATATATGCAAAAGATTATAGGTCATTTCATGATTTTTGGCCAACTTCAACAAGTCATAACTTGCTCTTTTTTTGGAGATTTTGAGTGGTTCAAATTTCAAAATGTCATTCAAGAGGTCTAATTAATTCCATCTTTTTTGGTCAAGGGCAAATTCTAAGTGGAAGGCCATGTTTGGATACAAAAGATTATAGGTCATTTTTGAAGAAGAATTTGAAATATTTCTAAGTATTGAAAGTCAACTCTTTTTCTTCAACTTTGACTCCATGTAACTTTCAGCTCAAGCATCCTTTTGATTCCATTATTTTTCCATTGCAAATCTTGTAACCTCATCTTTCCAAAGCATCAAGAATCATGCCCTAAGACCCCTTGAGTTGGAAATGCCATGGATTTGAATTTGGTAACTTGAAACTGAATTTTTCACAAAGTCAGAATTTTGAAATCCATAATATGACTTCTAAACACAAGATTTGTGCGTGTTTTTGATCTAAAATTGATTAGCAAACTTTCCAGAAGTGATTAGCACCCCAAGACGCAAAGTTTGGCTGAGTTTTGATGGAAATGAAGTCACACTTCACTCGTGCTCGACCATTTTCATTCCCATTCACTTCCCTATAAATAGAGGGTCATCCCCCATCCATTGTTCTAAGCTTAGAGAGCCAAGAACACCATGCCAAAACCTCACACAAACCCAATTTTTTTAAATTCAGTTTCTGAAATTTAAGCTTCCTTGTACAAAAATATTTGTGCATTCATCTTCCTTGAGCATCATACAAACTCTCCACCACTTAAACCAATTAAAACGATCCATAATTCAAGCTACAGAAGTCCAGTTTCATAGCTTCTTTCTTGAACTTCGAAAAGGTAGAATTCTCCACCATTTGGATCCAAATCAAGCACTAATCTATTCTACTCCTTTGTATAATTCTAATGCTTCTTACAATTTTTAAATCCATTGAGAATTGAGAGAGAAATCTCAAATTGAAGGTGCTCGCTATTTTCTGGGTTTTTGATTCATATCTCTCTCCATACCTTATATAAATTTGGCGCGATGGTTGTGTTAGAATCGTCTTAAAGAGACGAGTTCAATGATGCTAGCCTGGGATCCTAATTTTTCCATTTGAAGGATCTCACAAAATCCCCATTGCAGGGTGTCTGGAGTTTGAAGATGATGACATGTCTCGTCTTAGCCAATGATAGCGTGTCAAACGTTTTAATTTCATTGGTTGCCCTTTTTCTGATCACATGAGTGTTTCACTAAGGCCCGTATCAAGCACAGTGTGTCTGGTCTATTGGATTAGCTTACTAACGCGTTTTGACTATGATCTGATGGTCCACATCTTTTTGGATTTTTTTTATTTTCTGATTTTATATTTTTCATGATTAAATTTTCAAAAATTTGTAACTCTTTTATTTTTTATCCAAAAATTATGAAAAAATTCACAAAAATACTTTGAATTATTTATGATCTCATGAATATTTTTCAAATTTTTATTTTAACATTTGGTATTTTTTATATTTTTTGTATTATTTGCTTTCTTTTAATTACCTAAAAAAATACTTTCTGACATTTTTTAATTCTGGAAAAATTCATAAATATTATTTTGCATATTTTTGACTTTCTGAAAATTTTATGGAATTTTATGTTGAGGTTTACTATTTTTGATCTATTTTATGTTTGTTTTAGCAATTTTAAATAGTTTAAAAATAGTTTCTGACTTTTAAAAATTACCAAATTTCTTATAAAAATATTTGGATCCATTTCTGATTTTTCTATGGCCTTATTTTTCATTTCTTGATTAATTTGATAATAATTGATATTTTCCTCATTATTTTTTATTTTTAAAACCATTTTTAACCTTTTTTAATGTATATATTAAATGTGATATTATTTTGTGAATTATTTTCTGGCTGATCTTGGGTTAGGTTTTGTATCATGAACTTTATTAAAATCATTAGATCCATGGTGTTGAGTTTAACTCCACAAAAAAATGGATGAATGATTTTAATAATAGTTTGATTAAAATTTAATTCAAATGTGGTTTGTACATTCTTTTTACCCTATCCCCCTTCATCTCATCCCCTTCTTATTGCACTAAATTTTTTTGGAGCATGAACTCTATACCATGTCTCAAAACAAATGGTGCATAGATTGTTATTGACCAGCCTCAAAATAGGTGCGACTTTTATATAAGTCCACTTACGATTGCTTAACATAGGGCTAAATTTTATCCTGATTCGAATAAGTGATCATTCATGGCCCAAACTTATGATTGCAAGCCCAAGTATGTTAATTTGATCTCTTTGTCTAATAACCTTGAGATTCATTGTGTGGAGGCTTTGGTTCTACCAATCCTCTAATGGATCTATAACACCTTTGGTCAACGCGGATCACTTAAACATTGTTGATCATTAAATGGTACTTGTGAGAATTCCAAATGCATGATATACTTGACAAAAAGCAAATGCGACTTGTTGTGTGGAGGCTTTCGTTCTACCAATCCTCTAATGAGTTCCAAATGCAAGTTTCAAGATGGACATCCAACTAACCACTAATTATTGACTTGTTTTATCTTATGCTTTTATTCTTTTTTATGCTTTATGTGCTATTTACTTTTAGCATTTTCATTTCATGCCTTTTTCATCTTTGCTCATTTGAGTATTTATTTCCTTGCCATTTTTACTTTGCTCACTTGACCTTTTCTTTTCTTTTCTTAAGATACTTAATAATCAACATAAACCCTAAAAAACTCTTATTGGTACTTGGACTATTTGGTTACTATCCTTGGCATTATGGAGCATGGTACTTTTTCTTGGACTTAGGATTAGAAACCTTGGCCTATCTTGGAGACCTTGTGATCTTATACGATTATTTTGTCTAGAGTTCTTGAGGTTTGCCTCAAGACATTGGGTTGCTTGTTTGTTTTTGTGTGCAGGTTTTTGTGATTGCATTCTTTGTTTGTAATCTGGAATTCACCCATATACAGCCGTTACTCTGCCCAATTTTTGTGAAGACTAAATACACTTGAAGTTTGGTTCTCTCAAGAGGTCAAGTATCTTTGCTTGCTTGGTTTTAATTACAAAGAATGAGAATTCTATCTTGGCTCATAATGTCAAGTTTTGGCTTCTTGATGGTTAGATGGTCCTTATCCTTAGCTTTTACCTTATGCTTTCGGATAGCCTCTTCTACTCCTCCCATCTTCTTTAATTTCAAAAATCTTCTCCCTCCTTTTGAAAACTCTTCTTGTTTCTAAACTTGAAACACTTTCGTAATAAACTTGGACTTAGGTCCATTCATTTTCAAAAAAATTTCATCAATAAACCTCAATCAAATTAATAATACCTTGACACTTTTTGTGAGAAGACTAAAAGTCAATCAATCTCATTTCAAACCATTTTTGCCACTTTCTCATGATTGTGGGTAGTAAGTATGTTTTCTACATGGACAATGATGATGATGTTTTATCTCATAAAGTTGACCAACACACTTGTGTTTCAAATTTTTAAAAGAGGAACTACGTGTACCCTGATCCCCTATTGCATGAAAGGTGGTACGTAGGCACTAAAGGTTCGCAACCGCGGCGGGTGTAAAAAATATATATATATTTCTCTTCTCACCTCCACCATCCATTTTTTATACAACACATTTTTTATAGCCAAAATATACAGATTTTTTCAAAGAGGTTTTGTAGGATCAAGCGCTTACCACTGAGCTAAAAGCAATTGCTTGTAGCCAAGGTTCTACTCTATTTCCTTATAGAGAATCTAATAAGGGGCCTACCTGGCCCACCTAACACACTTGTGTAGGCGCCCATGGGGGGATGTTAAGCCCTTCGAATCCCTAAGGTTGACGCTGGATATTTTAATCCAACAATCTCCCCCCCAGTGTCAGCCAAGGGGATTCGAACCCATGACCTTGCTCTGATACCACTTGTAGGATCAAGCGCTTACCACTGAGTTAAAAGCAATTGCTTGTAGCCAAGGTGCTACTCTATTTCCTTATAGAGAATCTAACAAGGGGCCTACCTGGCCCACCTAAAACACCTGTGTAGGCGCCCATGGGGGGATGTTAAGACCTTCGAATCCCTAAGGTTGACGCTGGATATTTTAATCCAACAGGTTCCTGCGGAGTACCGTAGATGTTTAGGGTGATAATACCTTCCCTTTGCATAACCAACCCTCTTACCTTGAATTTTTCCCCCTCTTTTTAGGTTATTCGCTCTTTTCCCATTCCTTTGGAAACAATAAAGCGCGGTGGCGATTTTGATTTTGATTTGTATAAAGTCTAGTCAATCAAATGGCTTAGTCTTGAACATTTCTACCGCTACAGTACCTAACAGTTATCTACCTACTTAAAAAAGGTGTTCTTTTCCTCCTTTCCTTTAGATAGTGCTATCCTACTATTAGTGAGTAGGTAGCCCTATCGTTGGATGTTGAGGGACTATCGAAGGGATGTTTACGGTCACTAAGGAAACTGGGAAAGAACTTTTAGTAATTGTCTTAAAGTTCTAAGATCACTTTTTAATGGAGGCGACATCGAAAGGATTATCGAGGGACTTATAATCTCTTGAACTAAAGGACAGCCACTAAAAATTCTCACGTTTTGAGAATTGTGACTGTTTTCGACGACAGCCGAAGTGGGAGATACCCTAGGGGTGAGCATATGCAAGTGTATTGATTCATTTCATTTATCTGGTGTTATTAGGTTTGCTAACGTTTGATTATTAGTCTTTCTATAAACACCTAGTTACTAACAGTTAATATGTACAGAAAATAAAGTGTAGAAAGCGTAAATCTAGGCTATTATATGACTTTCGGGGAGGGGGTATTTACAATGTACAAACAATTGGGGGAAGAAAAATAAAGAAAATGAAAAAAAGTCATATTT
Source organism: Vicia faba (assembly GCA_948472305.1). NCBI lineage: Eukaryota > Viridiplantae > Streptophyta > Magnoliopsida > Fabales > Fabaceae > Vicia > Vicia faba. The sequence goes on along the minus strand of OX451735.1, from coordinate 931,360,618 downwards.
ATAACTATTACAACCCAAATAACAGTTACATCAATAATGTAAAAATGCGACAACAAAATCACGCGCGCGAAATAAGGAAATGTCTAAGAAAACCTAAGAATTTAGCTAAGTAAAATAAAAAACTTTTATTTGGTTTTTGTTTATTTTAAGAAAATAATTAAATTAACTTAAATCTAATTTTAATTTAAAAATATAATTGTTAAATGAATTGAAAGCCTAATGCTAATATTTTTATATTTTTATTTGAGAAAATAATTTAAACACAAATTAAACCCTAAGTTCTAACTTATTTTAATTAAAAATGTTAAATTTAATTAATTAATTAATTTCAGAAATTAATTACTCTAAAAAGAAAAACTAATCCTAAGTTTTGTTGATTTTGTTATTTGATTTAAAAAAACTTACTGATTAAATAAAATAAACAAAATTAAAAGAATGAAAATAAAAAAAATGGAGATGGTAGAAACCAGCGTCTTCTCCGGCGGCCTTCAACGTCAAACCTGTAAAAACGTGTTAAATTGAAAAAGAAAAGGCTCTATCCTGCATGAAATTTCACCCTGAGTCCGAATCCGGGGTCAAAACTGGCTGGAAACTTATGGAAAGAGAGTTACGATACAAATGCAAATTTCACGGTTAAAAATAGAAAACAACCATGTGTACGTCTGAGCTTTCATGTAAGGACTCATTTCAGTCCTAAACATCACCCTGATCACATCTAGCCACAAAACATTAGTAAACAATGTATGAATATAAAATTTCGGATGCAAGAAGTTTTACCTAATCGGAGATTGTGGTTTGGCCTCTTCTAGGCGTGTGGCGGCTTGAATGAGGGCTGGGAATGAGTCCTGGGATCTTCAGGAAGAAGATAGCACGCTTGGTTTGGATGGATGATGGCCGGAAATTCAGTTTTTAAATTTCACAACTTTGAGAATTTTCGAAATTTGTGTGTGGTTCTTCTCAAGCAATTTTTTTGTGTGAGTTTGGCTTGGAAATAGCTTGTACTTATAGTGGAGAGGGAAGAGACAAGCTTTCATGGCAAGAATCTTCACCATAATGCCATGCTTTTATGTCAAAACCAAACAAACTTAATAGTTTCAAAAACTTGAAAATCTTGCCCTTTCCATGCTTGAATGTACCTGGACACTTTGGCATGAAATTATGGGCTTCTAGGAAGGCCAAATCAATAGCCCAAAGGTCAAGGCCCATCTCCAAACATTTTGTACAATTTATTTTATATTTGTTTGAAACAAATTAAAATAAATATGTAAAAAATAGGTAGAAAATGCAAGGCCATGCAATAATAAGATTAGAAGTCCTCTATAAACTTAGCAAAATATTTAAACTTTAAAAAGTTAGGCCATTGACTCAATTTCAAATTTGCTCAATGCACCATTCTTGAAATTTCCAAACTTTTCCTAACTTGGGAAAGACATAACTTGCTCAATTTTTATCTCATGGTGATTATCTTTGAATTTTTGGAAATCCCAAGATGTCTACTTCAATCCCTCTTTTTATCAATTTTTAATTTGAAGATGTTGTCTTGATGTAAAAGGTCTTGGCAAAAAGTGGCTTTTGATGACTTTCTGAAAATGACCTGTAATGTTTGAGCTTGTATCTTTCAAATGGTGCATTTATTGTACTTGGGGGATGAAGTGAAGTTGTAAGGAATTGGATTCTATTCAAAATTAGTTTTGGTTGGGGAAAAATGGATTCAGTATGTGAAAGATATGCCTGGTAAAAGTTTGGTTGACTTTTCCTATAGAAACCCTAATTAGCAATTCTTGTCTTTTGATGAATTAGGAGCATTTCTTAAGGAATCATGATCAACCCTTGATCAAATGATGGATATCACTTCAAAATGTTGATGTTGACCAAAAATCTTGAAGTTTGACTGTATATAGGCCACAATTGACTTTTGACCTAATACAGTTGATTTTCAGGCATTTGAGCAATTAACTGAGCAAACTTGTAGTGCAAGGCATGAAATTTGTCATGGACAAACTTGAAGGCAAATTAGGACCACAAAAAACATTTGAGACCATTGGAGCTCTCATATCTTTATGAAAATTGAAACCCTAGTCAGAGGTTCATTGCCTTAGGAGGAGAATTTGTCTGGTCAATTCTTGGTCATCCTTGGATAAGTTGGACACCTCAATGGGCATGTGTTGAGTAAAAAGGGAGGGAAACTTTTGGGCTACAACACTATTGCATGAATTCTCATCTCCATATATTTTGTATAACCACTGTGTAGTCCATTGCACAAGCTTAAAGTAACAGGGTCAAAAGTCCGACGTCACGGGCATGGAGTCAAAGTAACCACCCATAAGATATGTACTAGGGGTTTATCACCTGCCGAAAAAGGTTCTAAGGAAATCTCAGGGTCTACACTCTGCCTTTGGATATTATTGATGTCTCAATTACTTGGTAATCAATAATATTCGCAGGAAAAATTCGTCCGAGAGCAGTATCACATGACAAGTACTTCCAGATTACTCTATTATAGTCTCCGCATTGCACCTAAAAAAGTCCAGGATGGGTTAATGGTTCTACGGCCCTCAGCTTCTTGAGTTCCCAGGTCGAAAGCAATGATGTCTTCCCAATTAGTCAGTAAACATCACTACTTTCAAGGGGACCTCCACTGAGTGGGGGTATTTTCATGCCTCCTTCTTCGGGATTACTCCCTTAAAGTTAGCATGACTATACCTCCCGTCCTAATCCTAGGTGTAACCCAAGTCCGGGTATAGGACTTATCAAATGTAATCACCCAACCCAACATTACAGCATATCCATAATATGTGAGTAGCAACAATATATGCAATATATACAAAAGAATACAATAAAGCAAGAAATAGAACAGTAAAGAAAAATAAAGCAAATAAATAAAACACCCAAAATAACAAATAAACAAAACTAGGAGAGACTCGCAAAAGGTCCCCAGCAGATTCTCCAGCTGAAGCTACCGCAGAAAACACAGAGCCGTCGTCGAACTTTATTTATCCTAAAGGAAGGGGAAATATCGATAAGACCACGAGGGAATGGATAAGATGGTCTTGCAGCCAAGAGAAAGGGTAAGGGAGTCGGTTATGCGAGGGGAAGGTATTAGCAACCCTCAGATCCGTTGTACTCAACTGGATCCATTTTGTTTGTTTGTGTTTAAGGGTGTGTTTATCTACAACTATACTTGCTTAAGGGAAAATAGATGATTTTTTTATTGCGTTCGTGAGGGTTTCGCGACCCTTTGCCTACGTATCCAGTGAACGAATCAGAACATCGCAGTTCCTATAAAAAATGGGTGGATTTGTTTGTGTTTTTTAGTGGGTGATGTTAACGCACGCATTCTAGCAATAGGCACGGCCGGTATCGCGGTAGAACAGAGATAACATGCCCCTTGGGGGAAGATTTGATTGGTGGAGTATTTTGCGAGTTTTAAAATAAATTCAAGTAATGATTAAAGTTGTTTTTGGATTTTTGATTTATGAAGGTTAAGTTTTAATTACAAAAAAAGAAAAGGTTAAGGGGGAGACTAAAAACCTAATTGTTTGTTATGTACAAGTTAACTGAAGTTTACCTCGGCATAAAGCGATTGAAACGGGATGTAATCCCCTCTTGGAGCTACCTAAGGAAGTATGGTATCAAGATTTGGACAGGAAAACGAACAAAGAAAATTTAAATTCTATGTAACTTGTATGGTTTTTATCAAGCTAAATAAATAAAGAATTTAAGAGTAAGTTTAAAAACCTTTTACTAAAAGTATTCTAATATGTAAAGAAAAATATTAAAAGAAAATTAAAATTAAGTCTAAATATATTTGTGATTTTAAACTAAACTAATATTTAATTAACAAATATCTAAAAAGGGGGCTAAGAGAAACAAAAAAAAAGGCCTAGCAAGTAGTTGAAATCGGGTATTCCTGATTGTTGTAACCATTGTCTTGCCAACTGAGCTATGTTTTTTATTTGGTATAATTACGCTTAATTGAATGTATAAAGGGGGGTGTGGAAAATTTTATTGGGCCAACAAGCCCAATGGGCTGACTCGTTTCAAGAAGAGATAAGGAAAGGTTTGGAAAGCCCTAGATCCAAAGGAGCGCCGCAGGTTTACTGTTGGTAAAGGGAAACCAAATTATTATTACCATTGGGACTTGTTTCCCAGTAAACAAGGAAAAACGATGAATAAATAAAAACTTCTCTCTCTCACAGATCACCCTCATCTCTTTGTCTCACCTCTATTCATCTCCTCCATAACCTAAATCTCTCTAAGCCTCTTCACCTTTCCATCCTTATTTCATCTCAACAACCCTTCGCTCTCTGCTGAACCGTCATAATGTCTCTTCGTCTTTCTCAACATCGTGACTAGCACCTTTTTAAGCTTTTCTTTTGAACTTGTATTCTAATAATTTTTTTCTCCTCAAAACTGATTGTAGGTTTTCGGATTGGTTCTGGAATGGGGGTGGCGATGGGTTGATGAGTGGTGGTCATGGAGGGAGTTCCGCGGACGGGGATATCGACAATGGATGTTTGAATTGATGGTGTTGATTTACAAGATGGAAGAAGATGGGTGGTTTACTATATGAAGATGAAAGGAAGCTCCAATTGCCTTATCTCAACTATGAAACAAAACAATTGTTCTCCATTTAGCGTTTCGATGTTGTCTCACCGACCTCGTCAATTTCTCCATATCATCGCCTCACTTTAATCCATGGCTACTCCTCACTCCTCGATACGACCCTCCACATTGCCGACAAAGAGAAATCCAATAAGATCTTGCAAACCCTAGTTCACCCTTCTTCTACTTCTACGCTCCCAGTATATGTTGAATATTGAGTAGGAAGCGGTAAAAACTTGATATGATGTCGTTGTATCTAATATTGCAGGGAGGGAGACGGGAAGAGGAAGGGGTGTGACTGAGGGTGTTATCTAAATGGGATATAAGATGGCCATAGTCTCTTTTATGGGTTTGAGATGAATTCTTATTTGTCGCAAAAAGAAAATGTTGAAGCTCTCGACACAAAGATTTCTTTACTCTCTGAGTTTTTGTTTTTGTGTATTTTTCTGTGTTTCGCTTTGGTATAGCCCTGTTTGGCCGTTTTAACAAACTCTGTTCTTTCTATTATTCTATGACCTCCTCACAGATTCTCACTCTTTTGCTTACCAGTGGCATTGGCCTAACGCTCTCTCACAACCATAATTCAAGGCTCAAACATAAAACAAGCAAAATGACAACATCATAGCAAAGCCCTTAATCAACGCATTTAAGGGCAATGAACGAACTTACTTGCTTGGAGCTAGTCCAAGGATTCGGCTGCTGATGATAAAGTTATAAAGAAAAACCAGAGGTGCGCTTTTTAGTTCCTTCCCCCTTTGCTAGAATTCTGATTTTTAGCCATTTGGAATATGAATAAGGTTCTTCTTCTGTTGTAGGTTTGTTGACGATTTGTATGTTGTTTCAATTTATGGAACGATATGGTTGTGGTAAGGGCAGCTAGCTATTGGAGAATGAGATCATTTTTGTGTAGGGGTTTGGCTGGCTATATGTATAGCTAGTATCTTTCTATGTTTTCTCTCGTTTTTGGCTTGGTAAAATTACTCTCTTTCGGTTTGTTGGTTATAGAAAAATCTCCTCTTTTCAGTTTGTAGGCTGTGTGGAAAAAAATTCCCCCTTTTGTTGTGTTTAAGCCCTGTTATATAGTGATTGAATAGTGGGTTTTGAGGGAAAAGGTTTGAGAAATTTGAACATATTAGGATGATGTTTTGAATACTTTTTGATGCAGTCTACTTTTGCCTATTTTTGTGCAATTCCGATGTTATTTTGGGACTATTTTGGACAGGGTTTGTAGGGCTGACCTTTATCTGGTTTTGAATGTCTTGATAGCAGGTTTCTGGATTGTTTTGGTTAGGTTTTGTATGATGCAGTTTTTTTTATACTGGTATGGGCTGTTTGATGCAAGTGATATCTTTTCCTCTTTGCCTTTCAATGATGTAAAGCAATTGTGCTTTTTACACAATTTCTGAAGGGTTTGCATTTTAGGAACATGATGATGTATATGGCCTTGGGCATGTGGTAGATGGCTGTTTTTTGAATTGATGTTGTGCTAATGCTTGTTGTTTAAGTCAAGGTTGCTGTTTTGCAGTGTTATTTGGCTTATTGTGTTATTTTTGTGTCTTTTCTTATTGCTGCTGTTTTGTGGCAGCTGGTATAGTTGTTGTTTGTAGCTTGATGTTTTGTGCTGCATTTTATTGCAGTTGCTGCTATCTTGGCAGTTTTGCTTGTTTGTATTTGTTTTGGAAGCTTGTCGGCCTGCTGTTTATTGTTATTTCTTGCTGCCTCGCTTTGTTTGCTGGTTTTTGTTATTGTTGTACAGTTTTGTATATTGTTTTGCTGTATATCAGTTTGAAAAATATTTTCACATTTCTTTTCCTTTTTGTGAACCAAAACCCACACCTTTTGTGATTTGCAAAAGTAGGAGGAGATAGCCCGTGATAAAAACAAATCCCTTTTAAATTCTGATTCCAAATGCAAACCCTAATGATGAGCTTTCTTATTTAACAAATAATTGTTGGGAATTTTTCACATGTTGATTATTGCTAACTTTTTCCTTTTCTTATTTCATGAACACGAGAGTTGGACGATCGGGGAAAGGTTAAAAGAGGAAGAGTCCATGGTGAGGAGTGCGGACGAGTGGCTTGAAGATGAAGTAAAGAGGCTTGAAGAAACAGACATTTAATTATTTTTTTCTTTCTAAACAACAATTGTAACTTGTGATTCAACTTGTAATCCCTTTTGCAAATTGTCGAGAAATGTAACTTGAACATAAAACTTGAGTGAATTTTATGAATGAAGAATTTATTTTATGGAAATTAAACAAACTCTTGAATCTTGATTGAAAATAACAATTTCCACTTGAATGGTTTGAATAATACTCCTCGCTTCGTAACTTGAAATTTAAGAAATAAAACATGACCTTAGTAACTTGTATCTCAAGTAACCATGCACCTTGTCTTTCAATTCCCAATCTTCATATCATGTCCAAACCCAAGTAACTTGTAACTGAAGCAAAAAAACATGCCTTGATCATCATGAACCTCCAGCCTTATTTCTTATGCCCAAATTCCGCATTCGTCAACTTTAACTCCAAACTCTCGACTCGGTGACTTAGAGATCTTAAGAAGAAAACTTGAAATGCAAGGAGAGGAAATCCATAAACAAATGTACTTGACTTTGAGGTATCCTTGAGGAGGGAGAAAGAAACATCTTCACAAAAAACAAGGATCCAAAACCCTAGCATCTTTACCAACAAATAGGGAAATAAACCCTAATCCATGCTCTGATGAATTCGAGCCAGAAACAGCCTTATAACTTGGTGAGAAAGAAATCCATGATACCTTAAATATCCATCCCACGATCCACTAATCGAGAACTAGATGAATTTTCCTTTTACCTGATAAGAGAACTTCAAAACAAAATTAGGCATAAAGAGGGCACAACCCAAATACTTCAAACCAAGGTGCCTGATTCCATGAGATGCAGGATATGCAAACGACTTAGTAAAAATGATGCAAATGGGATGCAAAGTTCAAAGCCATACAAAATTAAAAGTGGTAGGTAAAATTTTGGGTACGACAATAAGTACTGATGTTAATCATCTGTTACCTACCCTCATATTGGTTTTTAATGGTATTATCTTACCATTTCTTTTCCCTATGAGTCGATGTTACTTTTTTTGCTATCTTCTCAGTGAATGGATAGTTCGCATTTATCTGTCGATTGTTGTCATCCTTTACATCTCTCCTCATTGTTTGAATTGATGATGCTCTATATCCTACTTGGGCTTTACCCCAATAGAGTCGAGTCTTCTGTTCACCAGTGATTTATTTTCCTAGTCGGACTTTCTTTTGATCCTTTATTGTATTCTCTGCTTCCCCAATGGTGTCATGTATCACCTTTGGATTTGTTTGTTTGCATGCATAATCATAAGCATTGCATGGCATCTTAGGGAAAAAAATAGGGCTTGTTTTATATTTAAGTATCTCCAATCACGTCAACATGAAGATTTTAACCTTCGTATCCAGATAGAAGACACTTAAATAAGGGCAGTTGTTATACCCCAATTTTTTCCCCTAAGATTCCTCTATCATCTCATATTAATTCAATCATATCAAGATCACATTAGGGTTTGGTTATTCTCCCTATCTTTAGGTTTTCTCATGAGGAATCACCAAGCACTTTGATTTGCATATTATGGTCTTATTTGTCTTGTGTTGATTAACTTTTAACTAACAAATACAATGAATGTTTGCTCTAGATGATGATACTACAGGTGAGGGCACAACACACTTTATCAGGTTGATTCATAGGTTCATGAGTTTATTTCCATGCCTTCTTCAACAAATATTCATGAAATTTAAGCTTCATAATTGAGAGGGCTTTAAACAAATGTCATGGCAAGGTCTACTATGACTCCTCATGCTTCAATTGCCAAAGGAAGTCAAAAGATGTAAGATTTGATTAAAGAAGTTTGACCTAATTTGACAAGTATTTTATTCTTTGATCACAAGTGCATAACTCCCTCAATCCTCAACTATAGGTTCTTATTATCATCCATAACAACATATCTTCACATAGAAAGTATTTGTACAAGAAAGATTGTCAAAATTGAAAGGGGTTCCCAAGCCATTTTGATGCTCTAGGAGTTAGGGTTTTGGACTTCTAAGGGCTATATCTTGTCCATCTTTTGATATTTTTGAGTGATTCCAAATATATGCTTGTCCTTAAAGGGTTATCAACAAATCACTTTAAAAGTTTCAAGCAAATTTTCTGTGAAAGATCACGAATGATTGAGAAAGATTACAAGTCCTCTAGATAGGCCATCAAATTCCCTTATGTGACTTCAAAAAGTCATAATTTATTCAATTTTTATCTCCTTGATCCCATTAATTTTCCACAATGATCTTAAGAGTGTGAACTTCAACTCTTATTTCATGTGAAAAACTTGAAAAGGGTTATAAGATGACTTAAAAGCTCAAAAGATTATAGGTCACCTTATGGATTTTCATCAAATTCAAAGGATCATAACTTGTCCAATATTTGGATTTTTTAGTGACACAAGTTTCACAATAATCTTTAAGGAGTCCACTTCAAGCTAGCATCATTGATCAAAGAAAAATTATAGAATGAGACCTTGTTTGGAGTCAAAACATTTTGGGTCATTTTTGAAGAAAAACATAGAATTTTTTCTAAGTATAAAAGTCAACACTTTTTTATTTTATTTTGACCAAGCACAACTTCTAGCTCAAGCATCCAAATGATCTCTTTCTTGGCACATTATAAAGAATGTTACCTCATCTTTCTAATGCATCAAGAATCAGGTCCTAAGGTTCTCTAAATCATGCACACCATGAGTTCAAAGTCAAGTACTTGAAATTGAATTTTCCTTCTAAGTCAGAATTTGAAATTCATATTTTTCCTTCTAATCACCAGTTTTACACGTGTTTTTGATTTAAACATGATTAACCAACTTACTTAAACTTGTTTAAGCATCAAAATGCAAGAATGAGATGAGTTTTAGTGGTATTAGAGTCATATTTTCCTCACCATCGGGCTCCACTAGGTTTCCCTCCAAACCTCACCTCTCCTTCCACTTTTCGATCTTATTCAATTCCCTATAAATAGAGGACCTCAATCCTCTCATTTGGACAATCTTTAACAGCCAAAATTACCATGATCAGATCCCACACGAACTCTGAATTTGAATTTCTGATTTCTTTCATTCTCACCACAAAACACTAAAAGCTTCATTCAGTTAGCTCCATTGGACTTCTCTGAAGCTAACCATATTCTTACCTTCAAGAATCGTGACCTATTTTGAGCTACAGAAGTCCATTTTCAGAGAAACTTTCTGCTACTTCATTTAGGTAGGTTTCTTAGTCAAATCAATCCAAATAAAATACAAATCTATTCTCATCATCCTTCTGATTCTCATGCTTCTTACATTTTGTGATTTCATTGAGATTTGAGTGAGATATTCCAGAACTTCGTGCTCGCTATTATTTATGCTTTTTTCAAATCAAGCCTTGCTCATTTTATATAAATTTTGCGCGAGGGTACCATTAGAATCGTCTTGAAGAGACGAATCTAATGGTACCGGTCTGTTTGGCTAATTTTACAGTTTGTGGAACTCCAATCTAGGGCGTTCGGAGGTTGAAGACGACCTATGTGTCGTGCTTCAACCAATGATAACAAGACATGTATTTTTTTTGAATCATATCCTGTGTATTTGCTTTATCATACGCGCGTTTTGCAAGCCCTTGGATCTGATTACTTCCATTAGTCAGACTCCATCCAATGCACCAGATTTTTAGTTGTTTTTAATTATTAAAAAATGATTATGTGTAATTTTCAAAGTTGGCCATGATATGCGCAGTGTGTCTGATCCTTTGGATCTATTTACTGGCGCGTTTTGAGTCTCATCCAATGGTCCATATTTTTTTTAACTTTATTTTATTTTCTGTTCTTTAAATCAAACTTCTAAAAATCATAGAAAATTCATTTATGGCCCAAAAATTATGAAACAATTCACAAAAATATTTTGAAATACTCTCTTTCTGATTTTTATTTTTTCATAATTTTATTTTCATACTAGATATTTTTTATGATTTTTTCCTTGTTTTGACTTGTTTTTAATTATTTAAAAATACTTTTTGGTATTTTTAAATTCTGAAAAAAAATTATCAAGATCATTTTCTTTATTTCTGACTTTTTGAGATTTTTTTTCTAGAATTTTATTTTGATTTTTCAATTTTTAATCTTTTTCACTTAGTTGAATGATTTTAAATAATTTTAAAAAAATACTTTTCTGTTTAAAAAAAATGCTAAAAAAATTTGTAAAAATACTTGAGATCATTTCTGACTTTTCTATGTTTTCTTTTAGTTTTTATTTGATACTTTGAATATAGTTTGTTATTTTGCCTTTTATTTTCATTTAAAAAAAATCATTTTTTTATATTTTGTTTATTAAATGCAATATTATTTTTATATATATTCTGTTTGATCTTGAACTATGAGATTTTAATCATGAACTTCATTAACATTATTGGATCTTGGGTGTTGAGTGTTGAGTTTAATTCCACCAAAATGGATGAATAATTTTAATGATAGCTTGATTAATTTCTTTGGTTCAAATGTGTAATTCAATTCTTATCCCATCCCTCTTCATCTTATCCCCTTCTCACTTGTGCTACATGTTATTAGAGGATGATCTACATATCTTTTCTCCAAACATATGGTACATAGATTGCTATTGACCGGCCTTAAAATAGGTGCGACTTCTATATAAGTCCACTTACGATTGCTTAACATAGCGCTAAATTTTGTCCCGATTCGAGAAATGATCATTTGTGGCTCAAACTTATATTTGCATGCCCAAGTATGTTTAGTTTGAAACCTTTGATCCAATAACCTTGAGGTTCATTATTAGGAGGCTTTGATCTTATCAATCCTCTAATGAACCTTCATAAAATTTGGGTTAAGTGAATCATTTAAACATTTTTGATCATTTCTTGTTGCCTCGAGAAATTGAAATGAATGATATACCTGACAAAAATCAAATGAAACTTGTTGTTGAGAAGCTTTGATTTTATCAATATTCTAATGAGTTTTCAAATGCAAGTTTCTAGATGGTAATTCAACTAACCTCTAATTTCTAACTTACTAATAATTGACTTTATTTCATGCTTTTACTTTACGTCTTTACTTTTACGCACCATTTACTTTAGCATTTTCATTTCATGCTATTTTCATCTTTGCTCACTTGAGTATTTATCTTTATGTCATTTTTATTTTGTTCACTAGAGCTTTCATTTTCTTTTTTAAGACACTTAATAATCAACTTGAACAATAAAAAGCTTTAAGTTTAATTGGACTATTTGGTTACTATCCTTGACATTATGGAGTTATGGACCTCTTAGACTTAGGATTAGAAGTCTTGACTACCCTTGAGACCTTGTGACTTCTATTGTCATTTTGTTTGGAGTTATTAGGGTTTAACCCGAGACATTGGGTTGTTTTTTTTGTGTGCAGGTTATTCTGATTATGTGCTTTGTCTGTGATTGGGAATTTCTCTGTATACAACTGTTACTCTGCCCAATTTTTGTGAAGACTTAATGCATTTGAAGTTTGGTATTCTTAAGAGATTTAATATCTATGCTTGTTTGGTTTCAATTCAAAGGATGGGAATTCTACATTGACTCATTGTGTCAAGTGTTAGCTTCTTGTTGGTTAGACGGTTCTTTTCCCTAGCTTTTACCTTATGCCTTAGGATAGTCCCTTCATCTCCTCCCATCTTATTTAATTTCAAAAATCTTCTCCCTCCTTTTTAAAACTATTCTTGTTTTCTAAACTTGAACCGCTTTCATGATAAACTTGGACTCAGGTTCATGCATTTAAAAAAAAACATTTTCTTAATCAAACTTTATTCAACTTAATAATACTTTGACATTTTTTGTGAGAAGACTAAAAGTCAATCAATCTCATTCAAACCATTTTTTCCACTTTGGTTTTTACTTTAAAATTTTCTCAAAAGATTAGACTCTTGTCAATCCTTGTAGTGATGCGATCTACTATACTTCTATGATAGGTAGTGAAGTGAGACATTTTCCACTTGCGTGTTTAGCGAGGCTTTGTTGATTTTAAAAATACAGGCTATATCCTCCACTTTGAGATGATGCAAATTCTCCTTATTCATAATTGTGGGTAGTAAGTATGATTTCCACTCGGATATGAAGATGATGTCTCGTCTAAAAAATTAACGAACACTTTTTTTTTAAATTTTTAAAGGTGAACTACGAGTACCCTGATCCCCTATTGCACGGAACGTGGTACGTAGGCACTAAAGATTCTCAACCACGGAGGATGCAAAAATTGTTAAAAACAAAATACTTCTTTTCTCATCTCCACCATCTATTTTTATATACAACACTTATAGCTAAAATACACAAATTTTCAAAGAGGTTCCTGCAAAGTATCGTAGATGCTTAAGGTGCTAATACCTTCCCTTTCATAACCAACCCTCGTACCTAGATTCTCTCCCCCTCTTTTTTTGGGTTATTCACTCTTTTCCCAATCCTCTGGAAACAATAAAGCGCGATGGCGATATTTTTTTTATTTGATCTGTGCTAGTCAAGTCAATCCAATAGCTTAGTCTCAAAATTTCTACCGCTACAGTGCCCACGGGCTCCTTGATGAAAAGCATAAGTCTGATCAGCTTTATAATACCATGGCAAAGTTATGGGTATAGAGGGGGAATACCTAGTTTGCACCAGGTTCTTCTGGATTAATGTTAGAAACAATTATGTATAACTCCTCAGAATAGGATCAAAAGCTTCTCTTTTCTGACCTTGCCCTTGATTACTTTGGGGAGGTGCTTTCTGATAAGCAACAACGGCTAGAGCTATGCTAACAAATGGGGTTACTGAGGCAACATGTTGTTGTTGCTAATGATGTATTCTTTGTGGTCTACTTCTTCTCTCTTCAGTAATAACATTGGTATCTCCTTCTTTCTTTCTAGAAAAACCATATGTTGGCTTTTTAGCACCACTAATACCATCATCTCTTGAGAATCGTCCTTCTCTAACAGCTTCTTCATATTAGACACCCATATCCACCATCTCGGTAAAGTCACTTGGTGCTCTGGCCACCATCCCTTCATAGTAAAGTAAACTAAGGGTTTTCAAGAAGACCTTAGTCATTTCTTGCTCTCCCATCGGGGTACCACTTGGGCAGCAACCTTGCGTCAACGCTGCACATACTCTTTAATGACTCCTTATCTTATTTATCCATTTATCTCAGTTGGTCACTGTTAAGTGCCATAAACTTTTTATTCTTATATTTCTTCACAAAAGCTTCACCCAAATCATTGAATGTATGGATGTTGTTACTGTCCAAATTCATATACCATTTCAGTGCAGCACCAGTCAAACTATCTTAGAAGAAATGGATAAGCAGACGTTAATCGTCAGTATGAGTGGACATCCTCCTGATATACATTACCAGATTATCACGGGGATAAGAGTTTCCCTTATACTTCTCAAACTCTAGCACTTTAAACTTCGCATGCACTTTCATATTAGGAACCAAGTAGAGGTCACTGGAATTCTATCTGAATAATTCCCTCCCTGTAAGGTCCTTCATCTCTTTCTAAAGTTCATTGAAATGATCCTGAAAATCATCCATCATATTATAAAACCTTAATCTTTCATTTGGTGGAGGAGCAACATGGCAAATCTCGTCATTAGCAACGGGGACAGTATGCACCACAGGAGGGGCAAACACCACTGCGGGTTGAACAAGCTGGGAAATTTGGGCAGTAAGGTTATATCCTTCTGGAATGTAACCCTCAGGCATCCCCCAAGGGTAACCACGAGGTATATGGTGTTGAGCAGCAATAGCAACCGGAGATACAAAGACGGGCATTGACATAATTTCATAAATGACGATCGTCTTTTGTGGCTAAGTAGCATGAGGTGAAAGAGGCGGACGAGGAGGTGGTGGCTGATTCTGAGCAGCCACAAATAATTCCACCAAAGCATTCAAATTATCCATATCAGCTCTTAAAGAAGTCGCCCTTCCTCACGAAGCTCGCGATTCTCTTATTTAAGGTTCTCCATCCTCTTCTTAGAATTAGCCAGTAACATCCCGATTTAATTAATGTTATTTTTATTTAAAAATAATTAGATGAGATGATGTGTTTATGATGATGATACATTTTACAATATGATGAGATTCTATTTGGTAAATTAGAGGTCGAATTGTTGGGGGTGTATGACTAAAAGGGTAGAGACCATGAGGTGAATGGGGAATATGAGCATTATTAGTATCAAGATTTATTATCATTATTAATATTATTAATATTATAGATACAATTTATTTGTAATATTAGTAATTAAATAATCAATTAAAAATAAGAAGGGCTAGGTGCAAATATGAATTAAGGAGTGTAAGATGTGTTATTAGAAAACAAAAGTGAGAACACGAGAAAAATAGATCGTAGAAGTGAGAAGCAGAAGAGAAGAGGAAGAACCTAGGGCTAAAGGGAAGACTCCATTGGAGAATGGAAGAGAACTCAAAACCTAAGGTAAGGGTGGGGTTCTAACTTTATAAGTGTTTGTTTGATGATGGGTTATAGTAGAGTTAGGTTGACTAATCATTTAATCATTCTTTGTGTGAAATTGGTGTGTATGTGATTTTTATATGTGATGATTTGAGATGTTGAATTGATGTATGTAAACTCTTGATTTTGAATATGTAACGTAATCCCATCGATGATTATGATGTATGCCTATTTGGTATAATGAATTGTTGTTATTTCATGTGAAATTTTGGTGTTTTGGAGTTTTGAAAAGATGGGAATCGTAACCTGTAAATTGTAGATTTTCTGAAAAACATAGCAGTGGTAACCGGTTACCACTGAGAGGTAACTGGTTACTTCATGTAAAAACTTGGTTCTGGGAAGAAAAATTATGAAGGGTAACCGATTACCATTATAGGGTAACCGAGTTTCCACTGCCTTGACAGAATGATGATTTTTGTGAAAATAGCAGTAACTGGTTACTGAGATAGGGTAACTGGTTACTGTGAGAAAATTTTGAATTTCAAAGTTACTGTTTTAGGAGTAACCAGTTACCACTAGAGGGTAACCGGTTACCACTAAGACAGAATGGCCAATTTCTGAAAAACTTTAAAAAAAGCTCATAACTTTTTACTCGGGTGTTTGTTTGACGCGTCTTTCGAACCTATATTTTCTATCCAATAAAAATGAATTCAACACAGTGTTTAAATATTTCTAGGTTTTGTTTTATCTCTATATTTTTTGTAATTTCAAAGTTGTGAATATGACGATGATTGTGAAGGGATTTCTTGATGTGGTGACGTGTTACGATGTACATATAGTGAGGTATGGTTAATGAGCTGTATTGGCTTATTTTTTTGTTGTGTGTTGTTTCGTTGCATAAGTGTCATAATATGTTAATATTACATTCATTTTCATAAATGGCGATGTAGTCGTAATGGCAAGCGATATTGTAGCCATGATGGCAAGTGACGGTGCAGCCTAAATGGCAAAGAGACGTTGTTATGGTACCACATGCATATAGATAGTGAAGTGAGTCTCATTGCATTATGATGTTGTTAGTGAATAATATGTGATATGTTGGTTGTTGGGTATGATTGTTGAAATTGTGTTGTGTGTTGATGTTGATGCATGAAATATTGAGATTACTATTATATATGCCATGCTTTACCTACTCATTATCATACATTCGTTTATATTGTTATGATATCTCACTCCTTCTGTTTGAATGTTGCCTCTATATGGATAACACACAGCTGACAAAGATTAGATCGCATGAGGTATGGAGTTGCGTCTTGTATTGCGTAGATTGAGTTGGGTCTTGCTCTGATACGTAACACCAGGGATGAACACTTGTTTTATTTAATTGATGTTTTCTTTGAAGAATTTTTTTTGTAGCTTTGTAAACTCTCTTTTAATTGAGAATTATTGGTCATATGATGAATTGATGATGTTGGAATTAAATTATGATTCTTTTCCGTGGCATTAATAAAGTTGAGGTATTAAGAACTACGATGAGATCTTGTTGGTTCATCTGAAATGCGTGTTATGTGCCAAATTGTTAAATATTGAGAAAATTGCATGATGATGAATGATGTGGCATCCTATTTTATTGTGACAAAAAGTTTTAATTTTCTATGATTTATTTAAATATGTGATGGGGGAAAGTAGGGTGTTAAATTTGAATCAGAGCAGGTCGGTCCATCCGGCCAGGCTGTCGAGTCGTTAGTATAGTGTGACAGTTGAATACTGTCGATATTTTTCTATCTAATCATTGTTTGATGTTGTGATGTGAAGCAGAGAAATGGCTGGAAGAGGCAATGGTGCACTAGCTATTGCGTTGCAGGCTTTAGCTCAAGAAATACAGAATCAGCCTAATGCTGGTGGGAACAATAGAACTCGTGCTCTAGAGACTTTCCAGAGGAACCATCCACCTACATTCAAAGGGAAGCATGATCCTGAATAAGCACAGGAATGGATCAAATAAATTGAGAGGATCTTTCCTTTCATGGATTGTTCTGATGCACAGAAGGTGCATTTTGGTACGCACATGCTGGCAAAGGAGGCTGATGACTGATGGGTTGCTACTCGCTAGAGACTGGAAGGCACAGATAAGGCTATTACTTGGATTATGTTTCACATGGAATCCTTGGAGAAGTACTACCTAGAGGACGTGCGTGGGAAGAATTAGATCAAGTATCTGGAACTGAAACAAGGAATATTGTCAGTAATAGAGTATGTTACCAAATTCATGGAGTTGGATAACTTTTATCCTCATTACACTAAGGGGACAAACGAGTTCTCTTAGTGTGTCAAGTTTAAGAATAGTTTGCGTTATGAGATTAAGAAGGCCATTAGGTTCCATAAAATCCATAAGTTCTCTGATTTAGTGAGTAGTTGCAAAATCTATGAAGAGGATAGTAAGGCTTACTACAAGATGGTTAATGAGAAGAGAAACAAGTAACAACAGAATTGTGGGAAGCCTTACAATGCTCCAGCTGGAAAGGGAAAATAGAGAGCGGTTGATGGTAGAAGGCCAAGTGGGGGAGATGCTCCTACTAGCCTTAGATGCTACAAATATGGAAGAACCGAGTATAGAATCATTGAATGCACAAGTTAAGCCAAGAGGTGTTTTTGTTGTGGCAAGAATGGTCATGAGGTAACTGAATGTGAGCACAAGGAAGTGATATGTTTCAACTATGGCGAAGAAGGACACATCAGTACCTAGTGTCAGAAAGCTAAGAAGGCTCAAGCTGGAGGAAAAGTATTTGCTTTGGCTGGAACTCAGGCATCAAGTAGAGATCATTTGATTAGATGTATATGTTTCATTAATAGTACTCCTATATTTACTATTATTGATATTGGTGCTACACATTGTTTTATTGCTACTGATTGTGTGGAAAAGTTGGGTCTTGTTTTATCTTCTATGGATGGAGAGATGGTCATCGATATTCCAGCTAAGGAATTAGTGACTACTTCTCTTGCATGTTTGAAGTGTCCTTTTTCAATCTATGATAGAGATTTTGTTGTGGATATAATTTGTTTACCGTTGAGTAAAATAGACCGTAGAAGTGAGAAGCAGAAGAGAAGAGGAAGAATCTAGGGTTAAAGGGAAGAATCCATTGGAGAAGGGAAGAGAAATCAAAACCTAAGATAAGGGTGGGGTTCTAACTCTATAAGGGTTGGTATGATGATGGTTTATGGTAGAGTTAGGTTGAGTAATCGTTTAATCATTCTTTGTGTGAAATTGGTGTGTATGTGATTTGTATATGTGATGATTTAATATGTTGAATTGATGTGTGTAAACTCTTGATTTTGAAGATGTAAAGTAATCCCATTGATGATTATGATGTATGCCTATTTGGTATGATGAATTTCTTCTATTTCATGTAAAAATTTGGTGTTTTAGAGTTTTGAAAAGATGGGAATCGTAACCTGTAAATTGCAGATTTTCTGGAAAAAAAAAAAGGTTGTGGTAACCGGTTACCACTGGGGGGTAACCGATTACCGCGTGTAAAAACTAGGTTCTGGGAAGAAAAATTATGAAGGGTAACCGGTTACCATTAAATGGTAACCAGGTCCCCACTGCCTTGACAGAATGATGGTTTTTATGAAAATAGAAGTAACGAGTTACTAAGATAGGGTAACCGGTTACCGTGAGAAAATTTTGAATTTTAAAGTTACTTTTTTAGCAGTAACCGGTTACCACTGAGACAGAATGGTCAATTTTCTGAAAACTTTAAAATAAACTCATAACTTTTTACTCGGGTGTCCGTTTGACACGCCGTTCGAACCTACGAAAAGCTAAAAATATTTTCTATCCATAATTCTATAATACATGGTGAAATGAATATGAGTGCAAGAGTTTCCCTAATATTTTTCAAAGTCATGCATTTTGAACTTGATGGGGACCTTAACATTAGGCACCAAGCACATATCCTAAGCATTTTCCCAAACAGATCCTTACCCTTCGTAGTCTTTAATCCCTTCTGCATTTCTTGAGACTGATCTTAAAATTCATCCATCCTCTCATATACATCTGTGTTCTCACTGGAATCAGGGCAGAAAACATGATTCTCTTCTTGTGGCACATCATGCACAATTAAAGGAGAAGTCACCATTACAGGTTGAACATGAGGAACTTGATTCACGGCAGGAGCCTTAATAACAAGAATATATTTCTCAGGAATAAAGTTGAGAGCCATTCCCCAAGGATAGCCAGGAAGCATCTAATTCTGACGCGGAGTTCCCACAAGCGCAACAGACACAAGAGCAGTTACAATTTCAGAGATAACGGTGATTTGAGGTTGAGGATGAGGTGGAGGCTAAGAATGATTTTGTGTTGCAACCAAGGATTCTAATAGAGAAGCCATCCTTTTCATACTGATATTCAAAACATTCACATCTTCCTAGAGATCTCTTTTTTCTTGCTCAAAAGTATCCATCTTCTTTCTTGAATTAGCACAGTATTATATCAGTGAACCAACTTGTCTTCTACAAAGACGAAGGAAAAGGAATGAGACTCTAAAAAACTCGCGAAAAGCAAGACCAATGATATATGATGCATGAAATGCAATGATTATTTAAAGGTTTTATTTTAATTTTTCAAGGAACTAAGAAATTATAAACAAATTGAAAACATCATAAGTAAATTATTAAAGAAAAAGGCATCTAAATTCTCATTTCATTAACAATCTGGAAGAATTATAACTCTATTACATAGTTTCAAGTCAACTTTAAACAAAATACAAAAACTAAAGACTAGGATCTGAGGTGACTCCTACTGAAGAAGAACCAACTCCATGATGCAGCTTCCTTTTGAGCTTTCTGATCTGATATTCAAAAGAAACTTTTATGTCAGCTTTCTCTTTCAATATCTTGTCAACAATTCCCTTCCAAGCACCAAAAGTAGGCGGAACATCAAAAAAATCTTTGTTGATTTGGGATGGTAAGTTGCTAGAGGAAAATAAATCATATTTCTCTCTTTCTCTTTCTTTCATGTTTCTCAATAAGAACATCCTTCTGATGAAGTAGGTCATCCTTAGCCATCAATTATTTACGCAACTCTAGATTCTCCGTATTCAAATCATATAGCTTTTTCCCCCAGATATCTTTTTCTTGCAACTTTTGAGCTAAAACAACTTGAAGCCCTTTAGTATCTTCAACAGGAATAGGAGGAGGTCTTATGACTTCAAGGACCATGTACTTCTCAAAATAATAATGCATCTTGATCTCAATAGTTCTTGCTTTCACCCTCTGAGTGTAAGGCTCCAAAGCTACACAATACTTCTTCCCAAGCTATTCTTTTCTTTCCCATGGATCTTGTGCCAAGAATGGACTATCCTCTCCTTCATACCATTGTTATCAACCCCCTCATGAAAGAACAAACCCTCCAAAAGGATGTTGTTTGGCCTATCATTCATAGTATACCCAAGTTGACGATGAGCTAGAATCAGATTGTAGTTGATACCTCCTTTTATACCAAGAAGAGGCACATTAGGAAATTCACCATGACTATCAATAATCTCCACATTGTCATAAATTCTAGAATACCAATCCACATCTTCATTGGTGATGGACATGATCCTTTGAGACAACCTTGAACAACTACTATAATATTTTAAGGAACTAGAATGCGGCAAGTGCGAAATAAACCACATGTACAATAAAGGTACACAACAGATGATGGTTCCCCCATTCTTTGAAGTCTTGTAATGGGTATAATGATAAGTATCTCTGAGTAATGTAAGAACAGGATTTCCAATCAGAAATATTCAGATAACATTAACATCTAAAAAGTTGTTAATGTTTAGAAATAAGACTAAACCATATATAAGCAAAGCGAGAATAGCTTCAAAAGCAACCATACTTCCTACACTAGCAAGATTTACAACCTTCCTCATCAATAACTTAGCAAATAAAGCAAGAAAACCACCCTTAGGCACAAGATTAACTTGAATCTCTGTTTTCCTTAAATGAATAGCTCCACCAATAACATTAGCCTTAGGAATCTCTTATAAACCACTGAGTGAAATATAATTAGAAATAGGTAACCCTATGAGATAAGCATACTCCTCCAAAGTAAGGGCAAGCTATTAATTTGGGAAAGCAAAACACATATATAAGGGATCATAGAACCAGACCAAGGTGTTCAGAGCTTCGTCTTCAACATCAGTATTCAACACTATCAGAATATTTCCATAACAGTCTTTAAAATCCAAAGGACTACTCGCCAAAGATCCTAGTTGTCTCAACTCTTTCAAGTCAGGACTCTTAAAACTAAACTTATGAATGTTCCTCCTTCTAGAATCCATAATCACAATAGCTGTGATGTTTGCAAAGAAACTCATAAGCTCCTTGAAAACCAAGTGAACAACATGTTTATGAATGCATAATTATGCCAAAAATCACAAACATGGTAGGTTAAAAAGTTCAATGTCACAAGCATGGAGCCAAGGTAACTACTCAACCACAAGGTATGTTATAAAGTTTTAACCATCTGAATAAGTAACCAGGTTGTAACAAGGTTCCCAGAGTCATAGATCCATCTATCAGATATTACCAATTTAAACAACTTACTCCCCAAACAATAATAGTCTCAAGAGAAACTCGTATGAGTGTAGTATCATATATCAACCAAACCAGGCCTACACCGGGATGGTCACCATACTAAATATTAAGAGGCCAAGAGGGGTAAAATGAGTTCTAAAGGTCGTCAGCTTTAGACTCCTAGGTTGAAAGTAATAACGCCAACAACTTTACTTGTAAGCCATTATTAGTCAAAGGGACCTCCATTGAGCGGGGGATCTCAAGTCAACCTACTGAGGCTTAAAACTAGGTAGGTCAATCATGATTATACGACCCTCCTAATCATAAGTGTACTCAAGTCCGGGTATAGGACTTCTCACCATACAGAGAGATCACCAAATACCCAAAACCAAAAAACAACAAACAAAAGCAATAACATAAACAAAAACAATATAGGCTTGACCCACTTGATGAAAGGGTAAGGTATTAGAACCTATCACATATATGGTACTACATAGGAACCACTTGCATTTGTTTATGAAATATGCTTTTTTTTGTTGATTGTTTTAGGTGAAAGAGACATTTGGTCGTATTCGAGCGGAAAACTCAACTTACTACCCACAAGTATGAGGAAATGGGTATTTACACCATCTTGATATGGAGAATATTGCTTGGATTTACTCAACAAGCAAGTCATAAAATTAAAGTGGAAAATGTTAATCATTTTCTCTGTATACTGTAGAAGTATAGGAATTTACATCACTTTGAGAATGAATGCATATCCTTTCTGTCAGAAAAAAGGGCCTTGTTTGAAAAGAAAAAGTGCACTAAGACACAAAGTGAAGTTTGATGAGGTTTGTCATTTTTTAGGAATTTTGAAAAGAGTTTGAATATGCTTAAGTATTTTCTCATTTATTAAGAAAATATTTTTTGGATCTCTTGACAAAGTCAAGGTTTGTTAAGAAAGGTGTGAAGTTTTGAAAATAATAAGTTTTTGAAATAGAGAAAAGACTTTGAAAATTTAAGAAGGGGAGGATATGAAGAGACTATCCTAAAATATAAAGTAAGGGACATGAAATAAAAGGTCTCGTTGTAAGGTAGCCCACGAGAAATCCTTTGTGTATGCAAGTGAACTAACCATAAGAAGAGAAAGCATTTGACATTGGTCAAAATGAGCATTTCTTTCCCTTTGGATTAAGCCATAAGTCAAGCATCAGATGAATAATCACATAAGCAGATGACTTAAAAGTATCAATTAAATCTAAAGCATAAGATGAAACTCAATGTATCAAATTAAATTCCAAGGTGATCAGAGCCAAGTCTTAATTTGAAGTTTAAAATAATTTTAAAAATAATTTTGCAATTAAATAGAGGTTCATATAAATTCAATAATGACAAAATTATAATGAAACAATTAACCAATGATATAATAGTTAATCCAATTAAATTCAATCAAATATGTTTGAATGAAATTTGATTAATTGATACAACATTCTAGAATTATAGACTTCCAAAATAATGACCAGAAAGAAAAGTTTAGCTGACTATATCTAACACACACATAAGAGTAAACATTAAATATCTATAGGAAAGAAAACACTTATCACATGCAAACTATAATTAAATTAAGACCTAAGAACTTAAAGAGATAAGGATGGCGAAAGTGTGCTCGAGATTTATACTGGTTCGATGTGTCATCCTCGCTTGCAGCTAGTGTTGTATCAAATGAAAAGCCATAAAATATTGTAAAATCTTCCAATAATATGAAATATGCAAGTGTATTATGATACAAAAAATCATCCCAAACAAATTAAAAACATTAAGCCAACTACTAAGAAACACATATCTAAATCTTTGTTCTCCTTCTATTGTACACAACTCATTAGGCTGCAAATCCTTCAAGATCTTTAACATTACCACCTTCTTAGAACCAAAGAACTCCAATATTTTTTGTGAAACGATCTTCACTCAACCATAGTGAAATTATCTTTCTGAGTCTTAGACTCATTAAAGGATCTAGAAACTCCAATACCCCTTGGAGAAGAAACTCTTTGTTTCATTGGAAGTCAATCTCCAAAAATTACAATCACAATCTAATTCCTAAATCTAAAAACAAATAATCTTCACAAGAACATTTGAGAAATACTCAATAATGATGTTTTAGATAGAGGTTGAAGATGAAGTTTTTAGATATCACACAACACTTGTTCACACTAAAGAAATCAACAATTAAGGAAGTTTTCTTTGAAAGTTAATTTGAGAGAGAAAGTTTAAGTGATTAACAAAACACTCAAAAAATTTCAAATATTATGAAAGTTTTTGCAAAAATTATTTTCAAGTTATGAGCTTGAGAGATAAATATAAGATTTTACACATGATAAAGAGAAAGCATTAAAATAGAGTAAAAATTCCACTTTTATGTAAGTCAAGTTCAAAAATGATGATTCAAATCAAGCGAGATAATTATTTGAATCGAGATGAAAAAATAAAAAATTTGCATGGTTGATTTGAATATATCACTTGAGCCATGTGATTCGAGTCAAGCCAATCTATGACACGTGTCACATTTCCAAAATTGAATTCCAAAATGAAAAACTATTTCATGATTCGAGTTAAACCACAATGTGATTTGAGTCAAGGAACTTTATGATTCGAGTCATGTAAAGACTTGATTCGAGTTACACTTTTAGTACAAGTTTCCAATTTCTAAAAATTGTTTATAATTCGAGTAAAGCCTTTTCTTGACTCGAGTCACATTTCCCAAACCAGAAAACTTGGAAAAGTGAGATTTAATGATTTGAGTCAATAATTTATCTGACTTGAGTCATGCATGCATGAATTTCTTGATTTAAGTCCCAAACTTTTTTTACTTGAATAATTGTGAGGTACTTAATTATTAGAAAGATAATTAAATAGACAAACAACAAAACTCTAAAAATTCAAGGATACCCTCTGAGAAATTTTTGTCTTCCCCCCTTTTAGATGCTAGGCAAGGTTTTTCTTATGCTCACGCTAAAACATTTCACCATATTTGTATAAAACACATAAAAAGATATAGACTCATTATAACTTCTTTCTCTTTGACTAGACCAAAAAGAGATACTGAGTGAAGAAACTCAAACAACTAGCACAAATGAAACCAAAAAACATATACTAGAAGAAAATAAGATAAAATAGCTAGAGAACAAGATACACAAAAGCTACAAAATAGATCAAAGCAATAATGATCTAAAAAATATGCTAAATGCAACATATGAATAGAGTGACATGAATATGAATGACAACAAAACATAACTATCAGACTGGTAAGATGGAAGAGTATACATAAATAATGCTTGAAGGTAAAGAAAATATAGCAACATGCATATAAACATAAATGCACATATAACATAATCAAATGATCACTTATGAGTAACATATTGAGAACTAATATATTAAACAATTATAGAAACAATCATACCAATAGAGATTGTTAGAACATAGTTTTATTCTACAACCCTTTATTAGAGTTTTGATGATAACAAACACAAAGAAAAAATATGCACTCTAAAAATTGTGTTATTGTGTATGCAGAAGTTCTGACCAAAGCAGCATCAGAAGTTAAGCTATAGAAGCTTTCACGTTGAGGTAATCAGAATTTGTGCTGAAGAATGATTATCAGAATATGCGCTAAAGTGAAGCACACTTTGATTCTGAACAGAAGGTTCAGATACAATCAGATTCTCACAACTCTAAGTCATCAATGTTCTGAAGCAATAGCAGCATACAAGTTTGTAAGATTCGGAAGTGTTACTATTCATTCAAGACAGCATCATATGCAACGGCTTCTTTCAGACAAGATCTTCTCAATATGGAAACTGCTTAAATGTCCTTTATCACGCTTAATGTTGGACAGGATTCCATTGCCTATATAAACAAGCTAAGAGATCAAATCGTTCATGATTTTTCTAACACTACTGCAATACAATTCAAAACGCTGCAAGCTTACACACGTATTCCTACGTTCTAACTTGTGTAAATTATCACAGTTGTGGTAACTGTTTTTGTAACGAAAAACAATCATACACAGAATTCTTGTATCTTGATTAAGAAAGTTTTTCCTTGAGATTAACCGGATTGTGGTTGTACTCAAGAGGACTTTGACAGTTGTTAAAGTAGTGATTGTAATTAGTTTTTGATTAGTGGATTAAGTCCTCGTTGGAGAGAGGCGAAATCACATTGACGGGTGGACTGGAGTAGTTTGAGATCAAATGAACCAGGATAAAAATATTGTGTCATTGTGCATTTTATTTCAAGTTTTTAATTCAACCCCCCCCCCCTTCTTGTGTTTTTCACTTCTTCAATTGGCATCAGAGCACCTGGTTCTGAGTTCATACACTTAACCGTATCAATACACGATCCAAGCTTTAGAAAAACACTATGGTGGGACCAAGCCAAAACATCAGCAATGACTATCATGAAGACAAGGACAGATTCAGCGGCAAACCTCCAGTCTTTGATGGAGAAATTTTTGACTACTGGAAAGACAGAATTGAGAGCTTCTTTCTGGCCCATGATGTTGATCTATGGGACATGGTAACTGATGGATACACACATCCAATGGATGGACGTGGTCAAAAGATAGACAGAAAAATGATATCTTACCAGCAAAAATGTGAATTCAGAAACCATCATAAAGCCAGAACAATACTCCTCAGTGTTATCTCATACTCAGAATATGAGAAAATTTCAAACAGAGAGACAGCCAAAAATATGTTTGACTCTCTGAGAATGACGCATGAAGGCAACATACAAGTCAAAGAAACCAAGGCCCTTACGCTCATTCAGAAGTATGAAGCATTCAAGATGGAAGAAAGTGAATCTATAGAAGCAATATTCTCAAGATTCCAGATCCTTGTTGTTGGGATGAAGGTTCTTGACAAAGGATATTCTACTGCTGATCACATAAAGAAGATCATTAGAAGTCTACCCAAGAAATGGAGGCCAATGGTCACCGCACTTAAGATAGCCAAAGATCTCAACAAAATATCTCTGGAGGAACTTGTCAGCTTCCTCAAAAGTCACGAGATAGAGCTAGAAGAAGATGAGCCTCAAAATCAAGGTAAGCCACTAGCATTAAAATCTAACAGAAAATCTGACTCTAAGGTTTTGCAGGCTATGGAAGAAACTCTGATGGATCCTCATCAAAAGAAGATGAATTATCTCTCCTCTCCAGAAGGGTGAATCAATTGTGGAAGCAGAGACAAAGAAAATTCAAAAATCCTAGGAGATCAGAGAATCAAAATGAATCCTCTTCCAGATACAGAAAGTCTGAATCTTCCTCTAGACATAGAAGATCTGAAGGCTCGTCAGGACACAGAAAGTCAAATAACAAGGACATCGTCTGCTATGAGTGCAATGAGCAAGGGCACTACAAAAGTGATTGTCCAAAGCTTCAGAAGGAGAAACCCAAAAAGAAGTTCTTCAAGGAGAAGAAGAAAAGCCTAATGGCTACATGGGAAAATTAGGACACTTATGATGCTGACTCAGAGTCAGATGATGAAAGAGAAAACATAGATCTCATGGAAAACGTGTCAGAAAATAGTGAAGCTTCTGGTTCAGACTCAGAATCAGACACTGAAGAGGTATTCCCTGACTTTACTATTAATTTCACTAAGGCTAAACTTGCAGAAAGTCTAAATGAAATTCTGGAAAGGTATCAGCAAATCAGAGTCAAATTCAAGAACCTGAAAAGGGATCTTGTCTCTGACTCTGAAAAGACTGAGAGTCTCAGATTATAAAATTCTGAGTTAAAAGAAAAAGTTTCAAAATTAGAAAACGATTTGCAAAACTCTCAGAAGGAAATAATCTAAGAGACTCCCAGTAATGCTGATGAGATCATCAAAGAGTATGATCACAACTTTCAGAAGTTTCTGGCTAAAAACATAGATAGAAGCAAAATGGCTTCAATGATCTATGGAGTTAGCAGAAATGGCAGAAAAGGGATAGGATATCAAGGTAAGGTATTTACACCTAAGAAAGCCATGGACTTAGTCATAAAACGCACACCACTTAAATAACACTTCATATATGGGCACACACACGACCTAAAATACACTAGTAATGATTACTCTGTCAAACCAAAATTCAATCAGAATTTTGGTAAAACTAACAAACCAGGACCCAAGAAGTTATGGGTACCTAAGGACAAAATTATATATGTAGCAGATATCTTTAGCAGCAAGGCTAAAACACCAGCCATGGTACCTGGACTCTGGATGCTCTCGACACATGACGGGAAGAAAGCATATGTTCCAAAGCCTGGAACTTAAACTTAGAGGCTACGTGGGCTTTAGAGGCAACCAAAGAGGAAAGATCATTGGCTCTGGAACAGTAGGTAATGGAAATCTTCCCTCTATAAATAATGTGCTATTAGTTGATGGATTAATGCATAACCTGTTATCCATAAGTCAATTAAGTGATAACGGTTATGATATAATCTTTAATCAAAATTCATGCAAAGCTGTTAGTCAAAAAGATGGAACTATCCTTTTTAATGGAAAGAGGAAAAACAACATTTATAAGATAAAACTTTCTGAACTAAAAAGTTAGAATGTGAAATGTCTTCTCTCTGTTAACAACGAGCAATGGGTCTGGCACAGAAGATTGGGGCATGTTAGTATGAGAAGAATATCTCAGATTAACAAACTCAATCTAGTCAGAGGACTTCCTAATTTGAAGTTCAGCTCAGATGCTCTGTGTGAAGCATGTCAGAAAGGAAAATTTGCAAAACCTGCTTTAAAATCTAAAAATGTTGTTTCCACCTCTAAGCCATTAGAAATTCTGTACATAGACTTATTTGGACCAGTAAAAATTGCATCTGTCAGTGGCAAGAAGTATGGGTTAGTGATCGTAGATAACTATAGCAGATGGACATGGGTAAAGTTCTTAAGACACAAGGACGAGTCACATTCTGTGTTCGTTGCATTCTGTAACCAAGTTCAGAATGAAAAGGATCTTAGAATTGTCAAAGTCAGAATTGATCATGGTGGAGAATTTGAAAATAAATATTTTGAATCATTTTTTAATGAAAAAGGCATCTTGAATGACTTCTCTTGTCCTAGAACTCCCCAAAAAAATGGATTTGTAGAACGAAAGAACAGAACATTGCAAGAAATGGCCAGAACCATGATCGATGAGACTAATATTGCTAAGATCTTCTGGACAGAAGCAATTAACACAGCATGTTACATTCAGAATAGAATCTCTATAAGACCTATTCTGGAAAGGACTCCATATGAACTGTGGAAGAACAGAAAGCCTAACATTTCTTATTTCCATCTGTTTGGATGCACTTGTTTCATTCTGAATACTAAAAATTATCTGAACAAGTTTGACTCTAAAGCAAAAAAAGTGTATTATGTTAGGATACTCTGAACGCTCAAGAGGGTACAAAGTATACAATACAGAAACACAGATTGTTGAAGAGTCAATTAGTGTTAGATTTGATGATAAGCTTGACCCTGAAAAGTCAAAGCAGAATGAATTATTTGCAGATATAGAAGTTGAAATCACAGGTACTAAAGACAACTCATCAGAAGTTATCAATAGAGACACTCCAACAACGTCAGAAAGAAATGTTACAAGAAATTTAGCACCTTCTGTTGATCAACTCCAGAAAAGGTTTTCCAGAAGCAGCATAGCTCACCCAGAAGATAAAATCCTGGGAAAGAAAGATGATCCAATCAGAACAAGATCAACATTCAGAAACTCTGAAGAATCCCTCATGGGACTGGTCTCTTTGAATGAACCAACAACAATTGATGAAGCTCTTCTGGACAATGAATGGATTCTAGCAATGCAGGAGGAATTAAATCAGTTCACCTGAAATTACGTATGGGATCTGGTTCCCAAACCAAAAGGATTCAACGTCATTGGAATAAAGTGGGTGTTCAGAAACAAACTAAACAAGCAAGGAGAAGTCATCAGAAACAAAGCACGACTGGTGGAACAAGGTTATAGTTAGCAAGAGGGGATAGACTATACAAAAACCTTTGCTCCAGTTGCCAGGTTAGAATCTATCAGACTCTTAATCTCATTTTCTGTAAACAATGACATCACTCTGTATCAGATGGATGTTAAAAGTGCATTCCTAAGTGGCTACATAGATAAAGAGGTATATGTACACCAACCCCTGGGTTTGAGAATTCCAAACACCCAGAATATGTTTTCAAACTAAAGAAGTCACTCTATGGTCTAAAACAAGCTCCCAGAGCTTGGTATGAAAGACTAAGTAACTTCTTGTTAGAAAAGGAATTCACCTGAGGGAAAGTGGACACAACCTTGTTATGTAAGTCATTTAAGAATGACATTTTAGTGTGTCAGATTTATGTAGATGATATCATCTTTGGATCCACTAAACCTTCTCTGGGAAGAGAGTTTGCTAAGTGCATGTAGGAAGAGTTAGAGATGAGCTTAATGGCGGAACTCAAATTCTTTCTGGGCATTAAAATAAACCAAACTCCAGAAGGAACTTACATTCATCAGAGCAAGTATATCAGAGAACTTCTGAAGAAATTTGATCTCTCAGAATGTAAGCCCTCAAAGACTCCAGTGCACCCCACGTGCATTCTGGAAAAAGAAGAGGTAAGTAAAAAGGTAGAACAGAAAGTCTACAGAGGTATGATTGGCTCTCTCCTTTATCTGACGGCTTCAAGGCCTGATATTTTATTCAGTGTTTTCTTATGTGCTAGATTCCAATCAGATCCTAGAGAATCTCACTTAACAGCAGTTAAGCGAATTTTCAAGTATCTGAAAGGTACTACTAATCTGGGTTTGTTTATAGAAAATCCAATGAATATAGCTTAGTAGGATATTGTGACGCTGATTTTGCTGGAGGTAGAGTAGAGCGTAAAAGCACTTCTGGAAGCTGCTAGTTTCTGGGAGACAATCTAATCTCGTGGACCAGCAAGAGACACTCCACAATAGCATTGCCAACAGCAAAAGCTGAATACATAGCAGCTGTTGGATGTAGCACTCAAATGCTCTGGATGAAAAGTCAACTTGAAGACTTCAACATATTTGAGAGTAACATTCTTATCTTCTGTGATAACACTTCATCTATTTGTCTCAGTAAGAATCCTATTTTGCATTCTAGGGCTAAGCATATAGAAATAAAACATCACTTTATTAGGGACTATATTCAGAAAGGAATTCTTACCTTAAAATTTATTGACACAGACCATCAATAGGCTAATGTATTTACAAAACCTCTTTCTGAAGGTAGATTCAATTTCATTCTGAAACATCTCAGCATGAAGTTATGCCCAGAATAAAATGTTTTATTTGCATATCTTAACCCTCATAACTTTATTATTTTCTGTGAACATCAGATCAACTTGTCTTCAGAAGTTAGAAGTACAGTTGCCTCAGAGTCTATCTATGAAGATCTGAACGTTTCATTTCAAGGATAGAGGCGTGCAGTTCACATCATCAAACATTTATCATCCTCTCACAAGCCACCTTCTTAGGCTGAACATGCGTTCAAATTTTGAAGGGTCCAAGGCTCTGATTGGATGCATTGAGACACTTGTCAGTGGTAACCGTTCAAATATCTTTCTAAAATTCCCTAATCTCAGGTTTCATTAATGCATATAATCATTACTTATTTTCTTACTTACTGCTTACGTTTTCAAAAACCTATTTAAACTCAATTCACTATTTCATTCAGTCACTTTTACTCTCTTCTATATTCTCTCTGTTTCAAGTTTCGTTTTCAAAAACCCTTTTTCATCTTCTTCAACAAACCCGTGTGAACAATGGCTCCATCATCAAACCTCAAGAATCTCAGTGTGCCTGAATCTTCTTCAACGGAACAATATGAAGAACCCATCAGAACGCTTCTCACTCCTGTTGATAACCTGGAAGTTCTCTCTGAGTTAATCATTGATTTTGAGAGTTTACAAGAAAATGGGTTCAATCTCTATGAAGACGTAACTGCACAGGGATGGAACGGGTATTTTGACCGTCTGTTGGATCCAACATTTCCCATTCTCGTCAAAGAGTTCTGGATTCACGCTACATCTTTCAACCACCGGGTTACTTCTTATGTTATGGGAAAGAAAATAGTGATAACAGAAGATCTTATTGGGAAGCTCATTGGTTACAACGGTGGTGGAGTCAGATGCATTGTTATGGCAGATAGATGTTCTGACCTAAAATCAATTGCCAAGGAAATTTTCACTTCTGGACAGCCATCCAGCAAGATCGGAGACTTGAAGGATCATCACAGAATTTGGGCCAGAATCATTTTGGGATGTATCAATCACAGGAAGCCTACAAGCTCTCCTGATTACATCAATATTGATCAGCAGTTTCTGATCTACTTCATTGCAAAGAATACCAAGATAAATCTTCCACACTTGCTCTTTAACCATCTCAAAACAAGTGTGAAAGAGACAAGAGAAGACGAAAGGACTAAGATGGATTGGATTCCCTTAGGAAGGTTGATATCAGATATTCTAACAGAAAACAGGCTGATAGAACATCTGATAGAGGCTCAAGAAATAAGCACTCTGGAAGCAACTGCTGGGAAGCCTTTGAACACCAAAAATCTGAAGAAAATGAAGATCATTGAGAATATTAAGAAGGAACCAACTATTGCTTCTCATGAGACCATCACTTCTAGGAGAATCCCTCTAAAGTATTTTCTACTACTTTCTGAGATAGACGCCAACCCATAAATCATAGTCAGGTACCTTGAAGCTTGCAAGGTTGATGGCACTGCTCCAAAAATAAACATTTAAGATCTTCACAGGCCAGCTCTATAGGTTGTGCAAAAGAAATCCAAGAAGAGGAAAGCAGCAGGAGAAGGATCCTCTCAGAAGAAACATAAAGCTGCGAAAACAAAAGGTAATCCATCTCCTGCTTCTGTTATAGAATCAATAATTGTTACAACATTTGAAACCATTCCCCCTCAACCTATAGAAAATCCTTCACCCCAAACATTTGAGGATTTTGACATAGAGTTTGATCCATCTGTAACTCTAGGAAATTTTTTGAATGAACCTCACTCCCCCAATCAAAATCCAAACCCAGAACATCATCAACCAGAACTTGCAAAAGTTCTATCAGACATTGAACTGTTTGATCAAGATTTTTCCTCACCAATACCAGAAAACCCAAACACTCAATCTTCACTCCCAGAAAATCCAAACTCTCAACAACAACCAGAAAATCCACAACCACACTCTCCTCAACCAGAACATCTGAACCACAACTCACCACAACCAAAAAATAGACACTCTCTCTCTCCATCTTCTGAAAATCCATCCTCTGAAATTCCTGAACCAGAAACTCCACATACTGCCGCAAACCAATCTGAAGACTCTCCTTCAGATTCTGAAACTACTATCCCAATCCCTGGAATAACAGAACCCCTTTCGATTCGCTTACCTCTCACTATTCATGATATTCCAGAAATCCCTTCACCATATGAATCCACACCACCAAACACCCCTAACACACCAATTATAATTCCTGACTCTCCCACTCCTTCACCCATCAACCATCCAGCTGACAACCTTAGAATCTTCATTGATCCAATAGTGCTGGACATACTAGCTTCCACCTCACACAAAATTGCCATTCCCAAACCTAAACCAACTGCAACTAAATCAGACGTTGGTAAGAGTCTGTTGATTTTTGAAACAGAAATGCAGGAATGGATCAATTCTTTGAAGCAAGCAAGCCTAGAGATTTCTAATCCCGCTGCTTCTGATTCTCTGTGGGAAAAATGGCTAAACTCTGAAACTCTGAAGCTGAAATAATTGGGTTATGAGAGGGCTCAGCAGAACTTCAGTGATCAGCTGAAAGCCTTTCAAGATCAAGTTCTGAGCCAATGGTGCAAGAAAGAAATTCTTCTGCTGGATAATTCTCCCTGGAAAGAGCACCATCCTTCAGAAGTTGCTGAACTAGATTCAGATAGTCTCTCCCTGACTACTGCTCCAGAAGACATGATTGTAGCAGAAGAAGTGGTTCAATCAGAAGAGGCTGCAGAATGTTCTGAACAACCTGCAACCACTAAAGCGACACCAGCTTCCTCTCTAGTCATGCAAACTCTGGAAGAGTTGAAGAAAGAGAATGCTTTAATCCATGCAAGACTAGATAAGAAAGAGTATATGAACAAAGAGATCAAGGGTATTCTGGATAAACAAGAAGATACTACAAAGGAAATCAAAGATATTTCGGGAAAGCAGGAAGAGTCAAGCACTCAGATCAAGAGCTTTTTGGAAGCGTTGTTCACACGTCTTCCCCCTCCTTCTTAGATTTTCTTTAAAATTGTTTATCTGTAATCTTTTATCTTTACCTCCTTATTTCTGAAACTTGTCATTGCATTCTGTTTTTTATATAATTCATCTTTTTGACTCTGATTATATTGCTTTTTAATACTTGACAAAAAGGGGGAGAAAGTAAGATATTTTCAATAACAGTATACCGGGACAAAGTCTCAAACAATGTGAATATTTTAACCTTTACTTTCTGAAAAGATTGAACATGAACAAATTTTGATAAGAACAGAAGGAGATGTATCAAAAGCTCTGACGAGAAGGAACTTCAGAGAAGTAATCAACTCAGGGGGAGTCTCTCTTAAGCTCTTTGTTCTATATTTTTCATTGAAAATCTGAGTTTTTGTCATCATCAAAAATGGGGAGATTATTAGAACATAGTTTGATTATACAACCCTTTATTAGAGTTTTGATGATAACAAACACAAAGAACAAATATGCACTCTAAAAATTGTGTTACTGTGTATGCAAAAGTTCTGACCAAAGCAGCATCAAAACTTAAGCTATAGAAGCTTTCACGCTGAGGTAATCAGAATCTGCATTGAAGAATGATGATCAGAACATGCGCTGAAGTGAAGCACACTCTGATTCTGAACAGAAGGTTCAGATACAATCAGATTCTTACAACTCTAAGTCATCAATGTTCTGAAGCAATAGCAGCATACAAGTTTGTAAGATTCTGAAGCGTTACTATTCATTCAAGACAACATCATATGCAACGACTTCTTTCAGATAGGATCTTCTCAATATGGAAACTGCTTAAATGTCCTTTATCACGCTTAATGTTGGACAGGATTCCATTTCCTATATAAACAAGCAAAGAGATCAAATCGTTCACGATTTTTCCAACACTACTGCAATATAATTCAAAACGCTGCAAGCTTACAACACTTATTCCTACGTTCTAATTTGTGTAAATTATCACAGTTGTGGTAACTGTTTTTGTAACGAAAAACAATCATACACTGAATTATTGTATCTTGATTAAGACAGTTTTTCCTTGAGATTAACCGAATTATGGTTGTACTCAAGAGGACTTTGACAGTTGTCAAAGTAGTGATTGTAATCAGTTTTTGACTAGTAGATTAAGTCCTCGTTGGAGAGAGGCAAAATCACCTTGACGGGTGGACTGGAGTGGTTTGAGATCAAACGAACCAGGATAAAAATACTGTGTCATTGTGCATTTGATTTCAAGTTTTCAATTCAACCCCCCCCCCCCCCCCTCTTATGTTTTTCACTTCTTCAGAGATGACATGCTACACAACATACTCCTGTCGTAACCGGCAAAAAATATAGAGTCGCCGCCATTATTTTTTATGCTAAGACGGGAATATAACGGAATAACCCTAATTGATGATACGGAGATTCTAAGCTCTTGACTCACTTTAGACGAAGGTAAGGTGTTAGGCACCCTTCATCTACCTTGTTCATAAGGATACTAGGGTTTAAGATTAAGGTTTAGGAAATAGGGTTTTAATTTTTATTAGATGAACTCCCCACGATTTTAGTTGTATTCCTACTGTGATACGGTGGGAGAACTGACTTGAAGGTTTTGCGTTTGATCGCAAATGTTACGGTTAGCAAGAGTCGCCACCGACTTTTCTTTTATCCAAAAGGAAAGGTGAAAAAGCACAGTGTGATCGGTGGATCTGGAACTGACTGTATAACGCTGGTTCACGAAATGTCGCGGAAGCAAGAGTCGCCACCGTCTTTTATTTTCTCCAAATGGAAAGGACAAAAGCACAGAAAAATTCCTTAAAGAGATTGCTCTCGGTTCGGGAGGTAGATTATAGAAAGGGAAGGTGTTAGCACCCTTTCTATCCATGGTTATCCATGGGCTCTTAGATACTTGCTCATTTGTGTTTTCAAAATGGTTTGTTTGCTTTTCAATGTGGGTTTTAAAAAGTTTCTTTGAAAATTCCAGTTCGACTCTTGTATCGGTCCTCAAGAGTGTTTGAAAAATTGCTTTCGAAAGCTTTTTGAAAAGGTGTCGGTGTAAAAAGTACTTTTTGATTTGTTTTTGAAATTAGAGCAAGTATCTAGAGTCGTCTACCTACCCTAAGGAATTCGTCTGTGTAGATGTCCTTTAAAGTAGTGCCATCCCACCATTGAGAGGTAGGTAGCACCACCGTTGGAGGTGTTCGGGTCAATTCGAGGTTCGGGACATGGTGATCACCAGAGCAATGGGAAGACACCTTAGAAGCTACCCTCATGCCAGGTTCCCGGATCATGAGTTCTTACTAAGACATCCTCTACTCGACGATCACCTTTCGAGGCAAGGCAACAGTGAGGCGTACCCTAGGGGTGGTGTGTGACTTTGTGTGTCGTTTTCAGATATTTTTGTCTTTTGTCATGTTATTGGTGATCTAGCGCTTGTTTTTATTTTTTTGTCCATTCACTCTTTCATGCTTTGATTAACAGTTAAAAGTGCGAGAAATAAAAGATTCTAAGCTATTACAAAAGGCGCGGGTCCACATCGCCAAAGTTTCCAGAACCCGATTTGACAGAAAAATAAAGAATTATAGAAAAGTAAAATGCGAGAAATTAATTACACGGCTTTGGGAGAGATACATCAAAATTATAAAGAATAAAAATAAATATGCGAATTAAATTTAAATTAGAAACGAGGGCGTTGGACCCTTTTTGCAAAATTAAATTAATGATGGGATTAATTAATTAAAAAAAAGAAAAGAAATTGTTTTTTTGGTATTTTATGATTTTAATGGAAAAAAAGAATTAAATGCAATTAAACCTAATTATACAATTTTTATTTTATTATGAAAACATATTAAAGTTTAACCTAACATTAATCCTAACTATTTTACATGCAATTTTTAATTTATAAAAATAAATATTTAATATTTAATTATTATGGAAGAAAAGAAAAAAAGAGGATAAAAAATTAATTAAACCCTAATTCTACCAATTTTTAGATTTTTATTAAAAAAGTATTATAATCAACCCTAATTTAATAACTAAATGAATTAATGCAAATTTTTTACAAAAAATACTAAAATAAAAATATTTATTATTTTTTTTTTTATCTTTTCTAATTTTTTTTTTTGGCGTTTTTTATATATTATGAAAATAATTGAATTAACTTAGTTAATTAAAAAGAATAATAATTAAAAATAAAAAAGATAAAGAAAGAATAAAAAAGAACAATATTGCAAACCTCGGGGGGGTGTTGTCCCCAGTAGGAGGTTTTTCTTTAGCAATTTAGGCCCATCAACCCTGGCCTCTTTGACTTTTTCCACTAGGATGTCCAGGCGCTGACTCATGTGTATCATGCCCTCCAAATCTGGACCCTTGAATTGTTGAGATTGAACGCGTGGCAGGATGGATGGTGGACTACATGGTACACTTCTTGTGTTGAAATTGCATAGGATAACGTTTGAAAGAAAAATAATATGAAAGGGTGGGGACCTGGGGCTCGAACCCAGGTCCTGAGGTTTATGAACGTCTTTCTTAACCAACTGAGCTGCATGCATATTCATAATATAAATGGAAAACGAATTATATAATAGAAAATTGGAGTTAGTGGTGGTCTGGCGCGAATTTTTGAACCAGCCATTCAGCTTATGCCACTTCATCGTCTTCCTCATGGTTTTGTTTTTTTCCTGAAACACAAACATAATAAGCAACGGTTTTGAACCGTTCTATAACCTAACATTAGAGAAAATAGCGAATAGGCCATAAGGCCTCATAAATTAGGCGCGAAGGTTTATTTCTGTTCGTCCAACCATGCTTGATTCAATGGTGGTATCCAGGTGTCCTAATTTTGCCATATCACGAAACGCCCAAATTAGAGCTTGCAAAACCCTAATACTCATCCATGGCAAATCTTCATACGATGCACAAAAACACAATTAAACTATTGGGTTAGCATTAGAATCAAACAATGAACATGAATCAAGCGTTAAAAATTACAAAGAATGCATGAATTGAGATGCACGACTATGAATTTTTTTCTGTACAGGTGAGATTGTTCTCACGTTTCTGGGCACGAAAGCTTGTGGTTTTTGATCCAAATCCTTTCTTTGAAGCCTCAGCAAGCTAATGAGATAGAAATCTCGCCTTGAATCGTCCTAGAACTAGGTTTTCAGAATTCACTTTTCAAGCAAAAATTTCAAGTTCTTTGTATGCTTTTCTGCGCAGCTTTTTGTCAATGAGCATGAGGGTTTTGATCAGGCTTATGTATGGAGTGAATTAGGTCAAAAAACTTGATCAAAATCCATTGCATTCATGGTTTGGAAGATTTGATTTTTCAAGATCTTTTTTTCAATATTTTCCATGCTATTTTGTACCAATCATGACCAATTCTCTTCAATTCTTTCCATATTTGATTATGCACGAATTTTTGAACCTATTACATGTACAAAAAGATTTGATAAATTAGGTTTAGTATTTTCCATGTATTTAATTGATTTAAATGAATTATTATTAATAAAAATTCAAATAAATAAATAAAAAATGAATAAAAACTTCCCTTTGGGCCAAGTGGTCGTGCACATGCCTTGGATAATGAATTGTGTAAGAAAAATAGGCCCATTAGCAATTTTAGGTCATTTGAATCAATGTTGACTTTTCAAAATACCCAAAAATTTCCCAACTTCCACAAGACATAACTTGCTCAATTTTTAAGCTTTGCTCATGTTCTTGGACATTTTGGAAAGGTCTTTGAGTCCTCTAACCAATGCCTTTGGTCCCATGTCATTTTGATTTACCAATCTCACGTTATGGCCTTTGACTTAAAGTCCCTTTTCGTTGACTTTTGAAAATGACCTATAATGTTGAAATTGATAACTTTTTGTGAGTGCATTTCTTGGACTTGAAGTATGAAGAGGAGTTGTAGGAAATGTCATTATCTTCAAAATGAGCTTTGGATGGAAGTTTTCTGATAATCCATGTGAAAGTTATGCCTTGGTCAATTTACAGTTGACTTTTTCAGTTGTCCAAATAAGGAAACTTTTGCATCTTGATGATTTTTGAGCCAAGCTTTGAGAATCATGATCAAGCATTTATCAAATGATGTTTGTGGCTTCAAAATGAGATGTTGACCAAAAATTTGAACTTTTGACTGTCAAATGACCATTTTGCCCCTACAGTTGACTGTAGTGCAATTAGGGTTTTGACTGTGCAATTTTGTGTTGTAAGTCTTGAAACTTGATATGAGGATACTTGACCATATTTGTAGGCATGTGAGACTTGATTGGACCCTTGGAAACTTCATTTTCTTGATCAGAACCAAAACCCTAATTTTGACTGTTCAGGAGGCTCTTACACTGTGCAACCCTTGGGGAATCTTGAAGCTTTGACTTGGCAATTCTTGAAGAATATGGGAGGGAAAATTTTGGGGTACAACAGTTGCCCCTGTTCAATCTTCTTAGACCTGAGGATGCAGATTGGCTGACGTGCCTTTCGTAATCCGAGGGTAGAAGATGATTGAACACTAGAGTGCCCAGAAATTTGCGCTCACATAGTAGCAGTGATGGTGATGGAATGGGTTTATAGATGCCATTTAAAGATTGATGAATAGGATGATGGGCTTATAGATGCCATCTGGATGTTGATCGCATAAGAGATTCCTTAGCGAGAACTTGCGTACCTGCAAAAGAAAAATGAGTACCTGACATGTTGCAGGAGCTAGTCTTCAGCTGCTTGGTATAGATGTGTCCTGACTGGTTACAGAAGCTGAGTCTGGAGCTTCAAAAGATGATGAATAAACCAGGGATGGTTACTACCTCAGCAGGAACGGTGAGAGAACCTTGGATGACTTTAACTTCAATAGCAATCGTTGAGAAAATCTTGGGATTACCACCTCCGCAGGATCGGGAAGAGAACCATAGGCAATTACAAACTCAACAGCAAACATTGAGAAAAACCTGGAATGGAATTATCGTCTCCGCAGGATCGGGGAGAGAACCATAGGCAATTATAATCTCAAAAGCGGACGTTTGAGAAAAACCTGGAATGGAATTATCATCTCCGCAGCATCGGGGAGAGAACCATAGGCAATTATAATCTCAAAAGCGGACGTTTGAGAAAAACCTGGAATGGAATTATCGTCTCCGCAACATTGGGGAGAGAACCATAGGAAATTATAATCTCAAAAGCGGACGTTTGAGAAAAACCTGGGATGGAATTATCATCTCCGCAACATTGGGGAGAGAACCATAGGAAATTATAATCTCAAAAGCGGACGTTTGAGAAAAACCTGGGATGGAATTATCGTCTCCGCAACATTGGGGAGAGAACCATAGGAAATTATAATCTCAAAAGCGGACGTTTGAGAAAAACCTGGGATGGAATTATCGTCTCCGCAACATTGGGGAGAGAACCATAGGAAATTATAATCTCAAAAGCGGACGTTTGAGAAAAACCTGGGATGGAATTATCATCTCCGCAACATTGGGGAGAGAACCATAGGAAATTATAATCTCAAAAGCGGACGTTTGAGAAAAACCTGGAATGGAATTATCGTCTCCGCAGGATCGGGGAGAGAACCATAGGCAATTATAATCTCAAAAGCGGACGTTTGAGAAAAACCTGGAATGGAATTATCGTCTCCGCAGTATTGGGGAGAGAACCATAGGAAATTATAATCTCAAAAGCGGACGTTTGAGAAAAACCTAGGATGGAATTATCATCTCCGCAGGATCGGGGAGAGAACCAATAGGAAATTATAATCTCAAAAGCGGACGTTTGAGAAAAACCTGGAATGGAATTATCGTCTCCGCAGGATCGGGGAGAGAACCATAGGAAGTTATAATCTCAAAAGCGGACGTTTGAGAAAAACCTGGAATGGAATTATCGTCTCCGCAGCATCGGGGAGAGAACCATAGGAAATTATAATCTCAAATGCGGACGTTTGAGAAAAACCTTTGATAACTTCTACTGAGTCTTCATTAGAAAAATCTGTTTGGGGTTGATTTAGCTGGACTAGAGAAGGCCTTGGACTGGCTAAGAAATCTTTGGAGTCGATTAACTGAACCGGTCTAGGTCTTGAAATATGATTGAGAATTTAACTGAATCTTTCCTGAAAGGTAAAGGTCAGTCATATGCAATGCATGATATGGTTCAAGCGATGATGTTCTCAACATAAATGAGATTTGTAAGATATGATGCGTATATGCATGCTATAATGATGTATGTGATGTTTAGGAATGTATGCTTTCGTCTAGGAAAGTAAATCCTTGACGGGTGCCAGGAAGTCATATCCTGGGTTGATATTTGAAGAATAGATTTTGCTTCCGCTGGATGATAGTTGCAAGTATACCGGTAGGAGAAGATGACTCCGTTGGGGAATAAACTTGGCGAATGAAATAACTCTGCGGGGAGGAAAGTACTCTAACGATTTTGCTGGGAAGCAATACTCTGGGGAGAGAGATACTTTGTTGAGTTGTTGATAATAACTTGCTGGGGACATCCTTGTTGTGTTGGAAGTGTTGATAGACTTTGCTGGGGGTAAGAGAACTTCGTCGAGGACGCTCTTTCCGTGGCTTTTGGCTGAGGATAACCCAGTTATATCCTGGTAGGGAAATAACTCTTTGAATAAAGCCGGACGACGCGTTCGTGTTCTGCGAGGATAAGCTTCCAGAATCTATTGGGGATAAGCTTACTGCTTAGGGAGATGGATTCCAACTTTCCTGGGGGAGCTGGATTGGACTCTCTTGGGGAAGTTTTGAATTGTATTGGAAGGGACTCCA
Organism: Vicia faba; assembly: GCA_948472305.1. Lineage (NCBI taxonomy): Eukaryota > Viridiplantae > Streptophyta > Magnoliopsida > Fabales > Fabaceae > Vicia > Vicia faba. The sequence goes on along the minus strand of OX451735.1, from coordinate 931,318,934 downwards.
CTGAATATTTGATATGCCGTCGGGGAACAATATTTAGACCAAGACTGCCGGGGATGCTCGTTAGGAATATCCGTATACTGTGCTGGGGAATGTTGAGATCTGTGGGGAATACCCAATTTCCTTAAGGTTTGATAATATAGCTTGGGGAGAGTGCACTGACTTGCTGGCTCACTCTCTGGGGAATTAAGATGTGATGGTTATGTTCTTCAACGGAACCTACCTTGATACCTTGGAGGACAGAACAATCAGATTTCTTAGACCACCCATTATTGCCCCTGTTTCTATGGGGGAGGCACCTGTGGGATGCTGATAATTGTTGAGGGTCAAACCTTCTTCGGGTAGGCAGGTGACAAGATGACAAGACATAGTCGTACGCTTTGATCCCTAATTTTTGCCTGGACCGCCCTTTCGGGTTTTCAGTCCACCGGGATACCCATTTTTGCCCAAGCCGCCCTTTCAGGTTTTCGACTTGCCGGGTGTACAGATTTTTCATTTCATCCCTTCATTTTGCCTGAACCCTTTTGGTTCGCCGGGAAGCCCTTATTTTTGCCTAGGTGTGTCAACCTAGCGGGTCTTTGATTACGCGTAGTATTTTTCTTCGACTATGTCCACACTCTCAGGATGTAGGGAGTTGCCCCTGTTAGAAGTATTTTGTCATGCCACCAAAAGGTGTTTGATCAGGCAAGATTTGTTGCTGGAATGCCCCAAGTGACTCAGGCGGAGATTTGCCCCAGGCTATTTGGCCTTTGAGAGATTCTCCAAATCTTGATTGGATTGCCCCAGATGGTAGACCATGATCATGTCATGCCCCTTGATTGGAGGTGCTTCTGTTCATTAGGCATTCGTCATGCGAATTTTCCTGCTGTTCAAACAAAAAGTCATATGCAAACAAAGTTATGTTAAAAATGCAAAGCTCATGTCTGTCTTGAAGATTTTGAAAATGCATTCTTTTTTCATAAAACAAATGAATGTTTGTAAAACGTGACGTCAACTCCGTATTTATCGTAGTAAGCCTTAAGGAGTCAGGATGCCTTTCGTCACAGTACGCTTTCGAACTAACCCACGCTTCAGCTAGGACTTTTAAGGGTTATAACGTGGCCTGGTTCACAGTTTAAGAAACAAAGCATAAGGCTCAAATTATTTGCACCCACCCACTCTTCGTGATGTTCTTCAATCCTAAACTCAGTTGATCATACGTTAGACCTTGTTTCGAGTCTTTGCTCTGATTTTCCAGTGATGATTCGGATGTTGATGATTTATTTTGAATAGGCAGTCATTCTTTTTTTGTTGAGGGTTTGTAATACCTCTTTCTTGTCTGATTTCTGTTATCCCTTTCTTTTTTTGCCTGAACTGTTTCCTTTTTTTGGAATTACAGTCAGCGGGATGCCCCAGTTTTGTAAGTCTCCTTCATAGGTTTTGACTTATTGGGCTTTTATTTTGAAGGATAATGACTGCCTTTCTTTATCGATTATTCGGAACCATCACTATCTTTCTTCGTTTTGTAAGGACCTCTTTGGTGCCATTCGTTATGCACTTGGATCAACTGAGAGACTACCCTGCCCCAGGTTATGATTAAGGATTTTAATTTTCGAAAAGAAAAACTCCTACTTCTTTGGCTCAGAGGGGTTGACGAGGGATTATCTTCCTTATAACTCCAGTGTTTAGGGATTGAAACAATGCCTGTACCTCATCAGCGGGGTCTGTTCAAAAGCATACTGTAAAGATCGTGGTATCGTTTTCGTCATCCTCCCTCAAGAGGCTTAGAATTTTAGATCAAGAGTTGACATCAGAAAAAATATGAAAATAATTTGCATTTAGTGAATACGAATATATTGTTTCCGAACAGACATATGCGATGCATTAATGAAATAACAATGTTTGACATGAATAAATGTTTGAACAAAAGAAAATTGCAACTTGAACATTCGAATGAACAAAAATTTCTCAATCCTAGCCATGTTTTGGCAAGGGAGCAGTGATCACGTGGGGAGTCTTGGGTACTTTAAACTGAATCTCTCCAGCGTCGATCATGTCTTGGATCTTATTTTTCAAGCTCCAACAATCATCTGTAGTATGCCCCGGGCTGTCAGAGTGATAAGCGCAGCGGGCGTTGGGGTTATACTTTGGTGACGTTGTATTTTGGCTCTTCGGAGCTTCTTTTAGAGTTACCAGCTTCGTCTCCAGCAATTGTGGCAATATCTGGGATAAGGTCATGCTGAGCCGAGTGAACTGCCTTCTCTCACTCTTTTGTTGGTTATGATGTTGAATTTGTGACGCTGGAGCCATTTGAGGAGCTCTCCCCTTACCTCCTTGTCTCAAAGATGGTTGAATGATGACTGGCCCTTCAACCTTAGATGTTTGCCCCGGTTGGTTACCCCGAAGCAGTTGGTTGACGAGAACTCCGAGCTCTTCTTGTCTTTGAGCTAAACCTTGAATGGCAGTCCCCTGCCCCAGCACTTGGGCTTTCATTGCATCCATTTCAGCTTGCAAGTGTTTCAGCCGTTCGTCCTCAGCGCTGTTCCTGACCAAAGTCTCCATGAGAAGTGTCCTTAGCTCCTCCTGCCCCTTGGATAGATTCAGGAGGATTTCCCTGAGCTGAGTCTCTTGAGCGAGAAGGTCCTGGTTATCTGGTTGGAAGGCCATTGCTGAAATAAACAGCGAGAAAGGTAAGTGACCTGCAACAAGGATACCTGTTATGCAATGATGAGTATGACATGCATGTAATGTTTTCAAGGACCTCGCGGGGTAAACAAGAAAATTGGTTAGCATTTGGATCCGGTAGCTTGATTGAAAGAAACTTCATATTTGTTGAGAGTCTTTCTTCCAAGGGTCAAAGGCTCACCATATCAAGTGGGTCATAGCCCCTGACTCAAGTCATCAACCTTATTTTGCTTTCCAAACGACCTTGGCTAGGGGAACCTTCTTCAGGAGTCAAAGCTCACCATATCAAGTGGGTCATAGCCCCTGACAACCTTAGCTAGAGGAAAATAAATCCTCTTTGCCCCTTGCTAGATGTTTGATTTATCATGACCTGCATCACAAGCCCTTGAGATCCTTGAAATGGGTTAGGATGTATGCAATGGTATGATGCTATGCTATGCATGGGGTAATGTAGGTAACCCTGTTATGAGTCCTAATTAAGGACTGTAAACCAAAACCTGCAAGAAACCCAAGTAAAACCTGTCATGAGTCCCAATTAAGGACTATGAACAAAACCTGCAAGAAACTTAGTAAGCCCTGTCATGAGTCCCAATGAAGGACTAAAAACAAAACCTGCAAGTAGTTCATGTGTCAGATAAAGCATGCAAGTAGTCAAATTGGAAGGCACACAAGTCACACAAGAGAGCCCTTAGAGTTTAGGCCAGCATGGGGTCTGGGTATTACCCTCTTGAAGTTGGTGGGCTCAACCTGTCCTATTAGAAGTAACCGGGTTCTAAGGGTCCCAATATCACGGGATTGCTTTCATTGTTCATCATTTCGATTTAGCCACTGAACTGGTGACCGAAATATTCCAGGAAAGCAACCCTCAATTGAGTGTAGTATCGAGTATCAACCAACCTCGGACTGCACCAAAGTCAGTTATCTCACTACCCTAAAGAGGCCAAGATAGTTCAATTAAGGTTCCTAAGGTCTGTTGATGCTTCATGACACCGCGCGGAGGCCCCGTACTCTCCTTGACTGAACTCAAGGGTTACCGGTACACACCAAAGTGCCACATCAACGTAGCAGACTGTTTCAACCATGTCGGTATACCCCGCACAGTTCCCTCACAGCCTTGTTGCTACTTTCTAAGAAGGTATCCCCAGATCCGGGTTAGGATCTTTAGAACTCCCAAGCAACCCACAATTTAAAGCACACAAGGAAAACAATTGAAAACACAGTTATGAACTAGCCCTAAGGTACACCTCACTTTAAGTTTGATCCCCAGCAGAGTCGCCAGTTCTGTGATCGGTGGATCTGGAACTGACTGTTTAACGTTGGTTCGCGAAATGTCGCGGAAGCAAGAGTCGCCACCGTCTTTTATTTTCTCCAAATGGAAAGGACAAAAGCACAGAAAAATTCCTTAAAGAGATTGCTCTCGGTTCGGGAGGTAGATTATAGAAAGGGAAGGTGTTAGCACCCTTTCTATCCATGGTTATCCATGGGCTCTTAGATACTTGCTCATTTGTGTTTTCAAAATGGTTTGTTTGCTTTTCAATGTGGGTTTTAAAAAGTTTCTTTGAAAATTCCAGTTCGACTCTTGTATCGGTCCTCAAGAGTGTTTGAAAAATTGCTTTCGAAAGCTTTTTGAAAAGGTGTCGGTGTAAAAAGTACTTTTTGATTTGTTTTTGAAATTAGAGCAAGTATCTAGAGTCGTCTACCTACCCTAAGGAATTCGTCTGTGTAGATGTCCTTTAAAGTAGTGCCATCCCACCATTGAGAGGTAGGTAGCACCACCGTTGGAGGTGTTCGGGTCAATTCGAGGTTCGGGACATGGTGATCACCAGAGCAATGGGAAGACACCTTAGAAGCTACCCTCATGCCAGGTTCCCGGATCATGAGTTCTTACTAAGACATCCTCTACTCGACGATCACCTTTCGAGGCAAGGCAACAGTGAGGCGTACCCTAGGGGTGGTGTGTGACTTTGTGTGTCGTTTTCAGATATTTTTGTCTTTTGTCATGTTATTGGTGATCTAGCGCTTGTTTTTATTTTTTTGTCCATTCACTCTTTCATGCTTTGATTAACAGTTAAAAGTGCGAGAAATAAAAGATTCTAAGCTATTACAAAAGGCGCGGGTCCACATCGCCAAAGTTTCCAGAACCCGATTTGACAGAAAAATAAAGAATTATAGAAAAGTAAAATGCGAGAAATTAATTACACGGCTTTGGGAGAGATACATCAAAATTATAAAGAATAAAAATAAATATGCGAATTAAATTTAAATTAGAAACGAGGGCGTTGGACCCTTTTTGCAAAATTAAATTAATGATGGGATTAATTAATTAAAAAAAAGAAAAGAAATTTTTTTTTTGGTATTTTATGATTTTAATGGAAAAAAAGAATTAAATGCAATTAAACCTAATTCTACAATTTTTATTTTATTATGAAAACATATTAAAGTTTAACCTAACATTAATCCTAACTATTTTACATGCAATTTTTAATTTATAAAAATAAATATTTAATATTTAATTATTATGGAAGAAAAGAAAAAAAGAGGATAAAAAATTAATTAAACCCTAATTCTACCAATTTTTAGATTTTTATTAAAAAAGTATTATAATCAACCCTAATTTAATAACTAAATGAATTAATGCAAATTTTTTACAAAAAATACTAAAATAAAAATATTTATTATTATTTTTTTTTTATCTTTTCTAATTTTTTTTTTTTGGTGTTTTTTATATATTATGAAAATAATTGAATTAACTGAATTAATTAAAAAGAATAATAATTAAAAATAAAAAAGATAAAGAAAGAATAAAAAAGAACAATATTGCAAACCTCAGGGGGGTGTTGTCCCCAGTAGGAGGTTTTTCTTTAGCAATTTAGGCCCATCAACCCTGGCCTCTTTGACTTTTTCCACTAGGATGTCCAGGCGCTGACTCATGTGTATCATGCCCTCCAAATCTGGACCCTTGAATTGTTGAGATTGAACGCGTGGCAGGATGGATGGTGGACTACATGGTACACTTCTTGTGTTGAAATTGCATAGGATAACGTTTGAAAGAAAAATAATATGAAAGGGTGGGGACCTGGGGCTCGAACCCAGGTCCTGAGGTTTATGAACGTCTTTCTTAACCAACTGAGCTGCATGCATATTCATAATATAAATGGAAAACGAATTATATAATAGAAAATTGGAGTTAGTGGTGGTCTGGCGCGAATTTTTGAACCAGCCATTCAGCTTATGCCACTTCATCGTCTTCCTCATGGTTTTGTTTTTTTTCCTGAAACACAAACATAATAAGCAACGGTTTTGAACCGTTCTATAACCTAACATTAGAGAAAATAGCGAATAGGCCATAAGGCCTCATAAATTAGGCGCGAGGGTTTATTTCTGTTCGTCCAACCATGCTTGATTCAATGGTGGTATCCAGGTGTCCTAATTTTGCCATATCACGAAACGCCCAAATTAGAGCTTGCAAAACCCTAATACTCATCCATGGCAAATCTTCATACGATGCACAAAAACACAATTAAACTATTGGGTTAGCATTAGAATCAAACAATGAACATGAATCAAGCGTTAAAAATTACAAAGAATGCATGAATTGAGATGCACGACTATGAATTTTTTTCTGTACAGGTGAGATTGTTCTCACGTTTCTGGGCACGAAAGCTTGTGGTTTTTGATCCAAATCCTTTCTTTGAAGCCTCAGCAAGCTAATGAGATAGAAATCTCGCCTTGAATCGTCCTAGAACTAGGTTTTCAGAATTCACTTTTCAAGCAAAAATTTCAAGTTCTTTGTATGCTTTTCTGCGCAGCTTTTTGTCAATGAGCATGAGGGTTTTGATCAGGCTTATGTATGGAGTGAATTAGGTCAAAAAACTTGATCAAAATCCATTGCATTCATGGTTTGGAAGATTTGATTTTTCAAGATCTTTTTTTCAATATTTTCCATGCTATTTTGTACCAATCATGACCAATTCTCTTCAATTCTTTCCATATTTGATTATGCACGAATTTTTGAACCTATTACATGTACAAAAAGATTTGATAAATTAGGTTTAGTATTTTCCATGTATTTAATTGATTTAAATGAATTATTATTAATAAAAATTCAAATAAATAAATAAAAAATGAAGAAAAACTTCCCTTTGGGCCAAGTGGTCGTGCACATGCCTTGGATAATGAATTGTGGAAGAAAAATAGGCCCATTAGCAATTTTAGGTCATTTGAATCAATGTTGAGTTTTCAAAATACCCAAAACTTTCCCAACTTCCACAAGACATAACTTGCTCAATTTTTAAGCTTTGCTCATGTTCTATGACATTTTGGAAAGGTCTTTGAGTCCTCTAACCAATTCCTTTGGTCCCATGTCATTTTGATTTACCAATCTCAAGTTATGGCCTTTGACTTAAAGTCCCTTTTCGTTGACTTTTGAAAATGACCTATAATGTTGAAATTGATAACTTTTTGTGAGAGCATTTCTTGGACTTGAAGTATGAAGAGGAGTTGTAGGAAATGTCATTATCTTCAAAATGAGCTTTGGATGGAATTTTTATGATAATCCATGTGAAAGTTATGCCTTGGTCAATTTACAGTTGACTTTTTCAACTGTCCAAATAAGGAAACTTTTGCATCTTGATGATTTTTGAGCCAAGCTTTGAGAATCATGATCAAGAATTGATCTAATGATGTTTGTGGCTTCAAAATGAGATGTTGACCAAAAATTTGAACTTTTGACTGTCAAATGACCATTTTGCCCCTACAGTTGACTGTAGTGCAATTAGGGTTTTGACTGTGCAATTTTGTGCTGTAAGTCTTGAAACTTGATATAAGGATACTTGACCATATTTGTAGGCATGTGAGACTTGATTGGACCCTTGGAAACTTCATTTTCTTGATCAGAACCAAAACCCTAATTTTGACTGTTCAGGAGGCTCTTACACTGTGCAACCCTTGGGGAATCTTGAAGCTTTGACTTGGCAATTCTTGAAGAATATGGGAGGGAAAATTTTGGGGTACAACACACAGGAAGGACCTTTGGGATTGTTTCTTGAGTTCGAGGGGTAGATTATGAAAAGGGAAGGTATTAGCACCCTTTTCATCCATGGTTTTCCATGGGCTCTTAGTTTCTTGCTAGATCACTTGCTTTTGTTTGAAATTGTGCTTTGTGTGGTTTTTGAAAGTATTTTGTAAAGAGGTCATTGTTTAGGCATTCTTTGTAATGATTCTTGTTTGTAAGAATGTATACAAAGATGTTGATCTTTTGAAAATGTTTTCAAGTTTGTATGATGTTTGAAAGTGTAGGTGATTGTTTTTGAAAATAGCAAGGATGTTGAAGTGATGAAAAACACAAGAAGGGGGGGTTGAATTGTAAAACTGAAATCTAATGCAATGAACACGATATTTTTATCCTGGTTCGTTTGATCTCAAACTACTCCAGTCCACCCGTCAAGGTGATTTCGCCTCTCTCCAACGAGGTCTTAATCCACTATATTCAACTGAATATTACAGACTGCTTTAACAACTGCTAAAGCCTTCTTGATCCAAACCACAACCCGGTTTGTCAAGGTAACACTTTCTTACAAAGAGATGAAACTAAGTGTGTGAATGTTCTCTACAAAACTTTATCACAACTGTGATGTATACACAAATTGAAGCTTAGAAACTAGATTGCTAAACAATGATAAATTATCAGAGTGAGTGGTTTAGCAAAACTGAGAGGACGAAGATTATGGTTTAGCTTTTGTGCGTGTAGAGATTTGGAGAGCATTAGCCATTTCAATCTTCAAAGCCTTGTTTATATAGCACTGAGATGATGAACGTTGGATGCAATATTCTTGATTCAATGCTAATAACAAGCTTTCCTTATTGAGCAGATCTTGTCTGGAATGAGGCCGTTGGAATTAATTTGCTTTCAATGCACAGTACCGTTGCTTACTTAATGCAAGTTCTGGCTTGGCTCATTCTGACTCTGCTTCGCTGCTGATGAACTGTTGTCTTTCTTTATCAGAGTGTTGAGCGCAGTCTTGTTCATCAGGCTTCAGCATGTACGTGAGTTGATCATCTGATTTTGACATTCTGATATAGCAACTTCTGATGCTGGTGTCTGAAATCAAGTTCTGATGCTGAATAGATGTGATCTTGCTTATATCAATCAGAGTATCTGTAAGTCAGAACATAATAATTTTAGGCAGCAGATAGTTCATACATGAAACTTATAAATACTATATCTTTTCACTTTGTTATCATCAAAACTTAAATATAGGGTAGTAGATTCAAACTTTGTTCTAACAATCTCCCCCTTTTTGATGATGACAAAAACTAGATATTTTAAAAGAAAATAACGTGAAAAGGTATCTGGAATATGTATCAGAATAAGCAGTAAAAGGATAAGGAGTAAAGAGATATCAGAGTTGAGAGATACTCCCCCTGAGTTTATTACTTCCCTTTGATTACACGTGTTCTTCAGGATCAGATCTTTTTGCCTTTCTTTGAACATCAGAGTATCAGAGTCTTTGACTTATCAGAAGCTTTATGTCAGAGCAGAGCTTCAGAGATTTTCTTGTTAGAGCTTTGCTTTGGATCAGAATATCAGAGCGGATCAGAACTTCATAGTGATCAGAGCTTCAGAGCTTCTAGTCTTCAGAGTGTCCAGGAGCTTCCTTGTACCTGTAGACTTTAAGCAAAACAGAAAAACATTTTCAAGTAATAGAGTTAGAATGTTTGAGAATTTCTGTCTAGTTAGCCGTTATTGATTAAAATATCATTCTTGTTCTCCCCCTTTTTGTCAGCAATCAAAAAGTGTAGGTGATGTGCTAAAACAATTAAGATCAGAAAAACTAATCATATTAAGATAGTTCAGAATCAAAACAAGAAAATATTACAAAACATATTCAAACAGTGCATCAGAAAATCAAGGAAAACATGAAAAAGGTCATGAATGAAAAAAAAGAGACTAAGGTTGAGGAGGCAAGCGTGTGAACAGGTTCTCCAGCATGGCTTGGATTTTTTCAGCAGTCTCATTCTGCTTGTGCACCATGCTGACAACAGTGTCAATCTTGCTATCCTGCACATCCATTCTGAATGGCACTTGATATTGCTCAGATGATGCTTTCTTCTGAGGACCTGCAGAAGCGCTTCTGGAGGTTGCCATGTTCACACTAAAAGGGTTTTGAGAATAAACTGAGGAAAATAGGTTGCAAGAGATGAACACAGAAATATGCAAAAAAAAGCTTGAGTATTAGAGAGAAAGCGTAAAGAATGAGAATGAGAGATTAATGTGCTTAAATAGAGTTTTCAAAACTGTTTTGAAAAGATAAACGTTTTTTAAGAGAGAGAAAAATCATGATTGCATTTTAAAAGCATGATTACTTTTCATTAAATGCTTGCTGATTTTGGGGGATTTGAGAAAGATACTTAAAAACGGTTACCAGACATGTGTCTCAATGCACCCAATCAGCACTTTGCCTTCTCAGAAGCGTGCACGCGTTCTGCTTCAGAGATATGCTGATGATTGGATGACACTTGTTTGATGTAGTGATCAGCACGTCTGTCTATGAGCTTAGACTCTCAGATCTTTAGACTTGCATCTGATACAATCTGCATGTTCTATCTTTCTGAAAGGAGATTGATCAGAAGTTCACAGTAAAACAATTACATTCTGAAGGTAAATATATGGAATTAAAACATTTTCACTCTGGACACACTTTCATGCTGAGATGTTTCAGAATGAAATTAAACCTATCTTCTGAAAGGGGTTTAGTAAAGATATCAGCCCATTGATGGTCTGTATCTATAAATTTTAAGTTCAAAATACCTTTCTGAATATAGTCCCTAATGAAGTGATGTTTTATTTCTATATGCTTAGCTCTAGAATGTAAAATGGGATTCTTACTTAAGAAAATAGCAGAAGTATTATCACAAAGTATAGGAATGTTACTCTCAAAAATCTGGAAGTCTTCAAGCTGACTTTTCATCCAGAGCATTTGTGTGCTACATCCTGCTGCTGCTATGTACTCAGCTTCTGCTGTTGACAGAGCAATTGTTGATTGCCTTTTGCTGGACCAAGAGATCAGATTTTCTCCCAGAAACTGGCAGCTTCCAGAAGTACTTTTACGTTCCACTCTGTCTCCAGCAAAATCAGCATCACAGTAGCCTACTAAGCTGTAATCACTAGATTTTCTATAAAACAAACCCAGATTAGTAGTACCTTTCAGATACTTGAAAATTCACTTAACAGCTGTTAAGTGAGATTCTCTAGGATCTGATTGGAATCTAGCACAGATACAAACACTGAATAATATGTCAGGTCTTGAAGCAGTCAGATAGAGGAGAGAACCAATCATACCTCTGTAGACTTTCTGTTCTACATTTTTGCTTACCTCTTCTCTTTCCAGAATGCACGTGGGATGCATTGGAATCATTGATGGCTTACATTCTGAGAGGTCAAATTTCTTCAGAAGATCTTTGATGTATTTGCTCTGATGAATGTAAGTTCCTTCTGGAGTTTGATTGATCTGAATTCCTAGAAAGAATTTCAGTTCCCCCATGAGGCTCATCTCAAATTTTGCCTGCATACACTTAGCAAATTTTCTTCCAAGAGAAGGATTAGTAGAACCAAAAATAATATCATCAACATAAATTTGACAGACTAAGATTTCACTCTTAACTGATTTACAGAATAGAGTAGTGTCCACTTTCCCTCTGGTGAATTCATTTTCCAGCAGAAAGCTACTTAGCCTTTCATACCAAGCTCTGGGAGCTTGTTTCAGACCATACAGTGACTTCTTTAGTTTGAAAACATGTTCTGGATGTTTTGTATTTTCAAAACCTGGGGGTTGGTGTACATAAACTTCCTCTTCTATATAACCATTTAAGAATGCACTTTTGACATCCATCTGATACAGAGTGATGCCTCTATTAACAGCAAATGAAATTAAAAGTCTGATAGATTCTAACCTGGCGACTGGGGCAAAGGTTTCTGTATAGTCTATCCCCTCTTGCTGACTGTAACCTTGTGCAACCAGTCGTGCCTTGTTTCTGATGACTTCACCTTGTTCATTTAGCTTGTTTCTGAACACCCATCTTGTTCCAATGACGTTGAATCCTTTTGGTCTGGGAACGAGATCCCATACGTCGTTTCTGGTGAATTGATTCAGCTCTTCTTGCATTGCCAGAATCCAGTTATTATCCAGAAGTGCTTCATCAATAGAAGAAGGTTCAATCAGAGACACAAGTCCCATAAGTGTTTCTTCAGAGTTTCTGAAGCTTGCTCTTGTTCTGATTGGATCTTCCTTTCTTCCTAGGATAGTCTCTTCTGGGTGATCCAAGCTGCTTCTGGGTAATCTCTTCTGAGGTTGATCAGCAGCTGTTGTAGGATTTCTAGCAGTGCTCCTTTCAGACGTTGAAGGAATGTCTGTGTTGAGAGCTTCTGATGACTTGTCTTCAGAACCTGCAAATTCAATTTCTATACCTACAAAAACTTCATTCTGCTTTGACTTTTCAGAGTCAAGCTTATCATCAAAACGAACACTGATTGATTCTTCCACAATCTGTGTTTCTGTATTGTATACTCTGTACCCTCTTGAGCGTTCAGAGTATCCTAACATAATACACTTCTGTGCTTTAGAGTCAAACTTGTTCAAATAATTCTTTGTATTTAATATGAAGCAAGTACATCCAAATGGATGAAAATATGAAATGTTGGGCTTTCTGTTCTTCCACAATTCATATGGAGTCTTTTCCAGAATAGGTCTTATTGAGATTCTATTCTGAATGTAGCACGCTGTGTTTATTGCCTCTGCCCAGAAGGTCTTAGCAACGTTTGTCTCATTGATCATGGTTCTGGCCATTTCTTGCAATGTTCTGTTCTTTCGTTCTACAACTCCATTTTGTTGGGGAGTTCTAGGACAAGAGAAATCATGCAGAATGCCTCTGTCATTAAAGAATGACTCAAAATCTTTGTTTTCAAATTCTCCACCATGATCACTTCTGACTTTAACGATTCTAAGATCCTTTTCATTCTGAACTTGGTTACAGAAGGTAACAAACACAGAGTGTGACTCGTCCTTGTGTCTTAAGAACTTTACCCATGTCCATCTGCTATAGTCATCTACGATTACTAACCCATACTTCTTGCCACTGACTGAAGCAGTTTTAACTGGTCCAAATAAGTCAATGTGCAGAAGTTCTAATGGCTTAGAGGTAGAAACAACATTTTTGGATTTAAAAGAAGGTTTTGCAAATTTGCCTTTCTGACATGCTTCACACAGAGCATCTGAATTGAACTTCAAGTTAGGAAGTCCTCTGACCAGATTGAGTTTGTTAATCTGAGATATTCTTCTCATACTAACATGTCCCAATCTTCTGTGCCAGATCCACTGCTCGTTGTTAACAGACAGAAGACATTTTACATTCTGACTCTTTAGTTCAGAAAGTTTGATTTTGTAAATGTTGTTTTTCCTCTTACCATTAAACAGGATAGTCCCATCTTTCTGACTAACAGCTTTACATGATTTTTGATTAAAGATTATATCATAACCGTTATCACTTAATTGACTTATGGATAACAGTTTATGCATCAATCCATCTACTAGCAGAACATTATTAATAGAGGGAAGATTTCCATTACCTACAGTTCCAGAGCCAATTATCTTTCCCCTCTGATTGCCTCCAAAGCCAACGTGGCCTCCAGGCTTAAGTTCCAGGCTTTGGAACATATGCCTTCTTCCCGTCATGTGTCGTGAGCAGCCAGAGTCCAGGTACCATGACTGGTGTTTCTGACTTGCTGCTAAAGATATCTGCAACATGTATTATTTTATCTTTAGGTACCCAGATTTTCTTGGGTCCTGATTTGTTAGTTTTACCAAAACTCTGGTTGAATTTTGGTTTCACAGAGTGCTTACTGCTAGTATATTTGATATCATATGTGTGACCATATACAAAATGTGAATTCAGAGGAGTGTGTTTAATGGTTAAGTCCATGACATTCTTTGGTGTAGGAACCTTACCTTGGTATCCTATTCCTTTCCTGTCGTTTCTGCTAACTCCATAGATCATTGAAGCCATTCTGCTTCTATCTATGCTTTTAGCTAGGAACTTCTGGAAACTGTGATCATACTCCTTGATGATCTCATCAGCGTTGCTGGGAGTTTCAGAAATTGGTTCCTTCTGAGAGTTTTGTAAAGTGTTTTCTAATTTTGAAATCTTATTTCTCAGCTCAGAATTTTCCAATTTGAGACTCTCAGTCTTATTAGAGTCAGATTCAAGATTCCTTTTCAGGTCTCTGAATTTAGCTCTAATTTGCTGATAACGTTCCAGAATCTCATTAAGGCTTTCAACAAGTTCAGCCTTTGTAAAGTTAACAGCAAAGTTAGGAAATACCTCTTCAGTGTCTGATTCTGAGTCTGATTCAGAAGCTTCACTATCTTCTGAAATGTTAGCCATGAGAGCTATGTTTGCCCTTTCATCATCTGATTCTGAGTCAGCTTCAGACGAGTCAGAGTCATCCCATGTAGCCATGAGACTTTTCTTCTTCTCTCTTCCAAACTTCTTTTTGGGCTTTTCCCTCTGAAGCTTTGGGCAGTCACTCTTATAGTGTCCTTGCTCATTGCACTCATAGCAGATGATGTCTTTGGTGTTTGGCTTTTTGCTACTGGAGGAGCCTTCAGATCTTCTGTATCCAGAGGAAGAATCTGTCCTTCTGTATCTGGAAGAAGACTCGTTCTGATCAGATCTTCTGGGATTCCTGAACTTCCTTTGTCTTTGCTTCCACAGTTGATTTACTCTTCTGGAGAGAAGGGAGAGTTCGTCTTCTTCTGATGAGGCTCCATCAGATGTTTCTTCAACTACCTGCAAAACTTTAGACTCAAATTTTCTGTTAGATTTTAATGCTAAAGGCTTACCTTGCTTCTGAGGCTCATCAGCTTCTAGCTCTATCTCATGACTTCTGAGGGAGCTGATAAGTTCCTCCAGAGTGATTTTGTTGAGATCTTTAGCTAGCTTCAGAGCTGTAACCATAGGCCTCCACTGCTTGGGTAAACTTCTGATGATTTTCTTGACATGGTCAGCAGTAGAGTATCCTTTGTCCAGAACTTTGAGACCAGCTACCAGAATCTGGAATCTAGAGAACATGGTTTCAATGGATTCAGATTCTTCCATTTTGAACGCCTCATACTTCTGAATGAGCGCCAGAGCTTTTGTTTCTTTGACCTGAACGTTGCCCTCATGCGTCATTCTGAGTGAGTCAAAAATATTCTTTGCTGTGTCTCTGTTGGAGATCTTTTCATACTCAGTATAGGAGATGGCACTGAGGAGGATGGTTCTGGCCTTGTGGTGATTCTTGAAGTCACGCTTTTGTTGATCAGACATTGTTTTTCTATCAATCTTCTGACCACTTGCATTCACAGGGTGCGTGTATCCATCTGTCACCATATCCCACAGATCAGCATCATGTGCCAGAAAGAAGCTTTCAATTCTGTCTTTCCAGTAATCAAAGTTTTCTCCATCAAAGACTGGAGGTTTGCCACTGAATCTGTCTCTGTCCTCATTGTTGTCATTGCTGATGTGAGAATTGTTTCCTGCCATTGTGTTTTTTTGACGCTGGATCTTGTACTGACACGGTTAAGTGTTTTAGCTCAGAACCAGGAGCTCTGATGCCAATTGAAGTGGTGAAAAACACAAGAAGGGGGGGTTGAATTGTAAAACTAAAATCTAATGCAATGAACACGATATTTTTATCCTGGTTCGTTTGATCTCAAACTACTCCAGTCCACCCGTCAAGGTGATTTCGCCTCTCTCCAACGAGGTCTTAATCCACTATATTCAACTGAATATTATAGACTGCTTTAACAACTGCTAAAGCCTTCTTGATCCAAACCACAACCCGGTTTGTCAAGGTAACACTTTCTTACAAAGAGATGAAACTAAGTGTGTGAATGTTTTCTACAAAACTTTATCACAACTGTGATGTATACACAAATTGAAGCTTAGAAACTAGATTGCTAAAGAATGATAAAATATCAGAGTGAGTGGTTTAGCAAAACTGAGAGGACGAAGATTATGGTTTAGCTTTTGTGCGTGTAGAGATTTGGAGAGCATTAGCCATTTCAATCTTCAAAGCCTTGTTTATATAGCACTGAGATGATGAACGTTGGATGCAATATTCTTGATTCAATGCTAATAACAAGCTTTCCTTATTGAGCAGATCTTGTCTGGAATGAGGCCGTTGGAATTAATTTGCTTTCAATGCACATTATCGTTGCTTACTTAATGCAAGTTCTGGCTTGGCTCATTCTGACTCTGCTTCGCTGCTGATGAACTGTTGTGTTTCTTTATCAGAGTGTTGAGCGCAGTCTTGTTCATCAGGCTTCAGCATGTACGTGAGTTGATCATCTGATTTTGACATTCTGATATAGCAACTTCTGATGCTGGTGTCTGAAATCAAGTTCTGATGTTGAATAGATGTGATCTTGCTTATATCAATCAGAGTATCTGTAAGTCAGAACATAATAATTTTAGGCAGCAGATAGTTCATACATGAAACTTATAAATACTATATCTTTTCACTTTGTTCTCATCAAAACTTAAATATAGGGTAGTAGATTCAAACTTTGTTCTAACAGATGTTTTGCTTGAAATTGAGCAAGTAATTAGGAGCATTCTACCTACTCAAAAGTCTTTCTTGTTCATTTTCCTTTTCCTTTGACATTGTTATCTTACCATTGATTTGGTAAGTAACCCTATCTTTGGATGTAAACGGGACAGGCATGGGTCATCGTATAACCATGATTAGAAATTTTGCAAGGTATCTTAGCATTTTTATTTAGGGACTAAGATCATTTTGAAAGGCAACTTAGATAGCGTCATCGAGGAATTATGATCTTGTATTTTTGCTTGTTTTTACTAAGATACCTCACATGCGTAATATGGCCATTTATAAGGCAACCAAGTGGATTTTACCCTAGGGGTGCTTGTGTGCAAGTGTATTGATTTTCATACTTGTTTTGTCTTTTATTAGGGTTTTCTACTTGTTGATTTAATCTTGCCATACACACCCTAATTACTAACAATTATATTAAAGCGATAAGTTGCGGAAATTAAAATCCTACGCTATTACATCATTTGGGGGATATGGAGACAAATTTACAAATGGGGGGATGAAAGCAAATAAATCCTAATTTACTATTACAACCATATTGAATGAATAAATTATATTAAAAAATGAATAAATAAATAAATAAGAAAAAAAAAATTTTGAAAAAAAAAATTATGTATTAACACATATACTTATGTATTGATAACAAAATTTTATATATTGACACATATACTTATGTATTGATACGAAAATTTTATGTATTGACGTGTGTCATTATGTATTGATATGAAAACAATTTATGTATTGACGCATGCCATTATGTATTGATACGAAAACAGTTTATGTATTGACGCATGTCATTATGTATTGATACGAAAACAATTTATGTATTGACGCGTGCCATTATGTATTGATACGAAAACTTCCTTGCTGCTGAAAAATGAAAATTAACTCAGTATGAGTCAAAGCATTCGAATTTCGTATCGAATCATGAAACATTTCTTATCGATGCATAATAGCTTGCATCGGCTCATAAGCTGTTTTGGACATAATATGTGTCGACTCATATCATTTCGTGTCGACGCATAACTGCTATTTTTTTTCTTTTATCACTGTTTTGCTACATGTAAAAGTTAGTTCTCAACACATGGTTAGTGAAAATGAAAAGCAAGCATATGGTTAGCTTCAAGGAAATTATATCTACATTTTATCTTCATAAATGAACCATTAATGATGCTTGTATGAAGAGTTCAAAGTCAAGAAAACTTACTTTGAAACTGAAATTTGTGCTTTGAGTTTGAGTTGTTATATGGGTTGTTGTTGAGCTTGGGAAGTGATGATAGTGATGTTACAGAAGTTGTCTTTGTGTTTGAACAACTTCTATATGATGTATATGGAGTGTTTGGATGGTTTGTTTGGAGAAAACTTGCAAGGTATGAGATTCAAAGATTTGGACTTCAAAGCTCAAAAATGGAGGTTTTATGGGCAATTCTGGTTTTTGACAGTAAGAATATTTTGAGTGTTAGTTTCCCCTTCTTTTTTCTCTGACCTTTTCTCTTGAAATTGGCCTCTCTATTTATAGAGAAGGTTTGAGACTTCAAACAACTCATATTTTGAATCACATGTTATGGTTATCTTGCTTATTTTTGAAGCAAGCATGAAGATCATGTTTCCAATGCTTGTACCAAGCTATCTAAAGTGGTTTATCACTTTAAACATGTTTGTTCTGGCTTGTAGAAGTTGAGTGTGATTATAACAACAAGTTAGAGGCTCAAGAAATTGACTTTATGATGAAAGTGAACTTTGCAAGAATGGCAATGGTGCCTTTGTGCCAAAAATGGAAAGATGCAATGGACAATACTTGAACCACTTGGATAATGGTTCAATCAATTGTGTAAACATCTGATTATGGATAGATTTGCAAGTCAAGTGGCCTGCAAAGTGAAGATTATGTAGCGTGGCTAAGATTTTTGTTCCTTATTCATCACAAATCTGCCTTGTAAATCAAGAATGAATGTCCAACTTTAGATCCTTGTATCTCCTAGCTCAAATATGATAAATTCATGCTCTTGGATGTTTTGGAAAGTTTGAAACACCTAAATAACTTTCATGTTGGCCGTTTTGACAAAATCATCTTGTAACTATGTGAAAAAATTCCAAGAAGTTGGGATAAAATCCTGGCCAAAACTGTTGAAAATTTCTCTAAGTGTTTATTCAAAAATGGCATGACTTTATGAATTTATAACCCAAAATCCAACCATTTCTAGAAAAATTCTTGCGCTACAAAGTTTTAGATCTCTTTGAGATCCACAACTTTAATGTTGGAAGTTTTCCTTGAATCATCTTACATCATGGTGAAAAGTTGGCATAAAGAAATGAAATTATCATGTATAAAAAACGCTTAGAAAAATTTCTAAGTCTTGAAGAGTTTGAATTTTCACATTGACTTTTGACTTTCTTGATTTCTTGATGATCAATTTTCATATTTTTGAATGTCTTGATTAATTTTGATCTTTGGCACTTGAGTTTGACCAAAAAGTCAAAGTTTGACTTTTCAGTATACAATTGACTTTTGATCAATTGACTGGAAAATTCATTTGTCAATCCAATGGAATTGCAATGTTTTGAACCATGTCATTAGGTAAAAATGATGCAATTATACTCTTTAGATCATGCCTTAAACCAATTGACCATTTTCTAGGTCAAAAATCAGAAATTGCCCTTTCCCAATCAAAATCCTAATTTTGACCATTTTGTCATTTTGGAGATTTGATCAAATTTCTTGAGGAGTTTTGGTCTAAACTTGATCAAGTGATACATATGAGTTTAAGATGTTGATGTGGATAAAAAATTATAAAGTTTGACTGTAACTTGGCCATGGTTGACTTTTTCCTCAATACAACTGATTTTTAGGTCAACTGCTCAATTGACTGATCAAAAATGTAATCCAAGGCTTGAAACTTGACATGAGTAATCTTGGGGGTCCATAATGATCCATGAAAGTCATATGGGGAATAGAATGTTCAAAATCTTTGTGCAAACTCAAACCCTAATTTTGGTCATCAGTGCATGAGGAGGTGTCTAAAGCTGATCAAACCCTAGTGCAGTCTTGAGCCCAAGGAGATCTTGTGAGAAAATTCTTGATAAGTGAGAGGGAAAATTTTAGGGTACAACAGCTGCCCATATTCAATCTTCTTATGCCTGAAGAGTTAGATTGGCAAGTTTTGTCATTCGTGACTCGAAGGTGGAAGATAATTGGACACTAGAGTGCCCAGAAATTTGCACTTGGTGATGTGATGGTTGAGGGAATGGGCTTAAAGATGCCATTTGGAGAGGTGGTAAAACGTTGTTGGAGATGGGCTTGTAGATGCCATCCATAAATGGTTGTTGAACCGTAGCTGTAAGTTGAAACTGAATGAGTATCAGAATGGCGTCTGTGTCTAGAGTGTATCTGAGAGTTGAATCTGAATGAGTATCGGAATGGCGTCCGTGTCTGGAGTGTATCTGTACTGCATCTGAGAAAGAATCTGAATAAGTATCAGAATGGCATTTGTATCTGGAGCGTATCTGAACTGTATTTGGAGATTGAGTTTTTGAATGAGCATCAGAATTGCATCTGCGTTTGGAGCATATTTGTATTATATCTGAGAAAGAATCTGAATGAGTATCAGAATGGCATTCGTGTCTGGAGCGTATATGTATTGTATAAGAGATTCGGAATGAGTATCATAATGGCATCCGTGTCTGGGGCATATCTGAATTGTATAAGAGATTCAGAATGAGTATCAGAATGGCATCCGT
This sequence comes from Vicia faba, assembly GCA_948472305.1. Lineage (NCBI taxonomy): Eukaryota > Viridiplantae > Streptophyta > Magnoliopsida > Fabales > Fabaceae > Vicia > Vicia faba. The sequence goes on along the minus strand of OX451735.1, from coordinate 931,298,884 downwards.
GTCTGGGGTGTATCTGAACTGTATAAGAGATTCAGAATGAGTATCAGAATGGCATCCATGTTTGGAGCGTATCTGAACTGTATAAGAGATTTGGAATGAGTATCAGAATGGAATTTGTGTCTGGGGCGTATCTGAACTGTATCTACGAACTTTGAACATTGTTAATGGTAGTTGTTAACCTTATCCTGAAAAGGGTAAAATGTTAGCTATAATGCAAAGTCATGTTGTATGAAATGCATGGTATAATACATTTGTTCTATCAATGTTTATGATATATGGATGCCATGTATGCGTATGTGAGGTAATCTGCTTCACTGCTGTTGGATTGGGGAAAATAAATCCCCGACTACTACTGAGGATATGGAGTGTAAGTCTTCGTGTTGTGTAGTTGAAGTGTTGACGAATTTCTGCTTAGAGAAATAAACTTTGATGTAAGGGGAATGTCGTGTACTGCTTGTAAAATCATGTTGAGGAATTTTGAGAAATTGTATCACTTCTCCTGGGGATTGATAACTGGAAGCTTTGTTCCGCTGGGGATTAAACTACACACTGCGGGGGATTTTATGGAAATAGCTTAGAGAGATTTCCCTACCTTAAGGCCATCAGTGATTGTATTTTATTTTGTTCATTTGTAAACAGTAATTATGTTCAAATGCATATATTCAAGAATAAATCATTGGACGTTTTTGTAAACAAAACATACGAGTAAAGAAAAAACAGATGGTTTTGCACTTTCAAAGAGATATCTTTGTATTGACTTTGAGTAAGTATTTTTGTACAATGAGACAAACATTCCAGTAAGAGAATGTCGTCGTAAAGAAAATGAAATTTGATACAAAGAAAAGATAGTTATATGAAATAATCTCATGGGGTTCTTATTCTGCTATGGCCTTCGTGCCTCTGAGCATCATGTCTATTTGTTGCCTTGTACGAAGCTGATTGAATTGATCAGAACCGTCGAGTTTGCAAGTTTTCCGTAAGGTAATCAATGGGACATACTCGTACGCTTTAAATCCCTAACTTTTTCCTGGACCGCCCTTTCGGGTTTTTAGTCCACCAGGATACCCTTTTTTTCCCAAGTCGCCCTTTCGGGTTTTCAACTTGCCGGGTGTACAGATTTTTTTTATCCCTAATTTTTTCTCAAACCTTTTTAGTTCGCCGGGATGCCCTTGTTTTTCCTAGGTGTGTCAACCTAGCGGGTCTCTTATGCGTAGTATCTTTTAACTATGTCCGCGTTCACAGGGTGCGGCAGGTCATCACCATCCATGGTGGTCAAGATCATTGCTCCACCAGAGAATATGTTTTTGATTACAAATGGTCCTTCATATGCAGGAGTCCATTTTCCCCTGGGATCACCTTGCGGCAGTATGATGCGCTTGATCACTAGATCCCCAACTTGATACACTTGGCGTATGACCTTTTTGTTGAGAGCCTTGATCATTTGTTTTTGATACATTTGACCATGACAGATAGCAGTAAGCCTTTTCTCATCAATCAAGTTTAATTGATCAAGTCGAGTCTGGATCCAATCGCCTTTGTTCAACCCTGCGTCCTTCATGATTCTCAGAGATGGAATCTGGACCTCAATGGGCAAGACAACCTCCATGCCATATACCAGAGAGTATGGTGTTTCCCCGGTTGATGTGCGTGTTATGGTACGGTACCCGTGGAGAGCGAATGGTAGCATCTCATGACAGTCCTTGTATGTGACTGTCATTCTCTGTATGATCTTTTTAATGTTCTTATTTGCGGCTTCGACAACACCATTCATCTTTGGCCAGTAACGGGAAGAATTATGATGCTGGATCTTGAATTGCTTGCACAGGGCGGTGATCATAGTATTATTCAAGTTCGTACCATTGTCTGTAATGATCCTCTCTGGGATACCGTAACAACAGATGAGATTCTGCTTGATGAACCAGGCGACAACATTCTTGGTAACGGAAGCGAAAGAAGCTACCTCCACCCAATTTGTAAAATAGTCAATAGCCACTAAGATGAAGCGGTGTCCATTGGAGCTTATTGGTTTGATTTCCCAAATCATATCAATCCCCCACATAGCAAAGGGCCAAGGAGCCGTCAATACATTCAGAGTAACCGGATGTATGTGCACCTTATCAGCATAAATCTGACACTTGTGGCAAGTTCGAGAGTGTTGATAGCAATCTGCTTCCATGGTAGACCAATAATATCCAGCCCGTAGGATTTTCTTTGCCAACGTATGCCCACTGGAATGGGTGCCAAAAGTGCCTTCATGTAACTCATCCATGATCCTTTCAGCTTCATCCTTTTCTACGCACTGAAGTAACACAGAGTCATGGTTGCGTTTGTAAAGAATGCCACTACTAAGGAATAATTTAGTAGAGAATCTCCTTAAGAACTTCTTATCATTGACTGAAGCTCCTTCTGGATATTCTTGAGCCTCGAGATACCTCTTGACTTCGTGAAACCAAGGCTGGTCTACTACTTCTTCAGTATTAATCTCGTGACAGTGTGTTGGTTCATCCATTCGTTCGATGGTGATCTGGGGAGCCTCGTTATCCCATTTAAGTTTAAACATAGATGACTTTGTGGCTAGTGCGTCTGCTAGCTGATTTTCTTCTCGCGGGAAATGCTCGAAGGCAATCTTCTCAAAATGTGGGAGCAATGTCAAAACATGTTCTTTGTAAGGGATAAGGTTAGGGTGTTTGGTGTCCCATTCCCCTCTAATCTGGCTGATAACCAAAGCTGAATCTCCGAATACATTCAAGGATTTGATCCCCAAATCTATGGCATCTTTGAGACCAAAGATGCATGCTTCGTATTCCGCCATGTTATTTGTACAATTGAAGCAGAGTCTTACAGTAAAAGGAGTATGACATCCTTCCGGAGATATGAGTACAACATCGATACCGTTGCCGAGTGCGTTAAATTCCCCATCAAAAACTAGGGTCCATCTGGATCCTTGTTCAGGTCTGTCATATGGCCTGAATTCTTCAAAGTTATTTATCATCATGATGTCCTCATCTGGAAATTCGAACTTCATGGACTGGTATTCTTCAACAGCTTGGTGAGCAAGGTGATTATCTAGTACACTCCCTTTTATTGCTTTCTGGGTAGTATAGTGTATGTCATATTCTGTCAGGATCATCTGTCATCTCGCTATTCTCCCAGAAAGAGAAGGTTTCTCAAAGATGTATTTTATTAGATCTATTTTAGATATCAACAAGGTAGTATGGGTTAGCATATACTGCCTTAGCCGACGAGCAGCCCATGCCAGAATGCAGCAAGTTTTCTCGAGCAGTGAATATCTTGTTTCATAGTCGGTAAACTTTTTGCTCAGGTAATAAATAGCGTGCTCTTTTCGGCCAGACTCGTCATGTTGTCCCAATTGTGTGTAACAATTGTGTGTAAGTGTATTGATTTTCATGTTTGGTTTGTCTTGTATTAGGGTTTTCCACTTGTTAATTTTATCTTGCCATACACACCCTAATTACTAACAATTATATTAAAGCGATAAATTGCGGAAATTAAAACCCTACGCTATTACATCATTTGGGGGATGGGGATACAAATTTACAAATGGGGAGATGAAAGTAAATAAATCCTAATTTACTATTACAACCATATTGAATGAATAAATAATATATGAAAAATGAATAAATAAATAAATAATAAAATGTTTTTTTTTGGAAAAAAATGTATGTATTGACACATATACTTATGTATTGATAAAAAAAATTTATGTATTGACACATATACTTATGTATTGATACGAAAATTTTATGTATTGACGCGTGTCATTATGTATTGATACGAAAACAATTTATGAATTGACGCATGCCATTATGTATTGATACAAAAACAGTTTATGTATTGACGCATGCCATTATTTATTGATACGAAAACAGTTTATGTATTGACGCATGCCATTATGTATTGATACGAAAACTTCCTTGCTGCTAAAAAATGAAAATTAACTCAGTATGAGTCGACGCATTCGCATTTCATATCGACTCATGCAACATTTTGTATCGATTCATAATACATTGCATCAGCTCATAACCTATTTTGGACATAATATGTGTCGACTCATAGCATTTCGTGTCGACGCATAACTGATGTTTTTTGCTTTTATCACTGTTTTGCTACATGTAAAAGTTAGTTCTCAACACATGGTTAGTGAAAATGAAAAGCAAGCATATGTTTAGCTTCAAGGCAATTATATCTACATTTTATCTTCATAAATGAACCATTAGTGATGTTTGTATGAAGAGTTCAAAGTCAAGAAAACTTACCTTGAAACTGAAATTTGTGCTTTGAGTTTGAGCTGATGTATGGGTTGTTGTTGAACTTGGGAAGTGATGATATTGATGTTACAGAAGTTGTATTTGTGTTTGAACAACTTCTATATGATGTATGTGGAGTGTTTGGATGGTTTTTTTGGAGAAAACTTGCAAGGTATTCAAAGATTTGGACTTCAAAGCTCAAAAATGGAGGTTTTGTGGGCAATTCTGGTTTTTTACATCAAGAATGATTTTGAGTGTTAGTTTCCCCTTCTTTTTTTCTCTGACCTTTTCTCTTGAAATTGGCCTATATTTATAGAGAAGGTTTGAGACTTCAAACAACTCAGATTTTGAATCACATGTTATGGTTATCTTGCTTGTTTTTGAAGCAAGCATGAAGAACATGATTCCAATGCTTGTACCAAGCTATCTAAAATGGTTGATCACTTTAAACATGTTTTTTATGACTTGTAGAAGTTGAGTGTTATTATAACAACACGTTAGAGGCTAAAGAAATTAACTTTATGATTAAAGTGAACTTTGCAAGAATGGCAATGGTGCCTTTGTGCCAAAAATGGAAAGATGCAATGGACAATACTTGAACCACTTGAATAATAGTTCAATCAATTGTATAAACATCTGATTATGGATATATTTTCAATTCAATAAGCCTTCAAAGTGAAGATTATGCAGTGTGGCTAAGATTTTAGTTCCTTATTCATCACAAATCTGCCTTGTAAATCAAGAATGAATGTCCAACTTCAGATCCTTGTATATCCTAGCTCAAATATGATAAATTCATGCTCTTAGATGTTTTGGAAAGCTTGAGACACCCTCTATAACTTTCGTGTTGGCCATTTTGATAAAATCATCTTGTAACTATGTGAAAAAATGCCAAGAAGTTGGGATAAAATCCTGACCAAAACTGCTGAAAATATCTCTAAGTGTTTATTCAAAAATGCCATGACTTCATGAATTTATAACTCAAAAACAACCATTTCTAGAAAAATCCTTCCCTACAAAGTTTTAGATCTCGTTGATATCTACAACTTTCATGTTGGAAGTTTTCCTTGAATCATCTTACATCATGGTGAAAAGTTGGCATGAAGAAATGAAATTATCATGTATAAAAAACACTTAGAAAAATTTCTAAGTCTTGAAGAGTTTGAATTTTCACATTGACTTTTGACTTTCTTGATTTCTTGATGATCAAGTTTCATATTTTTGAATGTCTTGATGAAACTTGATCTTTGGCACTTGAATTTGACCAAAAAGTCAAAGTTTGACTTTTCAGTATACAGTTGACTTTTGATCATTTGACTGGAAAATTCATCTGTCAATCCAATGGGCTTGCAATGTTTTGAACCATGTCATTAGGTCAAAATGATGCAATTGGACTCTTGATATCATGCCTTAAACCAATTGACCATTTGCTAGGTCAAAAATCAAAAATTGCCCTTTCTCAGTCAAAACCCTAATTTTGACCATTTTGCCCTTTTGGAGATTTGATCAAATTTCTTGAGGAGTTTTGATCCAAACTTGATCAAGTGATACATATAAGTTTAAAATGTTGATGTGGATCAAAAATTATGAAGTTTGACTCTAAATTGGCCATGGTTGACTTTTCCCCAATACAACTGATTTTTAGGTCAATTGCTCAATTGACTGATCAAAAATGTAATTGAAGGCTTGAACTTGACATGAGTAATCATGGTAGTCCATAAATATCCATGAAAGTCATATGGGGCATAGAAAGTTCAAAAATATTTGTGCAAACTCAAACCCTAATTTTGGTCATTATTGCATAAGGAGGTGTCTTGAGCAGATCAAACCCTAGTGCAGTCTTGAGCCCAAGGAGATCTTGTGAGAAAATTCTTGATAAGTGAGAGGGAAAATTTTAGGGTACAACACCTACATATCCTCTCATAAGGAATCAAAGTCACAACTCGTAGTTCACATTTGGTTGGAGTTTTATGAATTACGAAGATATTTCAAATTTCCCTTGAACCAAGCCTGGGTGTGTGAATAGCGCGATTTTTAAAAGTAACTAAAGAATGAGTTAGTAGAAAAATAAATATTTGAATTTTATAATAATATAATAATTTTAAATTTTATAAATATATTAAATATAAAATTATAATAATAATATAAATAATAAAAAATAAAATAGTTTTAACAAAAAAACTACAGGGATGTATTTTATTTGGGCTAAGTAAAACAAGGGGTGTGGATAGTAGGGCCCTGAATTCAGATATTGAATTTGGGCCCAAACGTGGGGGTGTGAGTTTGTACTAGGTAGCAAAAGTGGCATGTTGTTAGATAGTATCAATTATTAACTTTTTCAAACTTTCTCTCTTTCATGTTCACAATGTTTCTCCTTCTACCTCCGTTCTCCACCAAAATCTGAATCAAACCTATAACAATAGCTCTATCATTAAAGAAGAAAAAAGAAAAAAAGAGAGGTGGCACCTGATGGGAAGCATTCGGAGAGAGGGGTTGATAGTGTTAGAAAACTCGTCATCCAATTCTAAGAAAAACTTTAGGTGTTCTGTTCATAACCCTAAAATAATTATTGATAAGATTGTTGATCTCTAAATGGTTGTTGAGGGAGACTTCGAGGATTCTTTGTTGTTGTTCTTCGACGTAAAGAGCAACAATTTTTAGGAGAAATCTAGTGAGTTGTTGATCTGCAAATGATTATTGATTCTCGAAATGGTTGTTGATCCACCAAATGATTATTGATGGAAAAATTTTAGCTGTTCTGTTTAAAACCCTAATATTAACCAAGAGAGTTGCGTAGAAAGCATGTTTCTGAGATAGATAGAAAATTGTTGATGTAAATATTGATAAATAATTATGGTTAAGAGAGCCTTATTTATATATTTAAAATCAGGTTAAAGACACCCCAAAAAGGAAATAGTCCACACCAAGAAAAGTCTAAAGTTTATGATTTTATCTTGGTCTGCAAGCCTACAAACTCTGGCCAATGAGTAATCAATTTTATCAACATGTAACCAATCAGAAAGTGATAAATCATGTGATTTTGTTGTTTTTATATTTTATATGAATTTTTGGTGCAAAGTGAGAAAAAAAAAATTGTTTTTGAATATTTATTAATTAAAAATACGAAAATAATAATTTAATAATAAAAAAGTAATTATTTTGGAAAGATTTATACCAATTGAGATTTAATTGAACCTTGGAGGACAAGATTATGAACCTATTTTTTTTTCAATATTGTGATTGATTTGGTGATTAATAAAAATTGATTTTGAAAGATTTCAATTATTTTTAACAACTTGACTATTAAGTGTATAAAATCAAAGATTTAAAAATATAAAAAAATAATTTTAAAATACCCTTAAAATAAAAAAATTATAATGATAATAAAATAATTGAAAAATGACATTTATATCTTTTTTATTAAAAAACACACAAAATAATATAAATACCAAAAAGTAGTGTAATGGGACTTGAACTCAAGACCTTTCACTTGCAACCCTTACTCTCTTACCAATTGTGCTATACCATTATATTCGAGACAAAAAGGCACATAGAAACATTTGAAGGTGGGAAAATATTCTACTATTTTAAAATTACAAATAATTTAAAGTAGATTATTATATCTTTTTAAATAAGCAAAAATAAATTATTGTTAAACCAAATGTGAGTAATACCAAAAAATTTATGAAATCAAGTTTAAAAATAATTTGAATATTTTAAAAATGGGATGGATAATTTTGGGGTATGACATGTCCCTATTTAATTACTCTTTGATTGAAGAGTGCAAGAATATGAAGGTCTCGCGTATTCGGATCAAAGGGTTATTAAATAATGGAAGACTCAAAAATTTGGACCAAAGATTATAAGGATACATTGTACAGTGTTCCCAAGAGTACGAAAAAATAGGCAAAGATGATGATGTATCATCCTACCAGAATTAGAGCAAAAAGTGAGATTGACCTAGATACGACGATGCAAACAACTCGCCAATACCTAGAAAATAGATCATAGATTTTGTATATGTATTGTAACCTAGGAGGTAAATAACACAAGTTTGAAAGATGACTTACTAACGCTTCGAGACTAACATAGTAAGCTTATAACGCAAATTTTGTCTATTCATCACAGTCTAGGGGATGAATAAAATAGAGTTGATAATCCAGTGCCGCATGGAGACTGACACAATGAATCATACCACAGATTTTGTTATGTATACTACAACATAGAGAGTAAACAATATAAGGACGGACTTGTGCATTTATCACGACCTAGAGGATAAATGACACAGGTATAGGCTTATGTATTCATCATGGCCTAGAGGATGAATAGTGTATCCTTGAAAATTCGCATGTCTATCACGACCTAGGGGATAGATAATTAAAAAAGTTTGTGTATTTATCACGATCTAGAGGATAAACAACACGGAGATAGATTCATGTATTTATTACGAACTAGAGAATGAATAATATAAATCTGATAATTCACACACCTACCACAAACTAGGGGATAGATGATTGAAAAGTTTATGCTTTTATCACGACCTAGAGGATAAATGACACAGGGGTAGTCTTACGTACTTATCACGACCTAGAGGATAAATAACGTAATCCTGAAAATTTGCATATCTACCACAACCTAGATGATAGATACTTGAAGAGTATTTTAGTAATCGAATCTCAGATAACTAAACCAAAGATAAGATCTGAGTTTATCGATTGTGTTTGTTCTCAACCAAGGTATTGATTAGCAAGAAGAGTGCTAGGTTTGAAGATTGAAACCGAAGTTTCGCTGATGATGCCAGTTGTGTCTGTTCTCAACCAAGGCTTGATAACTAAAAGAAGTTGATTTTTTTTTAAATTTTTGAAAAGTTTAAATTTGATAATTGAAAGTATAATGCACGAAGGCTGGTGATGACTAGTCGTTGACTATGAATCATATGTAAGCTGCCTAGTGAAATTTTGATAATGGTACCTCTGATGATTGTGCATGTTTTCAACTAAGGTAGCTACAATGATAATACAAAGAATGGATAGTGTTGAGCTCAGATTTGAAATTGAGTGTGTCTTAGCTGGTAAGCATGCCTTGAGATTTTCCGCAGTTTTCATAGGCATTTATGATTGAATGTAACACATGTATGCATGTTTGATATGATTATCCTTGATGTATGCATGATGCATTTCATGTATGCTTGATACGATAGTGTTATGAAATGATGCAATGATTGATAAATTCCAATGCCCATGTTATTTGAACTGCGGATGTCAAGATAGGCTACCAGACGAGAATTGGGTTTTATTTAATTGTCAGCCTAGAACTAACTATCCAACGGGAACTGGGAAGAAACATGGGTTAACAGTGTGGTAGAATGATCAGGGACGCTTAATTCTAATTAAAGGGCCCTCGAAAGTTCATCCTGAGGAGTTTGATAGAAAGTAGGACAAATGAATGGCTGAGATGAACCTTGACCAGAAATTAGTCCCAGATTCGATGGCTCTCGAGGAGCCACATAGCACGTATTTGGATGAGGACTGGGTATGTGATACCACTCACACATTGTAAGGCTACTTATGATTATGTTGATAGAAATGTATGAGGTTGTTCACATCTTTTTCCAATTGAAACGCGTGAGGTTTCTCACGTCTTTTTACTGATGACAGTTTGTTGTCGAGTGTTTGGAGAATTAACTTGCTAAAGCTTGGAGACTAACAGAACAAGTTATATCGTGAATTTATCTTTATCTATCACTACCTAGAGGATGGATAATGTGAGGTTGATTTTATCATTACAAAGAGATTAATCGGATAAGACTGAAGATTATAACGTATCACTGCTTGGGGACTAACATGAACGGTTATGGTTTTGCATTTCTACTACAACCTAGGGAGTAGATGGTGTGTGTATCAACATTGTTTATGTCAAGGGACTGAGTAGACACTACCGAATAAATCTGGAAAATAGATGCTAAATCTTGGAGACTAACATAGAAGGCTATGTCGTAGAATTTGCACATCTATCGCTACCTAGGGAATAAATGACATAGGTTTGAAACTGGAGTTTGATGATGACGTCGGTTGTGTCTGTTCTCAACTAAGACTTTGATGAAAATGCTAGGTTAACCAATGAATATGCTCGGATATGCTTGCTGATAATGCTTATTCCAGTTGATAAATGAGAGTGCTTACGATTTTGAATATGCACATAATGTTATTCTGAGATGTCGCCTTTTTTAGACCATTGGGTCTCTGAACTTCCTGACTCCCCAATACCTTTTATTTGTCGATATTGAATTGTCTTTGTACTTGATATGGCATTTATGCATGTAGATTCAAGTATTAATGTGTAGTATATAATGATTTGACCAATGCATGTAATGAGTGATTTGGATACGCATCAATGGACGTTGGAATTTTGAAATGCCAATGAATGACTGTATTGGCGGGGTAAACGCCAAGCGATATTGATATTTTTATCTATCAGATCTATGCTATCAGAATTTGTCAAATGGATGAAATGATAGGCATAGTTCGATTCTATATTGAAGCGAACTAGTGAATGTATTATGCAGACTTATACACTTTTAATGGATGCCCTTGTGATGGGTCGTAGGTGTTATGCTAACATGACTTCCGGGTACTTGTTTTGAATTTGAAGACTTCTGGTGTATGAGAAGGATCCACTGGGGGATCAAGAAAGTACGCAGAAAGCTTGCCCCTTTGTAGCGGGTCTTGACCCAATATGTCAGGTCTGGGAAGAGATTCTCCTTGATATGAGCTTAGAAATAGTTTTATCATAGTATGAATGACCTCACTATTTTGCCTTCTGAAACATTATGCCCTTGACTAATGGGCTCTGGGATGGTTTGCCCTTGATGGGATATTTTTTGAACCGACTTCTTATGAATGAGCCTCGTAGCAGTATGGCCCAACATTTGCACTTCTTGAAAGACATTCCCCCAGTCTCCAGAATTAGGAGGAGGTACTCTTGGATGATTTTCCCTTGATGAACTATTTTATGAATCAACTCCTTTTGATCGAGCCTCACAATGGTTTGCCCCAACATTCGAATTTTGAAAGGCATACCCCTATCTTTAGGATTTTTGGATGAGTGTCCTAAGAAGGAACTTGGATCCTGCCATTTTGTAATATAGGTTTTGATATAGGTTACCTCAAGTGTTTGAATCTTGAAAAGTAGGCCCTTTATCAACTGGTGTTTTGAGAAGTCATACAAGTTGACCAAATCTTAGAATAAGTTCCCCTATTTAACAGGGTTCTCAGATGATGTTCCCCTATGATCATTAGGATTTTCCTCTGTTTATAGGGGTCCTCTTAGATAATTTTTCCCTAGTTAGAAGCTTCTTGGAAATTCTACCTTTGATCAGACCATTTTTGAAATCTCCTTGATGCTAAATATTGACTCGTAAGTAAAATTGTCCCATTTGAAAAGTAATCCTAATGTGATGCACATGCAAGTTCTTGAAGTCAAAATTAATTATTGAAAAGAAATGGATGATTAGAGATGAAGAAGTGGCAACGTGGTTTAGTAATAATTTAACAAATATTAAGAGTCAGTTTACCACAAATCTTGTTGAGTATGCTTTCATAGTGAACCTAGCTTCAATTAGGACTTTTGAAGGTTGTAACGTGGCTTGGTTCATAGTTTAAAAAACAAAGAATATAAGGCTCAAAATTTTATTTATCCCACCCCCATTCTCCTTGATATTCTTCGTTCCTAAATTAAATTAACCCAATGGATGTGCTCAGTCTGCAAGAGAATTTTCGTAGTCGCGATAATGAGTAGAAGCATTGATAATATTTAAGAACTTGATGAGAAGCATTGATGTTTATTGAGGTGGCAGACATAAGATTGTACTCTAATTTATTTATTTATTTATTTTCAATCCCTTATTTTTGCATGGACCAATTCTTTTGCATTTTCTAGTCCATCGGGATGCCCTAATTTTTGCCCAAGTCGAAATTTTTTGCTTTTTGTTTTTGACTTAGCGGGCTCTCTTTTTTTTTGAAAATTTTCTTTTGAGATTTTTTTATTTTGATTCAGGAAAGTCGTGACTTCCATGTTTGATTTTTGCGAGCATCATCTTTATTGCTCCCTTGATGTTTTATGACGTAAGTGAGAAAGAAGTTGTTGTGAGCTTTATCTTTATTGTTTTCTCGATCTTAGATTATGTATACGAGGAAGAGGATGTGCTTGAACTTTTTACATAGATAGACTAATTCTCTTGAGATTAGAATGCATCCATGAATTAATTGAAATCTACCTTGCCCATGGTTAGGATTACGAGTTTTTAGAAAATAGAAATGACTCCAACTTCTGACTCGAGGGGGTTAACTATGGATTATCTCCTTATTTCTCCATTGTTTAGGAAGTGAAACAATGCCTTACATCGTCATCTAAGTCTTACTATTAAAAATCATACGTCAGCAAAATTCGATTATTTATTTTTCGTCATTCTCACTCGAAGTTTGTTAAAGTTGCGCAATGAAAGATAAAAAATAAGTGTGAAAATGGAAAGTCATTAATTATTTGTGGAAAGTGATAGAAGAGTGGATACTAATGGATCGATTTCAAAAATATGCATGATTATTTATTCGAATTACTTAATCAAAAGATACAAAGTTACACCCAATACAACTTAGCAACTTGAAAATTACAAATTGAAATTGATAAGCCTGATGATCCCATGGAAGAGTTTTTTTGTTCATCCACTTGACTTTAGGATATACTTCTTAGTTCCTAGACTTGCCAAAGCATGGGGTGATCTTTATTTCTTCCTCTGGGCATATCAACTCTGCCAATATGGTAGTTTCTCTTGATGTGGAGGGATCACCGATAGTGGTGGCATTTGAGGTGTTGTGTAGGCATTTAGCTTGTATGAAGTAGGGCCGCCTTCTCTCCTTTGTAAGACTCGTAGGACCAAGCTAAATTGAGTCTCCAATGTTAGACTTCTCCTTCACCAATCTAGGATTCCTTCGCAACTTTCTTGAAGCATGCCTGGAATTCATTCTTTGAGCATCCAGAAATTTGCTAGCTAGATTGATAGTTACTATGGGAGAAGGTCGAAATGCATGAAATGCAAATGCATGGATGTACGAAAATGAATGGAAATGCAAAAAACATTTTTGGCTTTTGAGGGTATGCCAAAATATTTTTATTGAGATGCAGTGCAGTGCGAGGTTAGAACAAAGATAGACCTAAGGACACCCTACAACGGGTTTTAAGAATATACATACACAATGTGAAACCCCGACAAGCTAGGGGTTATGATAATCCAATGGACAGTTGAGATGATGATTTGACTTGAGGGAATAGCATGGAAGAGAACACATGGTGACCGGTCAACAATCATCAAATCATATGGCCTGATATAGGCCATATGGCGTGCATCAACAAAGACGTCCTAAAGATAATGACAGATAAAAAAAGGAATCCCTACAGGCTAGGAATTGTGACGTACAAAATGGAATCCCTGCAGGCTAGGGGTTATGACATAGAAAGGGAAACTCTTATAAGCTAAAGATAGTAATGGACGAAAAGGTAACCCTTGCCAGTTTAGAGATTGTAGTGGGATTTTATGAAAGATATCCTTAGTTGGTAGGTTCCTAGTTTCGGCCTACATATATTCTACCCTCCCCATAAGGTGGCTTCCTTAAGGGTATCATGGATAACACTAAAGGGAAAGGCACAAGTGCCTCCCTTAAGTGGAGCCTCTTTGTAGATCGAAACTTTCGTCTCTAGGCCATGAAATGTCTCACCATGAGATTTTGGTTTAAGGGTTATATAAAGAGTTATATGTTTCATTCCAAAGTCCTACCCCTAAGAGGATGTCTCTTGAGACGTATTCCTTTTTCGGAATTCCACCGACTCTAGGAAAAGTCGTCACATAAACTCATAGGGATGATGTATCCCCTTGACTAATAGACGGACATTCTTTCTAAGGGATTTTGAAAAATATTTTTTTTAAAATAAAAATCCCATCATCAAATGAGTATAATATGATAAAATAAATAAATCAAAATAATAAATGAAAGCAAATAAATAAATAAAAGCGAAAATTGAAACATTAAATATCCAAACAAAAGCCTTAAACATAAGAGGAAGGCTTCTAAACCCTAGGGTTGAGTCCCTAGCAGAGTCGCCAGCTATCGTAACTGGCAAAAAATATAGAGTCACCACCATTAATTTTTATCCTAAGACGGAAATATAACGAAATAACCCTAATTGATGATACAAAGATTATAAGTTCTTGACTCACTTTAAACGAAGGGAATGTATTAGGCACCCTTCATCTACCTTGTTCACAAGGATACTAGAGTTTAGGTTTAAGGTTTAGGAAATAGGGTTTTAATTTTTATTAGGGGAACTCGCCACAATTTTAGTCGTATGCCTACGTATCCTCTTATGAGGAATCGGGGGCTCAATTCGTAGTTCGCAGTTGGTTAATTTTTTATGGATTATGAAGATATTTCGAATTTCCCTTGAACCAAACTTGGGTGTGTGAATAGCGAAATTGTTAGACGATGTTCGTTGTCGATTTAAAGTATCTCCATAATCCTTTTTGAAAATTTTCTTGGATTTAATTAAGTTATTATTAAAAAAATATTTGGTGTTGGTTAGGTATTTTTTAAATATATTAATATATAAAAAATATTTTAATACATGACAAAAAAATAATTTTAATGCAATTTTTAAAAGTAACTAAAGAATGAGTTAGTAGAAAAAATAAATATTTGAATTTTATAATAATAAAATGATTTTAGAATTTATAAATATATTAAAATAAAATTATAATAATATAAATAATAAAAATAAAATAATTTTAATAAAAAAATTGCATGGGGTGTATATTATTTGGGTTAAGCAAAACAGGGAGTGTGGAAAGTAGGACCCTAAATTCAGATATTGAATTTGGATCCAAACGTGGGGGTGTGAGTTTGTACTAGGTAGCAAAAGTGACATGTTGTTAGATAGTATCAATTATTGACTTTCTCCACCAAAATCTGAATCAAACCCAAAACAATAGCTCTATCATCAAAGCAAAAACAGAAGAAAAAAAAGAGAGGTGGCACCTGATGGAAAGCATTCGGAGAGAGGGGTTGATAGTGATAGAAAATTCGTCCTCCAATTGTGAGAAAAAATTTAGGTTTTCTGTTCAGAATCCTAAAATAATTATTGATAAGATTGTTGATCTCCAAATGATTATTGAGGGAGACTTCAGGGTTTCTTTGTTGTTCTTCTTCAATGTAAAGAGCAACAATTTTGAGAGAACTCTAGTGAGTTGTTGATCTGCAAATGATTATTGATTCTCCAAATGGTTGTTGATCCTCCAAATGTTTGTTCATAGAAAAATTTTAGGTGTTCTATTCAAAATCCTAAAATTAACCAAGAGAGTTGCGTAGAAAGCATGTTTTTGAGAGAGACAGAAAATTATTGATGTAATTGTTGATGAAAAATTATGGTAAAAAAGTCCTATTTATAGATTTGAAATTAGGTTAAAGACACCCCAAAAAAGAAATAGTAAACACCAAGAAAATCCTAAAGTTTATAATTTTATCTTGATCAACAAGTCTACAAACTCTGACCAATGAGAAATCAGTTTTGTCAACATGTGACCAATCATGTGATTTTGTTGTTTTTATATTTTATATGATTTTTTGGTTATTTTTTAATTGAAAATTGAAAAAAGTGAAGAAATAAAATTATTTTTGAAAATTTATTAATTATAAAATAAGAAAATAATAATTTAATAATAAAAAATAATTTTTTTTGGGAAGATTTATAACAATTGAGATTTGATTGAAACTTGGAGGACAAGATTATGAACCTAGACACTTTTGTGATTTTTTTTCAATATTGTGATTGATTTGTGATTAATAAAAATTAATTTTGAAAGATTTCAATTATTTTTAACAACTTGACTATTAAATGTATAAAACCAAAGATTTTAAAAAATAAATTTAAAATAGCCATAAAATAGAAATCGAAAATAATAATAAAATAATTAAAAAATGATTTTTTTTTATCCTTTTTAATAAAAAACACAAAAAAAAATGTAAATACCAAAAAATAGTGTAATGAAACTTGAACTCAAGAACTTTCATTTGTAAATCTTACTCTCTTATCAAGTGTATTATATCATTCTATTCAATACAAAAAGGCACATAGAAACATATAAAGGTTAGAAAATATTCTGCTATTTTAAAATTACAAATAATTTAAAATAAATTATTATACATTTTTAAATAAACAAAAATAAATTATTGTTAAATCAAATGTGAGTAATACCCAAAAAATTTATGAAACCAAATTTAAAAATAATTTGAATAATTTAAAAATTGAACCGATAAATTTGAGATATGACAACTTCAAAAAAATATATATATTTATAGACAACCAAAACTTATAGCATAAAGAAACAAATCAAATATGATTAAATACTTCTTCTTTCACATGTCTTGAGCATCCACTAACTAAGAACACTTGTCCTTTTTGTATTCCTCAGACATTTCTACATCAGATATCAATAAATCAATATAGATATCCAATTGAATTTGGATCTTTGGGTTTAATATCAAGATCTTTAAGTGTACATGTAATGAGACCACTCAAAACTTCTACATTCCTAATGTCGCATAAAAGTCTATTATGACCCCCTTTCACCACAATAATGACAAAATCACTCTAGGAGATTATTCTTTCTATTTTCTCCTAATAAAATATTCATTTTATTATTTGAATTTGTAAAACTTTTCCTTTTATCGGTCAGACTCATAGAAGTAATATTAAGTGATTTGGAGAGATGTGTTATTTGGCCTTTAAAATTATAAATCTCAAGTTTTAGAAAAGGATAAGTATTACACTTAAATACATCTATCTTTTTCTAAAGTGTTAGAGATACGAAACTGGTCATTAACAAGAGATGCATGATAATTTCTAAATTTGACGATACTTAGTGTAATACTTCTATGATCTTGCTCAAGTCACACTTCAATTCTCAAATTTCAAGAGGAATAATTCAAATGAAATTGATTTTGCTCAGCTCAATTTAACATTTCTCCCTTCCTCTCAAATTCACTCAAATGATAAGAGGTATCACTCAATCGACATGAAAAAGTAATTTTACCATAATCTTAAAAATTTTCTAAATAGTATTATCAAATAAAAGTTATTGAACACACTTTTAAGTCTTAAAGATTGTATTGTGTCTTAGGTTAAGATAGCATAAATTTGAGAATGTAGGTTTAATTTTTGAATTTAGACATTAAATCCTTTTAGCCATCCGATTTTTCATATTTAATTTTCTTTTACCAGGGTCTGCACTTTAAGGGATGATCCTAACATTATAGAAACTTGGTTTTTATTTTTAAAGGTATCCATTTTTTAGATTGTATTTCTTTTCCACTTTGTCAAAGGGTGCCATGTTCACTGTATTTTTCTAAATCACTTTCTTAGAATTTAATTTAACACCACTACTCCAAACCTGGAAGAGTGATATTGCATGAAGAACCCTAAACTTAAAGTTTTACCTTCTTTAGGATTTTTCTCATTACTAAAGAGAATGACATTTCAATATATTATTCTAGTCATAAATGTTGACTATTTATAGATATAAAAGATACATGATTGTATAACTAATTCCTAATCTTAAGGGAGCTCTTATGCTGATTTCTAACATCAAGGTATAAAACGATTCAAACTATAACAAGTCATATACACACTAATAGAAATGGTTGGTTACACCTAAATTATAGGAGCAACTTATAATTATCCGTTATTATTCCCCTCAAAATTGGGTCCCCATCAATGGCACAAATTTTGTCTCTGAAAAATGAAAATCTGGTTCGATGCATAGGCTTTGTTAGAATATCTGTCAGCTGATCTTTTGTAGAAATATGAGAGACTCGTATTTTTCTAAGTTGAGTCATATGTCGCACAAAATGATAATCTAGAGCAATTTGTTTCATTCGAGAGTGAAATATTAGATTGGAGCATAAGTAAGGTGTGTCAATATTGTCACAAAAGAGAGTAGGTATGTGAGATGGCACTCCAAGTTCACTCGATAGATTGAGCAATCGCATAATCTATGTTGTAGTATTGGTAATGGATCGGTATTCTGCTTCTGTGGATGATCTTGCAACTATTTTCTGCCTTTTTGATAGCCATGAGACCAGATTTCCACCAAAGTAAATTATGTAAGCTGAAGTAGATGTTTTGTCATCAAAGTTACCTCCCCAATCAGCATTAGTGAAGGCTTGTAATTTGAGATGAAGTGGTTTTGCTAGCCTTAAAACATGATTAATAGTATGTTTGAGATACCTTAATACTCTCTTGAGTTGCTGGAGGTGCACTTGAGTTGGTTAATGCATGAATTGTGACAATTTATTAATTGCAAAGGACATATCTGGCCTTGTCAAAGTGATATATTGCAATGCACCAATGATACTACGAAATTGCTTTGAGTCGGCAGCGGCAGATCCATCATGTAGTTTGAGAGGAGTAGTCATACATAATGGTGTGTTGACGGACTTTGCACCAGCCATATTGAACTTATCCAAGAAAAATACGAGGGAAACCAAGTTGTTTGAGAGAAAAATTCTTGGAAAGTTTTGTCATGAAATGATTTTAAAAGGTAGTATAACTTCCCGTCAAAAGTAAGTCATCAGCATATACTAATAAGAAAGCTTGTACACCATATTTATTGTAAATAAACAAGGAGGAATCAGTTAGGCTTGTTTGAAACCCAACAGAAAGAACAAAATCCTTGAGAGAATCATGACATGCTCGAGGTGCTTGTCGTAAACCATAGATAGCCTTCTTGAGTTTGCATACATGTTGAGGAAATTCAGAATGAAGGAATCAGGGTGGTTGTTGCATGTAGACATCTTCGGTCAATTTTCCCTACAAAAAGGTATTGTTAACATCCATTTGGTGTAAAGACCACTCTTGAGAAAGTGCTAAAGTGAGAACCACTTTAACGGTTTGATGTTTCACAATCAGTGCAAATGTTTCCTTAAAATCAAGACCAGGTGTTTGAGTAAATCCTTTTTTAACCAACTGTGCTTTATAGCGTGCCACACTTCCATCAGGATTTCTATTGATGCGAAATAACCATTTACAGCCAACTAAATTAGTGTGAGCTTTACGTGGAACCAAGGTTCAAGTACCATTGTTCATGAGTGCATTAAATTCAGCAGAACAAGCATCTCTTCAATATGGCATTTTAAATGCTTGAGTAATGGTAGATGGCTCAAGATTTTCCGATAACTCATGTTTAGTGGAAGTAAATAACTTCTTGGGTTTGAATATATTATTTTGGGACCTTGTTACAATAGGATCACGTTAAACTGGATTATTTGTTTGTGAAGGTTGGATCTGACCGTGTGCATTATTGGTGGTAGAACTTGTTAAATTATCACTAGTCACTGGTATCTCTGTTGTTACAGATAACTCAATAGGAAGCATTGACTCAGGGACTTGTGTAGGTTTCGAGGCAGGAACTGGTATAGAACTCAATACCGGGACTGATGACTCAGATGTAGGTGTACAGCTAGGTATATATGACAAGAGTAGTCGTGTTTGGTTCGGTATAATGATTGGTGCAGGACTGGATACTGTTAATGGGAGAACGGGTGGCACAGACATATATGACTCATGCGCTAGGGACTGGTTTAGTACCGGATTTGAACTTTGATCTTTGTTAACATGAATAATACTATGTATAGTAGAGTCTAGTGATGGAATTAGAGGACAAGTAGATGACGAGTTAATTATGGATTGATATGGGAATGAATTTTCCACAAAATTGACATGTTTGGATACATATATCCTATTTGACAATGGTTCAAGACAATAGTATGAAAGTTATGACATGGAATATCCTAGGAATATGCAAGGTTTAGACCTGGTTTGGAGCTTATTTTGCATATATGGTTTTAGCCATGGAAAAAAAAAGCATCCAAAGGAATGACGTTTATTATAATTTGGTGTGTTTTTGAATAATACTTCAAATGGTGAGACGATATTAATGTTTGGTTTAGAAATCCTATTAATAAGGTACACAGCAATGGTGAAAGCAAATGACTATAGTTGAGAGGATAAATTAGCATGATGCAAAAGAGCACGACCAGTTTCAACAACATGTCGGTGTCGCCTCTCTGTTGTTCCATTTACCTCAGGTGTGTGTGGTGGTGTGGTTAAATGAGAAATGCCATTATTGGTAAGAAATGATTTTAATTTGATAAATTCTCCTCCATTATTAGTGAAAAGAGAAACGATCGGCAAATTAAAGTATTTTTCAACAATGGACTTGAATTGAACAAAAAGAGAGAAGACATATGACTTATGTTTCATTGGATACAACCATACATATTTGGAAAAATGATCAATGATGATTAAATAGTATAAATAACCATCTAAGGATCTAACAGGAGCTGGGCCCCAAACATCAGAGTACAAAAGTTCCAAAGGTTTGCTGCTTGTGAGATGATGATTTAAAAAAGGAAGCTTGTGGCTTTTTGCACAGTGACAAGAACTACATTCATGTGAGACTGGAAGCTTTATTGATAAATGATGATTGTGTGTTAGATGCTTTATTATTTTGAAACAAGGATGTCCTGATTTATGATGCCATGTAAATGTAGAGTGGATGCTTGAATGAAATGCTTGTGGTGGACTGAATCGACTAAATGTATGGGATAGATGATAAAGATCTTGTTTACGGGGTCCTTGAAGCAGTGGTTGACCCGAGTTCAAGTCCTTGACAACAAAATGATTTGAAAAAAATTCAACAGAACAACCATTAGAATGACATAACTTGGAAACAAACAAAAGGTTAGATTGAATATTAGGCACACATAAGACTTGTTTAAGCTGAAGAGATTTGACAGAAGTATTATAACAAAGTTACTAGTGTGAGTAATGTTCAAACATGTTCCATCACCAACAATCACCCAATCTGCTCCAGGATTGGGATTAGCAGTGTGACTAGCCTTGTCACAAAACTGACAAAACCACCTTATTTTCGTCATTCCTCAGAATTGGAGAAGAGCTACAGTTGTTGTGGTTTTTTTGTGATAGTTGTTCTTTCTTGTGACTACATTGGCAGTTGCAATCACATTATCAACTGCAAGTGTATCAGCTTGGTGATGAATTATTTCAAAGTCGATCAGTTTCTCATGAAGTTCAGCAAAGGCAACTGGAGTTTCTCTGCTTTTAAGTACAGCAGAAATTTCACGATACTCAACACTCAAACCATTGAGAGTGTGAATAACAAGGTCAGTTTCATCAAGAGGATGATCAATGATTGAGAGTTCACCCGAAATTTTCTTTATTCCTTGAAGATATGTAACCATCGATTGGTTTCCTTTTTTGAAATTGGAAATTAGTTGTTTGAGTGCGATGATACGTACTCTTGAGCGGCCAACATACATGATTTTTAGGATCTCCCATGCTTGATTGGAACTTTTTACAGTTCCTAGGTGAGTGACTACTATTGCGGCCACAAATTATACGATTCCATGTAGAATCAGTTGATCTTGTCGAACCCAATGAGTAAAGGTTGGATTGATAGTTGTGGTATTGGTCTCGAGTTGTTTTGATGGACGGGGCTTAGTTCCATCAATATAGCCTAGGAGATCATAACCTGTTAAAAGAGTCATGAAATAGATCTCCAGGCAGGGTAATTGTCTCCATCGAGTTTGATGGAGAGTTGAGAACCAGCATTCAAAATGATCAATTTGTCTGTCGGTGATGACACATTGGACGTCATTTCAGTGTCAAAAGGTGAAGCCATAGTATGGATCGTGAGAGAGAGAAAAAATTGCTTTTAAACTTTTACTCTCTGAATATCATGAAGACAATGATACTCCAATATATTATTCTAATCATAAATACTGACTATTTATAGATACAAAAGATACATGATTGTATAATTAATTCATAATTTTAAGGGAACTCTTATGCCGATTCTTAACATCAAAGCATGAATGATTCAAACTATAACAAGTCATATGCACATTAATAGAAATAGTTAGTTACACCTAAATTATAAGAACAACTTATAATTATCTATTATTAATTACCACATAAATCTAAGGAGATGAAGGTAATCAATCGCAAGTATTTAGGACAATGGCTTATAATTTGATTTGTAACACGAAGAAAAGGGTAAGGATTGGAGGTGCTATCAGGGGATATAATAATACAATAGGGGCAGTCCTAAAAGGCTCTAGGTACCAAAAACATGTGCCTCAGTTTCTGAAAACCTATAAATTAAATATAGAGAATATGACCCAAACGGTACTCATTTAGGTAACATGGAGTTGATTAGAATTTTATCTAGACTTCAATATTTAGTCATTATCATTAAGTCATTTGAATTTTTGTTGATATTTAAGCAGTCATACTGATGTAGAAGATCTATTTCATAATCAAACTCTTATTTATCATTACTAGGTCTAGAGCAAAAGATTTATCTAAATGTTAAATCTAAAAAATAAAATAAGTTCATTGATTAATAAGGAAATTATTAAAATTATTTGGTGTTGTAAGTGTTACTCAATTAGCTACCTAACATAAAAACATTGCAATGGAAGTAAAATTAAATACAAATATATAATAGAGAGGATGAATTTGGAAAAATGTGTTGCAAACAATCACATTTTGTTTAATGCATTATGTTTAAGTAAAAGATTCTTACCAGATGTAGGTGATCAAAATTTAAAAACTTTATAGCCCATTATATTTGGTGTTCAAGCTCTACAAGTAAACGACAAACTTTACAATACATCAAGTCATAATGAGATAATTCCAACAGAGTTTCAAATGCCAGTAAGATAATGAGACAGACTTCTTAAATGGGTTAATTGATTTTTCTATGATTTGTTTATGTTGTCTGGTGGAAACTTCATCTTGTTCAATTGTTTGAGGATGGTATGAAATGTGCACTTTGTGTATAACTTTGTACTTGGTCACTACATTGTCTAAATAATTATTGTAGAAATGCTTTCTCCATCACTGATAAGAACATTATGTACTTCAAACTTAAGAAAAATAGTCTTTTTTCTAAAAGTTAACCACAATAAGGTCTTCATTGGGAACACAATGATTACATGAATCCATTTTATAACATAATCAAACACAAACTAAAATATGAAAATTAGAATAATATAGAGGAAAGGGACCCGTAAAGTTAATCCCTCAACAAACTAAGGGTTCAACCTCTAATATTATGTTAAGGGGCATTTCATTCTATATTATAGATATTGTATGTTTTCTGGTGTTCTACAATTTGTTAAATATTCTTGAAATAATCGGTTGAACATATCATTGAGATGAAATCAATGAAATCGTTATCAAATATTTTTATCTTACAGGGAGGAAAAGGTAAACATCGTGTAAATCTGAGAATGATGAAATCAAGGTCAAACGACTAAGAGACACAGGTAAGGGAGTCTGTTACGCGAGGGGAATGTATTAGCACCCCGCACGTTCGTAGTACTCTACGGTATCCACTCTATTTGTTATAATCAAATGGTGTGTTTCAAATCTAAGCTTAAGAGCTAAAAGAAAATGCATGCAAAAGAAAAGAGAAAATAATGTAGGGAAAATAAAGTTATGCTCTCTTGGACCATACCCCAATGCCTACATATCCTTTTTGAGGAATCAGAGTTACAGTAGTTCGGCTCAAAAGTTTTCGTTTGTTTTGTATTTTTTAATGAACAATATTAATTTTGCCTTCTGCCGCAGCTCGGCTTTTGGAGACTCACGCGTCAACACAAAAGTTAATTAACATGTTCTTTTGAAAAAGTTTGAAAGAAATGCCCGAAGGCAAAAAAAGTATGCATTGATTGGTGTTTTTCACCTTAAAGAAGGATTTGAAAGTTTTTAGATGTTTTAAGCATTTGCCGAGAAAAGAGTTTTATTCTTAATGCAAAGATGCAAAAGAAAGAAAAACATCTAACGGAGACTATCCTAAATCTATCTCTAATGTTATCATACAATGATGGATCCTATGGTTGAGTTTTGAAAGAGAAATCTCTACCCTATGTTAGCATGCCTGAATCACAATCCTAGTGTCTATCTTGAATCACCGCTAAAGGATGAATCGAGAAGTCTTAACGGAGCATAGCAAAGGTTCACAACCTAAAATTATGTCTATCTCGAATCACCAACAAATGATGAATTAAGAGCTCCTAAGGGAACATGCCAAAGGTTCACAACCTAAGAAAACATATACATTAGTATGGAAAGCAAGTAATCCACAAGCTCAAGAGAGCACACACATGCCACGAGTAGTGCATACTAACTCGGGTAAAGGCCTAACCAAGATACAATCGATCGAGGTAGATACAAAATACAGTAGGGATGTTTTAACCAAGGGGTCATATCAACCGATGCAAACAAGCGGGAAAGGGGATGAAGTGGGAAGCTTTAGCCAAGGGGTCATATCAACTGAGGCAAACAAGCAGAAAGGGGATAGGAAAAACAAAGAAAAATATGATGTCTAAGGCGACTAAACCCCTAAACATGATAAAGAAAATCGAGGTAGGAGATAGAAGACAATATGAACAATCACGGAGTGTTAGCATCGGCCAATGCGAACTTCTGATAAAGTGTGGGGGTTCGATTACGAAACCCTTTTCCACTTGACGACTCAATAACAAGAGTAGGCACAACTCTGAAGCATCGTGGTGCGTCACGAGCTAAGGATGACACAGACGGAAGCGGGGGTTGATTGCGAACCATTTCTGCTTGTCTCCTTTTGAGGACTTCAATAAGGGATGGGGGAATAGATGCAAGCACAAATGTAAAAACACGTGCAGAATACCTACTTCAAAGGTAGGATTTTAAATAAACACAGATAACATACAGAAAGCGGTGCCTGCTACAGGACTTTAAACAACGACTTCGAGTGAACACTCTTTATTTCCTACTTCTCATGATATATAGAAAGTAGTAAAGTGCTGAAATAAGATAAATATGAGATTATACCACACGAACAAAAGTTCTTAGCGCTGCGAGCGAAGTAGAGAAACTCGAAAAACATCGAGTAAGCTTCACCAAGCCCAAGAGAAATAATCAGAAAACTAAATGTAAAAGATAAGTGTTGAAGCCTCCATGTGAAAACAAACCTCATACATCTGAATCATCATATGATAATCCAGCACGAAGATACACAACTATACAATTCAAAATACTCTGCTAATGTCTCATGGTGCGAGAAATCCCTGTTGGAAGCTTGCACAAAAATACACCGAATGAGTTATAAATTGACATAGAAATGTAATCACAACTCAAGCATCCATTCAAGGATCAGAATCTACCATTAAACCATTTATTATGCCAAGGAAATTGAATCAAGGATACGGAATCGACAAGAATACGCTAAAATCCTAATTCTAATCATGCACCAAGCATTAATTCAATTAATTCCTAAGCCAATAGAAAAATTATATTAAAAAATGGCATCAATTTAGAAATCAACATATTAATATCCACACAAAATTTCAGCCAAAAATTGTACAAGAAACATTAAAAACTAATTGCTAAAATTTTGAGAACAAGATGAGAATTAGTGTAGAACAGGGGAGTGCAAGGCTGAATCTAGGTGGTGTGCAGAAGCATGCGCTGAAAGCCCAACATAAATGATCCATGGTGTTATTTTTGTTTCAAAAACAGGCCCAAGAGAGGGGTGTAAGCTGGAATCCAAGAGTGTTGTAGCAGTAAATAGAGGCATTAAGGCCCACTGATTGAAGCCCAAGCGGTTCAATTTTTGGCAAGTGAATTGACTGCAAAAAAACAATGAATGTAGGCCTGTAGAGTAGTATGATGCGGCCCACACTGTTGTACCCCAAAATTTTCCCTCCCATATTTCTCAAAATATTGCAAGGAAGATCCTCAAGGTAGTCCAAGGGTTGGCCAGACAAGCTCTCTCCTAAGGCAGTCTACCCCAAACTAGGGTTTCATGTTGCATCAAGATCCTTGAGTCCAAGTGGTCCCAAATGCTCAGCAATATACTAATATGTTCTCAATATCATCCATGTCAAGTTTCAAGCCTTGCAGAGGAATTTTGCTCAGTCAATTGCTCAAAGGTCCAAAAATCGACTATACTAGGGCAAAAGTCAACTGTGACCCCCATATAGTCAAACTTCAAGATTTTTGGTCAACATCCTCATTTTGAAGTATATTTCATCATTTGATCAAGGGTTGATCATGATTCATCAAGGATTTCTCACAATTCATCAAGATTCAAAAGTTGCTAAATTAGGGTTTTGTATGAAAAGTCAACTCAACTTTGACCAAGCATAACTTTATCATACTTTATGAGAAATGACCCATCCAAAGCTCATTTTTAAGAGGATGCAATTTCCTACAATCCATCTTCAGCTCCCAAGATCAAAATATGCACGCACAAGAAGTTATGAATTTGGACATTATAGGTCATTTTTGAAAGTCAACAAAAACACCCTTTTTGTCAAAGCTTGATACATGAGCATGGAATATCAAAATGATATGAAACTAAAAGTTTGATTATAGGACATCTAAAGCATTCTAAAAAGTCCAAAAACACCTCCAAAGGTTTAAAATTGAGGAAGTTATGCATTGTTGAAGTTGACATTTTTTACAAAATTGCCAGAATTCAACTATCCCCAAAACATCAAATTTTGCCAAATGGGCCTATTCTTTTTCACTTGTTTTGAGTTTGCATCATAGCCCACGTGCTCTAGCCTTTGCTACTTGTCAATACCATATTTTTATTAATTATTTTTATTTTTATTTGAGTTAATTTGATTTAAATCAAAATAAATCAAATAAAAATCCAAAGCATTGATAACAAAGGATCTTTTGATTGTTTCAGGCTCTAATTACAACTAGCAAGGCATTCAAATTCGCATCAAGCCATATGTGTACAAAAAGATTGGGAATAAGCCATGTTTGGAAAGTTGTTCAAAGCAAATCAAATCAATATCAAAATCATTGAAAGAAGAAGATTTGGACAGGGTAATCAACCCTAATGCATTGTGTGATACATAAGGGTGGTGTGCAGATAAAAATCAAGGTTAGAGAGGCGGGCTAGAGCAAGAAAAAAAACTGAAAAATCAAGGAAAAAGTGTGAGATCAAAATCCCACTTAGAGGCATCCTCAAGGCTCGATAGCTCTCCCAATCGTTTCCTGTAAATCTCCACAAGCGAAAGCAATCAAAAGCAGGTGTTTTCAAGCCCTACAACGCGTTGTAAGCCCGTCACGATATCACTATGTTCTTGAATTCGATTAGCATTATTCTTGCATTCATAGTGTAAAATAATTGCATATTCTTGATCACCATGATGTTTACGAGCTTTTGCCAATAGCCAATTTCATTTATATGGACCGAATCGAAATTCACCATTATTAGTGTTTCGATTTTGCTTTTAGGGTTTTTGTTTTCAGGTACAATTAGCCTTAGTAATGGATACCACTGCGTTCAGAAGAAGGAGACGAACTCAACCATGGTACTAGATTCCATTTATGTGGCCTGTAGGAGATTTTGGAACGAGCATGACTTGTAGCAACGGACAACGTCCGTGGGTATAGGTCTCAAGGTTTTAGCCACGGAGGGAAGAAGAAGACGATGAAGTGTCGTCGCACCATTGGCTTGTTTAAACGAGCGCGCGTTTTTTAATTTTGTTTTCCAATTTTCTTTTGTTTTATATATTATTATTATTTTATATTATATTAACAATAAGAAGCAAATGGCGTAGTGGTTAACAGGTGTGTGTTCAAGGCGTTGAAGGCTGGAGGTCAGGGGTTCGATCTCTGCCTCCAGCATTTGTTATTTTTCTTAAATATTTCAGGTGATCCAGTACACGCTCAAGCCTAATGTCCACCATATGCCTTCAGCATCAACACACAAGATGGCCAGATGGCCAGATCTGGTGGCTACCACTGAGGGTGCACCAAAGGGTCACTCAATGCACATGCACTGGATTGCAAAAACTTAAACGGACTTCACAAATGAGCCAGAATCCTTGTTATTCACACCCCTCCATTCAGGCCCTTCTCTTTTTTTTATTTTGTTTATTTCTTTAATTGATTTATTTACTATTTTTGCTAACAATTAATTAATTTTATTTTTTATCAAAAAATCACAAAAATATTTTTATGTCCAAATAAATTTAGAATTTTATTTTTCATTAATAAATATTAATTAATTCAATTAAGTGAATTTTAGATAACTTTCATTTATTTTGCAAATAATTAAAACTCAATTAGAATAACTAGGTTTTAACATTAATTTAATTATTTTATTTTCTTTCCTAAATTAACAAAACTCCAAAAATATGTCATTAATTATTTTTCATTAATTAACTTAATTAACTAATTAATTTACCATTTAATTCTAGGATTTAATTTCTTTTCTTTAAATATTAAAAAACAACAAAAACATTTTTCTTTAATTAGGAGGGTCAAAACCCTAGTTTCGCTTTCAATTCGATTGTCTCGCGCGCTTTATTTTTCTTTATCCAAATTATTGTATCTGCTCCCGGTTTGTAATAATTAATTAGGAGATTTATTTATTTTACCGTTTTTATTTTCAAAGGGTTGCTTTTGGCAATGTAAATACCCGACGCCTTATAATAATTTAGTTTAATTTCCTCCCCTTTAATTTCTGCAAATATTCAACTGTTAGATGTTTGATAATAGGGTTTGCATGACAAGAATGAATGTCTAATTTTAAAACGGTTAGATAACCCTAAACATGTGCAAAGATAAAAAATAACTGAAATCAACACACTCGCACATGCGCACTCCTAGGGTACACCCCACATGGTTGCCTTTGTAAACAGTCATTGAGTATAGGTTGTTTTAGAGGTCGCCCTCTTGTCTAAAAGATCATAGTTGCCTTGAAAAGGTTGCCTCGGATAAATGATCTAAGACATTAGGGTTACCGCTAAGACGTCCTAACATTGCTTTGGTGATCGTATGTCCCTCTTTCGAATTGACCCTCAAACTCCAACGACGATGCTACCTACTCACTATTAGTGGGATAGCATTGTCTAAAGGAAATTAGCATAGAATGATTCCTTTTTCGAGTAGGTAGATTAGTTCTTAGATATTTGCTCATCCAAAACAAAACTTTTTTTTCACACTTACACTCCTCTTACGAACAAGTTTTCAAAAAAAAACACTTCATTACACTCTTGAAGACATAAGCAAGAGTTAAATCGAAGTCAAAACAAAAAATTTTCAAAGCATACAAACGCAAAGAAAACAATTTTGAAAATAATGAGCAAGCACCTAAGAGCCCGTAGATAACTACGGATAGAAAGGGTGCTAACACCTTCCCTTTCTATAATCTACCCCCCGTACTCAGAAATATCTCAAAAAAAGGAATTTTTCTGTGCTTTTTTCCTTTCCTTGTTGGATAAAATAAAAGTCGGTGGCGAATCTTGCTTACCGCGACATTTTGCAAACACAAACGCAAAACACGAACCAGTATTCCAAAAACAGTCAGTTCTTCCCACCGTATCATAGAACTGTCGACTCTGCTGGGGAATTAATAAGTGGGGTGTACCTTAGGAACAATTCATCATAATGTTTTCAATTGCTTGATTTGTATGCTTTATCTTTGTGGGTTTGAATCGGAGTTACTATAGATCCTAACCCGGATCTGGGGATACCTTTTAGGTAAGTAGCAATAGACTGTGAGGGAACTGTACGGTGTAGACCGATACGGTTGAAGCAGTAGCTACGTTTGTGTGGCACTTTAGTTTGTACCGATATCCCTTGTGGAGGAACAAGGATAATATGGGGCGGCTAAGGGGTCATTAAGCACCAACTGACCTTAGAACCTATAATTGACCGACTTGGCCATAGAAAAGTAGCAGTATGCTACACTCATTGAGACCAAACTCTCGCGATGATTCTGGCCGCAAGAAAAGGTTGCTAAACTGGAATTATGACCGATCGAGGGTGGTCAGTGATATTGAGATCCTCTAGAACCCGATTACTATTACTAGGACAGGTTGAACCAACTAAACTGAAAGAGGATAATATCTAAACTCCATGCCATCCTGAAATTTAAGGGCTACTGTGTGACTTGCTTGCCCTTACCATGTTTTCTATCTGTGAATACTTATGGTGTGTTCTATCATGACATCATGCATCATGACATTGCATGCATATTTCATCAGACTAACCCATTTCAAAGACCGAGGGGATTCGTTTTTGTTCTGTTTTGTAGGTCATGACATCTATGCACATAAATACTATTCGCATCAGCTTCGTAGAAATCCCTGCTCAACTTAGAGAGTTGGTTTCTAAAGTTCCAGATACTTCTTCCTTTATCAGAAGGCATGGTCACCTTATTGGTTTGGTCACTTCTAAGATGGATGAGCAAATGATGAGTGTCTTCTTCCAGTTCTTTGACCCGCTACACCACTGCTTCACCTTCCCGGACTATCAGTTGGTCCCCATTTTGGAGGAGTTCTCGGATTTGCTTGTTATTTCTATTCTAGAGCAGACGCCATTTACAGGTTGGGAGATAGCTCTTAGGCTAGAGGATGTTTCTACAGCCCTACATCTGACAAAGGCTGAAGTAATGTCTAACTGGGAGACTCGAAGTGGGGTAAAAGGCTTTCTGGCTAAGTTCTTGATTGATCAGGCTCAACAATTTTGGGACAGTTTGGACTTTCAAGCATTCGAAGATATCCTGGCATTTCTCATATATGGCCTGGTTCTGTTCCCTAATTCAGATTATTTTGTCGATGTGAATGCATCAAAGATCTTCATGTCCTGTAATCCAGTGCCCACTCTCTTAGGTGACATTCTACATGCTCTTTATGCCCGTACTGCTCGGAAACGGGGAATCCTTATGTGTTGTGCACCATTGCTGGCGAGGTGGTTTATTTCTCACCTCCCCAAATCTTTTTTGAAGAACAAGGAAGGTATGGGTTGGGCCTACAGAATTATGTCCCTTGCTCATACGGATATCATCTAGAGCACTAAAGACATGGAAGAAGTAGTTGTTATTGACCGGTGCGGAGAATACCCCAATGTTCCTTTGCTTGGAATTAGGGGAGGAATAACCTATAATCCTTTTCTGGCCTTATGACAGTTTGGGCGAGCTCGAAAGGACGATCCTCATGAGTTGCTGATTCTGAGCATTGTCTTTGACTTCCAAGGGGATAATGAGGGACATCGCCGCAGGTTCATACGAGCTTGGAATAGGGTTAATAGGTCTGATCCGCATGAGCTAGGAGCGAAGACTTCCCTTCCAATGGAGCCGTATCTCCGGTGGGTTCGAGCCCGTGCTCAAAAGCTAGGGATGCCATACGAAGCTGTCTTACCGATAATTATTGGGAGTACTGATGAAGAAGGGGTTCCTCATACTGTCCTCCATCCATACATGCCTACTGACATTGGGTCATTAAAGAGGTCTTTGATCCAGTTAAGGAAGAGCGGGATACTTACAGAGAAAAGTATCATGAGCAAGAGCGGAAGATCCTAAAGCTTACAAGGCAGCTGGAGAATGAGAAGGTCCTCAACGACTATGTCAACACCAACGGGAAACAACCATGGGAGCGCTGATGTCTTTTGTTATTTCTAGTTTTGATTTACTTTTCAGTTTTTCTCTTTGTAACGCCTTAAAGGCATTTGTCAAACATTGTTTCAAGTTTTTTAATCTAATAAAAGTATGTTTCCTTTTGGTTTACGAATTTGAATCCCTAAAGTCTTTGAAATCATATCATATCATATGCATTCCATTCCCATGCACCTCATCACAGGTACCCTTACAGGTCTATTATCTTCTTCACTATTTATTTCAGTATCATGTCTGCTGAAACATCCATTGATCAAGCTATCAAGGCTCTCTAGGCTCAAAATTCCCAGTTCCAGGAAATGTTCATGAGCCTGGCCAAGGGGTAGAAAGATATGA
This sequence comes from Vicia faba, assembly GCA_948472305.1. NCBI lineage: Eukaryota > Viridiplantae > Streptophyta > Magnoliopsida > Fabales > Fabaceae > Vicia > Vicia faba. Next base: position 931,266,682 of record OX451735.1, on the reverse strand, counting down.
AGACTCTTATCTTAAAGGATAAGAAGAAGAAGAAGAAGAAGAAGACAGTCCTCCTGAACATGGGTCACAGGTTTGGAAACAGGTTGCGAGAGGAAGTTGATTTGTCCCACTCATCTGGAGGGGGAGAAAACCAAGAAGAAAGGAGGGATCCTAGCCCTGTGGTTTCTGACAATGAGACTGACTTTGATGAAGACCAATATCCTTCTGCCGAAGACAGGTATAAGCAACTCGAAGACCGGTTAACTGCGATGGAGATCCAGAAGATACCTGGATTGGACTTTGGTGACTTAGGTCTGGCATCTGGGGTGGTGATTCCCCATAAGTTCAAAGCGCCTATCTTTTTTAAGTACGACGGGGTCTCCTGTCCGAAGCTATACCTCCGATCGTATGTTAGAAAGATTCAACCATATACTGCTGACAAGAATCTCTGGATTCATTTCTTTCAAGATAGTCTTTCAGGGACTCAACTTGAGTGGTTCTATCAGCTAGAAGGAGCTAATGTCCGTAATTGGGAGGACCTTGCTGCTGCTTTTTACAAGCAGTACCAATATAATGCCGACCTTGCTCCTACGCGTACCCAATTTTAGGGTATGTCTATGGGTGCGAGCGAAGGTTTTAAAGATTACGCTCAGAAGTTGAGAGATCTTGCTGGTAGAGTACAACCCCCTCTGGCTGAGAGGGAGTTGGTGGATATGTTTCTGGGGACCTTGTCTGGTCCGTATTTCAACCATTTGATTGGAAGTTCATCGTCTGGTTTCACTGAGTTGATTATGATTGAGGAGAGGGTTGAAGCCGGTATTAAGAGCAGCAAAATACAGCAGCGTGCTTCATCAAGTACCGAGAAGAAGCCTTTCAAAAAGCAGTCTAGTGCAGTTTACAGCTCAAAGAGCCAAAGTCGACCCGAGCGCCGCCAAGAAGTTAATGCAGTAGTTATTTCAAGACCAACTGTTTCCCCTCAACGCAATAATCAGCCAAGGGCAGAGAGGCCTCAAATACAATTTACTCGACTCAGCATGGCTTTATCTCAAATTCTGCCGCAGTTGTTGAAGACCAATTTGGTGACTCCGAGGGAAGCTCCAAAGAATCCCAACATTACATCACCGTTATATAATCCAAACGCCCGTTGTGCTTATCACTCTGATAGCCCGGGGCATGATACCAATAATTGCTGGGCCTTGAAGAATAAAGTGCAGGATCTGATTGACGCTAAGGAGATTGAGTTTGAAGCGCCAGAAAAGCCTAATGTTATGACTGATCCTATGCCAAATCATGGAGTGAATGTTGTGGATGATGATGTGTTTGTAACTTCCGTAAAAGACATTGCTACTCCATTGATGACTGTGAAGAAGAACCTTATGTTAGCCAGTTTATTTCAGGGTTGTGGCGAAGGTTGCCATCTGTGTTCCGTCCTACCTACTGGTTGCCACCTTTTGAAGTCAGGTGTCCAACGCCTGATGGATAATAAAGAAATCTTGTTCGAGAAAACTTTTGTTCCTTTGGTTCCTGTTGAAGAAGTTTCCATAATCACCATTTTCGCCAAATCTTCCAAGGCTTCCTCGAGAAAGCCTGTTAGAATTACATCTGTTCCGAGAATCGTTCCTTTGATCATCATTGTTCCTGGACCTATCCCTTACACGTCGGATAAGGCTGTCCCATGGCACTATGGGGCCGATGTATATTATCACGGGGTTAAACAAGACTTAAAGTATGAAGAGGCAGATACTGATTTCAACAATATTGTTGGATCTAGTAAAGTCACCCGAAGCAGAAGACTTTTCTCCCCAGAGATCGCTCCACCAATTGTTCAGAAGCCTATTGTTATTACACCTGCCAGTACATCTGCTAATGTCCCTGTTCATATTCCAATCCTTACCCCTATCGCCGAGTCATCTGACACTCGGGGAAAAGGGATCACCGGTGAGCCTGCCCAGATGGAGGCACCGAGGAAGATTACTGTTGAATCCTCTAGACAAGAGATAGAGGAAATTTTAAAGATCATCAAGAAAAACGACTACAATGTAGTCGAGCAGTTGGGGAAAACCCCGTCGAAGATCTCTATGTTGTCTTTATTTCTATGCTCAAAGGCCCATGCTAAGGCTCTGATTGCTTTCCTGAAAACTACGCATATGCCGCAGGAGACATCAGTTGATCAGTTCAAGGACTGTGTGGCTAGTTTGACTGCTGATAACGGTTTGGGTTTCTCCGACGCAAACTTGACTACTAAGGGGAAGAATCACAATGACGCCCTGCATGTCTCCATTGAATGCAGGGGCACTACTCTAGCTCACGTGTTGGTGGATACTGGGTCCTCGTTGAATGTTTTACCCAAGAAGGCGTTAGACCGGTTAGACTGTGAAGGGTTGGTGTTGAAGCCGAGTAACATTGTGGTTAGGGCCTTTGACGGGTCCAAGAGGATGGTACATGGAGAAGTGGATATTCCAGTTAAGGTTGGTTCTCAAATCTTCGCGTCTACATTCTATGTGATGGACATTCGACCATCTTATTCTTGTTTCCTGGGTCGCCCCTGGATCCACAAAGCTGGGGCAGTAACTTCTACGCTCCACCAGATGCTGAAATACCCAGTGAAGGGGAAAATTGTTACGGTTCTAGGAGAAGAGGAGTACATGGTGAGCCACCTCAACACTTTTCAATATGTGAAGATGGACGGGGAGTTTATTGAAACCCCGTGTCAACATTTTGAAGAAGTCCCCCAGACACTGGCATCAACTGAAACTGTTGTTGAAGATCCTCCAATGAATATGACTTCCCTCAAGGATGCCCGAGCTGTTATTGAGAAAGGTGGGTGTGCGAATTGGGGCCAACTCCCTGACTTTTCACATAAGACTGACAAGTTTGGTTTGGGTTTCACTGCAGAATCTCAAAGGGCTGTTCGGCGTGCGCGGATTGGAAGACCTCCCCTGCATATCACTAATCTTGAAGTGAATATGATTGAAGACGATGATGAAGAGTCTGAGTTTGATATCTAGATTTACCCAAATACCGATGGCGGACTAAGAAACTGGACGATAAAGGACTTCATGCCAATTTCTTTTATCACACAGTAATAGACTTTTGTTTTGAGTTTGTAATAGACAATTTTAAACTTTACGGCCCGGTGCCCTACCCGAGACACCGTGGCTTTGTTTGAGGGCTTATTGTGTGTCATTTCCATATATCATTAATAAAAGCATTGGACGTTTTCTTGCATTACAAATTTTATGCTCCTTGTTTTTCTTTTCTATCTTACAAAACAATTATTTTACACACACTCACATATACAAGTCTACATCTACTCTGGATCCCACTGATAACGACTCTGCTACTGCCAATTATGACTTCGAAAGTCCGATCAACCAAGCCGAGGACGAAGGTGAGGATGATTGCGAAGTGCCTGGTGAACTTGCTAGACTGTTACTTCAGGAAGAGAGGGTCATAAGCCGCATGAAGAGCCAGTGGAATCAGTAAATCTGGGTACAGAAGTAGACAAGAAAGAGGTCAAGATCAATGAAAATCTGGAGTCTAGTGTTAAGCAACGGCTAATTCAGATGCTGCATGACTATGTGGAGATCTTTGCCTGGTCTTATGAAGATATGCCTGGGTTGGATACTGATATCGTGGTTCACCTCTTGCCTACCAAGGAAGATTGTCCTCTAGTGAAACAGAAAGTCCGCCGAATGCACCCCAAGATGTCTGAGAAAATCAAGGCTGAGGTTATGAAACAATTTGATGCCAGATTTCTAGCAGTTACTTCTTACCCACAGTGGGTGGCCAAAGTGGTTCCGGTGCCGAAGAAGGATGGTAAGGTTCGAATGTGTGTTGACTACAGGGATTTGAACATGGAAAGCCCCAAAGACGATTTCCCTCTGCCTCATATCGATGTTCTGGTGGACAACACTGCACAACATAAGGTCTTCTCCTTTATGGATGGTTTCTCCAGTTACAATCAGATTAAAATGGCTCTCGAGGATATGGAGAAGACAACCTTCTTAACTCAATGGGGTACCTTTTGCTACAAGGTCATGCCTTTCGGACTGAAGAATGTTGGGGCAACGTATCAGCGCGCCATGGTCACTTTGTTCCACGACATGATTCATCATGAGATTGAGGTATACGTTGACGATATGATTGCAAGGTCCCAGACTGAGGAAGTACATCTTGACCATCTTCAAAAGCTATTTGACAGGTTGAAGTTGTACAGACTAAGGTTAAACCCGAACAAGTGCACCTTCGGAGTGAGGTCTGGTAAGCTATTGGGTTTCATCGTAAGTGATAAAGGTATTCAAGTGGATCCTGCAAAGGTGAAGGCTATACAGGAAATTCCGGCTCCCCAAAAAGAAAAAGAAGTCATAGGCTTTCTGGGACGTCTGAACTATATTGCCCGATTCATCTCGCACCTAACTGCTACTTGTGAGTCAATCTTCAAGTTACTGAAGAAAGATCAAGTGGTAAGATGGAAGATGAATGTCAAGCCGCTTTCGAAAGGATTAAAGAATATCTCCAAGAGTCTCCCATTCTGATGCCTCCAGTTGAAGGGAGACCCTTTATCTTATACTTGATAGTTCTCGATAATTCAATGGGGTGCGTGCTGGGGCAGTATGACGAGTCTGGCCGAAAAGAACATGCTATTTATTACCTTAGCAAAATGTTTACCGACTGCGAGACCCAATCCTTATTGCTTGAGAAAACTTGCTGCGCTTTGGCATGGCTTGCTCGCCGACTGAGATAGTATATGCTAACTCACACTACTCTATTGATATCAAAGATGGATCTAATCAAATATATCTTCGAGAAGCCTACCTTATCCTAAAGAATAGTAAGATGACAGATGATCTTGACTGAGTATGACATCCAATACACCACTCAAAAGGCAATCAAGGGAAGCGTGTTGGCAGATCATCTGGCACATCACACAGTGGATGATTACCAGTCTATGAACTTTGAATTCCCGGAAGAAAACATCATGTAGGTGACTGACTATGAAACACCTGGACCGGATGAAGGACCCGAGGAAGGATCCCGATGGTCTATGTACTTTGATGGAGCTTCCAACGCTTTGGGTAATGGAATTAGCGCCGTGATCATATCTCCTGAAGGCTCCCATACTCCGTTCACCGCCCGATTATGTTTTAACTGCACCAACAACATGGCGGAGTATGAAGCGTGCATCATGGGTCTTCGAGCAGCTATTGATCTAAGGATTAAGTTCTTAAGTGTTTTCAGAGATTCCGCTCTCGTGATCAGTCAGATCAAAGGCGAGTGGGATACGAAACACCCTAATCTTATTCCTTACAAGGAGTATGTGTTGACGTTGCTTCCGCACTCCGAGGAGATAACCTTTGAACACTTCCCTAAAGAGGAGAATCAGTTGGCGGATGCGCTAGCTACGATGTCTTCTATGTTCAAGGTCAGATGGGACAATGAGGCTCCCCAGATTACCATTGAGAGGTTGGACGAACCCGCACATTGTTGTGACATTGAGACTGAAGAGGTAGCAGATAAACCCTGGTTTCATGAAGTAAAGAAGTATCTTGAGGCTCAAGAATACCCTGAGGGTGCATCTGTTAATGATCAAAAGTTTCTGAGAAGATTCGCGGCAAAGTTCTTTATCAGTAATGGCATCCTTTACAAGCGTAACCATGATTCAACCTTATTGTGTTGTGTGGATAAGAACGAAGCAGAAAGGATTATGGTAGAGTTACATGAGGGTACCTTTGGAACTCATTCTAGCGGACACACTATGGCGAAGAAAATCCTACGGGTAGGATATTATTGGTCTACAATGGAATCAGACTGTTATCAGCATTCTCAGACTTGTCATAAGTGCCAAGTCTATGCTGATAAAGTGCACATACCTCCAATTCCTCTGAATGTCTTGACAACTCCATCGCCTTTTGCAATGTGGGGCATCGATATGATCGGCGAGATCAGACCTATGGCATCTAACGAGCATCGTTTCATTCTGGTAGCGATTGATTATTTTACGAAGTGGGTTGAAGCAGCTTCCTTTGCTACCGTAACCAAGAACGTCGTAGCACGGTTTATTCGGCACAATCTGATCTGTCGATATAGTGTACCAGAAAGGATCATTACGGACAATGGTACAAATCTCAATAATAAGATGATCACCGAGCTCTACAAGCAGTTCAAGATACAGCATCACAACTCTTCTCCTTACCGGTCGAAGATGAATGGGGATGTAGAAGCGGCTAATAAGAATATCAAGAAAATTGTGCAGAAGATGATGGTGACATACAAAGATTGGCGCAAAATGTTACCGTTTGCTCTTCATGGGTATCGTACCTCAGCGCGGACGTCAACAGGGGCAACAACCTATTCCTTGGTATATGGCATGGAGGTCGTCTTTCCCATTGAAGTTCAGATACCCTCTCTTCGGATTATGAAGGACGCAGGTTTGAGCGAAGATGACTGGATTCAGACCCGGCTTGATCAACTGAACTTAATCGATGAAAAGAGACTTACTGCTATTTGTCATGGTCAAACGTATCAAAAGAGGATGATCAAGGAATTTAACAAGAAAGTCAGACGAGAAGAGTATCAAGTTGGGGATCTGGTGATCAAGCGCATCATATTACCTCAAGGTGATTTCAGGGGCAAATGAACCCCTACCTACGAAGGGCCATTTGTGGTTAAGAACATTTTCTCAGGAGGAGCTATGATTCTAACCACCATGGATGGTGACGATCTTCCTCAACCCGTCAATACAGACATAGTGAAAAAATACTACGCATAATTAAAGACCCGCTAGGTTGACTGGCCTAGGCAAAAATAAGGGCTTCCCGGCGAACCAAAAGGGTTCGGGAAAAAATAAGGGATGAAAATGAAAAAATCTATACACCCGGCAAGTCGAAAACCTGAAAAGGCGGCTTGGGCAAAAAAGGGTATCCCGGTGGACTGAAAACCCGAAAGGGCGGTCTAGGAAAAAGTTAGGGATTAAAGCGTAACACTATGTCTCATTGGATCACCTTGCAACCAGACTTCGATATCGACTACCAAAGCTCGGACGACGCTAATCAGTCTGATCCACCTTCAACCAAGTAGTAAAGTAATGAGATGCTCGAGGACATAAAGGCAATAACAGAGTTGGAACCCAGTGGGGTTGTTCACATAGCTGTTTTTCTTTGTTTTTCACAAATTGTATAAATTCTATTTGTTCGGAGGCGTTCTCTTACTAGGACGTCAGCCTCTTGTACAAAAACGCCTATTTACAGGCCAAACTGCAAACTCAATACAAGTCATTTTTACAAAGAAATTTCAAACTGTTTTCCTTTTCTGTTTTGTTTTGCGAGAACGTCCAATGTTCATTTTTTGATATATGGATTTGACATTAATTACTGCTCATGAATATTTAAATACAAAACAAAAGACGATTACTTATAATATCAGAAACAGGAGCAAACGAGAAATGTCCAAACTGTATAGTTGCTCTGTCTACCAGGTATAGGGATAGACCTAGCTGGAGGAAACGATTGAAGGTACATTCATTCCCCGCAGAGTAAGGAGAAAGATAATGGTGTTGGCTCTCCCCAGCTGAGGCTTACAATTGTGAATGAATCGGTAATATTCTCCCCAAGCAGAGTTTATCTACCATCAGCACTGAAAAATCTTATCATCCCCAGCGGAGTATAAAAATATTCCCAGTAGACTCCGGAAGATCATCCCCAGTAAAGTCTAAAAGGGCTATCCCCAGTAAGGTCGCAACTGGAAAATCATCCCGGCGGAGTTCTTTCCTTTCAAAAACAGGAATTCAATCCCCAATAGATTTCATTATCACCAGCAGCGGTAATTCATCCCCAGCTGAATTTATCAACGGAATCCTCAATAGAGCATCTCTTCCCCACAAAGTCATTTTCTCATCATTTTATTCCCCAGCGGAGTTATCCTCTCCTGTAGGTTTATTCTCACAAACATCTCCATCCACTATCTCCAGCGGAAACGAAGCATTTTTGTTTGTTCTCCAGCAGCAATCTGGGATTTACTTTCCCCAGATAAAAGCATCACATTTTCATACATCATGACATGCATACGCATCATACAACACAATCTCATTTATTTTGAGAACATCACTGCTTGATACATATCCTGCATTACATAGAGCTAACCTTTACCTTTCAGGAAAGATTCCCACAAAATTCAAGCTATGAAGCTTTCACCTCAGTTGAATTACGGACAAGTTCCTAAAATATCGACAGATATCCCCTCAGTTGAATTACAGACAAGTTCCTAAATCTCAGCAAAGTCAGTTGAATTACGGACGATGTTCCTAAATCTCAACAAAGATATTACCTCAGTTGAATTATAGACGAGCTCCTAAATCTCAGCAGAGATGTTTTCTCCAGTTGAATTATGAATGAGTTCCTAAATCTCAGCATAAATATTCCCTCAGTTGAATTATGGACAAGTTCCTAAATCTCGACAGATGTTCTCTCAGTTGAATTACGGACGATGTTCCTAAATCTCAACGAAGATGTATTCTCAGTTGAATTACGGACAAATTCCTAAATCTCAGCAAAGTTATTTCCTCAGTTGAATTACGGACAAGTTACTAAATCTCGACAGTTGTTCTCTCAGTTGAATTATGGATGATGTTCCTAAATCTCAACAAAGATGTCTTCTCAGTTGAATTACGGACAAGTTCCTAAATCTCAGCAAAGTTGTTTCCTCAGTTGAATTACGGACGAGTTCCTAAATCTCATCAGAGATTTTTACCAAGTTGAATTACGGACGATGTTCTTAAATCTCAGCAGATATGTTTCTCCAGTTGAATTGCGAACGAGCTCCTAAATCTCAGCAAAGTTTTACCTCAGTTGAATTACAGACAAGTTCCTAAATCTCGATAGATATGTTCCTCGATTGAATTACAGACGATGTTCCTAAATCTCAGCAGAGATGTCTTCTCAATTGAATTACGGACGAGCTCCTAAATCTCAGCAAATTTGATTCCCCAGTTGATTACGGACGATTGAAGTTCCTAAATATCAACAAAGACGACTCACCAGCAGAATAACGGACGACCAAAGCTCTTAAATTTCTATCTCTCTCAACAAAAGATCAAACTTCCCTAGCGGAATCTTCCTCAACAACAGGTATACAAGTTCTCGCTAAGGAATCTCTTATGCGATTGACACTCTTCCAAATGGCATCTATAAGCCCATTCCCGGCATCACAAGACAATTACCACTTCATGCGAGTGCAAATTTATGGGCACTCTAGTGTTCAATCCTCTTCCACCTTCAGATCACGAAAGGCACGAAAGCCAATCTACATCCTCAGGTTTAAGAAAATTGAATAGGGGCAGCTGTTGTACCCCAAAATTTTCCCTCTCATATTTCTCAAAACATTGCAAGGAAGATCCTCAAGGTAGTCCAAGGGTTGGCCAGACAAGTTCTCTCCTAAGGCAGTCTACCCCAAACTAGGGTTTCATGTTGCATCAAGATCCTTGAGTCCAAGTGGTCCCAAATGCTCACCAATATCCTAATATGTTCTCAAGATCATCCATGTCAAGTTTCAATCCTTGCAGAGGAATTTTGCTCAGTCAATTGCTCAAAGGTCCAAAAATCGACTATGCTAGGGCAAAAGTCAATTGTGACCCCCATACAGTCAAACTTCAAGATTTTTGGTCAACATCCTCATTTTGAAGTATATTTCATCATTTGATCAAGTGTTGATCATGATTCATCAAGGATTGCTCACAATTCATCAAGATTCAAAAGTTGCTAAATTAGGGTTTTGTAGGAAAAGTCAACTCAACTTTGACCAAGCATAACTTTCTAATACTTTATGATAAATGACACATACAAATATCATTTTGAATAGGATGCAATTTCTTACAATACATCTTCAGCTCCCAAGATCAAAATATGCACTCACAAGAAGTTATGAATTTGGACATTATAGGTCATTTTTGAAAGTCAACAAAAACACCCTTTTTGTCAAAGCTTGATACAAGAGCATGGAATATAAAAATGAGATGAGACCAAAAGGGTTAATTAGAGGACATCTCAAGCTTTCTAGAAAGTCCAAGAAAACTTCCAAAGGTTCAAAATTGAGGAAGTTATGCATTGTTGAAGTTGACCTTTTTTGCAAAATTGCCAAAAGTCAACTATCCCCAAAACTTCAAATTTTGCCAAATGGGCCTATTCTTTTTCACTTGTTTTGAGTTGGCATCATAGCCCACGTGCTCTAGCCTTTTCTACTTGTCCATATCATATTTTTATTAATTATTTTGATTTTTATTTGAATTAATTTAATTTAAATCAAAACAAATAAATAAAAAAATCCAAAGCATTGATAACAAAGGATCTTTTGATTGTTTCAGGCTCTAATTACAGCTAGAAAGGCATTCAAATTCGCATCAAGCCATATGTGTACAAAAAGATTTGGAATAAGTCATGTTTGGAAAGTTGTTCAAAGCAAATCAAATCAATATCAAAATCATTGAAAGAAGAAGATTTGGAAAGGGTAATCAACCCTAATGTATTATGTGATACATAAGGGTGGCTTGCATATCAAAATCAAGGTTAGAGAGGCGCGCTAGAGCAAGAACAAAAACTGAAAAATCAAGGAAAAAGTGTGAGATCAAAATCCCACTTAGAGGCATCCTCAAGGCTCAATACCTTTCCCAATCGTTTCCTAGCAATCTCCACAAGCGAAAGCAATCAAAAGCAGGTGTTTTCAATCCCTACAACATGATGTAAGCCCGTCACGGTATCACTATGTTCTTGAATTCGATTAGCATTATTCTTGCATCCATAGTGTAAAATAATTGCATATTCTTGATCACCATGATGTTTGCAAGCTTTTGCCAATAGCCAATTTCATTTATATGGACTGAATCAAAATTCACCATTATTAGGGTTTCAAGTTTGCTTTTAGGGTTTTCATTTTCAGGTACAATTAGCCTTAGTAATGGATACCACTGCGTTCAGAAGAAGGAGACGAACTCAACCATGGTACTAGATTCCATTTATGTGGCCTGTAAGAGATTTTGGAACGACCCTGACTTGTAGCAACGGACAACGTCTGTGGGTATAGGTCTCAAGGTTTTAGCCACGGAGGGAAGAAGAAGACGATGAAGTGTTGTCCCACTATTGGCTTGTTTAAACGAGCGCGCATTTTTTTATTTTGTTTTCCAATTTTCTTTTGTTTTATATATTATTATTAGTTTATATTATATTAACAATAAGAAGCAAATGGCGTAGTGGTTAACAGGTGTGTGTTCAAGGCGTTGAAGGCTGGAGGTCAGGGGTTCGATCCCTGCCTCTAGCATTTGTTATTTTTCTTAAATATTTCAGGTGATCTAGTACACGCTCAAGCCTAATGTCCACCATTTGCCTTCAACATCAACACGCCAGATGGCCAGATGGCCAGATCTAGTGGCTACCACTGAGGGTGCACCAAAGGGTCAGTCAATGCACATGTACTGGATTGCAAAAAGTCAAACGAACTTCACAAATGGGCCAGAATCCTTGCTATTCACACCCCTCCATTCAGGCCCATCTCTATTTTTTTTTGTTTATTTCTTTAATTGATTTATTTACTATTTTTGCTAACAATTAATTAATTTTCTTTTTTATCAAAAAATCACAAAAATATTTTTATGTCCAAATAAATTTAGAATTTTATTTTTCATTAATAAATATTAATTAATTCAATTAAGTGAATTTTAGATAACTTTCATTTATTTTGCAAATAATTAAAAATCAATTAGAATAACTAGGTTTTAACATTAATTTAATTATTTTATTTTCTTTCTTAAATTAACAAAACTCCAAAAATATATCATTAATTATTTTTATTAATTAACTTAATTAACTAATTAATTTAGCATTTAATTCTAGGATTTAATTTCTTTTCTTAAAATATTAAAAAACAACAAAAACATTTTTCTTTAATTAGGAGGGTCAAAACCCTAGTTTCGCTTTCAATTCGATTGTCTCGCGCGCTTTATTTTTCTTTATCCAAATTATTATATCTGCTCCCGGTTTGTAATAATTAATTAGGACATTTATTTATTTTACCGTTTTTATTTTCAAAGGGTTGTTTTTGGCGATGTAAATACCCGACGCCTTGTAATAATTTAGTTAAATTTCCGCCCCTTTAATTTCTGCAAATATTCAACTGTTAGATGTTTGATAATAGGGTTTGCATGACAAGAATGAATTTCTAATTTTAAAACGGTTAGATCACCCTAAACATGTGCAAAGATAAAAATAACTGAAATCAACACACTCGCACATGCGCACTCCTAGGGTACACCCCACTTGGTTGCCTTCGTAAACGGTCATTGAGTATAGGTTGTTTTAGAGGTCGCCCTCTTGTCTAAAAGATCATAGTTGCCTCGAAAAGGTTGCCTCAGATATTGTTGCCCTAGATAAATGATCTAAGATATTAGGGTTACCGATAAGACGTCCTAACATTGCTTTGGTGACCATATGTCCCTCTTTCGAATTGACCCTCAAACTCCAATGACGATGCTACCTACTCACTAATAGTGTGATAGCGTTGTCTAAAGGAAATTAACATATAATGATTCCTTTTTCGAGTAGGTAGATTAGTTCTTAGATACTTGCTCATCCAAAACAAAACTTTTTTCACACTTACACTCCTCTTACGAACAAGTTATAAAAAAAACACTTCATTACACTCTTGAAGACATAAGCAAGAGTTAAATCAAAGTCAAAACAAAAACTTTTCAAAGCATACAAACATAAAGAAAACAATTTTGAAAATGATGAGCAAGTACCTAAGAGCTCGTAGATAACTACGGATAGAAAGGGTGCTAACACCTTCCCTTTCTATAATCTACCCCCCGTACTCAGAAATATCTCAAAAAAAGGAATTTTTCTGTGCTTTTTTCCTTTCCTTGTTGGATAAAATAAAAGTCGGTGGAGACTCTTGCTTACCGCGACATTTTGCAAACACAAACGCAAAACGCGAACCAATATTCAAAAAACAGTCAGTTCTTCCCACCGTATCACACACACCAATCACAAGCACATAAAAAACTCTCAATACATTTCCAATAAAACGATGCGTCTTGTGTAGGGTTATAATTTGTAACCCTTCAACTTCTTATCCAAGAGAACTCGCTTCCTCTCTTCCAAGCTCAGACTGCAGGGCGCTCTCAGGAAATTATTATGTCGTCTTCACCGTTCTATTTCCCGGCCACCTTCTCCTTCGTCTTCCTCTGCCGCCATCAAACATTGAAACCTCTGGTTTCTACCACAACAAGCCTCGCCTCAGCCTCAACATTCTGAATATCTATCAATTTCTTCCTCATTAATTCTAAGTCTCAAACAAAATGCACAAATCCTAAGTCATATAGTAAAATTAGATCATTCTGACAACATATCAAGGTTTATCATATCAAGGCTCTCATTCTAAATCGCACGTCATAGCAATGAGAGAGAAGCAGAAAGATGAAGGGAAGAGTGATTCGATTCCTACCTGTCGGAGTTACTCTGGCGACTCTTCAAACCAATAAAGCGTAGAGAAGACCAGAGAAACTGAAGGTAAATAATTTTAATATGGTGGGAGAACTGACTTTTGGTTTTTCGTTTTATCGTAAATATTGCGGATATCAAGAGTCGCCACTAACTTTTCTTTTATCCAATAAAGGAAAGGGTGAAAAGAACAGGAAAGACCTTTGAGAATTTTTCTGAGTTCGGAGGGTAGGGTATGAAAAGCGAATGTGTTAGAACCCTTTTCATCTGTAGTTATATACGGGCTCTTAATCTCTAGATCACTTTTGAAAATTCTTTGTGAATGTGTATGTTTTGATAATACTTTGAAAAATGCCTAAGCGCGGAAAACTTTATAATGAATCCGATATCATTGAGAATGCATACAAAGTGTTTGTCTTGAAAATATTTCAAAAAAGAAGTGTTTTGTGTGAAAAATGTTTTTTGTTTGTGAGCAAGAGACTACGAGCTATCTACCTACTCAAAAGTCTTTTGTGTTATTTTCCTCTTCCTTTAGATAGTTCTATCCTACCATTAGGTAGTAAGAATACCTATCGTTGGATGTTTGAGGGACAGGTGCGGGTCATTGTACAGTCATAAAGGCAATATATAGGGAAACCTTTAGCAATTCGAAGGGACTATCATCATGTGTTTGTAGGAAACATCGAGGGACAAGATCATTTACCGAAGGCAACATCAAAGGGTCATCGAGAGATTATGATCTTTATGATGATTTTTTAACCGACGGTAATTGCTAATGGTATCCCTACGTTCGAGGGACATGACTGTTTTCCGAAGGCAACAAGTGGAGTCGCTCTAGAGGTGCGTGTGTGAAAAGTGACTTTTAATTTCAGTTAATGTTTATCTTTGATTAGGGTTATCTATTTGTTTGCTTTTAATCTTTCCATACAAGCCTATTAGCATACATCTAGTAGAGTTATAAGGAAAACGGTAAAGACAGAAAATAAATTTCATACGCTATTATAAAGCTTCGGGGAAGGGGTACAAACCATAAAATTGGGGGAAAAGAAAGAAGATAAGAACCCTAGTTAATCTATTACAACTTTTAGCAGTTACAATAGTCATGATAAATTTAATGCGAATATAAGAAAAATGCGAAGATTGCAAGAAGAAACGCGGAGTTTATTTGATGGAAAATAATTGACGATTAATTGATTTTTATTATTTTTGAGAAAAGGTAATTAAAACCTAAGTTATTTTTAATCGAAGAAAAGTTTAATAAATTAAGTTAATTAATTTAATTTATTTATTTACAAAAAGTTAATTTTAATTTTTTTTAAACAGTCAAGTTGATTTAACCTAATTCTAAATTAATTTTAATTAGTTAATTAAAAAAAGTTAACTATATTTAAAAAAAGAAATTGAAATAAAAAAGAAATGATGGGCTTGAAAGAGTAAATCTGGGGGTGTAACAAAGAAAATCCATTAGGCCCAAAACACGTTTGCCTAGCTGCTTGCGTGTGATCTCATGTGGCTGATTCCTGGAGGTGCATCATGGAGGCCATCTTCTGGACTGTTGGATTTAGATTGGATGGTGATGATGTGAGGTTATAGGGTGAGCGTGTTGGGATGCTTTACACTGGATCTGTAAACAAGGAAACATGAAAAATAAAAATACCAGGGGCAGGGATCAAACTGGGGCCCTGACATACCAATATCTTTACAACCCTTGCTTCTACCACTGGGCGACTGTTACATCCGTTAATACAAATGAAATAATAATCATATAATGTGTAATCAAATATGATGACTAAAGAAGTGTCGGAGCCCTAGCTCCGGTTATCTTCTCCGACAAACTGCAAAAACCAAATGTTAATGATCTAAAACAGCATGCCCCCCCTAATTCGACCCTGCTAGATCCAAATCTGGACTTAGTTTTGGCTATAAACCCTTGGATCATGCGTTTTGAATCAAACTAAATCGATCGGAGTAAAAATGGCATGTTGTAAACTAGCGTGCATGGGACCATAATATTTATGCAGACCTGTTTAAATAATACTCAAAAACTTGTTAGAAGCATCAAATCAATTTAAAACAAGGCAAGATTAAAGATATTATTTTCAAAAAAAAAATACGAAACCGGTATGGCCATGTTATGAAATTTCATGTGTTTAGAACCATGATAACTGATCGAAACCTACGCTTTGATGTTCCAGGAGATGAATGGTATTGAGATTTTGGAATGAGAGGGCTTGTAACACCAGTTTTGAAACTTGAAGATTTTGAAAATTTTAAGAGTTTTGGTAAGCTTTTTTAAGGCAAGGATTTGTGAGTGTGTTTCTGATATTGTGCGTATATATAGAGGAATGGAAAGAATCATCAAATATGGAAGAAAAAAAAGACAATGCATTCATAGCCATGAGACAAGAATAAAACACACTTAAAAGCTTCCATTTTTTAAAATTTTCTTTCCCTTTTGAGCTTCATACGGTTTTGGCAAGGTGGTCAAATGTTCTTGGGCTTGAACTGATCCTAAAAAGAAAGCTCATATGCCTCGGTCAATTGATTTTATATTTCCTTTGATTTAATTGCATTTAAATGAATAAAAATTTAAATAAAAGAAATAAAAATCATGGAAAATATGTGCATTGATTTAGAGGTCCTCTAACACATTGTGAACATGTTTGAACATCAAAAGTTACGCCTACTAGTTCAAAATTTCAAGTTTGCTCACTTTGCACTTCATGTATTTTCTCAAAATTTCCGAACTTGCAATGGCCATAAATCTCTCAATTTTCATCTATTGAAGGTGATCTTTGACTTTTTGGAAATCTAAAGATGTTTTCTTTAATTTATCTTTTTATCATTTTTTTCATTTGGAGACTTTATCTTGATGTAAGTTGCCTTGACAAAAAGTGTCTTTTTGTTGACTTCTGAAATGACCTATAATGTATGGGCTCATATGTTTCAAATGAAGCACTTTTTGGACTTGAGTATACAAATAAAAAGTTGTAGAGAATTTAATTTCCTTCAAAATGAGCTTTTTTTGGGGGAAATTTGATGAAGCATGTGAAAGTTATGCTTGGTCAAAGTTCAATTGACTTCTCCTAAGAAAACCCTAATTTGGAAAATTTTGACTTTTGATGATTTGAAGGCTTTACTTGAGGAATCATGATCAACCCTTGATCAAATAATGAATATCACTTTAAAATTTTGATGTTGACCAAAAATCTTGAAGTTTGACTGTATGTTGACCATAGTTGACTTTTTACCCAATATAGTTGATTTTCAATTATCTGCGCCATTGACTGAGCAAACTTGTGATACAAGACTTGAAACTTGACATGAACATTGTTGAAAACTTATGGAGAATTATGGGAACCACTTGAGACCTTTTCAACCCAAACTTCCTTGAAAAACACAAAAACCTAGTTGTAGACCCCTTGCTTGGGAGGAGGTTTTGACTGGTCAACCCTTGAGTATCCATGAATACTTGAGACCCTAAGAAGAATGTTTAAAGAAAAATGGGAGGGAAAATGTTGGGGTATAACAACTGCCCCTGTTCAATCTTCTTAAACCTAAAGATTTAGATTTTCACGTCCACCATTCATGACTTGAAGGTGGAAGATGGTTGAACACTTAAGTGCCCAGAAATATGCACTTGCCCGTGCACAAAGTAACATTGTTGGTTGATTATACTGAGAATGGGATTAGAGATTCCATTTAGAGAGGTGACAGAGAGTCTTCTGAGATGGGCTTATAGATGCCATCCAAAGTGAATGTCGATAGAAGTATCATAAGGAGTCTACGCTTGATTGCACCTGAGGATGCTTTTCAGAACGAACCTATTCGATTCTGTCTGAAGGAAATGCTTTTTAGAATGAATTTCTGAAGGAAAGTGATTTTCATAAACAATTTCTGAAGGTGAGTGTTCTTCATGTAGATAGTCGCCCCGTTCTGTTTCAGGAATTCATACCGCTGGTGATAAAGATAGTTGCCCCGTCCTGTTTCGGGAATTGATATTTATCTGATCATAAAGAAAGAAAGATATTTTCCCTGTCCTGTTTCGGGAGTTAATCTTCGATCTGTTCATATAGATAGTCTCCCCGTCCTGTTTCGAGAATTGATCTACAATCAGTTTGTTTGTAAACATGTCCTGTTTCGGGAGTTCATACCCATTGGTGATAAAGATAGTCACCTCGTCCTGTTTCAGGAATTGATCTTTATCTGACCATAAAGAAAGAAAGATAATTTCCCTTTCCTATTTCGGGAGTTAATCTTCGATATATTCATGTAGATAGTCGCCCGGTCCTGTTTTGGAAATTGATCTATAATCAGTTTGTTGGTGAACCCGTCCTATTTCGGGATTGGTGATAAAGATAGTCGCCCCGTCCTGTTTCGCGAATTGATATTTATCTGGCCACAAAGAAAGAAAGATAGTTTCCCCATTCTGTTTTTGGAGTTAATCTTCGATCTGTTTATGTAGATAGTCTCCCCATCCTGTTTCGGGAATCGATCTACAGTCAGTTTGTTCGTAAACCCGTCATGTTTCGGGAGTTCATACCGTTGGTGATAAAGATAGTCGTCGCGTCCTATTTCAGGAATTGATATTTATCAGATCATAAAGAAATAAATATAATTTCATGTCCTATTTCGGGAGTTAATCGTTGATCTGTTCATGTAGATAGTCGCCTTGTGCTATTTCGGGAAATGATGTACAATCAGTTTGTTGGTAAACTCGTCCTGTTTTGGGAGTTAATACCGTTGGTGATAAAGATAGTCGCTCTGTCCTGTTTCGAGAATTGATCTTTATCTGATCATAAAGAAATATAGATAGTTTCCCCATCCTGTTTCGAGAATTGATCTTTATCTGATCATAAAGAAATATATATAGTTTCCCCATCCTGTTTCGGGAGTTAATCTTTGCTCGGTTGTATAGATAGTTTCCATGTCCTGTTTTGGGAGCTAATCTTCAACCTGTCTGAAAATTGTCGATGATGTTCGTTTGTTGGTAGATTTTACCTGAAAGTATAAAGATTTAATTGTATGCAATATCATGATGTATGAAATTAATTATGTAATGATGTTCTCAAAGTAAATGAGATTGTGTCATATGTGTTTCGTATGCATATGCTATGATGTTTGTAAATGATGGATGAATGTGAAATATTGTTAAAGTGTAGCTCCCTATAACATTTCGCTGGGGAAAATAAATCCCTGAATTGTGTTGGTGATGAAGAATATGTCTAATCTTCAATCTCGTCTGGAATTTTGCCGCTAGGGATTCCTGCTTTTTGTTTGAGGAAACTCCGTTGGGGAACGTTGATTTCTACTCAGGGAGAAGAGTTCAAAATCATTGGTCGTTCATCGCTCTACTGGAGAATTAAATTCTTATATACCATAATTGGGGATAAAAGAGATGGATAACCTTTCGAGGCATTGTCTAACCGAGTTTCTGATATGGACGCTTACTTGTCTAGAGAGGATAAGTTTGAATGATATCTGGTCTGATTTCAGATTCTGTAGCAACTTTCTGGGGATAGAAACCTGGACTACCCTTTGCTAGAGAAAGGGATTTTGCCGGTGATTTGTAATAGTCATAGAAATAAGCTCAAGCTGGGGAGAGTGTTTTCTGTTGGGGAAATAAACCCGATTGGGGAAATAAACCCTGTTAGGGAAACAAACCCTATTGGGAAAATAAACCCTAAACCTGTTGCAAAAACACTTTGGTGAGGAATACTCCTGCTGAGGAAATAAGCTCTGTTGGAGAAAATAATTCTACGGGGATTTTACAGTTTCGGAGGAATAATATTGGTTGAGGAAGAGTATTCCTATGAACTGTGTTGACATCATAATCTCTGTCAAGGATTGGGACTCTGTTGGTTAGCGATGTTGTCGGGGAAAAGATCATATTCCCTCATCCGCTAGGTAAATTTGCTAGCGAATTAAGTTATTTCATCCTTGCAGGAAGTGTATCTTTGTTGAAAATGAGCTTGCGAATGTGACTCTGTGAGGATAATCCTTTGAGGATTTATGGGCGACTTGAACATTATCCTAACTCCTAGAGTCTTGAGCAAATGCTTATTCCTATTTTTATGCATATATTTGTTAACATTAATCATATTCATATGTAGATGTTCATTCAATTTAGTTATTGGACGTTTTTGCAAACAAAACAGAAAAAACAAAACATTTGAATTTTTGAAATGGAATTTGTATTGATAGTTTTCCTATAAACAGGTGATTTTGTACAAAGAGACAGAAATCCTAGTAAGAGGAAATCTTTGCGAAAATGAAGAAAGATTACAAAATGAAAACATATAACTATGTGAAAATAATCTCGTCGTGTTTCAACTTTGCTATTCCCCCTATGTCTTCGAGCATCTCATCCCTTGTTGTGGGAAGAAGTTGATTGAATTGATTTGTACCATTTGAACCTGATATTGGTAGCAAGGCTTGTTATGAGTGATCCAACGGCACATAGTCATACGCTTTAATCCCTAACTTTTGCTTGGACTGCCCTTTCGGGTTTTCAGTCCACCTGGTTACCCTTATTTTCCCAAGCCGCCTTTTCCGGTTTTCGACTTTTCGGGTGTTGTACCCCAAAATTTGCCCTCTCACTTATCAAGAATTTTCTCACAAGATCTCTTTGACTCAAGACTGCATTAGGGTTTGACCAGCTCAAGACACCTCCTCATGCACTGATGACCAAAATTAGGGTTTGAGTTTGCACACGGATTTTTGGACTATCAATGCTTCATATTACTTTCATGGACCATTATGGACCCCCAATATTAATCATGTCAAGTTTCAAGCCTTGAATCACACTTTTGATCAGTCAATTGAATAGTTGACCTAAAAATCAGTTGTATTAGGAAAAAAGTCAACCATAGCCAATTTATAGTCAAACTTCATAATTTTTTATGCACATAAACATCTTAGACTCATATGTATCATTTGATAAAGTTTGGACCATAATTCCTCAAGAAATTTGATCAAATCATCAAAAGGGCAAAATGGTCAAAATTAGAGTTTTGACTGGGAAGGGGCAATTTCTGATTTTTGACCTAGTAAATGATCAATTGGTTTGAATCATGATTTCAAGAGTTCAATTACATCACTTTAACCTAATAACTTGATTCAAAACATTACAAATCCATTGGATTGACAAATGAATTTTGCAGTCAACTGATAAAAAGTCAACTGTATACTGAAAAGTCAAACTTTGACTTTTTGGTCAAAGTCAAGTGCCAAAGATCATAATTCATCAAAACATGTCAAAATGTGAAACTTTTTCATCAAGAAATAAAGGATTTAAGATTTTGTTTTGAAAAGTTGAAATTTCTTAACTTAGATATTTTTCTAAGTATAAAAAATTTCTTATTTTTTCTCAACTTTGGGCCAAATTTTCACCATGATGCAAGATGATTCAAGTGAAACTTCCAACATGAAAGTTTAAGACCTCCATGAAATCTACAACTTTTCTTCACACAATTTCTCCTAAAAATTCTTGGATCTCAAGATATAATTTTGTGAATACATGCTCATGAACTAAAAATAACTTAGTGAAATTTTGCCCCAGTTAGGCATACTTTTGACCTAACTTCATGGAAATTTTTCACATGGTTCCAAGAGGAATTTTCAAAAGAAATTCAAATATGAGTTGTAAAGAACATCGCAAGCTTTCCAAAATGTCAAATAACTCCTTGAGATCATTCTTGAGTAGAGAGAATCGAAGAGATGAAGTTGGTAATTTGTCACCTAGATTTCAAGCCATTTTGTGAAGAACATTGGATCAAATCCTCAAGCATGCTGAATAAATCCTACTTTGCAGGATTCTAACTTGAATTTCACTCAATAATTAAATGGTTTCATTGCTGTTGGAAGCTTTAAGCCAAGCATTGAATGCATTGTACCAGAATAATTCCATTTTTGGGAGAAAGGCAACATTGCCATTTTGGAAAAGCAAGCTTTATGCAAAGTCAGCTTGCATTGAGCCTTGCACTTGTTTTTTCTGCACAACATACTCCAGTCAATCAGAACAATTATGTTTAAAGGTATCATTCCCCCTACAAGCTTTGTACTACACCTTGAAACCATGCTTGCTAGCCTTGCTTCAAAAACAAGTAACCAAGCAAACATGTGAGTTCTTGAAATCTGAGTTGTTGCAAGACTTAAGACCTTTTGCTTATAAGTGGACACACTATTTACAAGTTGATACACGAATGCTAAGACTCTAAAACACTGCCAAACACTTTGCAACTCAGAATTTGCCATAGCTTGACAATTTTGAACCTCACATAGCCATCTCCAAATCCACTCGTGCGTATTGAGTTTAAACCACCCAAACACTTAATATACATCATATCAAAGTGATCCAGGCCTTTGTTCCCTCACTGTAACTCCTCCATCACCATCCACCATTTTCAAATATCAAGCTTGCAGTTTGACTTGAGTAGAGAGATTCAGGGACTTTCAAGACATAGTAAGGGTTGGAATACACTCAGGGAGGTCCAGGAAAGCTAAACAGATCCTCATGCCTTCTCAAAACTTGCTCAAACTCCATTCACGATTCCAGCTGCAAGAGGTAAAAACTCAAACTTCTATCTCTTCATACAAGCATCATTTGGTCCTGATTTGTAAAAGTAAAATATAGATATCCTTGCTCTAAAGCTAACCATGTTCATAGTTTCCACTTATATTAATTGTGTATAGAGAATTTTGGATTTGAAATTTCTGTAAAAATTAGGTTTCATTTTAGGGCCAGTAAAATTAGATTTTATCTTTGACTTTTAGTTTACATAAGTTATATGGTTGAATTCGTGGGAAGAAACACCACAACTTTCATGTTTGAACTTTCCATTTTTATGGAGAAATGAGGAAGATACAGGTGGTCCGGCCATGGCTCAAGGTTGAAGATGAAGTTGCCTTCAGGAAGCAGTTTCTAATATATATTTATGTTTGTGTTTATATAAACTGATGTACAACCACCCCAGTGGTAAGGCAGTGCGCGTAATTGCTAGAGGTCATGGGTTCGAGCCTCAGCGCGCTGCCTTTTGCATTTTCTCACATTTATCCACTTTTTTTGTCCCTTGTAGCGCTGGGCTTCTGTTTCATGGGCCTATGGATTTTTTTCTAACATTTACACCTTGTTTACTTGTGACACCCCTGACCCATTATCATTTTATTTATTTATTTTATTCTCATTTTTTTAAATATATTTTTCTTAATATTAAAAATCATAAAAAAAAATATAAAAATGATAGATTTATATTTTGACTTATTTTATTTTATTTTTCTCATAAAAAATATTTTTATTTAGTTATATATTATCTATTTTTATTAAATAATCTTGTAAATTAAATTAGAATTAGGTTAATATTTTTTTTCTTTATACCTGTTAAATATATTATTTTAATATAAAAAAGACCTAAAATATCTCATAATGCCATATATTATTTTCAAGACAAAAAAAATACAAAAATATTTTTTTTCTTAAAAAACTTATTTTCTTTTAATCAAATAGAATTAGGGTTTTATTCAAAAAGAATCTTTTCTTAATTATATATATTTTTAATTAATTAAAGTTAATTTAATTTTTATTTATTTATTTCTTTTCTCATTAGGTTTAGGTTAAAACTTTTTCACATAAAAAAACCAAACAAAAATCTTCTTTGCATTTACATATTCTTGCATATTTAATTCATCTTGTATACTATTTATTCTAATTATTTGTACATATTCAATTTGGTTGTAATAGATTAATTAGGTTTATATTATTGCAATCCTCATTTACAAATTGTATACCCCCCTCCCACAAGTGTTGTAATAGCGTAGTAACTTTAAATTTTGCAATTTATCGCTTTTACATAATATGCTAGTAATTAGGGTTTGTATGGGAAGATAAAAATCAATCAAATAGAAAATCCTAATTCAAGACAAAAACAAACATGAAAATGACACACTTACACACAAGCACCCATAGGGTTACTCCACTTGGTTGCCTTATACAAAATGGCCATATTACGCATGTAAGGTGTCTTAGCAAAAACAAACAAATACAAGATCATAGTCCCTCAATGATGCTATTCAAGTTGCCTTACAAAATGATCTTAGTCCCTCAAAAAATGCTAAGATACCTTGCAACATTGCTAATCATGGCTATACGATGACCCACGCCCGTCCTGTTTACATCCAAAGATAGGGTTGCTTACAAAATCAATGGTAAGACAACAATATCAAAGGAAAAGAAAATAAACAAGAAAGACATTTGAGTAGGTAGATTGCTTTTAGTTACTTGCTCCATTTCAAAACAAATATCCTTGCTATTTTCAAAACAAACGCACACATTTCCAAACATCTTACAAACATTGAAAATTTTTTCAAAAATATCAACATCTTTGTATATATTCTTAAGAACGAGAATCATTATAAAGATTTCCTAAACAATGACCTCTTTTACAAAATACTTTCAAAAACCACACAAAGCACAATTTCAAACAAAAGCAAGTGACCTAGCAAGTAACTAAGAGCCCATGGAAAACCATGGATGAAAAGGGTGTTAATACCTTCCCTTTTCATAATCTACACCTCAAACTCAAGAAACAATATCAAAGGTCTTTCCTGTGCTTTTTCACCTTTCCTTTTGGATAAAATAAAAGTCGGCGGCGACTCTTGCTAAACCGCAACATTTGCGATAAAACGTAAAACCTCAAGTCAGTTCTCCCACCGTATCACACCGAGTGTACAATTTTTATATGTGTGTCCCTTATTTTTTCCCGAACCATTTTGGTACGCCGGGATGCCCTTATTTTTGCCTAGGTCGGTCAACCTAGCAGGTCATTTTTGTACGTAGTATATTTTGACTATGTTTGCGTTCACAGGGAGCAGAAAATCATCACCGTCCATGGTGGTTAATATTGTAACGCCCGTAATTTAATTAATATTTAATTAAATTATTTGGGTTATTTGTGAAGTTGTGTTATGATGATAGATGTTGTTTTGTGATTAGTTGGATTTAATTATTCTATTAAGTTGTGGAATAATATTAGAATGATAATATTGTTTGATGTGGGCTTATTTTTAATGATTAGAAGTAGTAGAAAGGAGGGTGTAGGAGTTTTAATCCCATTAAGACATAATGAGAATTATAGGATTTATATATTAGTTATTTAGAATTAATAAAAAAAAGAAGTAGCAGTAAGAAGAGAAGGAAATAAGGGTTGAAAGAGAACGTGAAAGTTGCAGAAAAGAAGGAAAAGAGACAGAACAAAATTCAATCGAAAAAGTTTTAGAGCAACGTTCAATCCAAGGTAAGGGTGGGATTCTGACTCTATAATAGGGTTTATGATGAGTAATATGTGGGGTTGGATTTGAAAAGTTGTTTTGTTTATGATTGAAATATATACATTATTGTTTGACGAGGATCAATGATTTAGAGATGAATAATGATGCCCTAATGTTGTATAATTGATGTAGAAACATAGGATTATTATAATTGATGATTACCTATGATTAGAGGATGTTTTTAGGGCCTAAGTCAGGGAAATCACAGTGAAAACACAGTGAAATCGCAGAAAATATTCATGATAGATCAGTATGAGTCGACCTCAAAGGCCATGCGTCGACACATGCAGGTTTTAAGACTCAGAATGAGTCGATACATAGGATCATGCATCGATACATGCAGTGTTTCAGACTAAGTATGAGTATACACAAGGGTATTACGCATCAACTCATGCAGGATTTCAACCCAGTACGCTTCGACTCAAAGAAGTATGCGTTGACTCATGCAGTCCAAATTTTGACAGATTCTTCCAAAGGCTGTAACTTGAGTTTCCGGACTCCGTTTGAGGTGCCGTTTGAAGTGTCGGATAGCTAACGCGGTGAACTTCATTCATAGGGATTAAAATGAAGGATAAGAAGAATAATTCGAGTACCAAAATTAGGATATAGTTAGTTTCCCACGTTAAATCGCTATGATGATTTTGTGAAGTATGATGAGGATAAGACGATCTTAGATTATTGCTTGGTTCATGACAGTAAGATTAATAATAATGATGATGTAGTATTACAGTATAATAATATGTAGTGGTTTGTTAGTTAGAGATAAGCCTTAGATGATTAATTAGTTATGGGCATTATCATGTTGTAGGCCTATGGCCAATGTTGAGGGATTGTCGATTTGTGTTGTATTGTTGTTATGGATGAGTTGCTATGAATTATGTTGATGAATTATGTTGATGAATTATGTTGATGAATTATGTTGATGAATGATGTTGATGAATTATGTTGAGGTGCCTCTAATAATTGGCAGCTATTAAGATGTAGGCTTTCTAGCCAAAGATGATGTTGTGATGTTGTTAATTGTGGTTGTTGTTACTACATTCATGATTATGTCGCATACATTGCATATCAAGATGGAGCTAATGCTCGTTAAGATGGCCTGTATTAGAAAATATTAAGATGAAGGCTTATGCCTTATTGATGCCTCTATTTATTGACAATTATTTTGAGATGGGAGTTCTGCTGCAATGGTACCACATGCATTTGCATAATATTGAGTCACATTTTATGATTGCATAAAGAAGTTTTGTATTGATGCGGTAAATGTGTATATTGTTGGTATTCTATTTTGATTATTGTTGTTTATGAGATATGAAGTGGTGTTATTATATGAGCTTATCTAACATATTATTTATCATACGTTTTATTATATTATTAGATATCTCACCCCTTCTGTTTGAATGTTACCCTTATGTTGGTAACGTGCAGGTAATCCAGAGTGAAGGTGGGTTACCTTCAGTAGTTCGAGTCGGTCTTATTTCTCTGATACGTAACACTCGGGGGGATGAACGCTTGTTGATTTTAATTATTGATTATTTCAGTTGTTGAACTTTAATTTGATTGTTGCTAAGTATGTGTTATTTTGAAGTTGTTGTAATGTTGAACAAAGATGTTATTATGATTCTGTTGTACCCCAAAATTTGCCCTCTCATATTTCCCAAGACATTGCAAGAAAAATATCCAAGTTGCTCAAGATGGCTCAAGAGTTGGACAATTAAGCTATCTCCTAAGGCAGTCAACCTCAAATTAGGGTTTTGTGTTGCATCAAGGTCCTTGCATCCAAATGACTTCAAGTTATCCCCAATGTCCTAATATGTTCTCAAGTTCATCCATGTCAAATTTCAAGCCTTGCAGAGGAAGTTTGGTTAGTCAATTGCTCAAGAGGTCCAAAAATCGACTGTGCTAGGGCAAAAGTCAACTGTGACCCAAATACAGTCAAACTTCAAGATTTTTTGTCAACATTATCTTTTTGAAGTATATTTCATCATTTGATCAAGGGTTGATCATGATTCATCAAGGATTGCTCAAAATTCATCAAGACTCAAAAGTTGCTAAATTAGGGTTTTGTAGGAAAAGTCAACTCAACTTTACCCAAGCATAACTTTCTCATACTTTATGACAAATGACCCATACAAAGCTCATTTTGAATAGTATGCAATTTCCTACAATCCATCTTCACACCCCAAGATCAAGAAATGAACTCACAAAAAGTTACAAATTTGGACATTATAGGTCATTTTTGAAAGTCAACAAAAACACCTTTTTTGCCAAAGCTTATAACTTGAGCATGGAATAACAAAATGAGTTGAGACCAAAAGGGTTGGTTATAGGCCATCTCAAGATTTCTAAAAAGTCCAAGAAAACTTCCAAAAGTTCAAAATTGAAGAAGTTATGCATTGTTGAAGTTTGGCATTTTTGCAAAATTGCCAAAAGTCAACTATCCCTAAAACTTCAAAAATTTTCAAATGGGCCCATTCTTTTCCACTTGATTTGATCTTATCACACTACACACGTGTCCTAGCTTCAGCCTTGTGTCCATTTATTAATTTTTCTATTTTATTTGATTTTGTATTGAATTAATTCATTTTAAATCAATTTAAATCAAATAAAATCCAAATATTGATTACTTAGGATCTTTTTGGTTGTTATAGGCCTTAATTAACATCATGATCAGCATCAAATTCGTATCTCACCATATCATGAACAAAAAGATGGATTTTTGGCAAAATTGGAAGGTTTTCAATGGAGGATCAAATCAAATCTCCAAGCCATAATGCACAAGGGTTCAGTCCAAAATGGTTGACCTAATGCACTCCTTATTACATATACAATGCAAAGGCAGGAGTTTTAGAGGTTAGAAGCTGCAGAACCATCAAAACCAAACTTGAGAAAACTTGAAAAAAGTGTGAATCTGAAATCGTGCTTAGAGGCAGTTTCAACACCAAATCTCAACGTGAATCAATTGTTGGACCTCCACTGAGTCAGAAGCAATCAAAAGCACACTCTCATACCATCTCAATCGCGCTGTAAGTCTCTCACAAAACCACTCTGCACTTGAAATCGCAACTCCATATTTTTGCATCTTTTGAACAAATCTTTGGTATATTCATGATGCTCATTCAATTTGCAAGCTTTCTGCATTAACCAATTGTGTTTATATGACATGTAGTGCCATACCCGAATCTAGGGTTCTTGGTTTGTATTTTTGGGCGTTTCGTTTGCAGGTAAAATTGGGGACATTAATGGACATCGACGTGCTTAGGAGGCTTACACGATCATGACTATGGTCTTGGAATTGATTTTAGGATGACCATGCGCATTTAGCTGCGGATATAAATCCGCAGGTAAATAACCAGGGCTGAGCGAGGAAGATGAAGACGTGGCCCTCCCCCATTGGACCATTCATAATTCGCGTGCTTTGTTTTATATTTTCTGGAATATTACGCGTTTTCATATTTTATTATTATTATCCACTATGTATACAACTAACGTTCAATGGTCCAGTGGCAAAGGCGTGTATGCAGTGCCTTACAGGACCTGGGTTCGAATCCCAGGTCCCCATATTATTTGTTGTATTTTTCAGCCAAGTAATTCCATGCAATATCAAATGCGTAGCATACCATGGTCCCTCATTCAGATGCTTGCCAGATGGCCCCAGGCCAGATCTGGTGGTCCAGATGGGACGTGCATCATACTCCCAAGTCAACATGCCACAGGGAATCATGGAAAGTCAAGGCAGGCTTGCACAAATGGGCCTTGAATTTGCTAATCAGACCTCTAATCTGGGCCCAAACCCCCCTAAGTTTTGTTTTCTATCTCATTCCTTTTTTGTTATTTTATTTAATTGTTATTATTTTTTTATTTAACTAACCAATCAAAACTTTTTTTCCTCATAAAATTAAAAACCAAAAAGATTTTCTTTATTAAAATTAATTTCAGCATTTTATTTTAGTTAATAAATTAATTTAATTAATTTAGTTTAATTAGGAAATAACTTTAATATCTTTTGCAATAATTAAAATTAATTTAGAATATTAGGTTTTATTAACATTAATTTATTTATTTTTATTTCTTTAAATATCCAAAAAATATTATTTTTATTAATTAATTAATTTGTTTATTAATTTAATAATTAATTTAGTTTAATTCCTTTTTAATTCAAAAATAACCAAAAATGCTTTCTTTCAAAAAAGGGTCAAAACCCTAAAACTTGAGTCCGATTTAATTTCTTGCACGCGATCCATATTTATTCATATTATTGTATCTGTTTCCCGGAATGTAATAGTTTAAATAGGACTTTAATTATTTTATCGCTTTATTTACTTTCCGCATTTTAATTTCAAAGGGTTGCTTTTGGCGATGTAAATACCCGACGCCTTGTAATAGTTAGTTTAAATTTCCGCAATTTAATTTCCGCAACTTATAAACTGTTAGATGTTTGATAATAGGGAATGCATGACAAGATCAAATGTTTAAACCTAAAATAAACATAGATAACCATTGACATGTACAAAGATAAAATTAACCGAAACAACACACTCGCACATGCGCACTCTTAGGGTACACCTCACTTGGTTGCCTTCGAACGTGGTCTTTGAGTATAGGAAGTTTTAGAGGTCGTCCTCTTGTCCAAAGATCATAGTTGCCTCGAAACGGTTGCCTCAGAAAAATGATCTAAGACATTAGGGTTACTGCTAAGGCGTCCTAACATTGCTTCAGTGATCACACGTTCCTTAATTGAATGGACCCTTAAAACTCCAATGACGACGCTAGCTACTCATCAATAGTGGGATAGCATTGTCTAAAGGACATTAGTACAGTTTGATTCCTTTTTCGAGTAGGTAGATGGTTCTTAAGTACTTGCTCTTTCAAAACAAAACAAAACTTTTCGCAATTACACCTTTCAAACAAAAAACTTCTTTCAAACCCACAAACACAAAGAAAAGCAAATTTTGAAAACACTTTGAGCAAGTACCTAAGAGCCCGTGGATAACCATGGATAGAAAGGATGCTAACACCTTCCCTTTCTATAATCTACCCCCGGGACCCGAGAAACATCTCAAAAAAAGGAATTTTTCTGTGCTTTTTTTCCTTTCCTTATTGGATAAAATAAAAGACAGTGGCGACTCTTACTTACCGCGACATTTTGCGAAAACAAACACATAACGCGAACCCGCATTCCAAAAACAGTCAGTTCTCTCCCAACGTATCACAGATTCTGCTGCGTAGATGTTCAAGTTGTTGAATTAAGAGATTAAATTATTTTACTGATGGTTCATTCGAAGTTTTAAAGTGTTATTGTATCCACGTTGAATGCAATGTGTTTTTAAGTTGAATTTGTGGCATCCTGATTCAGTTGTATGAATTTTAAAACTCCGATTTACTATTATAATTGTCGGGTAGAATTGGGGTGTTACAAAGTTGTTATTAGAGTAAAAGTCAGTCTGTTTGACCAAGTTGTCGAGTCGTAGTTGTCTAACAATTGAGTATTGTTAATTTGAGTTCTAAATGTTGTTTATGTTGTAGTGATAAGTTGAGAAGGATGGAAGGAATGATGATGCACTTTCTGCTGCTTTAGAAGCAATGGCGCATGCGATGGAGAATCAGCCGAATGCTGATGGGAATGCTGGAGCTCGTAGTTTGGCGACTTTCCAAAGAGAGAATCTGCCTATGTTCAAGGGAAAGTATGATCCTGACGGAGCATTAGATTGGCTGAAAGAGATTGAGAGAATCTTCCATGTGATGTACTGCACTATAGTGCAAAAGGTTCGATATGGTACTCATATGATAGCAGTCGAAGCTGACGACTGGTGGCTAGAGACGTGTTAGAGGTTGGAAGCTGCAGGTGAAAATGTCACTTGGGCTGTGTTCCATAGGGAATTTCTGAGAAAGTACTTTCCTGAAGATGTTCGTGGTAAGAAGGAGATTGAATTCCTTAAGCTGAAGAAGGGAGTATCTCAGTTGTTGAGTATGCTACAAAGTTTGTTGAGTTGGCAAAGTTTTATCCGCACTACGGTGAGGCATATGCAGAGTTTTCAAAGTGCATTAAGTTTGAGAACGGGTTGCGCCCAGAGATCAAGAAGCCAGTTGGATACTAGAAGATCTGTGTCTTTGCTGATTTTATTGATAGTTGCAGAATCTATGAAGAGGATAATAATGCTCATTACAAGATTATCAGTGAGAAGAAGGGTAAGCACCAACAAAATTATGGTAAGCCTTATGATGCCCCAGTTGGTAAAGGTAAACAGAAAGCTGCTCAGGGTCAGAAGACTAGTGGGGGAGATGCTCCTGCTGGTGTGGTTTGTTTCAAATATGGAAAACCTGGGCATAAGAGTAATGTGTGTATTGCTGAGGTAAAGAGGTGTTTCCGTTGTGGTAAGACTGGACATGTTGTGTTTGAGTGCAAGCATAAGGAGGTGATTTGTTTCAATTATAATGAAGAAGGACACATTGGTAGTCACTGTTAGAAACCAAAGAGGGCGCATACAAGTGGTGAAGTGTTCGCTTTGGTTGAGGATCAGGCAACTGCTGAGGACAGACTTATCAGAGGTACATGTTTCATTAATAGTACTCCTTTAATTACTATTATTGATACTGGTGTTACTCATTGCTTTATTGATGCTGATTGTGTTGAAAGATTGGGTCTCATGTTGTCTTCTTTGAATGGAGAGATGGTCGTCGACACTCTAGCCAAGGGGTCAGCGATTACTTCTTTTATGTGCTTAAAGTGTCCTTTGTCTATTTTCTACTCCTGGAGAAGAGGAAATAGTCTGTTGTCTGCTAGATAGTTGAGGAAGTTGATGCAAGAAGAAGTACAAATGTTCTCATTGATGGCGTCGCTATCTATTGAGAATCAAGCTATAATTGAGGAATTGCAAGTGGTGCGTGAATTTCCTGAAGTTTTCCCTGATGAAATTCCTAATGTACCGCCGGAGAGGGAAGTTCAATTTGCTATTGATCTTGTACCTAGTACCAGACCTGTGTCTATGGAACCATACAAGATGTCTGCATCTGAATTGTTAGAGTTAAAGAAGCAATTGGATGAGTTGCTTGAAAAGAAGTTTGTAAGACCAAGTGTATCTCTGTGGGGAGCTCCAGCGTTGTTAGTAAATAAGAAAGATGGGAGTATGAGGCTCTGTGTTGATTATAGACAGTTGAATAAAGTGATGATTAAGAACAAGTACCCACTTCTAAGAATAGATTACTTAATGGACCAATTGGTGGATGCTCGTGTGTTCAGTAAGATTGATTTGAGGTCAGGTTACCATCAGAAAAAAGTGAAGGATGAAGATATCCAGAAGACGGATTTCAGAATGTGTTATGGACATTATGAGTATTCGATGATGCCTTTCGGTGTTACTAATGTTTCAGGAATATTCATGGAATACATGAACTGTATCTTCCATACTTATTTGGATTGGTTTGTAGTGGTGTTCATTGATGACATTTTGATTTACACTAAGTCAGAAGAAGAGCATGCAGAACACTTAAGAGTAGTATTGCAAGTTTTGAAAGAGAAGAAGTTGTATGCAAAGCTGTCCAAGTGTGAGTTCTGGTTAAAGGTGGTTAGTTTCGTTGGTCATGTGATCTTAGGTAGTGGCATTGTTGTAGATCCATCGAAGGTTGATGTTGTGTTGCAATGGGAAACTCCGAAGTCAGCTACTGAGATTAGAAGCTTTTTGGGATTAGTTGGTTACTATAGAAGGTTTATCGGAGGTTTTTCTAAGTTGGCACTTCCGTTGAATAAGTTGACTTTTAAAGGTAGAGCTTTTGTGTAGGATGTTCAGTGCGAAGAAATTTTTGCAGAGTTGAAGAAGAGATTGACGTCGGCTCCGATTTTGACACTGCCTAATCCAGAAGAGCCTTTTGTAGTATATTGTGATGTTTCTAAGATGGGTTTAGGAGGTGTGCTTATGCAGAATGATAAGTTAGTTGCTTATGCTTCAAGGCAGTTGAGGACTCATGAGAAGAACTATCCTACACTTGATTTAGAGCTTGCTGCAGTTGTTTTTTTGTTGAAGATTTAGAGGCAATGTCTTTATGGTTCTAGATTTGAAGTGTTTAGTGACCATAAGAGCTTAAAGTATTTATTTGATCAGAAGGAGTTGAATATGAGACAACGAAGATGGTTGGAATTATTAAAGGATTATGATTTCGGTTTGAATTATCATCCAGGAAAAGCGAGTGTGTTAGCTGATGCGTTGAGTCGAAAGACTTTACATATGTCAGCAATGATGGTTAAAGAGTTGGAATTAATTGAACAGTTCAGGGATATGAGATTATTTTGCGAGGTGACACCGCAGAGTGTTATGTTGGGTATGTTGAAGATTAATAATGAATTTCTAGACAGTATCAGAGAAGCTAAGAAGTTGGATGTGAAACTGGTGGACTCGATGGTTGGGATCGATCAGTCTGAGATTAATGATTTTAAGCTAGATGTGCAAGGTGTGTTGATATTTCATAACCGGATTTGTATTCCTGATGATGCAGAGATGAAGAAAGTGATACTTAAAGAGAGTCATAGAAGTAAGTTGAGTATTAATCCAGGAGCTACAAAGATGTATCAAGATTTGAAAGGTTTGTTTTGGTGGCCTGGGATGAAAAGTGATATGACTCGGTTTGTGTATGCATGTTTGACTTATCAGAAGTCGAAACTTGAACATCAGAAGCCTGCAGGGTTGATGCAACCGTTAGAAGTTCCAGATTGGAAATGGGATAGCATTTCGATGGACTTTGTGACGGGGTTACCTAATACTTTAAGAGGACATGATTCAATTTGGGTGATTGTTGATAGGCTTACAAATTCGGCTCATTTACTTCCTATTAACATCAGTTTTCCAGTGCTGAAGTTGGTTGAGATTTGCACTAGTGTAATTATGAAGCTACATGGTGTTCCTTTGTGCATTGTTTCGGATAGAGATCCAAGGTTTACTTCTGATTTTGGAAGAGTTTGCAAGGAGCATTGGGTTCTAAGTTGAGGTTGAGTTTGTGGTATCATCCTCAGACAGATGGTCAGACTGAACAGACTATTAAAACGTTGGAAGACTTGCTGAGGGCATGTGTTCTTGAGCAGGGAGGTTCGTGGGATACTTATCTTCCATTGATAGAGTTCACTTATAATAACAGTTACTATTCTAGTATTAGGATGACACCTTTTGAAGCGTTGTATGGTCGAAGATGTAGAACTCCTTTATGTTGGAATGAATCTGGAGAAAGTGTAGTACTTGGACCTGAACTTGTTCGTGAGACTATTGAGAAGGTGAAGTTGATTCGAGAAAAGATGAAAGCTTCCCAAAGTAGACAAAAAAGCTATCATGACAAGTGAAGGAAGGACTTAGAATTTCAAGAGGGTAACCATGTGTTTTTGAGAGTTACACCTGTGACTGGTGTTGGGCGAGCATTGAAGTCTAAGAAGCTCACTTCTCGTTTTATTGGTCCATATCAGATTTCGGAGAGAGTTGGGAATGTTGCTTATAGAGTGGATTTACCGCCTAATCTTTCGAATTTGTATGATGTGTTTCATGTGTCGCAACTCTGGAAGTATATTTCAGATCCATCTCATATGATTCAAATGGATGATGTTTAAGTACGGGATAACCCTACTGTGGAGACGATTCTTGTACAGATCGCGGATCGTGAAATAAAGACTCTGAGGGGAAAAGAGATTGCTTTGGTTAAAGTGGTTTGGCTAGGAGCTGCCGGAGAAAGCATGACTTGGGAGTTGGAAAGCAAGATGTGGGACTCCTATCCTGAGTTGTTTGCTTAAGGTAAATTTTAGAGGACGAAAATATTCTAAGTGGGGGAGACTTGTAACGCCTGTAATTTAATTAATTATTTAATTAAATTATTTTTGGGTTATTTGTGAAGTTGTGTTATGATGATAGATGTTGTGTTGTGATTAGTTGGATATAATTATTCTATTAAGTTGTGGAATAATATTAGAATAATAATATTGTTCGATGTGGGCTTATTTTTAATGTGTTGTACCCCAAAATTTGCCCTCTCATTTCATCAACATTTTCTCACCACAAGACTCTTGGAGCTCAAGATCAAGTTAGGGTTTGCTCTACTCAAGACTCCTTCTTGCACTGTTGACCCAAATTAGGGTTTGAGTTTGCAAAAAGATGTTTTGACCTAAAATTCCCAAAGTCAATTTCATGCTTCATGTTGGACTCATAAGTTTATCCATGCCAAGTTTCAAGCCTTGACTCCAATCTTTGCCCAGTCAATTGGACAGTTGACTTAGAAATCAGTTGTATTAGGGAAAAAGTCAACTGTGGCCAATTGACAGTCAAACTTCATGATTTTTGACCCACATCAACATTTTGAACTCATATGAATTATTTGGTCAAGTTTGGATCACAATTCCACAAGAAATTTGATCAGATCACCAAAAGGGCAAAATGGTCATTTTTAGGGTTTTTGACTGCACAAAGGCAATTTTTGACTGTTTGACCTAACCAATGGAAAACCAAGTTCACATATGGACTCAAGGACTCAATGTTATTGTCTTGACACATTCAACAAGTTCAAAAGATCCCAAATGCATGGGATTGACAGATGAATTTTCCAGTCAACTGATCAAAATTTGACTTTATACTGAAAAGTCAAACTTTGACTTTTTGGTCAAAATCAAGTGCCAAGATTCATTTTTCATTAAAACATGTCAAATTATGAAACTTGTTCATCAAGAAACCCAAAATTGCAAATTAGGGTTTAAAATGAGAAAATTTCATAACTTAGAATTTTTCTAAGTTGTGAAACGTCCTTATTTTTTCCTAACTTTGTCCCATTTTTTCATCAAGATGCAAATGGATTCAAGCAAAACTCAAAACATGAAAGTTGTAGTACATTCCAAAATCTATAACTTTGATTCACAAAGTTTTCTCAAAAGAATCTTGTAGCTCAAGTTATGATTTTTGGAACAAGGGTGCAAAACATTCTTAACTTAGAGAAATTTTGACCTATTCTAGGCAGGATTTTTGTCCAACTTCATGGCCATTTTTCACATGCTTCCACTTGGAGTTTCAATTTTCATTACAACGATGTATTGTAGTACACATTCTAAGCTTTCCAAATTGTCCAAGAACTCATCAAACACCCTTGTGGTTAGGGAGAATCGAATTTGCAAATTTGGGCAAAATTCACTTTTGTTCATAACCAAAGGCATGTTCATACAAGTCTCATTTTCAAATCAGCATGCTTGGAACTTGTTTGCAGGCCTCTAAACCAAGTTTGCACTCCATAATTAAATGCCTAACCCTTGTGTTCAAGCTTTGTTTTGTGCATTTAGTCATTACACAAAGAACTAATCCATAATTAGAAAAATCAACTTTGCCATTTTTGTAAAGTAGTGCTTTATGTCAAATTCAAAATCCAAGAGGCATGGGCCAGATCTTTGAGGCTAGCATTTGTACACAAATCACTCTGATCAAGAACAAGAGGTGCAACATAGATAGAGAGGATATACAGGCCTGCATAAGGACTTGAGCTTACTTACTTCAAAAACAAGCAAGATTGCAAAACAACTCCAATCTCTCATTCCTGTAAACACCAACCTAAGCAAACTTTGCAAACATCTTTCACACTCCCTAACTGACCTAAAACACGATTCCTTCATCCTCAATCCATCCTCATATCCAAAATCATAGTTTTTCTGCAAAACAGAGTGCCTGCTGCAGATTGACTTCCACAATCCATTCCACTCGTGCATTTTGACTAAAACCAGTTCAAACACATTCTATATTATCCACACAAACTATCCCAAGCATTAAATCCAAGCTGTAACATCCTTAACATCATTTGCCATTTTTGCTTTCAAGCTGTGCAGGTGGACTTCCATAGCACGATACAGGCAGTTTCAGAGCAAGCCAAGCATAGGAGAAGCATCCTTGGACTTCAGGCAAGCTGTACCAAAGCTCAAACTCCATTGAAGATACCTCCATTGTTGTACACGACTCAAGCTGAAACAGGTAAAAATATTAACTTCTATCTCTCTATCCAGGCATGATTAGGCTTAGGTTTGTGAATGAAACGTGTTCTCCTCATAGCCCTGAAGCCATCCATATACTTACTTTTCATTTATATTGAGTATGCTGTGAGAATTTTGGCCATGAACATTGGAGAAAATTTAGGTCAGAAATTGGGGATGAAGAAATTCTCCCTCGTTTCTTAGAGTTAGGTCAAGTTTTTTATATGTATGAATTCGTCTCTTCATGCTCTATAATGTTTGTGTTATGAGTTTTTGTTAAAAGTCAAAGAATCAGGAGATGATATTTGCATAAGAGGCGCGCGCGTTTTCTGTTTGAATGGAGCTGGAGGTTGAAGACAAAGCTGGCTTGGGCTGGGCCTGAGTCAGCATGCTGTTCACACCCTTTTTTTCCATTTGCACCCCCTGGCCCATTGTGTGAAATATCCATTATTTTTGACTTTTTATTTTTTCTTCTGACTTGATATTTTTTGTCAAAACATAAAAAACATTAAAAATATTTTCCACCCAGTTTTGCATTTATTTGGCATTTATTTGTTTTATTTAGCATATATATATATATAAACAAATATATTTCCTTTTTATTTAAAACAATAAATAATACAAAAACATATTTATTTTCAGTTATTATTTTTCATTTACCTTTTGAAAACATTTTCTAAAAATATACTTTTTTGTAAATAATTAATATTTTATTTTGGTATATATTTAGTATATTTAATATATAATATAAATACTTGTATATTTTATTAGATATTTAGGACAAAAATATAGAAATAATACATTTTTATTTTTATTAATATATGACACTAAAAAATACTCTTTTTTACAATATACTTCTTTTTTTATTTTTTGTATATAATTAACAAATATTGTATATAATTAATAAATAAATATTATTTATTTAGAAAACTAGGGTTTTGCCCTAAACCATAAAAATATTCAAAAATTGACTTTTTTTATTTTTGTTTATATTTCACATTGAAAAATACTTTCTCATACATAAAAAAATCCTTTTTGTGCATAATACATTTTGCATATTTATTATATTTATTTAAATATTGTACAATTTAATATTTGTCTATTCAATATGGATGTAATAGCTTTAGATTTAATTTCTTGCCAAATATTCCCCCATTCAAACATTTGTACCCCCATCCCTATAATCATGTTGTAATAATTTAGGACTTTAAATTTCCGCATTTAAAAGCTTTCAAATTATGCCATGATAGACTTAGGGTTTGTATGCAAATCAACCAACAAATAGCTTGACTAATACAAAGACAAAAAAGCATGAAAATGGACAACACCAATCACACTTGAACCCTTAGGGTTACTCCACTTGTTGCCTTCAAAAATGGGACATGTTGCATGTTGAGTGTCTTTGGCAAAAACAAAACAAATCAAATGATCATAGTCCCTCGATGACGCTTTCTCAAGTTGCCTAAAAAATGATCAAGTCCCTTGAAGGAAAAATTGCCAAAGACACTTGAAACTATTGCATTCATGGTCTAAACAATGACCCGCGCACATCCCGTTAATATCCTAACACAAGATTGTCCACCAAATACAATGGTGG
This sequence comes from Vicia faba, assembly GCA_948472305.1. Taxonomy (NCBI): domain Eukaryota; kingdom Viridiplantae; phylum Streptophyta; class Magnoliopsida; order Fabales; family Fabaceae; genus Vicia; species Vicia faba. Next base: position 931,228,326 of record OX451735.1, on the reverse strand, counting down.
AACAATACTGTTAAAAGGGTTAAAACATAGGAAAGATCTTTGGGAAATTTAGGGTAGACAACTCTTAGTTACTTGATCAAACTTTCAAAACACACTTGCCTACTTTCAAAACACACTCCACAACACAACTTTCAAAACATTGAAAACTTTTCAAAAGACAAATACACCTTTGTATACATTCAAACATGGATCATTACAAAGGTTTCCACAACAAATGGCCTCTTTCAAAAACATCTTTCAAAATCATATACAAAGCACCATTTCAAACAATTGAAAGCACCATTTCAAACAATTGAAAATGCAAGGCAAGTGATCTAAACAAGTAACTAAGAGCCCATGGATAACCATGGATAGAAAGGGTGCTAATACCTTCCCTTTCTATAATCTACTCCCCGAACCCAAGAAAACATCTCAAAGGTTTTTCCTGTGCTTTTTAACCTTTCCTTAGGATAAAATAAAAAGTCGGTGGCGACTCTTGCTAAACCGAAACATTTGCGAAAACAAACGCAAACCTCAAGTCAGTTCTCTCACCGTATCACAGAACTGGCGACTCTGCTGGGGAAATGTTTAAAAGTGGAGTAACCTTAGGGCTTAGATCACCCTTTTGCATGACTAATTGTTTGCTTTGATTGCTTTACATTTTGGTTCTCTTGTTTGGGCTTGAAATCCTACACCCGGATTTGGGGAAACATTCATAGATAGCAATATATTATGGAAACTGTGTGGGGTATACCGACACGGTTGAAGCAATAGCTATATTAGTGCGACATATTTGTGAGTACCGGTAACCCTTGAGTTCAATCAAGGAGAGTACGGGGCCACTGAGTGATGTCACTAAGCACTAATGACCTAGAACCTTACTTGACCATCTTGGCCTTTTATTAGGGGTAGTGAGATGACCGGCTTTGGTGCAGTCCGAAGTTGGTAGATACTCGATACTACACTCATTGAGGGTTGTTTTCTTAGAATATTTTGGTCGCTAGTTAAGAGGATAAACCAAAACAATGAACATGGAAAACAATCCAATGATATTGAGCTCCTTAGAACTCAGTTACTATTTATAGGACAGGTTTTTAAGCCAACTTCACTCAAGAGGGTACTTACCTATGAAACCTCATGCAAGCCTGAAACTAGGGTTTTTGTGTGACTTGCTTGTACATATGTTTGTGCATACATCATGAACATCATAAAGCATCATATGCATCCACTAACCATTTCAAGGGTTTGGATCTTCATCTTTGTTCTTGTTTTGTAGGTCATGGAAATTCTTCGCAGGAAAACTATCCAAGTCAACCTTGTGAGAATCCCTCCTCAACTCAAGGAGCTCACATCCAGAATTCCAAAAAGCTCTCTCTTCAGTGAAAGACATGGTAGACTGCTCAGCCTAGTCAACACCAACATTGAAGAAGACATGGTGAAAGTGTTGTTCCAATTCTTTGACCCCCTTCACCACTATTTCACATTCCCCGACTATCAATTGGTGCCTACTTTGGAGGAATTTTCTCAACTCCTGAGAATTCCTATTCTTAATCAACTACCCTACAACGGTACGGAAAAAGAACCAAAACCTGAAGATGTTGTTCAAGCACTACACTTGCAACCATCTGACATCAAGGGGCATTGGGAAACTAGAAGTGGTATCAAGGGCTTCTTGGCAAAATTCTTGTTTGAGAAGGCACAAGAGTGTCGGAATTCCTTGGATCTACAAGCCTTTGAAGAGATTGTGGCACTCCTCGTTTATGGGTTGGTCTTGTTCCCAAATCCTGACCAACTTATAGATATCAATGCTGTCAAGATTTTCCTATCCAGGAATCCCATACCTACATTGCTTGGGGACATCCTCCACTCATTTTACACACGAACAATGAGAAAGAGAGGTGTTCTCATGTGTTGTACTCCTCTCCTTGCAAGGTGGTTTATTTTTCACCTTCCACAATCTGTTTTGAAGAATGACCAAGGCTTAAGGTGGTCACAACGGTTGATGACCCTCACACACTCTGATGTACATTGGTGTTCTCGGTCCAGAGAAAATGTCATCATCATCGATCGCTGTGGTAAGTTCCCTAATGTTCCATTACTTGGCATTAGAGGGGGCATTACCTACAACCCTTGTCTAGCTTTTAGACAATTTGGATATGCAGGGAGGGATGGCCCTCATGACATGCTGATTCCTGACCTAGTGTTTGACTTCGACAACGATGCGCAAGGACTTCGCCAAAGATTCATCAGAGCTTGGAGGATGCCTAACAAGGTAGATAGCAAGACACTGGGGCACAAGAACTCCATCCCTCTTGAGCCTTACCTCAAGTGGGTACGAACCCGAGCCCAAAGTCTTATGATGCCTTACCCTCATATTCTCCCTTTGATTAAAGAGCCTGTTAAGGAAGGAGAGGTTCCCTACACCATCCTATATCCTGACATGCCAACATCATGGGAGGAGATGCAGAAGAGTTGGATCCAACTCAAGGAAGAGCGGAATACTTTTGAAGCCAGCTTCTACGCCAGTGAGAAGAAGGTTTTGGAGCTTACCCGCCGACTTCACGAGGAGGAGACCCTCAACACTTACATCGCACCAAAGAGGATGCGCAACGTCTTTTTACCTTAAGAAGTTTTTGTAATATTTGGCCCATGGGGCATTTATGTACTGACAAAATTTCTTCTTATTAATATGACGTGTGTTCTTTTTGTTTGCAACAATTTTGAATTTCTAAATCCTTGAATGCATTACATGAATAAACATATCATTCATCATATGCATTAACAGGTATTCACACCAGGTTTCCTTATCTTTCTACTGTTTATTTCAGTAAGATGGATCTCGAACAGCCGGTTAAAGATCTGCAGGCACAAAACTCGCAGTTTCAACATCTCCTAATGACCTTAGCAAAGGGTCGGGAGGATCTTAAAGCATTTCTAGGGAATAAAAAGCAAGAAAAAGGGAAAAATAAGAAGAAAAGAGTCGGGGTAGCTACACTGGGAAGAAGATTTGAGAATGAAGCTAGGAGGGTTCTTGAATTCCCTTCCACATCTGATGAGGGGACCGGTAAAGGAAAAGGGGTTGCATTACCTTCTGAGTCCGAGGCTGAAGAGGAAGAGGTCGAGGAAGATGAAGATTATTCAGAGCAGCAATACCCGCCAGCAGACGGCAAATACAAAAACCTGGAGGATAGACTGGCAGCTATGGAGCTGCAAAGGGTTCCCGGGTTAGATTTTGAAGAATTGGGATTGATTGCTGGGATTGTGATCCCTCCAAAGTTTAAGGTGCCGATTTTTGCAAAATATGACGGGCTGTCTTGTCCGAAGATGCACCTGAGGTCGTATGTCAGGAAAATTCAACCTCATTCATCCGATAGAAATCTCTGGGTACACTTCTTCCAGGATAGCCTGTCCGGTACACAGCTAGATTGGTTTTACCAACTTGAGAGGTCAAAGGTGCATAGCTGGGAGGACTTGGCAGCTGCCTTTTATCGCCAGTATCAATATAACGTTGACTTAGCGCCAACCCGTACTCAGCTACAGAGTATGGGAATGGCCTCAAATGAGGGATTCAAAGAATACGCCCAGAAATGGAGCGAATTGGCTGGAAGAGTGCAGCCACCTCTTTCAGATAGGGAACTAGTTGATATGTTCTTAGGGACCCTATCTGGCTCGTTCTTCAACCATTTGATCGGGAGCTCTTCCGCAGGGTTTACTGAATTGATTCTGACTGGCAAGCGGGTGGAAGCTGGTATTAAGAGTGGGAAGATTCAAAGGGATGCCTCTGCATCTACAACTGTTAAAAAACCATTTCCAGCCAAGAAGGAGGCAGCTGTTGTGTACTCTCAAAAGGGATTGGGGAGAACTGAGCGTCGGCCGACTGTGGGGGCCGTGATGATTCAAAATTCGTCAAATGATCAGCCTCGTAACAATCAGTCCAGACCAAATCAGCAACGGGTAGAACGGCCACAATGGCAGTTCACCCGCATCAATATGACGCCTGCACAAGTTCTTCCCCACTTGTTGAAGTTGAATCTGACTGGTTTAAAGGAGGCACCGAAAAACCCTAACACCACATCTCCATACTATCATACCAATGCCAAATGTGCCTACCATTCTGATAGCGCCGGACATGACACCAACAATTGTTGGGCGCTAAAGAATAAAATTCAAGACTTGATAGACGCAAAAGAGGTTGAGTTCGACGCCCCCGAGAAGCCGAACGTAATATCCGCTCTGATGCCAAAGCATGGCCATCATGTTCATGCCGTTGAAGAAGATCTGTATGTTTCTGCTGTTGATGATCTGGTAACTCCATTACTGACAATCAAGTTGAATCTGTTGAAAGCTGGGATTTTCCCAGGATGTAAAGAAGACTGCTATTGTTGTTCCTCCCTACCAATTGACTGTCCATTGCTGAAGATAGGCATCCAAGGCCTAATGGACAACCAGCAAATTCTTTTCGAAAAGATTCCTGCTACTCCAACTCCTATCGAAGATGTTTCAATAATCACCATTTCCACCAATCTTTCTAAGGTCCCTAAAAAGCCTGTTAAGATTACATCCACTACGAAGATTGTTCCTCTGAAAATAACCATGCCTGGGCCTGTCCCCTACAAATCTGACAAATCGATACCGTGGAATTATGGTGGAGAAATCTACTACCACGGTGTTAAACAAGTTGAGATAACTGAAGAGAGCTCTGACGAAGAAAATGCCGACATTGGAAACATTGCCGGTACGAGCAAGATTACCCGAAGTGGGAGAATTTTCTCTCCAGAGATTGCCCCTCCAAAGGCAATCTTTGGACCCTCAGCTGCTGCCAAAGTTACTCCTGCACCGATAAAACTTTCTACAAGAACTTCGTTGATTGAAGAAGTTGTTACTCCTGTGGTTGTCCCTTCTACTTCTGCTGATAAGGGGAAAGGGATCCAAGATGAGCTCGCCAGGACGAGGGCTCAACCATTGGTCATCCCCGAAACCTCTAAGAAAGAAATGGAGGAGATTCTGAAAATAATTAAGAAGAGTGATTATGATGTGGTAGAGCAACTGGGGAAAACCCCCTCGAAGATCTCCATGTTAGCATTGCTGCTTTGTTCAGAGGCTCATGCCAAAGCATTGATAAGATTTCTGAAGACAGCCCATATTCCCCAGGAAACCTCAGCCGATCAATTCCAGGATTGTGTAGCCAGCCTTACTGCCGCCAACGGCCTGGGTTTCTCTGATGCTGACGTGACCCCGGAAGGAAGAAAGCACAATGATGCATTGCATGTTTCAGTTGAGTTCCTAGGAACTACTCTTGCCCATGTTTTGGTCGACACTGGTTCTTCTCTGAACGTGCTGCCTAAGAAAGCTCTGGATCGATTGGATTGTGAAGGCTTGGAGCTGAAACCAAGTAATATCATTGTCAGGGCCTTTGACGGGTCTAAAAGAATGGTGCATGGGGAGGTCGACATTCCCATCAAGGTGGGAAATGAAGTATTCCACTCAACTTTCTATGTGATGGACATCCGTCCGTCATACTCTTGCTTGCTAGGGAGACCATGGATACATAATGCTGGCTCAGTCACTTCCTCCCTACATCAGATGCTGAAATACCCTGTCAAAGGAAAGATCATAACTGTACACGGTGAAGAGGAATATATGATCAGTCACTTGAACTCCTTTCGGTATGTAGAGGTGGAGGGCGAATTCATCGAAACACCGTTCCAACACTTCGAGGAAATTGCTCCCGAGGTTGTAGTAGCAAAGGCCGTAGCTGAGGTACCCAAGCAGGTGCCCAGGATGGCATCTCTGAAAGACGCATAGGCTGCAATGAAGGAAGGAAAGAGCTCAACATGGGGTCAGTTGCCTGACTTTCCTCACAAAACAGACAAGTTTGGGTTGGGATTTACCGCTGCGGGGCAAAAAGCTATGCGTCGTTCAAAAATTGAAAGGACACCCATCAAGATTTCTCCCCATGGGATCAATGCTTTGGAAGACAAAGACGAAGAGGGTAACATTGAAGACTGGATCTTCCCAACCATCGGAGGGGGATTACACAACTGGGAGGCGAAAGACTTCGTCCCCATTACATTCATTAATCAGTAACTTATCTTTCGAACATTTCCTGTTGGTCTGTAATAATTACTTTTAAACAATCTGCACACTACTTTTTCACCTCATGCCTTGCCCGGGGCATGTAGGTCCATTTGTAAGGGTTTTGATTCTCTTCATATTCATATGCCATGTTTAACGAATCATTGGACGTTTTTCATTTATAAACTGTTGTGTTCATTTTCTTTCCTTTTGCATTTTTATTTGTTTAAGGATGGCTATCCCTTACACACACCCACACTCACAAATGCAGGTACCCATCCACTCTGGATTCTATGGGTGACTATTCTGCTATGTCCTTCAATAACTCTGAAGATTTGGTCAATCAGGCTGAGTATGAAGATGACGAAGATTGTGAAATACCAGGAGAGCTAGCCAGACTTCTACAACAAGAAGAGAGGGCCATCTTGCCTCATGAAGAGTTGTTGGAAACAGTCAACTTAGGAATAGAGGAAGACCGGAAGGAAGTACAAGTGGGTGCCAATCTGGAACCAAGTGTCAAGGAGCGCTTAATACAGTTGTTGAGTGAATACGTTGAAATCTTCGCCTGGTCTTATGAAGACATGTCGGGTTTAGACATAGATATCATGGTTCACCGTCTCCCTACAAGAGAGGATTGTCCACCAATCAAGCAAAAAGTCCGCCTAATGAGGCCCGACATGTCTGAGAAGATTAAAGCGGAAGTAATGAAGCAATTCAACGCTGACTTTCTGGCTGTTACATCCTATCCACAATGCGTTGCTAACATTGTGCGAGTTCCAAAAAAAGACGGCAAGGTCAAAATGTGTGTGGACTACCGGGATTTGAACAGGGCTAGCCCTAAAGATGATTTTCCACTACCGCATATCGACATTTTGACTGACAACACAGCTCAGCACAAGGTGTTTTCCTTCATGGACGGATTCTCGGGCTACAACCAGATCAAAATGGGCCCCGAGGACATGGAGAAAACAACCTTTGTTACACAATGGGGTACCTTCTGCTACAAGGTGATGCCGTTCGGACTGAAGAACGCAGGGGACACTTATCAGCGCGCCATGGTAGCTTTGTTTCATGATATGATACATCATGAGATCGAAGTTTACGTAGACGACATGATAGCTCGATCACAAACAGAGGAGGAGCACCTTGAACATTTGCAAAAGCTGTTTGCCAGGTTGAAGGAGTACAAACTCAGGCTGAATCCAAGTAAGTGCACTTTTGGAGTTAGGTATGGTAAACTTCTAGGATTTATTGTCAACAACAAAGGCATTAAGGTCGATCCAGCAAAAGTAAAGGCTATACAAGAAATGCCTGCCCCGCGTACTGAAGAGGAGGTTAGAGGGTTCTTGGGACGCTTGAACTACATTGCCAGATTCATCTCTCATTTGACGTCTACCTGTGAGCCAATTTTCAAACTATTGAAGAAAGATCAGGTAGTCGAATGGAACGACGATTGCCAAGCTGCTTGTGACAAGATCAAGGAGTATTTGCTAGAACCCCCTATTCTGATGCCACCCGTCGAAGGAAGGCCATTGATCATGTATCTAACCGTGTTGGATAACTCAATGGGATGCGTACTGGGCCAGCATGACGAGTCTGGTCGAAAAGAGCATGCCATTTATTACCTTGGCAAAAATTTTACCGACTGTGAGACTCGCTACTCACTGCTCGAGAAAACTTGCTGCGCTTTGATATGGGCTGCTCGCCGACTAAGGCAGTATATGTTGACTCATACCACTCTGTTGATTTCCAAAATGGATCCTATCAAGTATATCTTCGAGAAGCCTGCTTTATCTGGAGGAATCGCTAGATGGCAAATGATCCTGACTGAGTATGACATCCAGTATACTACCCAAAAAGCTATAAATGGGAGTGTACTAGCTGACCATCTAGCTCATCAAGCTATCGAAGATTATCAATCCATGAGATTCGACTTCCCGGACGAGGACATCATGAGTTTGGACAACATTGAAGGTAACAGACCGTATGACGGACCTAAAAATGGATCACGATGGACCCTGTACTTTGATGGTGCTTCAAATGCACTTGGAAACGGTATCGGTGCGGTACTCATTTCCCCGGAAGGTTGCCACACACCTTTCACGGCCCGACTTTGCTTCAGCTGTACCAACAACATGGCTGAATATGAAGCTTGCATCTTTGGTCTCAAGGCTGCTATAGACTTGGGGATCAAATCTTTGACCGTATTTGGGGACTCGGCTTTGGTTATCAGTCAAATCAAAGGAGAGTGGGACACCAAACATCCTAATCTTATCCCATACAAAGAACATGTTTTGACATTACTGCCTCACTTCGAGCAAATCACCTTCGAGCATTTCCCGCGAGAAGAGAATCAGCTAGTAGATGCTCTGGCAACAATGTCCTCCATGTTTAAACTCAACTGGGATAACGAGGCTCCCCAAATCACCATCGAGCGAATGGATGAACCTGCGCATTGTCATGAGATTAATACCGAAGAAGTAGTGGAACAACCCTGGTTTCACGAAATCAAAAGGTATCTCCAGACTAGAGAATATCCCGAAGGAGCTTCCGTAAATGACAAAAAGTTCCTAAGGAGATTTGCTGCCAAGTTCTTCCTGAGCAACGTAATCCTCTATAAATGCAGCCATGATTGTGTTTTACTTTGTTGTATGGACAAAGTTGAAGCAGAGTTAATCATGACTGAGATACACAGCGGTACATTTGGCATCCACTTGAGCGGGCATACAATGGCTAAGAAGATTCTAAGGGCAGGCTATTACTGGTCTACTATGGAAGCTGATTGCCATCAACATTCCCGTACTTGCCACAAATGTCAAGTCTATGCTGACAAGATTCATATTCCTCCTGTTCCTCTCAACGTTCTGACAGCTCCTTGGCCATTTGCAATGTGGGGCATCGACATGATTGGAGAGATCAAGCCCACAGCGTCCAATGGACACCGCTTCATCCTGGTCGCCATTGACTATTTTACCAAATGGGTCGAAGCAGCTTCCTTCGCCTCTGTTACAAAGAATGTGGTTTCCCGCTTCATCAAGCAGAACCTCATATGCCAGTATGGTGTCCCCGACAGGATCATCACAGACAACGGTACAAATCTGAATAATACTATGATCACCGCCCTATGCGAACAATTCAAGATTTATCATCACAATTCATCTCCCTATCGGCCGAAGATGAACGGTGCTGTTGAAGCTGCGAACAAAAACATTAAGAAGATCATTTAGAAAATGACAGTCACCTACAAGGACTGGCATGAGATGTTACCGTTTGCTCTGCATGGATACCGTACCACGACACGCACTTCGACAGGGGCAACCCCATTTTCTTTGGTATATGGCATGGAAGCTGTCCTGCCCATGGAAGTTCAGATTCCTTCTTTAAGGATTATGAAGGACTCTGGTTTGAGTGAAGACGATTGGATTCAGACCCGACTTGATCAACTCAATTTGATCGACGAGAAGCGACTCACTGCTGTTTGCCATGGCCAGACGTACCAAAAATGGATGATCAAGACTTTCAACAAAAAAGTCAGACGTCAAGTATATCAAGTCGGAGATCTCGTAATCAAGCGGATTATGTTGCCGCAAAGTGATCCCAGGGGAAAATGGACTCCTACTTACGAAGGACCATTTGTGATTAAGAGCATCTTTTCTGGTGGTGCAATGATTCTGACCACCATGGACGGCGACAATTTGCCGCACCCTGCGAATGTAGACATAGTCAAAAGATACTACGCATGAAACAACCCGACAAGTCGAAAACTCGAAAGGGAGACTTGGGAAAAAATGGGCATCCCGGTGAACCGAAAACCCGAAAGGGCGGTTCAGGCAAAAATTAGGGATAAAACAAAAAAATCTGTACACCCGGCAAGTTGAAAACCCGAAAGGGCGGCTTGGGCAAAAAAGGGTTTCCCGGTGGATCGAAAACCCGAAAGGGCAATTCAGGCAAAAGTTAGGGAATTAAAGCGTATGACTATGTCTCGTCGGATCACTTTAAGGACAATCTCTTCATCAACCAGCTCCAAGCTTCTAATCAATCCAGTCATCGGCGGGCGAAGCATTGAATGGACAGATATTCAGAGTTGTGAAGGCTATAGTAGAATGGGGATCCCATGGAATTGTTTCACTTAGCCGTCTTTCTTTTGTATAAATTTTTAAATTTTTACGACAACATCCTCTTACTAGGATGCCTATCTCCTTTGTACAAAGATACTCATAAAAAATTTAATACAAATACTTTTCCAAATACAGAAATTTGCTTTGTCGTCCTTTTTCTCTTTTGCACTTATGTTTTATTTGAGAAACGTCCAGTGTTTTGTTAAATAGGCATATGCATTTGAACATAATCATTCTCTTACAAATCAAGAAAGATTATTGCAGATAGTTTAAGGGTACAGATAGATATCTTGATGCCCTTTCAGAAGGAATCCCTAGCAGAATTAAACTCCAAATTCCTCAACAAGGTCAAAATCCAGAACTTAATCCCCCAAACAGAATTAAACTTCAGGATCTCCAACAGAACATAAGCTTTTTCCAAAACTGATTTCCCCCAGCCAGAGAGCCTTCTAGAACTCAATTCCCCTCAGAGTTAAGTTTCAGTATCCCCAGTGGAGCCTTAAAAATCTGAAAATCCTATCCCCAGCGGAGCTAAAACTTCCAACTATCAATCTCCAGTGGAACCAAACTAATGAACCTTCTCCCCACAGAGATACTTCCCACCAGACTGAAGATTCTCAGTCTTACTTCTCCAGCATAAGTCTACCAGGTTCTGGACTCCCCAGTAGAGATCATCAGAATTCTCTTGCCCCGCAAGTCACTAAGGAGTTCCAATCCCCAGCAGTGGTCCTAAGATCCCTCAACAATTGAAGATCCTGTTCCCCGGACAGTCAGAAGTCAACAAGGATGTCTCATCTTCAGCAACCAAAGATTCCTGCGATCCCCTGCAGCAGTCAATGATTCACTTTCCCCGGCAACGATCAAGATTCTTTCATCTCCGACTATCCAGGATTCATCCATCCTCAGCAAGACGGCTCATCAACTTACATGCGCATTCATTACATTCATATATCATAAACATTGATATAACATATACATTGCATCATACATATCATGCGACATAACTTTGTGTTTTAGCTAACATTTCATCCTTTTCAGGATAAGATTAAAAGGCTATCATTAACAATTATTCAGATACAATATGGATACACCCCAGACACGGCGGTCATTCTATTACTCATTCAGAATTTCAAGTCAGATACAGTACAGATACACCCCAGACACGGCGGTCATTCTACTACTCATTCAGACTACAGCAATCAGATACAGACTAGATACGCTCCAGACACGGCAGCCATTCTATCTTTCATTCAGATTCACTTATCCACCTCAAGGTTCAATGCATTCCAAGCACGGATACCATTCTGACCCTTACAACAGCAGTTTGATTCTCCCCAGTGCATTAGCCACGGAAGTCATTCTGTCATTTATTTAGATCCCAGTTATAGTTTCAGATACACTCCAGACACAGAAGTCATTCTATTACTCATACGGATCTCAATCCCAGTTACAGTTTCAGATACACTCCAGACACGGAAGTCATTATGCTACTCATACAAATCTCAACTTCAGATACAATCCAGATACGCTCCAGACACGGTTGCCATTCTGTCACTCATTCAGAATTTGTCCCCAGCATGCAATTGCTCCATGAACAGATGTTTCTCTGTTATCCAGATAAAATACAGATACACTCCAGACACGGTAGTCATTCTGATATTCATTCTACATTCAAACACAGTTACAGCTCAAATACTCCCCAAATACGAAGGCCATTCTTTTGCTCATCCAAACTCAGTCTCCAGATATAAGTTCAAATGCATTCCAGACACGGATACCATTTTGATCCTCATTTTTCTGATCCATCACATTGCAGTTCAACAAACATTCCAGATGACATCCTTAAGCCCATCTCCAGATGGCATCTTTAAGCCCATCTCCAAATGGCATCTTTAAGCCCATTCCCGCATCCATGCTTCGACGAGTGCAAATTTAAGGGCACTCTAGTGTCCAATCTCCTTTTACCTTCGAGACGCGAAAGGCAAACTTGCCAATCTAACTCTTCAGGTGCAAGAAGATTGAACAGGGGCAATTGTTGTACCCCAAAATTTTCCCTCTCACTTCATCAACATTTTCTCACCACAAGACTCTTGGAGCTCAAGATCAAGTTAGGGTTTGCTCTACTCAAGACTCCTTCTTGCACTGTTGACCCAAATTAGGGTTTGAGTTTGCACAAAGATGTTTTGACCTAAAATGCCCAAAGTTACTTTCATGCTTCATGTTGGACTCATAAGTTTATCCATGCCAAGTTTCAAGCCTTGACTCCAATCTTTGCCCAGTCAATTGGACAGTTGACCTAGAAATCAACTGTATTAGGGAAAAAGTCAACTGTGGCCAATTGACAGTCAAACTTCATGATTTTTGACCCACATTAACATTTTGAACTCATATGAACTATTTGGTCAAGTTTGGATCATAATTCCACAAGAAATTTGATCAGATCACCAAAAGGGCAAAATGGTCATTTTTAGGGTTTTTGACTACACAAAGGCAATTTTTGACTGTTTGACCTAACCAATGGCAAACCAAGTTCACATATGGACTCAAGGACTCAATGGTATTGTCTTGACACATTCAACAAGTTCAAAAGATCCCAAATGCATAGGATTGACAGATGAATTTTCCAGTCAACTGATCAAAATTTGACTGTATACTGAAAAGTCAAACTTTGACTTTTTGGTCAAAATCAAGTGCCAAGATTCATTTTTCATTAAAACATGTCAAATTATGAAACTTGTTCATCAAGAAACCCAAAATTGCAAATTAGGGTTTAAAATGAGAAAATTTCATAACTTAGAATTTTTCTAAGTTGTGAAACTTCCTTATTTTTTCCTAACTTTGTCCCATTTTTTCATCAAGATGCAAATGGATTCAAGCAAAACTCAAAACATGAAAGTTGTAGTACATTACAAAATCTACAACTTTGATTCACAAAGTTTTCTCAAAGGAAGCTTGTAGCTCAAGTTATGATTTTTGGAACAAGGGTGCAAAACATTCTTAACTTAGAGAAATTTTGACCTATTCTAGGCAGGATTTTTGTCCAACTTCATGGCCATTTTTCACATGCTTCCACTTGGAGTTTCAATTTTCATTACAAAGATGGATTGTAGCACACATTCCCAGATTTCCAAATTGTTCAAGAACTCATCAAACACCCTTGTGGTTAGGGAGAATCGAATTTGCAAAGTTGGGCAAAATTCACTTTTGTTCATAACCAAAGGCATGTTCATACAAGTCTCATTTTCAAATCAGCATGCTTGGAACTTGTTTGCAGGCCTCTAAACCAAGTTTGCACTCCATAATTAAATGCCTAACCCTTGTGTTCAAGCTTTGTTTTGTGCATTTAGTCATTACACAAATAACTAATCCATAATTAGAAAAAGCAACTTTGCCATTTTTGTAAAGTAGTGCTTTATGTCAAATTCAAAATCCAAGAGGCATGGGCCAGATCTTTGAGGCTAGCATTTATACACAAATAACTCTGATCAAGAACAAGAGGTGCAACATAGATAGAGAGGATATACATGCCTGCATAAGGACTTGATCTTACGTACTTCAAAAACAAGCAAGATTGCAAAACAACTCCAATCTCTCATTCCTGTAAACACCAACCTAAGCAAACTTTGCAAACATCTTTCACACTCCCTAACTGACCTAAAACACGATTCCTTCATCCTCAATCCATCCTCATATCCAAAATCATAGTTTTTCTGCAAAACAGAGTGCCTGCTGCAGATTGACTTCCACAATCCATTCCACTCGTGCATTTTGACTAAAACCAGTTCAAACACATTCTATATTATCCATACAAACTATCCCAAGCATTAAATCCAAGCTGTAACATCCTCAACATCGTTTGCCATTTTTGCTTTCAAGCTGTGCAGGTGGACTTCCATAGCACGATATAGGCAGTTTCAGAGCAAGCCAAGCATAGGAGAAGCATCCTTGGACTTCAGGCAAGTTGTACCAAAGCTCAAACTCCATTGAAGATACCTCCATTACTGTACATAACTCAAGCTGAAACAGGTAAAAATATGAACTTCTATCTCTCTATCCAGGCATGATTAGACTTAGGTTTGTGAATGAAACATGTTCTCCTCATAGCCCTGAAGCCATCCATATACTTACTTTTCATTTATATTGAGTATGCTGTGAGAATTTTGGCCATGAACATTGGAGAAAATTTAGGTCAGAAATTGGGGATGAAGAAATTCTCCCTCGTTTCTTAGAGTTAGGTCAAGTTTTTTATATGTATGAATTCGTCTCTTCATGCTCTATAATGTTTGTGTTATGAGTTTTTGTTAAAAGTCAAAGAATCAGGAGATGATGATTGCATAAGAGGCGCGCGCAATTTCTGTTTGAATGGAGCTGGAGGTTGAAGACAAAGCTGGCTTGGGCTGGGCCTGAGTCAGCATGCTGTTCACACCCCTTTTTTCCATTTGCACCCCCCTGGCCCATTGTGTGAAATATCCATTATTTTTGACTTTTTATTTTTTCTTCTGACTTGATATTTTTTGTCAAAACATAAAAAACATTAAAAATATTTTTCCACCCATTTTTGCATTTATTTGGCATTTATTTGTTTTATTTAGCATATATATATAAACAAATCTATTTCCTTTTTATTTAAAACACTAAATAATACAAAAACATATTTATTTTCAGTTATTATTTTTCATTTACCTTTTGAAAACATTTTCTAAAAATATACTTTTTTGTAAATAATTAATATTTTATTTTGGTATATATTTAGTATATTTAATATATAATATAAATACTTGTATATTTTATTAGATATTTAGGACAAAAATATAGAAATAATACATTTTTATTTTTATTAATATATGACACTAAAAAATACTCTTTTTTACAATATACTTCTTTTTTTATTTTTTGTATATAATTAAAAAATATTGTATATAATTAATAAATAAATATTATTTATTTAGAAAACTAGGGTTTTGCCCTAAACCATAAAAATATTCAAAAATTGACTTTTTTATTTTTGTTTATATTTCACATTGAAAAATACTTTCTCATACATAAAAAATCCTTTTTGTGCATAATACATTTTGCATATTTATTATATTTGTTTAAATATTGTACAATTTAATATTTGTCTATTCAATATGGATGTAATAGCTTTAGATTTAATTTCTTGCCAAATATCCCCCCATTCAAACATTTGTACCCCCATCCCTATAATCATGTTGTAATAATTTAGGACTTTAAATTTCCGCATTTAAAAGCTTTCAAATTATGCCATGATAGACTTAGGGTTTGTATGCAAATCAACCAACAAATAGCTTGACTAATACAAAGACAAAAAAGTTTGAAAATGGACAACACCAATCACACTTGCACCCTTAGGGTTACTCCACTTGTTGCCTTCAAAAATAGGCCATGTTGCATGTTGAGTGTCTTTGGCAAAAACAAAACAAATCAAATGATCATAGTCCCTCGATGACGCTTTCTCAAGTTGCCTAAAAAATGATCAAGTCCCTTGAAGGAAAAATTGCCAAAGACACTTGGCACTATTGCATTCATGGTCTAAACGATGACCCGCGCCCGTCCCATTAACACAAGATTGTCCACCAAATACAATGGTAGAACAATACTGTTAAAATGGTTAAAACATAGGAAAGATCTTTGGGAAATTTAGGGTAGACAACTCTTAGTTACTTGATCAAACTTGCAAAATACACTTGCCTACTTTCAAAACACACTCCACAACACAACTTTCAAAACAACTTTCAAAACATTGAAAACTTTTCAAAAGACAAATACACCTTTGTATACATTCAAACATGGATCATTACAAAGGTTGCCACAACAAATGGCCTCTTTCAAAAACATCTTTCAAACTCACACACAAAGCACCATTTCAAACAATTGAAAGCACCATTTCAAACAATTGAAAATGCAAGGCAAGTGATCTAAACAAGTAACTAAGAGCCCATGGATAACCATGGATAAAAAGGGTGCTAATACCTTCCCTTTCTATAATCTACTCCCCGAACCCAAGAAAACATCTCAAAGGTTTTTCCTGTGCTTTTTAACCTTTCCTTAGGATAAAATAAAAAGTCGGTGGCGACTCTTGCTAAACCGAAACATTTGCAAAAACAAACGCAAACCTCAAGTCAGTTCTCCCACCGTATCACATAATGATTAGAAGTAGTAGAAAGGGGGGAGTAGGAGTTTTAAGCCCATTAAGACATAATGAGAATTATAGGATTAATATATTAGTTATTTAGAATTAATAAAAAAAAGAAGTAGCAGTAAGAAGAGAAGGAAATAAGGGTTGGAAGAGAACGTGAAAATTGCAGAAAAGAAGAAAAAGAGCCAGAACAAAATTCAATCGAAAAAGTTATAGAGAAACCTTCAATCCAAGGTAAGGGTGGGGTTCTGACTCTATAATAGGGTTTATGATGAGTAGTATGTGGGATTGGATTTGAAAATTTGTTTTGTTTATGATTGAAATATATACATTGTTGTTTGATGATGATTAATGATTTAGATATGAATAATGATGCCTTAATGTTGTATAATTAATGTAGAAACATAGAATTATTATAATTGATTATTACCTATAATTAGAGGATGTTTTTAGGGCCTAAGGATGGGAAATCACAGTGAAAGCAGAGTGAAATCGCAAAAAATATTCATGACAGGTCAATATGAGTCGGCCTCAAAGGCCATGCGTCGACACATGCAGGTTTTAAGACTTGGGATGAGTAGATACATAGGATCATGCATCGACACATGCAGTGTTTCAGACTCAGTATGAGTCGACATAAAGGGATTATGCATCGACTCATGCAAGATTTCAACCCAGTACGCATCGACTCAAAGAAGTATGCAACGACTCATGCAGTTTAAATTTTGACAGATTCTTCCAAAGGCTGTAACTTGTGTTTCCGGACTCCGTTTGAGGTGCCATTTGAAGTGTTGGATAGCCAACGCGATTAAATTCATTCATAAGGATTAAAATGAAGGATAAGAAGAATAATGCTATTACCCAAATTAGGATAGAGTTAGTTTCCCGTGTTAAATCACTATGATGGTTTTGTGAAGTATGATGAGGATAAGACGATCTTAGATTATTACTTGGTTCATGACAGTAAGATTAATAATAATAATGATGTAGTATTACAGTATAATAATATGTAGAAGTTTGGTAGTTAGAGATAAGACTTAGATGATTAATTAATTATGGGCATTATCATGTTGTAGGCCTATGGCCAACGTTAAGGGATTGTCGATCTACCGTTGTATTGCTGTTATAGTTGAGTTTCTATGAATTATGTTGATGAATTATGTTGATGAATTATGTTGATGAATTATGTTGATGAATGATGAATGATGTTGATGAATGATGTTGAGATGCCTCTAATAATTGGCAGCTATTAAGATGTAGGATTTCTGGCCAAAGATGATGTTGTGATGTTGTTAATTATGTTTGTTGTTACTACATTCATAATTGTGTCACATACATTGCATATCAAGATGGAGCTGATGCTCGTTAAGATGGCCTGCATTGGCGAATATTAAGATTAAGGCTTATGCCTTGTTGATGCCTCTATTTATTGGTAATTATTTTGAGATGGGAGTTCTGCTCCAATGGTACCACATGTATTTGCATAGTATTGAGTTGCATTTTATGATTGCATAAAGAAGTTATGTATTGATGCGATAAATGTGTATATTGTTGGTATTTTGTTGCGATTATTGTTGTTTATGAGATGTGAAGTGGTGTTATTATATGAGTTGATCTAACATATTATTTATCATATGTTTTATTATATTGTCAGATATCTCACCCCTTCTGTTTGAATGTTACCCTTATGTTGGTAACGTGTAGGTAATCTAGAGTGAAGGTGGGTTACCTTCAGTAGTTCGATTCAGTGTCATTGCTCTGATACGTAACACTCGGGAGGATGAACGCTTGTTGCTTTTAATTATTGATTATTTCAGTTGTTGAACATTAATTTGATTATTTCTAAGTATGTGTTATTTTGAAGTTGATATAATGTTGGACAAAGATGTTACTATGATTCCACTGTGTAGATGTTCAAGTTGTTGAATTAAGAGATTAAATTATTTTGCTGATGGTTCATCCGAAGTTTTAAAGTGTTATTGTATCCACATTGAATGCAATATGTTTTTAAGTTGAATTTGTGGCATCCTGATTCAGTTTTATAAATTTTAAAACTCTGATTTACAATTATAATTGCCAGGTAGAATTGGGGTGTTACAAATATCATAGCACCGCCAGAAAATATTTTCTTGATTATAAATAGCCCTTTGTAGGTGGGAGTCCATTTTCCCTTGGGATCACCTTGCAGTAGAATGACGCGCTTTATTACCAAGTCACCAACCTGATATACCTGATGTTTGATCTTTTTGTTGAATGCTTTGGTCATACGCTTCTGATACATCTAACAGCGACAGACAGTCACGGTCCTTTTCTCATCAATTAGATTTAACTTATCCAACCTGGTCTGAATCCACTCGTCTTCATCTAATTCTGCATCTTTCATAATTCTCAGAGAAGGAATCTGAACTTTGATGGGTAGAACGACTTCTATACCATAAACCAAAGAGAATATGGTTTCCCTAATTGATGTTCAAGCTGAAGTGTGATAATTGTGAAGAGAAAACAGTAACATCACATGCCAGTCTTTGTGTTCTTATTGGCGGCTTCCACTACGCCATTCATCTTTGGTCGATATGGAGAAGAGTTGTGGTACTTGATCTTGAATTGCGTGCAAAGTTTAGTGATCATAGTGTTGTTGAGATTAGTACCATTGTCTATGATAATCCTCTCTAGGATTCCATACCGACAGATAATGTTATGCCTAATGAACTGTGCCATGATGTTCTTGGTAACAAAGGCGTACGAGGCTGCTTCAACCCACTTTGTGAAGTAATCAATGGCTACAAGGATGAAGTGATGTGCGTTAGCAGCGGTAGACTTAATCTCTCAAATCATATCAATGCCCCATATCACAAATGGCCAAGGAGGGGTAAAGACATTCCGAGGTACTAGAGGCATGTGTACTTTAGCAGCATAGATCTGACACTTGTGACGGGTTCTTGAATGGTGGTGACAGTCGGTTTCCATAGTCGATCGATAGTAACCCACTCTCAGAATCTTCTTGGCCATAGTATGTCCGCTAGAGTGAGTACCAAATATACCTTCGTGCATATCTTCCATAATCTTTTCTGCTTTTTTCTTGTCCATACAACAAAGCAAAGTCAAATCATGATTGTGCTTGTACACAATTCCATTTCTCAAAAAGAATTTAGTCGAGAACCTTTGTAGGAACTTCTTATCATTGATAGACTCCCCCTCAGGGTACTCTTGAGTCTCAAGATACCTCTTCTTCACTTCATAAAACCAAGGTTTTTCTTCTATTCCGTCAGTGCCAACTTCATAGAAGTGTGTTGGTTCGTCCATTCTCTCATGGTAATTCTCGGAGCCTCGTTGTCTCATCTGACCTTGAACATAGATGACATTCTAGCCAATGCATATGCCAACTGATTCTCTTCTCGTGGAATGTGCTCAAAAGTGATCTCCTCAAAGTATTAGATTAAGGTTAACACATGCTCTTTATAAGGAATGATATTTGGGTGCTTCGTATTCCATTCTCCCTTAACCTGACTCATTACCAGGGCTGAGTCCCCATATGCATTCAAAAACTTGATTCTTAGGTCAATAGCTGCTTTAATACCCATGATGCACGCTTCGTATTCCACCATGTTGTTTGTACAATCAAAGCATAATTTGGCGGTAAAGGGTGAATGGCAACCCTGAGGAGAGATAATTACAACACCAATTTTGTTGCCAAGTGCATTAGAGGCTCCGTCGAAAACCATAGTCTATCGGGATCCTGGCTCAGGGACTTCATACGCTCCAGGTTCTTCATAATCTGTAACTAGCATAATGTTCTCGTCCGAGAATTTGAAATTCATAGACTGATAGTCATCTACAGCTTGATGCGCCAAATGATCTTCCAGTACACTTCCTTTGATTGCTTTCTGAGTGGTGTACTGAATGTCATATTGTGTTAAGACCATTTGCCATCTGGCTATCCTTCCGGAGAGAGATGGCTTCTCAAAGATGTATTTGATTGGATCCATTTTAGAAATCAATAGGGTAGTATGAGTCAACATATACTCTCTTAGTCGGCGAGAAGCCCATGCCAAAGCACAACAAGTTTTCTCGAGAAGTGAGTATCTTGTTTCACAGTTGGTAAACTTTTTTCTAAGTTAGCATATTAAATGCTCTTTTTGACCAGACTCGTCATGCTGCCCAGTACACTCCCCATTGAATTTTCTAACACTGTTAGGTACATGATCATAGGTCTTCCTTCAACTGGTAGTATGATACGGTGGGAGAACTGACTAGAGGTTTTTCGTTTCGTTCGCACTTGTGCGGTTAGCAAGAGTCGCCACCGACTTTTCTTTTATCCAAAAGGAAAGGTAAAAAAGCACAGGAAAGACCTTTCGAGAATTTTCTCGGGTTCAGGGGGTAGACTATGAAAAGGGAAAGTACTAGCACCCTTTTCATCCACGGCTTTCCATGGGCTCTTAGTTACTCGTTTAGATCACTTGCTTTTGTTTGATTGTGTGCTTGTGATTTTGCTAATGGTTTGTAAACTGTTTGAGGTTGGTGGCAGTGGTTATGTAGGTTTTAGGCTTTGTGAGTTTTTGACAGTATTTTTTTTGAAGGTTCTGGCTATTTTTTGAGTTAACAGGTTGGGATCTCTTCTTGAGGTTTGGTGGCAGTTTGTGTTTTATAATATTTTCTGTGTGTTCTCTCTTGAGCCTTCTCTACTATTATATTATGTTGCTTCTTTACAGTTTATTCAAAATGGTGGGAAAACCACCAAATTTTGAATACCTTGGGCATTTTCTTCTTAGGCTCTTTTCCTTGCAGTTTTGTTTGCTAGCATTTCTGGTGTAATTATGACAGCAGGGAAGCATCCCTAAGTAACTTCTTTCCTCTTCCTCTCTTAATGACCCTAAGCCAAATATTTTTTCTGAAAAGTTTGCAATTTTAATTTGGAAAATGATGAAAAATGGCTTATTGAACAAGCCTCATCTTGCTTGTTGACTTAGTTTTATATTTTCTTCTTGTTGATGCTATTTTGTCCGCTATTGCCTATGTTGCCTCGTTCTTGCTGTTTGTATTTTGTTTGCATTTGGTATGCTGATGCTGCTGTCCGGTTTTAGGAAGCCTTGCTGCATGTTTTCCTTTTGGCCACGCTGCTGCTTGTTTGGCCCTGCTGCTTGCATACTTTCATTGGTTTAGGCAGCCTAGTTGTATTTGGATAAATTGCTTGCATTTTTATTTGGACAACTTTGCTTGCATTTTTATTTTTCTTTTTGTGAACCAAGAAGAGCAATCTTCTTGTGATTTGCAAATAGAAAAATAAAAACGTGATGAATTAAAAATATCCCTCTGATTCTAACTTGCAAACTTTAATGATGAACACATTTTTTTCTTTTGAAGATTCTTATTTATATCCAATTAACTGCTAATTATTTTTCTGTCTTTCTTTCATGTGAGTGCAAACTGGATGGTGGCAAAGCAGAGGAAGCAAGGGATTCTTTGGCAAGCATGGAAGCAATGGAAGCTTAGTCATCCTTAGGCTTAGATTTTTCCTTTGTAATTTAGATAAAAATACTCAAATAATTGTACTAATTTATTTTTTCAAATACAATAAGTTGTAAAAATTAAAGCATTTAAATAATAAATTGTATTGTAACAATTTTTGAAGTAAATGAAAAAGTTTTATGAGGTAATCTGATGTCTAATAAAATCCATTACTGTTAATAATTTATAATTCTCTTCGCATCTTCACTAATTCTTTAAGATTCCTGATTAAGATAATTGAAACTGTATTCCAATAATTCTAACTAAGATAACTTAAATTCCAATGATCATGTAATCTTGCCACTGCATTCTAAATAAACACGCATTGTGTATTCCATAAACAAACAAATGTTCATTCCATAAACCAGCAAATGCCTTATTCCATTAACCATCAAATGTCTTAACAGACGCAAATTATCTGGTTAACCTGGATCAAACAAAACATAAATGTTCCAAATGACAGTCTTAGATCCCATCTCTTGTCCCAAATAAACATGCCTTGAGAACAAACAGTAATCTTTCAGTAAACTTGAAAAAGCATGAAAACGTGTGAAAGCCAATTGGATCTTTGTGAGTTCATCTCTTCTGAGAACTGCAAGTAAAAACCCTAATTGCTGGTTTATTGCCAAAGGAGAAAATTTGTCTGATTGATTCCTGAGCCATTCTTGAATATCTGAGAAACCCTAGGGTTATGATTTCTGTGAAAAATGGGAGGGTAAATTTTGGGGTACAACAGTTGCCCCCGTTCAATCTTCTTGAACCTGAAGAGTTAGATCGGCGAGTTTTGCCGTTCGTGACTCGAAGGTAAAAGATGATTGGACATTAGAGTGCCCATAAATTTGCGCTCGACAATTTATAGTGGAGGGAATGGGCTTAAAGATGCCATTTGGAGAGGTGACATAATCTTGTCGGAGATGGGCTTGTAGATGCCATCCAAGAATGTTTGGTTGTAAATCGACAAAATAAGCATCAGAATGATGTCCGTTTTTGAAACGTACCTGAACTGTGTCTGTACTTGGAATCTGAATAAGCGATAGAATGAGTTCTGTGTCTGGAGTGTATCTGGATTGTATCTTGAATAGGAAACAGAATAACTTCCATGTCTTGGAGTGTATCTGAGTTGGGGAAAAAAATCAGAATGAGTGACAGAATGGCAACCGTGTCTGGAGCGTATCCGTACTGTATCTTGACTTCAAATTCGATTAAGTATTAGAATGACTTCCGTGTCTAGAGTGTATCTGTATTGTATCTGATTGTTGAAGTCTAAATGAGTGACAAAATGGCTTCCGTGTCTGGAGCGTATCTGGACTGTATCGGAACTTGGAATTTGATTTCCGTGTCTGGAGTGTATCTGTACTGTATCTGAAGTTGAGATTTGAATGAGTGACAGAATGGCTTCCGTGGATGAAGCGTATCTGGACTCTATCAGTGATCTGTGGATATTTTGTTACAGATAGATGTTAATCTTATCCTGAAAAGGGTAGAATGTTAGCTGAAACACGAAGTTATGTTGCATGAAATGTATGATGCAATAAATGTGTTTTATCCATATTTATGATGTAATGTATGCGCATGTAAACTGATTTACTGTATTGCTGAGGAAAATAAATCCTTGACTGCCGCCAGGGGAAATAAACCCTTGACTGGTGAGGATTCCTGCTGTGAGAATAATACCATATACTTCTTGAGGAATCTTGCTTGGGGAATCCAGAGAATTTTAATGACTTCTACTGGGGATTACTGACGGGATTCTTTGTTCTGTCGAGAAGCAATAAAAACTCTGGGGAAAAAGTTTATCCTGTAGTGAAAACTCTGGGGAAAAGCTTATTCCGCTGGGGAGTTCAGGAATTTTGGTCGTCTACCACTTTACTGGGGAGTTAACCTAGGTTGTGGAGAAACAAAAAGTTAACCGTTAACTGGTTGATTTTCAGGCTTCAAGACAATTTGTTGGGGAAACCTGGAGAAACTGGATAATTTTCGTTGTGGGTTGGAAGTTTCAGCACCGCTGGAGATTAGTAGTTGGTAGTCTCATCTCCGCTGGGGACCTGTAGTTCAAAGTTTTGGCTCCGCTGGGGAATCTTAATGACGTGCTGTAGAGATTGCTCATGGAATAGCCTAAATATGTTTTCCTAATCTTTCTACCTGTCAGTAATTACTCTTTTTCAACCATGTTTATTTGTAAACGGTAATTATGTTCAAATGCATATGTTCATTAATGAATCATTGGATGTTTTTGCAAATAAAACACAAGTGTAAAGAAAAAGGCAAATAGTTTTCTGTACTTCGAAAGAGACATCTTTTGTATTTACTTTGAATAAGTGTTTTGTACAAAGGAGACAGACATCCTAGTAAGAGGATGGTGTCGTAAAAAAAAAGAGAAAAATTTATACAAAGAAAGATGGCTAAGTGTGAAAAAATTCCATGGGGTTCCCATTCTGCTATAGCATTCGTAATTCCAAATATCTTGTCCGTTTGTTGCTTCGTCCGAAGATGATTGGATTGATCAGAAGCCTCAGAGTTTGTCTGTGAAGAGGTTTATCCTTAAATTGATCCGACGAGACATAGTCATACGCTTTAATTCCCTAACTTTTTCCTGGACCGCCCTTTCGGGTTTTCAGTCCACCGGGAAACCCTTTTTTTCCCAAGTCGCCCTTTCAGGTTTTCAACTTGCCGGGTGTACAGATTTTTTTGTTTTATCCCTAATTTTTGCCTGAACCTCCCTTTTGGGTTTTCGATTCACCTGGATGCCCTTGTTTTGCCCAGGTGTATCAACCTAACGGGTCTCTTATGCGTAGTATCTTTTGACTATGTCTGCATTCGCAGGGTGCGGCAGATCATCGCCGTCCATGGTGGTTAAGATCATCGCCCCACCAGAAAAGATGTTCTTGATCATAAATGGTCCTTCGTAGGTAGGAGTCCACTTTTCCATGGGATCACTTTGCGGCAAGATGATGCGCTTGATCACAAGATCTCCAACTTGATACACCTGGTGCCCGACTTTCTTGTTGAAAGCTTTGGTCATCCGTTTTTTATATGTCTGACCGTGGCAAACAGCAGTAAGTCTCTTCTCGTCAATTAAGTTTAACTGATCAAGCCGGGTTTGGATCCAATCGTCTTCAATCAAACCATCATCTTTCATGATTCTCAAGGAAGGAATTTGAACCTCAATAGGTAAAACATCTTCCATGCCATATACCAAGGAATAGGGTGTTTCCCCAGTTGAAGTGCGAGCCGTGGTACGGTACCCATGGAGAGCAAACGGTAACATCTCATGCCAGTCTTTGTAGGTGACTGTCATCTTTTGTATGATCTTCTTGATATTTTTGTTCGCAGCTTCGACATCACCGTTCATCTTTGGCTGATAGGGAGATGAATTATGATGTTGAATCTGGAACTGCTCGCACAAGGCGGTGATCATAGTGTTGTTAATGTTTGTACCGTTATCAGTGATGATCCTTTCGGGGATACCGTACCGACAAATGAGGTTCTTCTTTATGAAGCGGGCAACAACATTCTTTGTGACAGATGCGAAGGAAGCTGCTTCGACCCATTTTGTGAAGTAATCAATGGCCACCAAAATGAAACGGTGTCCATTGGATGTTGTAGGCTTGATCTCTCCAATCATGTCGATTCCCCACATAGCGAATGGCCAAGGAGCTGTTAAGACGTTGAGAGGAACTGGAGGTATATGTACCTTGTCCGAATAAATCTGACATTTGTGACAAGTTCTGGAATACTGATAGCAGTCAGCTTCCAATGTAGACCAGTAGTAGCCTGCCCTTAGAATCTTCTTAGCCATCGTATGACCGCTAGAGTGGGTGCCAAAGGTACCATTATGCAGTTCAGCCATGATCTGTTCAGCTTCAATCTTGTCCACACAACGAAGCAAAATGCAATCATGATTGCGCTTGTATAGGATACCATTTCTCAGGAAGAACTTAGCTGAGAATCTCCTTAAAAACTTTTTATCATTGACTGAAGCTCCTTCAGGATATTCTTGAGTTTCGAGATACCTTTTGACTTCGTAAAACCAAGGTCGGTCCACTACTTCTTTGGTATTAATCTCATGACAGTGTACGGGTTCGTCCATCCGTTCAATGGTGATCTAGGGGGCCTCGTTATCCCAATTAAGTTTAAATATGGATGACATTATAGCTAGAGCATCTGCTAGCTGATTTTCTTCTCGCGGGAAGTGCTCGAAGGTAATCTGCTCGAAATGTGGTAGCAATGTCAAGACATGTTCTTTGTAAGGGATGAGGTTGGGATGTTTAGTGTCCCACTCTCCTTTGATTTGACTGATGACCAAAGCTGAGTCCCCAAATACATCTAAGGATTTGATTCCCAAGTCTATTACAACCTTGAGTCCAAAGATACAAGCTTCATACTTGGCCATGTTGTTGGTGCCGTTGAAGCAAAGTCTAGCGGTGGAAGGAGTATGGCAACCTTCTAGAGAGATAAGTACCGCGCTGATACCGTTGCCAAGTGCATTGGAGGCACCATCAAAGTACAATGTCATAATGTCTTTGTCAGGGAAGTCGAATCTCATGGATTGGTAATCTTCGACAGCTTGATGGGCCAGATGATCGGCTAGTACACTCCCCTTTATAGCTTTTTGGGTCGTGTATTGTATATCATACTCTGTGAGGATCATTTTCCATCTAGCTATTCTTCCAGACAAAGTAGGCTTTTCAAAGATGTACTTGATCGGGTCCATCTTAGATATCAGTAAAGTGGTATGAGTCAACATATACTGCCTTAGCCGGCGAGCAGCCCATACCAAATCGCAACAAGTTTTCTCGAGCAGTGAATATCTTGTTTCACATTCGGTAAACTTTTTGCTAAGGTAATAAATGGCATGCTCTTTTCGGCCAGACTCGTCATGCTGCCCCAGTACGCACCCCATTGAATTCTCTAGGACGATCAGATACATGATTAGTGGTCTTCCTTCGACGGGTGGCATCAAGATAAGAGGTTCTAGCAAATACTCCTTGATTTTATCGAAAGCATCTTGACAGTCATCATTCCATTTAACTACCTGATCTTTGTTCAACAGCTTGAAGATTGGCTCACAGGTAGATGTTAGGTGAGAAATGAATCTTGCAATGTAATTTAGGCGTCCCAAGAAACCTCTGACCTCATTCTCAATGCGAGGAGCGGGCATTTCTTGTATAGATTTGACTTTGGCAGGATCAACCTCGATTCCTTTGTTGCTGACAATGAAACCCAAGAGTTTATCGGACCGGACTCCGAAGGTACACTTGTTAGGGTTCAATCTGAGCTTGTATTCCTTTAACCTGACAAACAACTTTTGCAAGTGGTCGAGGTGTTCTTCTTCAGTTTGTGATCGGGCTATCATGTCATCTACGTAGACTTCTATCTCATGATGTATCATATCATGAAATAAAGTTACCATGGCACGTTGATAGGTTGCCCCGGCATTCTTCAGTCCGAATGGCATCACTTTGTAGAAGAACGTACCCCACTGTGTAACAAAATTAGTTTTCTCCATGTCTTCAGGTGCCATTTTGATCTGGTTGTAACCTGAAAATCTATCCATGAAAGAAAATACCTTGTGCTGAGCCGTATTTTCAACCAAGATGTCATTGTGCGGAAGTGGAAAGTCATCTTTAGGGCTGGCCCTGTTTAAGTCTCTATAATCCACGCACATTCTCACTTTGCCGTCCTTCTTAGGCATGGACACAATGTTAGCAACCCATTATGGATAGGAAGTAACAGCAAGAAATCCAGCATTGAACTACTTCATAACTTCTGCTTTGATCTTTTCAGACATGGCGGGCCTCATGCGACGAACTTTCTGTTTAACTGGTGGACAATCTTCTCTTGTGGGGAGATGGTGTACCATGATGTCTGTATCAAGTCTCGGCATGTCTTCGTATACCAGACGAAGATCTCAACATATTCATTCAACAGCTGAATTAAGCGCTCCTTGACATTTGGCTCTAGGTTGGCACCCACTCTGACTTCTTTTCTGTCTTCCTCAGTACCCAAGTTGATTGTCTCTAACAGCTCCTCATGAGGTAGAATAGCCTTTTCTTCCTGTTGTAGCAGTCTAGCCAATTCTCTCGGCACTTCACAGTCTTCTTCACCTTCGTATTCGGCATGGTAGACCAGATCTTCATAGTCACTGAAGGTCATAGCAGAATTGTTACCCATGGAATCCGAAATGGAAGGGTACTTGCATTTATGAGTGTGGGTGTGTGTAAGGGATAGCCACCTTTAAACAAATAAAATGCAAAAAGAAAGAAAATGAACACAAAAGTTTATATGTGAAAACGTCCATGATTCATTAAATGGCATATGAAGATGAAAAATAAGAACCCTTACAAATGGACCTTTGTGCCTCGGGTAAGACACAAGGTTAAAAAAAGTACAAATTGTTTGAGAATTATTACAAACCAACAGAAATGTTTGAAAGATAAATTACTGATTTATGAAAGTAACAGGAACAAAGTCCTTTGCCTCCCAATTGCACAATCCTCCATTAATAGTAGGGAAAATCTAGTCTTCCAGGTTGCTCTCCTCTTCACCATCCTCCAAAGCATTGACTCCATGATGGGTGATCTTCACTGGTGGCCCTCCAGCCCGGGAGCGACGCACAACCTTCTGACTAGCCGAAGTGAAACCCAAGTCGAATTTATCTTCCTTGAAAGGAAAATCAGGAAGCTGCCCTCAGATTGTGCTTCCTCCTTCTTCAATCACAGCCTTAGCATCCTTTAAAGAAGACATCCTAGGCAGAGGTCTTGTATTCATTGGTACAGAAGCCACTGTCTTGGTTGCCGCAATCTCCTGAGCTACCTCCTCAAAGTGCTGAAGGGTGTTTCAATGAATTCACCATCCAATTCTACATAGCGGAAAGAATTTAGATGGCTTATCATGTATTCCTCTTCGCCATGAACAGTTACAATTTTCCCATGGATAGGGTACTTTAGCTTTTGATGCAGAGTAGAAGTGACGGCTCCAGCATGGTGAATCCAAGGTCTTCCCAACAAGCAAGAATAGGAGGGACAGATGTCCATCACATAAAATGTGGAGTTGAAGGTTTCAATTCCCACTTTGATCAGGATGTCCACCTTCCCGTGGACCATCCTTTTAGAACCATCAAAGGCTCTGAGAATGATGTTGCTGGGCTTCAAAGTTAGGCCTTCACAATCCAGCCTATCCAATGCCTTCTTTGGTAGGACGTTCAGCGATGAACCAGTGTCCACCAGAACGTGTGCTAGAGTAGTCCCTCTGCATTCTACCGAGACATTAAAAGCGTCATTATGTTTTCTCCCTTTGACTGTTAGGTCAGCTTCGGAGAATCCTAAACCGTTGTCTGCTGTTAGGCTAGCTACACATTCCTGGAACTGGTCCGTGGAGGTTTCCTTGGGCACATGGGCCGTCTTTAAGAATTTGATCAAAGCTTTAGCATGAGCTTCTGAACAAGGCAGCAGGGCCAACATAGAGATCTTTGAGGGGGTTATCCCCAGTTGCTCCACAACATCATAATCGCTTTTCTTGATTATTTTCAAAATCTCCTCCATTTCTTTTTGAGAGGTTTTAGGGATAACCAATGGCTGAGCCCTCGTCCTGACGGGCTCTTCTCGGATCCCTTTCCCTCTAACATCAGTAGTAGCAGAGGGGTTAACCACGGGGGTTGCAACTTCTTCAATAACTGGAGTTCTCGCAGATATATTTACCCGCATAGGAATGACCTTAGGAGTAGCTGAGGGTCCGAAGATTGCCTTTGGAGGGACAATCTCCGGAGAGAAAATTCTTCCACTTCAGGTGATTTTACTCGTTCTGACAATGTTTCCAATGTCGGAAGTCTCTTCATCAGAACTCTCTTCATTCGATTCAATTTGCTTAACACTGTGGTAAAAGATATCTCCCCCATAGTTCCATGGTATTGATTTGTCGGACTTGTACGGGACGGGCCCCGGTATGGTTATCTTCGAAGGTACAATCTTTGGATCGGATGTAATCTTAACAGGTCTTTTGGAGAACTTGGAAAGATTGGCGGATATGGTAATTATTGAAATATCATTGACTGGAGTCGGTGTAACAGGAGTCTTCTCAAAAAGGATCTCTTGATTATCAATTAGGCGTTGGATGCCTAACTTCAACAATGGACAGTCGGTTGGTAAGGATGAACAATGGCAGCAATCTTCTTCACAATCTAGGAAAATCCAAGCTTTCAGCAGATTCAACTTGATTATTGGTAGCGGAGTCATCAAATAATTAACAGTAGCAATAAAAAGATCTTCTTCAACAACATGGGCATTGTGGCCATGCTTTGGCATTGGAGAAAAGATTACGTTCGGCTTTTCAGGGGCGTCGAATTCCACTTCTTTAGCGTCTATTAAATCCTGAATCTTATTCTTGAGGGCCCAACAATTGTTGGTGTCGTGCCCTATAATCCCTGAATGATAAGCACACTTGGAATTCGAATGGTAGTAAGGAGAAGCTGTATTCGGATTCTTCGGGTCCTTCTTCAGACTGGCAAGGTTTAACTTCAAAAGGTGGGGTAGAACCTGGGCAGGAGTCATGTTTATCTGGGTGAATTGCCGCACAGGCCTTTCCACCCTTGCTTGGTTGGTTCTGGGTTGATTGTTTCTAGGCTGATCAACTGCAGACTTCTGAATCATTACAGCCCCACCGCTGGTCGGCGCTCAATTCTTCCTTGACCTCTTTGAGAGTAGACAGCTGAGACTTCCTTCTTTGCTGGGAAAGGCTTTTTGATGGCAGCGGAAGTAGATGTATCTTTTTGAATTTTCCCGCTCTTGATGTCGGCTTCAACTCTCTCACCAGTCAGAATCAACTCGGTGAATCCTGCATACGAACTTCTAATCAGGTGATTAAAAAAGGGGCCCGATAGTGTACCCAAGAACATATCCACAAGCTCTCTTTCAGACAATGGGGGTTATACTCGTCCCGCTAAGTCTCTCCATTTCTGGGCATACTCTTTGAATCCTTCATTTGAGACCATGCCCATACTCTGTAATTGAGTACGGGTTGGTTCCAAGTACGCATTATATTGATACTGTCTATAAAAGGCGGCTGCCAAATCTTCCCAATTATACACATCAGACCTCTCTAACTGGTAGAACCAATCTAACTGCGTCCCTGAAAGACTGTCTTGGAAGAAATGGACCCACAGATCCTTGTCAGAAGAATGCGATTGGATTTTTCTGACATAAGACCGTAGGTGCATCTTGGGACAAGACAACCCATTGTACTTAGCAAATATAGACACCTTAAACTTAGGGGGAATCACAATTCCAGAGAACAGCCCTAGATCTTCAAAGTCCATCCCAGGCACTCTCTGCACCTCCATAGCTGCCAGACGCTCTTCCAGATTCTTGTATTTGTCATCTGCAGGAGGGTACTGCTATTCAGAATAGTCTTCATCCTCCTCTTCTTCTTCTTCTTCCTCAGACTCAGTTGGTACTGCAACTCCCTTTCCTTTTCCTACCCCTTCATCAGATGTTGAGGGAAAATCCAAGACCCTTCTAGCTTGACCTTCAAATCTTCTACCCAAAGTAGCCACACTAACTCTTTTCTTTTTCTTTTTCTCCTTTTCCGTTTCCTTCTCTAACAGAGTTTTGAGCTCCTCCTGACCCTTAGCCAAAGTCATGAGTAGCTGTTGGAATTGTGCATTCTGCGCTTGTAAGTCTTTGATCGTCTGCTCAATATCCATCTTGCTGAAATAAATAGCAGAGAGATAAGGAAACCTGGTGTGAAGACCTGCTTATGCATATGATGAATGAAGATGCGATATGCAAATGATTTCAAGGAAATTTAGAAGATTTAAATTTTCCCAAACCAAAAATAACGCACGTCATATTAAATAAAACCAACTTTGAATACATCATGCCTCCTCGGGCTTACAAAGAAAGAAACTAAAATACAGCAAAATTCTCAAGACAAAAAGACTGAACGCATCCTTTTTGGAGCAATGTAAGTATTCAAATTCTTCTCTTCATGAAGCAGTTTGGTGAGCTCCAGAACCTTCTTCTCACTGGCGTAGTACTGGGTTTCAAAGGTGTCTCACTCCTCCTTCAACTGAATTTAGGCTTTCTGCAGATCTTCGAGGGAGGTAGGCATGTCTGGATGAAGAACGGTGTACGAGACGTCTCCTTCAATAACAGGCTCAATAATGACAGGAAGGATGGAAGGGTAAAGCATTAAGAGACTCTGGGCACGAGCCCGTACCAACTTAAGGTAAGGCTCGAGAGGGATAGAGTTTTTATGTCCCAAAGTCCTACTGTCCACTTTGTTCACCATTCCCCAAGCACGTGTAAACCTCTGGCGGTAACCTTGGTCTTCTTTGTCGTAGTCAAAAACCAGACCTCGGACGAGCATCTCGTAAGGGCCGTCCCTTCGGGCATACCCAAACTGCCGAAGAGCTAAACATGGGTTGTAGGTGATACCTCCCCTAATACCTAGCAGAGGTACATTAGGGAACTCACCACAGCGGTCGGTGATAGAGATATCTTCTAAGGATCTTGAGCACCAACGAATATCAGAGTGGGTGAGAGACATCATCCTTTGAGACAAAGTCAATCTTTTCTCGTTCTTTAATGCTGACTGAGGCAAGTGTGAAGTGAACCACTTAGCAAGTAGAGGTACACAACACAAAAGGGTACCTCTTTTCTTCATGGTATGGGTATGAAGACAATGCAAGATATCTCCTAGCAAGGTGGGTATGGGATTGCGAGAGAGAAAGACTTTGATAGCGTTAACGTCTATGAATTGGTCCAAGTTAGGAAACAGAACCAAACCATAAATGAGGAGAGCTAGCACTTCTTAGAAAGCTTGGAAATCCATGTCATCCCAGAATGAATGAGATTTTTCCAACAGAAACTTAGCTAAAAATCCTTTAACCCCACTTCTTGTCTCCCAATTGGTTGTGACGTCGGCCCTCTTCATGTGTAAAGCTTCGGCGATGACTTCAGATTTTGGAATCCCTTCTATACCGGTGAACGGTATCTGATTAAGCACGAGCACTCCTAAGAGCAGAGAGAACTCTTCCAATGTTGGTACCAACTGATAGTCTGGAAAAGGGAAACAATGATGTACGGGATCAAAGAACTGGAACAGTACACACATCATCTCCTCTTGGAAGTTGGATGTAGCCAAGCTGAGAAGTCGACCATACTTTTTGGTAAAAGGAGAATCCCCGGGCACTCTTGAGGCTAGCTCTTGAAGTTGAGGATGTGCTTTCACAAAGCTGATTCATATGGTGTTTCTTCGGAGAGGATTCATTTCCTACAAAACAAAAACAAAGATAAATTTCTAAATCCTTAAAATGGTTAGTGAGCATGCATATGATGTTGATGATGTTTATAATGTTTATGTACAAGCAAACATATATACACACAACAAATAGATCCCTATGTTTCAGGCTCGCATGAGTTTGTAGGTAAATACCCTCTTGAAGTTTTAGTGGGCTCAACCTGTCCTAGGAATAAAGATCGGGTTTTAAAGGATCCCAATATCACCG
Organism: Vicia faba; assembly: GCA_948472305.1. Classification (NCBI taxonomy): domain Eukaryota; kingdom Viridiplantae; phylum Streptophyta; class Magnoliopsida; order Fabales; family Fabaceae; genus Vicia; species Vicia faba. The sequence continues at coordinate 931,194,986 of OX451735.1, read as the reverse complement.
ACCTTTCTTTTTAGGCATTGTCTCAGCACAATCAATCTTTTCTTGCGCTCGAGATATCCCAAAAGTCTAGCCTCAATGAGTGTAGTATCGAGTGTCAACCAATTTTCAGCTTTACACCGAAACCGGTTACATCACTATGTCCTAATGGCCAAGTTGGTTCAATTAGGGTTCTAAGGATAATTAGTGCTTTACGACGCCACTCAGCGGCCTCGTATTCTCCTTGATTTACCACGAGGGATACCGGTACCCACAAATGCGTCACACTAATATAGCTATTATTTCAACCATATCGGTCTACGCCGTAGAGTCTCCATAATCTATTGCTATTTACCTAAAAAGGGGCCCCAAATTCGGGTAGAGGATTCAAACCCAAACAGATAGAACCAAAAGATAAATCATACAAGTCAAGCAAGATAAGCATGTAAAGGTGATCTAAAACCCTAAGGTAACCCCACTTTTTTCCCCAGCAGAGTCGCCAGTTCTATGATACGGTGGGAGAACTGACTAGAGGTTTTGTGTTTTGTTCGCACTTGTGCGGTTAGCAAGAGTCGCCGCCAACTTTTCTTTTATCCAAAAGGAAAGGTAAAAAAGCACAGGAAAGACCTTTCGAGAATTTTCTCGGGTTCAGGGGGTAGATTATGAAAAGGGAAGATACTAGCACCCTTTTCATCCATGGTTTTCCATGGGCTCTTAGTTACTCGTTTAGATCACTTGCTTTTATTTGATTGTGTGCTTGTGATTTTTCTTATGGTTTGCAAACTGTTTGAGGTTGGTGGCAGTGGTTATGCAGGTTTTAGGCTTTGTGAGTTTTTGACAGTATTTTTTTTGAAGGTTCTGGCTATTTTTTGAGTTAACAGGTTGGGATCTCTTCTTGAGGTTTGGTGGCAGTTTGTGTTTTATAATTTTTTCAGTGTGTTCTCTCTTGAACTACAGGTCCCCAGCGGAGATGAGACTACCAACTACTAATCTCCAACGGTGCTGAAACTTCCAACCCACAGCGAAAATTATCCAGTTTCTCCAGGTTTCCCCAGCAAATTGTCTTGAAGCCTGAAAATCAACCAGTTAACGGTTAACTTTTTGATTCTCCCCAACCTAGGTTAACTCCCCAGTAAAGTGGTAGACGACCAAAATTCCTGAACTCCCCAGCGGAATAAGTTTTTCCCCACAGAGTTTTCACTACAGGATAAACTTTTTCCCCATAGAGTTTTTATTACTTCTCGACAAAACAAAGACTCCCGTCAGTAATCCCCAGTAGAAGTCATTATTTCCCCCGGCGGCAGTCAAGGATTTATTTTCCTCAGCAATACAGTAAATCAGTTTACATGCGCATACATTACATCATAAACATGGATAAAACACATTTATTGCATCATACATTTCATGCAAAATAACTTCGTGTTTCAGCTAACATTCTACCCTTTTCAGGATAAGATTAACATCTATCTGTAACAAAATATCCACAGATCACTAATACAATCCAGATACGCTCCAGCCACGGAAGCCATTCTGTCACTCATTTAAATCTCAACTTCAGATATAGTACAGATACACTCCAGACACGGAAGTCATTCTGATACTTAATCAAATTCCAAGTTCCGATACAGTCCATATACGCTCCAGACACGGAAGCCCATTTGTCACTCATTCAGACTTCAACAATCAGATACAGTACAGATACACTCCAGACACGGAAGTCATTCTGATACTTAATCGAATTTGAAGTCAAGATACAGTACGGATATGCTCCAGACACGGTTTCCATTCTGTCACTCATTCTGATTTTTTTTTCCAGCTCAGATACACTCCAAGACATGGAAGTCATTATGTTGCCTATTCAAGATACAATCCAGATACACTCCAGACACGAAAGTCATTCTGTCGCTTATCTAGATTCCAAGTACAGATACAGTTCAGATACGTTTCAAAAACGGACATCATTCTGATGCTTATTTTGTCGATTTACAACCAAACATTCTTGGATGGCATCTACAAGCCCATCTCCGACAAGATTCTGTCACCTCTCCAAATGGCATCTTTAAGCCCATTCCCTCCACTATAAATTGTCGAGCACAAATTTATGGGCACTCTAATGTCCAATCATCTTTTACCTTCGAGTCACGAATGGCAAAACTCGTCGATCTAACTCTTCAGGTTCAAGAAGATTGAACAGGGGCAACTGTTGTACCCCAAAATTTGCCCTCCCATTTTTCACAGAAATCATAACCCTAGGGTTTCTCAGATATTCAAGAATGGCTCAGGAATCGATCAGACAAATTTTCTCCTTTGGCATACTTTGGGCATTTTCTTCTTAGGCTCTTTTCCTTGCAGTTTTGTTTGCTAGCACTTCTGGTGTAATTGTGACAGCAGGGCAGCATCCCTAGGTGACTTCTTTCCTCTTCCTCTCTTAATGACCCTAAGCCAAATATTTTTTCTGAAAAGTTTGCAATTTTAATTTGGAAAATGATGAAAAATGGCTTATTGAACAAGCCTCCTCTTGCTTGTTGACTTAGTTTTATATTTTCTTCTTGTTGATGCTCTTTTGTCCGCTATTGCCTATGTTGCCTCGTTCTTGCTGTTTGTATTTTTTTTGCATTTGGTATGCTGATGCTGTTGTCCGGTTTTAGGCAGCCTTGCTGCATGTTTGCCTTTTGGCCACGCTGCTGCTTGTTTGGCCCTGCTGCTTGCATACTTTCACTGGTTTGGGCAGCCTAGTTGTATTTGGATAAATTGCTTGCATTTTTATTTGGACAGCTTTGCTTGCATTTTTATTTTTATTTTTGTGAACCAAGAAGAGCAATCTTCTTGTGATTTGCAAATAGAAAAATAAAAACGTGATGAATTAAAAATAGCCCTCTGATTCTAAATTGCAAACTTTAATGATGAACACATTTTTTTCTTTTGAAGATTCTTATTTATATACAATTAACTGCTAATTATTTTTCTGTCTTTCTTTCATGTGAGTGCAAACTGGATGGTGGCAAAGCAGAGGAAGCAAGGGATTCTTTGGCAAGCATGGAAGCAATGGAAGCTTAGTCATCCTTAGGCTTATATTTTTCCTTTGTAATTTAGATAGAAATACTCAAATAATTGTACTAATTTATTTTTTCAAATACAATAAGTTGTAAAACTTAAAGCATTTAAATAATAAATTGTATTGTAATAATTTTTGAAGTAAATGAAAAAGTTTTATGAGGTAATCTGATGTCCAATAAAATCCATTACTGTTAATAATTTATAGTTCTCTTCGCATCTTCACTAATTCTTTAAGATTCCTGATTAAGATAATTGAAATTGTATTCCAATAATTCTAACCAAGATAACTTATATTCCAATGATCATGTAATCTTGCCACTGCATTCCAAATAAACATGTACTGTGTATTCCATAAACAAACAAATGTTCATTCCATAAACCAACAAATGCCTTATTCTATTAACCAGCAAATGTCTTAACAGACGCAAATTATCTAGTTAACCTGGATCAAACAAAACATGAATGTTCCAAATGGCAGTCTTAGATCCCATCTCTTGTCCCAAATAAAAATGCCTTGAGAACAAACAATAATCTTTCATTAAACATGAAAACGTGTGAAAGCCAATTGGATCTTTGTGAGTTCATCTCTTCTGAGAACTGCAAGTAAAAACCCTAATTGTTGGTTTATTGCCAAAGGAGAAAATTTGTCTGATCGATTCCTGAACCATTCTTGAATATCTGAGAAACCCTAGGGTTGTGATTTCTGTGAAAAATGGGAGGGCAAATTTTGGGGTACAACAGGTAGCATTATAATTGGAGGTTCTTGTAGGTACTCCTTGATTTTGTCAAAAGCTATCTGACAGTCGTCGTTCCACTTTACTACTTGATCTTTCTTCAGAAGCTTGAAGATTGGTTCACAAGTAGCAGTCAAGTGAGAAATGATCGGGAAATATAATTCATTCGTCCTAAGAAACCTCTGACTTCCTTCTCAGTACGGGGAGTCGACATTTCTTGAATAGCTTTAACTTTTGCGAGATTGACTTCAATACCTTTACCGCTGACGATGAAACCCAAGAGTTTATTGGATCTCACCCCAAAGGTTCAGTTGTTTGGATTCAACCTCAGCTTATACTTCTTTAGTCTTTTAAATAGTTTATGCAGATGATCAAGATGCTCTTCTTTAATCTGTTATTTTTCTATCATGTCGTCGAGGTAGACCTCTATCTCATGATGAATCATGTCATGAAATAATACTACCATGGCATAATGATAAGTTGCATCGACATTCTTCAACCCAAAAGGCATAACCTTGTAACAAAAAGTGCCCCACTGTGTAACAAATGTAGTTTTCTCCATATCTTCAGGATCCATCTTGATATGATTATAACCCTAGAATCCATCCATGAAATAGAATACCTTATGCGGAGCGGTGTTGTCGACAAGAACATTAATATGCGAAAGTGGGAAGTCATATTTGGAGCTCGTGCTGTTCAGATCCCTGTAATCTACACACATACGAACCTTGTTGTCTTTCTTAGGTACCAGAACAACATTAGAAAACCATTGAGGATAGGATGTCACAGCTAAGAAACATGTGTTAAATTGCTTCATAACCTCGGCCTTGATCTTCTCAGACATCTCAGGACGCATGTGACGAACCTTCTGCTTAATCAGAGACAACCATCTTTCATTGGTAGATGATGAACCACAATATCAGTATCGAGACCTGGCATGTCTTCATACGACCAAGCAAAGATCTCAACATTGTCATGCAACATCTGAATCAACCTGTTCTTGACACTGCTCTCTAAATTGGTGCATATCTTGACTTTTTTCGGTTTGTCTCGGTACCCAAGTTTACAACTTCGATTGGTTCTTCATGTGGTTGGATAGCCTTTTCTTATTGTATTAAGAGACTGGAAAGTTATCCCGGTATTTCAGTCTTCCTCGCTGTTGTACCACAAAATTTGCCCTCCCATATTCTTCAAGATATATCAAGAATCATCTTCAAATGGTTCAAGATTTCTCAAGGGTTGCACAGTCCAAACACCTCCTAAGCCAGTCAAAATTAGGGTTTTGTTTCTTTCAAGGAATTTGAGGTTTTCAATGGCTCAATCAAGTACCATAGGCCTATACATATTGTCAAGCATCTACATGCCAAATTTCAAGACTCACAGGGTCAAATTGCACAGTCAAAAGTCCTATTTGGTTCATAATCAACTGCAGGGGTAAAATGGTCATTTTGCAGTCAAAAGTCAGAATTTTTGGTCAACATCTTATTTTGAGCTCACAATCATCATTTGATCAAGTCTTGATCATGATTCCTCAAGCATGGCTCAAAAATCATCAAGATGCCAAAAGTTGCTATTTTTGGACAGCAGAAAAGTCAATTGTATCTTGGCCAGGGCATAACTTCTTCATGGTTCATCGGAAAAATCCCATCCAATGCTCATTTTGAAGGGGATGAAATTTCCTACAACTCATCTTCACATTCCAAGTCCAATAAATGCTCTCACAAAAAGTTATCAATTTCTACATTATAGGTCAAATTTAAAAGTCAACAAAATGGCATTTTAAGTCAAAGACCATAACTTGAGATTGGTAAATCCAAATGACATGGGACCAAAGACATTGGTTAGAGGACTTCAAGACCTTTCCAAAATGTTCAAGACCATGTTCATATGATCAAAATTGAGCAACATATGCATTGGAGAAGTTGGGAAATTTTCATGAATTTGCAAAAGTCAACTATCCTTAAAACTTCAATTTTTGACAAAAGGGCCCACTTTCTTCCACTTGATTCAGCCTTGTCATGCCACACACGTGTCCCATGATTAATTTCAAGATCAAACATTAATTTTTATATTTTATTTAATTTTTATTGATTTAATTCATTTTAAATCTATAATAATTCAAATGAAATCTAAAAATCAATGGAATAGTATCTTATGATTTGAAACAACTTTCATACATCATGTGCCAGCTAACAAATTCGTGCTAGGGCTATTTTGTGCATGAAATCTTAGATTTGCTTCAAATATGGAAAGTTTGTCAATGGTGGAAAGTGTAAACCTAATTCTCCCATACATATGGATTAAGGCCCAAACTTTGACCTAGCTTCATTCCATTATATGCACACAACCTAACCCTAATGCAAACACGTGAAAAAGCTGCTGCAAAAAGCCATAGCCATATTGAATTTTTTCAAGAAACTTGAAAACTGTTTTCTCACTTCAAGGCCAATTCAATACTTTTAATTGCTTCTAACACATTGCAGGAACTCTCAGAAACCTTTTACAAACAAAATCAAGCCTTAAAGCTCAAGAAACACGCAAGAATAGTCCCACGGTTTGTCAATTTTGTTAAGAATCGTAACTCTAAATTTATGCATCATTAACATGATTTCCTGTGTGTTTTGTGTTGCTAGCAATCATACAAAGCTTTTGGCATAGGTTAATTGGACTGAAACGCCCTGAATCCCAAATCACCATTGACAAATATTAGGTTTTCGAAGCTTTGATTTTGGGGCTTTCCCATACAGGAAAAATTAGGCTTCATAAGACCTATGGTTGAGATCGTTGCGTCCAGACGAACCTAAAGCTACCCTCGCGAACAATTTATGTTAATCCTAGACCTAATCGCTATTATTCCTTATTCTGCTTTGTGGGGGTTAAAAACCCCCGCTATCTCTTCGCCTTTTTTACAGGTTCAGCGAAGGGGATGAAGATGTGGTGTACCATGGTTGGTCCGTTCAAAAAATATGGCGCGCGTTTTGTTGTTTCCAGCATATGCGTTGTTTTTCATATATTATTTTCGTTGCTTATTATAATTACAAAAGCAGGCGCTTGGCTCAGGGATAATGAGGTGGCTGGCAACCATTGGGACCTGGGTTCAATTCCCAGGCCCCCCCAAAATTTATATATTGTTTTTCTTTACCTAATCATGTGCAGGCTTTCAAGTGATGTCCACCATGCACGTTCCAATCCTAGGCGCCATGTGTCCTCAAACGTTGATCTAATGGCCATAAGGTGCTGAACACCATGTTCCCAGTCAAAGCCAACGTGGACAATTCCAAAAAGTCAAACAGGCTTGCTGATTAATGGGCCTCAGATTTCTAAATTCACTTCCTATGGGCCCAACACCCCCCTGGTTAAATATTTTTTTCTTTTATTTTTCTTTTACTAATTTCTAACTATTATTATTATTATTATTATTTATTTAACTAACATAATTAATATTATTTTCATAATAAGTTCAGACAATTAATATTATGTAGATATTTTTATTAATTATTATTATTATTCTTATTTATTAATTTTAATTATTTTGTAAATAAATGTAAATTAATCAATTTAGTCTTTTTATTAATTAGGTTAACTTTGACTTTTTTTCACAAATATAAAATAAATTTAGAATTAGGGTTTTCTTGACTTTTAATTTATTTTTATTTTTATTTTTATTAAGACATCAAAAAACTTAAAAAATACTTTTCTTCTTTTAATTAATTAATTAATTAGTTTTAGGCTTAATGTGAATTAATTGCAAAAAAAGGACCAAATTCAATTCTTTTCACAAAAAGGGTCAAAACCCTAAGGACGTCCCGATTCAATTTCTTTGCGCGCACTTTATTATTTTGATGTATCTGCTTTGAGGATGTAATAGATAATTAGGACCTTTATCGCTTTCTTTTATTTTCCGCATTTATTTTCAAGGGTTATGTTTTTGGCGATGTAAATACCCGACGGCTTGTAATAGCGTAGATTCACTTTCCGTAATTTATTTTCCGCACTTGTTAACTGTTAAATATGCATGCAAGACTTGTCTGAAAAATAAAATCAACTCGTAGCTCACCAATAACATGTTCAAAGATAAACATAAACTGAAACTGGACACACGTGCACATGCCACTCCTAGGGTACGCCTCACTTGGTTTCCTCGAGGTGGTCATTAAGTATAGGGTGTTTTAGAGGTCGCCCTCCTGTCTAAAGATCCAGTTGCCTCGAAACGGTTGCCTCGGATAAAAAGGATCTAGGACATTAGGGTTACCGCTAAGGCGTCCTATTATTGCTTTGGTGACCACACATGTCCCTATAATCGAATTGACCCGAATAACTCCAACGACGGTGCTACCTAATTCTCAATAGTGGGATAGTACTGTCAAAAGGACTCTTACACGGCTTAATTCCTTAGAGTAGGTAGATTTCTCCTGGGTACTTGCTCTTTCAAAAAACAAAAAAACATCTTTTCGCACCTTCACTTTCAAAAAGTTTTCAAACAAATACTTCATACACTCTTGAGGACTGATACAAGAGTTACCTAGAAGTTTTCAAACTAAACTTTTTCAAAACCCACAAACACAAGAAAAGAAAAACATTTTTGAAAACATAGTAAGCAAGTACCTAAGAGCCCGTGGATAACCACGGAAAAAAAAGGGTGCTAACACTTTCCCTTTCTATAATCTACCTCCCGAACCGAGAAACATCTCAAAAAGGAATTTTGTTGTGCTTTTGTCCTTTCCTTGTTGGAGAAAATAAAAGACGATGGTGACTCTTGCTTACCGCGACATTTTGCGAACCAGCATTCCAAAACAGTCAGTTCTATTTCCACCGATCACAGAAATGGCGACTCTGCTGGGGATACTGTTTTATAAGTGAAGTGTACCTTAGGATTAGACCACTCTTATGTTTTCAATTGCTTGCTTTGTTTGCTTTAATATTGTGGGCCTGTCTTGGAGTTTCATAGATCCTAACCCGGATATGGGGGATACCTTTTAGAAGTAGCAACAAACTGTGAGGGAACTGTGTGGGGTATACCGACACGGTTGAAGCAGTTGCTACGCTGATGTGGCACTTTGGTGAGTACCGGTAACCCTTGAGTCAAGTCAAGGAGAGTACGGGGCCGCCGCATGGTGTCGTGAAGCATCAACTGACCTTAGGAACCTTACTTGACCATCCTGGCCTCTTTAGGGGTAGTGAGATGACCGACTTTGGTGCACTCTGAAGTTGGTAGATACTCGATACTACACTCATTGAGGGTTGTTTTCTTGGAATATTTTTATCGCCAGTTCAGTGGATAAATCAAAACAATGAACATAGAAAACAACCCAATGATATTGAGCTCCTTAGAACCCGGTTACTTTTGATAGGACAGGTTTTGAACCCACCAACTTCAAGAGGGTAGTACCCAAACTTCATGCAGGCCTAAACTCTAAGGGCTGTCTGGTGTGACTTGTGTTCCTTATCATGTTTTCCTTTTGTGAATGCTTGTGGTGTGCTTTTATCATAACATCATAACATCATAAAGCATCATATGCATTTACTAACCACTTCAAGGGTTCGAATCTTCATCTTTGTTCTTGTTTTGTAGGACATGGACATTATCCGCAGGAAAACAATTCAGGTCAACCTTGTAAGGATCCCTCCTCAGCTTAAAGAGCTTACATCCAGGATTCCCGAGAACTCTTCCTTCAGTGAAAGGCATGGTAGACTCCTCAGCTTGGTCAACACCAATATTGAAGAAGATATGATAAAAGTTCTCTTCCAGTTCTTTGACCCTTTGCACCACTATTTTACTTTCCCGGATTATCAATTAGTGCCTACTTTGGAAGAGTTTTCTCAGCTTCTGAAGGTTCCCATTCTCAGTCAACTACCTTAAAACGGTACGGAAAGGGAACCAAAACTTGAAGAGGTAGCTAAAGCATTACGTCTGCAACCATCTGATATCAAGGGGCATTGGGAAATCAGAAGTGGTATCAAAGGATTCTTGGCAAAATTCCTGTTTGAGAAGGCACAAGAATGTTGGAATTCCCTTGACTTACAAGCCTTTGAAGAAATTGTGGCACTCCTTGTCTATGGGTTGGTGTTGTTCCCGAATCCGGATCAGCTTATAGATATCAATGTTGTCAAGATTTTCATGTCCAGGAATCCAATACCTATGTTTCTTGGGGACATCCTCCACTCATGTTACACTCGAACCATGAGAAAAAGAGGTGTTCTCATGTGCTGCACTCCTCTCCTAGCAAGGTGGTTTATTTCGCACCTTCCACAATCAGTTTTGAAGAACGAGCGGGGTTTGAGATGGTCGCAACGGTTAATGACTCTTACACATTCTGATATACATTGGTGTTCTCGGTCCAGAGAAAATGTCACTATCATTGATCGTTGCAGAGAGTTTCCTAATGTTCCTTTACTTGGAATCAGAGGAGGCATTACTTACAACCCGTGTCTGGCTTTGAGACAGTTTTGATATGCTCGGAGGGATGGCCCTCATGACATGCTGATTCCTGACATAGTTTTTGACTTCGACAACGATGCACAAGGACTTCGCCAAAGGTTTATCAGGGCTTGGAGGATGCCTAACAGTGTAGATAGTAAGACATTGGGACACAAGAACTCCATCCCGCTTGAGCCTTATCTCAAGTGGGTACGAGCCCGCTCCCAGAAGCTTGTGATGCCATATCCTCATGTTCTCCCCGTGATCAAAGAGCCAGTTTTGGAAGGAGAGGTTCCGTACACCATTCAACATCCTGACATGCCAACGTCTTGGGAGGAAATGCAAAAAAGCTGGATCCAACTCAAGGAAGAACGGAATTCTCTTGAAACCAGTCTACATGCCAGTGAGAAGAAGGTCTTGGAGCTAACCCGCCTACTGCACGAGGAAAAGACTCTCAACACCTACATTGCTCCAAAGAGGATGTGCAGTGTCTTTTGGGATTAAGTATTTTGTAATATTTTGCCCATGAGGCATTGATGTACTGAACAGATTATTTCTTAATATAACGTGTGTTCCTTTTTTGTCTACAACGAATTTGAACTTTCGAACCCTTGAATGCATTGCATAAATAGCATATTATGATCGGTGGATCTGGAACTGACTGTTTAAAGATGGTTCGCGAAATGTCGCGGAAGCAAGAGACGCCACCGTCTTTTATTTTCTCCAAATGGAAAGGACAAAAGCACAGAAAAATTCCTTATAGAGATTGCTCTCGGTTCGGGAGGTAGGTTATAGAAAGGGAAGGTGTTAGCACCATTTCTATCCATGGTTATCCATGGGCTCTTAGATACTTGCTCATTTGTGTTTTCAAAAATGGTTTGTTTTCTTTTCAATTGTGGGTTTTTAAAAAGTTTCCTTGAAAATTCCAGTTCGACTCTTGTATCGGTCCTCAAGAGTGTTTGAAAAATTGCTTTCGAAAGCTTTTTGAAAAGGTGTCGGTGTGAAAAGTATTTTTGATTTGTTTTGAAATTAGAGCAAGTATCTAGAGTCGTCTACCTACCCTAAGGAATCCGTCTGTGTAAATGTCCTTTAAAGTAGTGCCATCCCACCATTGAGAGGTAGGTAGCACCACCGTTGGAGGTATTCGGGTCAATTCGAGGTTCGGGACATGGTGATCACCAGAGCAATAGGAAGATACCTTAGAAGCTACCCTCATGCCAGGTTCCCGGATCATGAGGACTTACTAAAACGTCTTCTACTCGACGATCACCTTTCGAAAGGCAAGGCAACAGTGAGGCGTACCCTAGGGGTGGTATGTGATTTGTGTGTCGTTTTCATTTACATTTATCTTGTTCATGTCATGGGTGATCTACGCGTTTTTTTTTTATTTTAGACATTCATTCTTGCATGCATTTTATTAGCAGTTAAAAAATTGCGAGAAATATAAAGTTCCTAAACTATTACAAAGGCGCGGGTCCACATCACCAAATTTAATTCAGGACCCGATTTGACATAAAATAAAGATGCGAGAAATATAAATGTCTGATTTACACGGCTTTGGGAGAATTACATAAAAATCATAAGAAAGGAAATAAATGCACGAATTGGAATTAAAATCGAAAGCGAGGGCGTTAGACCTTTTTAAGGAAATTGAATTGTAATTATGAAATTAATTAAATTAAAATGAAAAGAAATTATTTTTTAGTTTTTTTGTATTTATGGATTTTTATGAGAATTAAATAAAATTAAAATATTAATTAACCCTAATTCTAGTTATTTTTAATTTATTAAGAAAATATGAAAATTAAACCTAAAATTAAACCTAATTAATTAATGCAATTTGGTTTATAAAAATAAATAATTAATTATTAGTGATGAGAAAGAAAAGGTAAAAATAATCAAAACCCTAATTCTACAAATTTTAAGTTTTATTGGAAAATATTAAAGTTGATCCTAGAATAAAAACTAATTAATTAATGAGACTTTATTTACAAAAATATTAAATCAAATATTTTATTTTTTTGTCTTTTCTGGTTTTCAGTATTTTTATGTGAAATTAATTTTTTTATTGAATTAAAAGAAAATAATGGAATTAAAACAAATAATAAAATAATAAGATAAAGAAAATAGAAAGAAATACAATACCAAGGGGGGGGTTCTGCCCCAATCAGGAGGTATAATTGTAGCAATTCTGGCCCAATGACCCTTTGGCCTTGTTGACTTTTTGGCTAGCGTGTGTGTGCATTGACTGAGGCCTAGGATGTTCTTCAGATCTGAACCTTTGTATTGGTATCATGGGGCGCGTGGCACGTTTGGATCAGGGGTTGTATGGTGATCATCAGGAGGCATGCTGCATAGGAAGATGTTAGCAAGAAAAATATGGAAATAATATGGGGGACCTGGGGATCGAACCCAGGTCCCGTTGCTTACCAATGCACATGCTTGCCAACTGAGCTACTTCAACGCGCTGTATGTAAAACAAAGCATAAATAATATAAGCGAAAATTGATGTTAGTGGTTAGAAACAAAAAAAAAACGCGCGCTAGTTTCAAATCAACCAATCACAGCATGCCACAGGGTCTTCTTCTTCATTGTTCCTGAAATAAAAAAGACTTAACGGGGGTTTTGAACCCCCCCAAAATACACCCTTTTTCAAAATAGCGATTAGGCTATGGTGCTTCATAAATTAGGCGCGATAGGGTAGTTATATTCGTCCAAGCTTCCTGATTTCAACCATGGCACTGAGAAGTCTCAATTTTACAGTATATGAAAATACCCAATTTGAAAGTTTTGTAACCCTAATAATCGTCCATGGTGAAATCGCGTATGGGTGAGGAAAACTTAATTAAACAACAGGGTTAGCTTCAGAATGATAAGAGCAATACAAAACAAGCATTAGATTTGAAAATTATGGCATGAATGATCAAATGCGATTATGCAAAAAAGATGAAACCGTTTGATAGCTAGGTACCAATTCTTGAGGCTATGGACGTGGAAAGGTATTCAGTTAGCTTCAGTAATGTCTTGGCAAGCTAATGGGATCAATCTTTTTCTCTGAATCGTCCTCCAAGGCCACTTTCAATTTTTGACTTTTTTGATAAAAACTCCAACTTTGTTCTTGAGAATAGGCGCAGCTTAGGGATCATGAGCACTAGGGTTTGCATGAATATAAGTATTGGAATGATTAGGGTTGAGTTTTTGGTCCAAAGAATCCTTGCATTGATGGAATGAATTTTGATTTTCATGGCATATATTTTTCAATCTTTTCATGCATATTTGATAACAATCATATCCAATTACCATTGATTCTTTCTATATCTGATCATGCACGAATCTTGAGTGTATTTCATACATAAAAAGATGTAAAAAACTTCCTTTTGTATTTTTCACATATTTTAATTAATTAAATGAATTATTAGCAATTAAAAATTCAAATAAATAAAATAAAAATGATGAATAACTTCCCTTTGGGCCAAATGGTCGTGCACATGCTTTGGATGATGAATTTTGGAAGAAAATGTGGCCCATTAGCAATTTTAAGGCATTTGAAGCAAAGTTGACTTTTCAAAATACCCAAAAATTTCCCAACTTTCACAAGGCATATATTGCTCAATTTTTAAGCTTTGCTCATGTTCCTGGACATTTTGGAAAGGTATTGAAGTCCTCTAACCAATGCCTTTGGTCCCATGTCATTTTGATTTACCAATCTCAAGTTATGGCCTTTGACTTAAAGTCCCTTTTTGTTGACTTTTGAAAATGACCTATAATGTTGAAATTGATAACTTTTTGTGAGAGCATTTCTTGGACTTGAAGTGTGAAGAGGAGTTGTAGGAAATGTCTTTCTCTTCAAAATGAGCTTTGGATGGAATTTTTCTGATAATCCATGTGGAAGTTATGCCTTGGTCAACTTACAGTTGACTTTTTCAACTGTCCAAATATGGAAACTTTTGCATCTTGAGACTTTTTGAGCCATACTTTTGAGAATCATGATCAAGCATTGATCAAATGATGTTTGTGGCTTCAAAATGAGATGTTGACCAAAAATTTGAACTTTTGACTGTCAAATGACCATTTTGCCCCTGCAGTTGACTGTAGTGCAATTAGGGTTTTTGACTGTGCAATTTTGTGTTGTAAGTCTTGAAACTTGGCATGAGGATGCTTGACCATGTTTATAGGCATGTGGGACTTGATTGGACCCTTGGAAACTTCATTTTCTTTGTCAGAACCAAAACCCTAATTTTTGACTATTAGGAGGCCCTTGAACTGTGCAACCCTTGGGGAGATTTTGAAGCATGCTCTTTGCAATTCTTGAAGAATATGGGAGGGCAAATTTTGGGGTACAACACATATCATGCATCATGTGCATAACAGGTACTCTTTTCTACAGGTTGCTTAATCTTCTTCGCTGTTTATTTCAGCAATCATCATGTCTTCTGAGCCTACTACTGAACAAGCTATCAAGGTCCTCCAGGCCCAGAACGCCCAGTTTCAAGAGTTGGTCATGAGCTTAGCCCAGGGACAACAGGAATTAAAGACTCTGCTTTTAAAGAAGAAGAAGAAGAGGACTTTGTTGTTTAACACTGGACGGAGGTTTGGGAATGCACTACAAAATGAGGCTGATCTGGCTACTTCCTCTGTAGGGAAAGACAGTCCCCAAGGGGGAAGGGTTCCTAGTCCCGTGGTCTCCGACAACGAGACAGATTACAATGATGAACAGTACCCTCTTGCTGAGGATAGGTAGAAACAGCTAGAGGACCGTCTAATTTCCATGGAGATTCAACAGGTTCCTGGTCTGGACTTTGGAGACCTAGGCTTATCTTCTGGGGTGGTAATTCCACATAAGTTCAAGGCGCCTGCTTTTGCAAAGTACGATGGAGCTTCCTGTCCCAAGCTACATCTCAGATCTTATGTAAGGAAGATCCAACCGTACACTGCTGACAAGAATTTGTGGATCCATTTCTTCTAGGATAGTCTTTTAGGGACTCAAGTCGAATGGTTCTATCAGCTAGATGGAGCCAGCATTCGAAACTGGGAGGACTTGGCTACTGCATTTTATAAGCAGTATCAGTATAATTCCGACCTCGCTCCTACGCGTACCCAACTCCAGGGTATGTCACTAGGGACGGGTGAAGGTTTTAAGGAGTATGCGCAAAAGTGGAGAGACCTGGCTAGAAGGGTGCAGCCACCTTTGACTGACCGTGAACTGGTGGACATGTTCTTGGGGACCCTGTCTGGTCGGTTCTTCAACCATCTAATTGGGAATTCTTCTGCTGGGTTTATAGATCTGATCTTGACTGGTGAAAGGATAGAAGTTGGTATCAAGTCTGGGAAGATACAAAAAGGTGCCTCCTCGAGTACTGAAAAGAAGCCCTTCAAGAAAGAATCTAGTGCTGTGTATGGTCCCAGAAGACAAAATAAACCAGAGCGCTGCCAAGCTGTCAACGCGGTGGTAATTTCAAAGCCTGCTGCTGCTCCTCAGCAATACAACCAGCCAAGGTGTGAGAGACCTAAAAGACAGTACACTCGGCTCAGTATGACCCTGTCTCAGATATTGCCACAATTACTGTCGACCAATCTGGTAACTGTCAAAGAAGCTCCGAAGGTGGTAAACACAACATCTCCAAAGTACAACCCCAACGCCCGCTGCGCTTATCACTCTGACAGCCCGAGGCATACTACGGATGATTGTTGGGCTCTGAGGAATAAGGTTCAGGACCTTATTGATGCTAAAGAAATACAATTCGAGGCGCCCGAAAGGCCCAATGTTGTGACTGCTCCCAGGCCCCAGCATGGAGTGAATGCTGTGGAAGAAGACTTGTATGTAGCCTCTGTGGATGAGATTGTTACTCCGTTGTTGACCGTCAAGAGGAACCTGTTGCTGGCCAGTTTATTTCCGGGATGTAGTAAAGGTTGCCGTCTATGTTCTGTTTGACCTGCTGGTTGTCCTTTGTTGAAGTCAGGCGTCCAAAACCTGATGGATAACAAAGAGATCTTGTTCAAGGAGGTTGATGTTCCTGCTATCCCTACTGAAGAAGTGTCCATTGTTACTATTTTCAACAATTCTCCTAAGGCTCCCTCAAAGAAGCCTGTCAAAATCATGTCTACTCAAAAGATTTCCCCTATCATCATTACTGTTCCGGGGCCCATCCCTTATACCTCTGACAAAGCTGTCCCGTGGCATTATGAGGCAGATGTTTGTGTGCTTGGAGTAAAACAAGAGTTTGATATTAGTACCGGTGTCAGCAACATCACTGGGCCTGCCAAAGTCACTCGAAGTGGTAGGCTGTTCTCACCGGATATTGCACCTCCAGCTATTCAGAGACCTATTGTCATCACACCTGTAAGTGTGCCCACTTCCCTGCCTGACCAAGTTCCTATTTCTACCCCTGCTGCCGAGTCATCTGACGCTCGGGGCAAAGGGATTGCTACTGATGTGCCTGCCCAAACGGAGGTACCAAAGACAACCAATGTTGAAGCTTCCAAGCAAGAGATGGAAGAGATTCTCCAGATTATCAAGAAGAGTGATTTCAACGTAGTTGAGCAGCTGGGGCACACCCCATCAAAGATTTCTATGCTATCACTGTTGTTGTGTTCAGAGGCCCATGCCAAGGCCCTGATTTCCTTCCTGAAGACGGCCCATATGCCACAAGAAATGTCTGCTGATCAATTTACCGATTGTGTGGCTAACTTGACTGCTGATAATGGGTTGGGTTTCTCTGACGCCGATATGACTGCCAAGGGAAATAACCATAACGACGCCCTGCATGTCTCCATTGAATGCAGGGGCACTACTCTTGCCCATGTGTTGGTAGACACCGGTTCTTCGTTGAATGTATTACCCAAGAAGGCCCTAGACAGGCTGGATTGTGAGGGTTTAGAACTCAAGCCAAGTAACATTGTTGTCCGGGCCTTTGACGGGTCCAAAAGGATGGTACATGGTGAAGTTGACATTCCAATCAGGGTTGGTTCGCAGGTCTTTGATTCAACATTCTATGTGATGGACATCCGACCGTCCTATTCTTGTTTGTTGGGTCGTCCTTGGATCCACAAGGCTGGAGCTGTGACCTCAACTCTACATCAGAAGCTTAAATAACCGGTCAGAGGGAAGATTGTTACAGTGCAGGGGGAAGAAGAGTATATGGTCAGCCACCTCAACTCGTTCCGGTATATAGAGATGGATGGGGAATTCATTGAGACCCCCTTTCAACACTTTGAAGAGGTGCCTCAGACATTGGCAGCAACAGAGACCGTGATTGATGATTCTCCTTTGAAGATGGCTTCCTTGAAGGATGCCCAGGCTGTGGTTGAGAAGGGTGAGTGTGCAAACTGGGGCCGACTTCTTGATTTCACTCCAAAGACTGACAAGTTTGGTTTGGGTTTCACTGCAGAAGCTCAGAGGGCTGTTCGTAAGGCAAGGATTGGAAGACCTCCTGTATTCATCAGCAACCCGGGGGTAAATGCTATTGAAGACGACGTGGAGGAGTCTGAATTCGACAGCTGGATCTACCCAACGACCAACGGTGGACCGAACAACTGGACTGCGAAAGACTTCAAACCTATTACTTTTGTCACTCAGTAATGAACTCCTTTGTTTTGAATTTGTAACAGACAATAATTTGAAACTTTATGGCCCGGTGTCTTACCCGGGGCACCGGGGCTTCATTTGTGAGGGCTTTTGTGTGTCACTTTCATATATCATTAATAAAAGCATTGGACATTTTTTGCATTTCAAATCTTGCGCTCCTTTTCTTTCTTTATTATATATTGCAAAACAGCTATATTTACACACACTCACCTATACAGGTTCCAATCCACTCTGGATCTCACTGGTAACGACTCTGCTACTACCAGTTAGGACTTCGAAAATCCGATCAACTTAGCCGAAGACGAAGGTGAAGATGATTGCAAAGTGCCTGGTGAGCTTGCAAGACTGTTACTCCAGGAAGAGAGGGCCATTCGGCCACATGAAGAGCCAGTGGAAACGATAAATCTGGGTACTGAGACAGACAGAAAAGAAGTCAAGATTGGTGCCAATCTGGAGTCTAGTGTGAAACAACGGTTGATTCAGATGCTGCATGACTATGTGGAAATCTTCGCCTGGTCTTATGAAGATATGCCTGGGTTGGATATCGACATTGTGGTTCATCACTTGCCTACCAAGGAAGAGTGCCCTCTGGTAAAACAGAAGGTCCGCCGTATGCGTCCAGAGATGTCCGAGAAAATCAAAGCTGAGGTTATGAAACAATTTGATGTCGGGTTTCTAGCAGTGACTTCTTACCCTCAGTGGGTTGCCAATGTGGTTCCAGTTCCGAAGAAGGATGGTAAGGTCCGAATGTGTGTTGATTCCAGGGATTTGAACAGGGCGAGCCCTAAGGATGACTTCCCTCTGCCTCACATCGACGTTCTGGTTGACAACACTGCTCAGCATAAGGTATTCTCCTTCATGGATGGTTTCTCTGGTTATAATCATATCAAGATGGCTCCTGAAGACATGGAGAAGACCACCTTTGTTACTCAGTGGGGCACCTTTTGCTACAAGGTCATGCCGTTTGGGTTGAAAAATGCTGGGGAAACCTACCAACGTGCCATGGTTGCTTTATTTCATGCCATGATCCACCATGAGATTGAAGTATACGTCGATGATATGATCGCAAGGTCTCAAACTGAGGAGGAACACCTTGACCATCTACAGAAGCTGTTTGACCGTCCGAAGTTGTACAAGCTAAGGTTGAACCCGAATAAGTGCACCTTCGGGGTAAGGTCTAGAAAACTATTGGGTTTCGTCGTAAGCAACAAAGGTATTCAAGTGGACCCTGCCAAAGTGAAAGCCATACAAGAGATGCCAGTTCCAAAGACAGAAAAAGAAGTCAGAGACTTTCTAGGACGACTGAATTATATTGCCCGATTCATCTCACATCTAACTGCTACCTGTGAACCAATCTTCAAGCTACTGAAGAAAGATCAAGTAGTACATTGGAACGATGAATGTCAGGCCGCCTTCGAAAGAATCAAAGAGTATCTCCAGGAACCACCCATTCTTATGCCACCGGTTGAAGGGAGACCTTTAATCTTATACTTGACAGTACTTGACAGCTCAATGGGATGTGTGCTGGGGCAGCATGACGAGTCTGGCCGAAAAGAGCACGCTATTTATTACCTTAGCAAAAAGTTTACCGACTGTGAGACCCGATACTCACTGCTCGAGAAAACTTGTTGCGCTTTGGTATGGGCTGCTCGCCGGCTGAGACAATATATGTTGACTCACACCACTCTATTGATTTCAAAGATGGATCCAATCAAGTACATATTCGAAAAGCCTGCCTTTTCCGGAAGAATAGCAAGATGGCAGATGATCTTGACCGAATACGACATCCAGTACAC
The DNA here is from genome assembly GCA_948472305.1 of Vicia faba. NCBI lineage: Eukaryota > Viridiplantae > Streptophyta > Magnoliopsida > Fabales > Fabaceae > Vicia > Vicia faba. The sequence goes on along the minus strand of OX451735.1, from coordinate 931,175,420 downwards.
GACTCAAAAAGCAATCAAGGGAAGTGTATTGGCAAACCATTTGGCACATCAGGCAGTGGATGACTACCAGTCCATGAACTTTGAATTTCCAGACGAGAATATCATGGTAGTGACTAATTGTGAAGTACCTGGACCGGATGAAGGACCTGAGGAAGGATCCAGATGGTCTATGCAATTTGACGGAGCTTCAAACGCTTTGGGTAACAGTATTGGCGCTGTGATCATATCCCCTAAAGGAACTCATACTCCACTTACTGCCCGGCTATGTTTCAACTGCACCAACAACATGGCGGAGTATGAAGTATGCATTATGGGTCTTCAAGCTGCAATTGACCTAAGGATCAAGTTTCTGAGTGTCTTCGGAGATTCCGCTCTCGTGATCAGCCAGATCAAAGGCGAGTGGGATACGAAACACCCAAATCTTATTCCTTACAAGGAGTATGTATTGAAGTTGATCCCCCATTTCGAGGAGATAACCTTTGAACACTTCCCAAGAGAAGAGAATCAGTTGATTATATATCTCATTATTTCCCCCTTTTTATCATTTTCAATATTAATACCATTTTTATTAATATAAAAAAGACGTAAAAATATTTTCTTTTTACTAATTAATTTATCTCTTTTTTTTCTTCTTAATTCATTAAGACAAAAAACCATTCTCTAAACAAATATTTTTTTCTTTCATGCATTGTGCATTTCAATATGGTTCTAATAGTTAGGATTTAAATTCTTGCAACCCCCTATTTGTAAATTTGTACCCCATCCCTAAAATATTGTAGTAGCGTAGGATTTTATATTTCCGCAATTTATCGCTTTTCAAATATAAATGTTAGTAATTAGGGTGTGTATTGAAAGATACGAAATCGACAAATAGATCACCCTAATCAAGACTAAAATGCATGCAATCAAACACACTTGCACACTATCACCCTTAGGGTAATCCCACTTTGTGGCCTATCGGAAAAATTGTCACGTCCCTCGAATATGGGCATTTTAGCAAAGACCCTCGAAAAAAGATCGTAGTCCCTCGATGACCCTCAATGTTGCCTTTGGTAAACGATCTAGTCCATAAATGACATTGCTAAAACGTCTCATAGGTTACCTTCTATGACTATACAAACGTCCCACGCCTGTCCCTTCACATCCAACGATGGGGATTCTTACCAAATCAATGGTAAGATAGCAACATCTAAAAGAGGAGGAAAAGAACATCTAAGACCTTTTGAGTAGGTAGATTCACTCCTAGTTGCTCGCTTGCTCACGACAAAAACATTTTTTACACCAACACTCTCATTTTGAAACATTTTTGAAAGATAACACTTTTTACGCGTTCTTATAGGGACGGGAACCATTACAAAGACACCTTTTTAAAATCACTTTCAAAAACACATTTCACAAACACATCTTTGAACTATTTTCCAAACAAACACTTTGTACACGTTCTTATAGAGACGAGAACCATTAAAAAGATGTTTTCAAAATACTTTCAAAACCCACACCATAAGCACATTCAAACAAAATCAAGTGATCTAGCAAGTAACTAAGAGCCCATGGAAAACCATGGATGAAAAGGGTGCTAACACCTTCCTTTTTCATAATCTACCCCCCGAAGCCGAGAAGTAATCTCGAAAGATCTTTCATGTGCTTTTTTACCTTTCCTTTTGGATAAAAGAAAAGTCAGTGGCGACTCTTGCCAACCGCAACATTTGCGATCAAAAATGAAAAATGACCCGAGTCAGTTCTCCCACCGTATCACACTTATCATTGGATGTGAAGGGACTGGTGTGGGTCATCATACAGTCATTGAAGGAAACATTGAAGGATACCTTGGCAATTTATCGTAAGGGTCTAAGATCGTTTATTGATGGCAACATGGAAGGGTCATTGAAGGACTACGATCTTATATTCGAGGGTCTTTGCTAAAGTATCCCACGTTTGAGGGACATGACTGTCTAATCTGAGGAACCAAGTATGGGTTACCCTAGTGGTGCAAGTTTGCAAAGTGTTTTGTTTCCATGCATTTTTGTCTTGAATTAGGGTTGTCTACTTTTTGGTTTTAAGTCTTGCCATACAAACCCTAATTACTAACAATAATATGGAAAGCGATAAATTGCGGTAATTAAATATCCTACACTATTACAATACTTGAGGGGATGGGGGATACAAATTTACAAATGGGGATGACAAGTAAATAAAATCCTAATTACTATTACAAGGCTTTGACAATTACATAAACTGTAATGCGAAATGGTAAAATGCGCGAAAATGTAAAGATGAAGAAAAAGATTTCTTTTTTAGGGTTTTTGAAGGAAAAGGTTTTGTAGTTCATTTAATTGAAGCAAAACCTAGGTCTAGGTTAAAAAAAATTTGAAAAAAGAAAACTAATTGTTTAGAAAAATGTTTTATGGTATTAATTCATACTGCAAAAATATCCAAGGTATCCATAATGATTCAAAATTGAAGCAAAAACAAGTCTCTAAACTAGGGTTTTTAGTGCCTTAGCTGACACGGGCCGTGTCAGTGGACACGGGAACCCGTGTCAGAACCTGTCCTTGGCTCCTCTGCATATTGTCCTATCCCAGCTGAAATGACACAGGCACCCATGTCAGCCCCTGTCCTGCATATTCTTGAATCGATTGAGTTGACACGGGCGGTGTCGTGTGACACGGGCACCCGTGTCAAGGCATGTCCTGCATTTTGTTAAGTTTTTTTTCAACCCAGCTGAGCTCACATGGGCCGTGTCGTGTGACATGGGCACCCGTGTCAGTCCATGGCCTAGCTTTTTGTTGAGTTTTCTTCTTTGATCTGTCTTTTTATATTTTTTGAAAGAAAAAGCAAATTATGTATGGATAAAGATGTTATAGTTTGAGAAAATTTACCCCTTGAAGCGAAAAATTTAAAACATGTACGTATGGTTCCGGCTGCAAAGTGGTGATTTATTGAGCTCCTTTGATCCTTCTTGAAGTTTCTCCAACCCTCCTTTTGTGCTAAAAATGGTTGAACCACTCCAACCAAGTCAAGTTGCAAGGTACTATTTTTAAGTTTGGAAAATGGTGATAGTGATATTACAAAAGTTGTTCTTGTGTTTGAACAACTTCTATATGATGTATATGAAGTATTTGGGTGGTTTGTTTGGGGAAAACTTGAAAGGTTTTTGAGATTCAAAGATTTGGACTTCAAAGCTCAAAGATGGAGGTTTTATGAACAGTTCTGGTTTTTTTTTAGAGTGAAGGAATTTTGAGTGCTTGTTTCTCTTTTTCTTTTTTCTTCCCCTTCTGTTACAATTGATCTCTCTATATATAGGCAAAAGGTTTGGGAGGTTGAAGTAATCAGATTTGCAAAATAGCATGTTATGGTTTAGTTGGATTGTACATGAGAGTTCGTGTTTTTTCATAGTTCCAGTGAGGCATGGCCTATTTTTTAGGAGTGCTTTGCAAGTTGTAGATGGTTTCATCTTGCTTTGATATTGTCTATGTGTAGAAGAAACCATTCATAGGCTCAAGGAGTTGACATTGTGGTTACATCCATGCTTGTCAAGAATGGCAATGGTGCCTTTATGCCACAAAATGGAAAGATCTTTTGGGCAATGGCTCAAACACTTGGATAATAGCTCAAGAGCAGGTGTAAGCATTAAATTATGATGAGATTTTCAAGTTAGAAGGCCTGCAACATGGGATTATGCATCATGGCATGAAGATTTGATCTCATGTTCATCATAAAATGACTTGTGTTTCAAGAATGGATGCACAACTTCACGCATTTAAATCTCCTAGCTCAAGTATGATAAATTTATGCTCTTGGAAGTTTTGGAAATCTTAGAACATCATCTACAACCTACATGTTTTCCACTTTTGCTAAATCAAATTGTAACTTGATGAAAATTGGCCAAGAAGTTACGATAAAAACTGACCAAAACCTATTGAAAATTTCTCTAAGTGTTAGATAAAAATGTCATGACTTCATGGACTCATATCTTCAAATCTAAGCATTTTTTGGACATCAACCCTCAATACAAAGTTATAGAATTAATCAAGATCTACAACTTTCATGTTGAAAGTTTCCTTTGAATCATCTTACACCTTGGTGAAAAAATGCCATGAAGTAATGAATTTATCATGTACAAAACACTTAGAAAAATTTCCAACTCTTGAAAATTTGACTTTTTTCATTGACTTTTGACTTTCTTTATTTCTTGATGATCAAGCTTCATATTTCTGAATGTCTTGATGAATTTTGATTTTTTTGAAATTCAATGTTGACCAAAATGTCAAAGTTTGACTTTTTGTGTATCGGTTGACTTTTCGTCAATTGATCCAAATTTCAACTATCAAACCTTTGATCCTGAGAAATGATTTGAGCCATGAAATTAGGTCAACATGTCGTGTTTGAGTCCTTGAGATTATTCTTCAAGCCATTAAGTCATGTATTAGGTCAAAAGTCAATGATCAGTCAACTTCATTTGAAACCCTAATTTGTGACCTTAGCGCTTAGGAGATGGTATGACCTAGTCAACACTTGTGCAAGCTTGAGTCATTGGAGATTTTTGGTGATAAATGTCTTGAGAAAAGAGAGGGAAAATTTTGGGGTACAACACCTACATATCCTTTTTGAGGAATCAGAGTTACCGTAGTTAGGCTCAAAAGTTTTTGTTTGTTTTGTATTATTTAATGAACAATATTGATTTCGCCTTCTGCCGCAGCTCGACCTCTGGAGACTCACGCGTCATCAAAGAAGTGAATTAACATGTTCTTTTGAAAAAGTTTGAAAGAAAGGCCCGAAGGCAGAAAATTTTTGCATTGGTTGATGTTTTTTACCTTAAAGAAGGATTTGAAAGTTTTTAGATGTTTTATGCATTTGCCGAGAAAAGAGTTTTATTCTTAATGCAAGGAAGAAAAAGAAAGAAAAACATCTAAGGGAGACTATCCTAAATCTATCCATAATGTTATCATACAATGATGGATCCTATGGTTGAGTTTTGAAATGGAAATCTCTACCATATGTTAGCATTCCTGGATCACAATCCTAGTGTCTATCTTGATTCACAGCCAAAGGATGAATCGAGAAGTCTTAAGGGCGCATAGAAAAGGTTCACAACCTAAACTTATGTCTATCTCGAATAACTACCAAAGGGTGAATCAAGAGCTCCTAAGGGAACATGCCAAAGGTTCAAAACCTAAGAAAACATGTATACTAGTATGGAAAGCAAGTAATACACAGGTTCGATAGAGCACACACAAGCCACGAGTAGTGCATACTAACTCAAGTAAAGGCCTAACCAAGATATAACCGATCGAGGTAGGTACAAAATACAGTAGGATGTTTTAGCCAAGGGGTCGTATCAACCGAGGCAAACAAGCGAGAAAGGGGATGAAGCAGGAAGCTTTAGCCAAGGGGTCATATCAACTGAGGCAAACAAGCAGGAAGGGGATAGGAAAAACAAAGAAAAATGTGATGTCCAAGGCGACTAAACCCCTAACCACGATATCGAAAATTGAGGTAGGAGATAGAAGACAATATGAACAATCAAAGAGTGTCAGCATCGCCTAATGCAAACTCCTGACAAAGTGTGGGGGGTTCGATTGTGAAACTTTTTTTCACTTGACGACTCAATAACAAGAGTAGGCATAACTCTAAAGCATCATGGTGCGTCACGAGCTAAGGATGACACATACGAAATACAGGGGTTGATTGCGAACCCTTTCTGCTCGCCTCCTTTTGAAGACTTCAATAAGGGATGAGGGAATGGATGTGAACAAAAATGTAAACACACGTGTAGAATACCTACTTCAAAGGTAGGATTTTAAACAAACACAGTTAACATCCAGAAAGCGGTTCCTGCTACAGGACTTTAAACAGCGACTTTGAGCGACCGCTCTTTATTTCCTGCTTCTCATGATACATAGAAAGCATTAAAGTGCTGAAATAAGATAAATAAGAGAAAATACCATACGAACAAAAGTTTGTAGCGTTGCGAGCGAAGCTTTGAAACCCAGAAAACTTCGAGTAAGCTTCACCAATCCAAAGAGAAATAATCATAAAACTGGATGTAAAAGATAAGTATCAAATCCTCCATGTGAAAAAAAACCACATACATCCGAATCATCATATGATAATCCTGCACGAAGATAAACAACTATACGATGCAAAATACTCTACTAATGTCTTATGGTGCGAGAAATCTCCGTTGGAAACTTGCGCAAAAATACACTGAATAAGTTAGCAATTAATAAGGCACTATAAGCATAACTCAAGCATCCATTCAAGGATCATAACCTACCATTAAACCATTTATTATGCCAAGAAAATTGAATCAAGGATACGGAATCGACAAGAATACGCTAAAATCCTAATTCTAATCATGCATCAAGCAGTAGTTTAATTAATTACTAAGCCAATAGAAAAATTATGAAAAAAAAGTATCATCAAGTCAGAAATCAACATATTAAAATCCACACAAAAGTTTAGCCAAAAATTGTACAAGAAACTTTAAAAACTAATTGCTAAAATTTTGAGAACAAGATGAGAATTAGTGTAGAACAGGGGAGTGCAAGGATGAATTTGGGTGGTGGGCAGAAGCATGCACTGAAAGCCTAATAGAAATGATCCATGGTGTTATTTTTTTTGCAAAAACGGGCCCAAGAGAGGGGTGTAAGCTGGAATCCAAGAGTGTTGTAGCAGTAAATGGAGGCGCTAAGGCCCGCTGATTGAAGCCCAGGCGGTCCAATTTTTGGCAAGTGAATTGACTGCAAAAAAACAATGAATGCAGACCTGGAGAGTAGTATGATGCGGCCCACACCAATCACAAGCACATAAAAACTATTAATACATTTCCAGTAAAACTAATTCATTAACAAAGTAAAAATACATAAACACGAAACGATGCATCTTGTGTAGGGTAATAATTTGTGACCCTTCATATTCTTATCCAAGAGAACTCATTTCTTCTCTTCCAAGCTCAGACTACACAGTGCTATTAAGCAACAATTCTGCCGCCTTCGCCGTTCTATTTCCCGACCACCTTCTCCATCGTCTTCCTCTTCCGCCATCAAACACTGAAACCTCTGGTTTCTACCACAACAAGCCTCTCCTCAGCCTTAACACTATGAATATATATCAATTTCTTCCCCGCTGATTCTAAGTCTCAAAAAAAATGTATAGATCCTAAGTCATACGATGAAATTAGATCGTTCTAACAACAGATCAAGGTTTATCATATCAAGGCTCTCATTCTAAATCGCACGGCATAACGACAAGAGAGAAGTAGAAAGATGAAGGGAAGAGTGATTCGATGCCTACCTTCCAGAGTTGCTCTGGAGGCTCTTCAAAACAATGAAGCATAGACAAGACTAGAGAAACTAAAGGTAAATCAACTTTCCTCTACTTCTTCAATTCTTGTAGTTTTTGTTGTGATTGATTTCGCTTGATGCGTTATTTACAGGTTGATGAAGAGGAGTTGATGTTGATGATTGTTGACACCACAAAAAGTTGTGGTGCAGTGTTAATACAATTCAATGAAAATGCATATCAAATTCGATGCAATAATAGTCGCAGATTGAAGCTGCAGAGATGATGAAGCAGTAGTTATTGTGATGGTTTGTTGAAATATTTGGTTATGGTGATGGAGGTGCGAGGAAGATGATGAAGTGCAGTAGTTGATGCGGATAAAAGGAGAAGAGAAAGTGCAAAGGTTCCGAAGATGGACAAATATGGAGGTGAAAGGGATGAAGATTGGAGATAGAGAAGAAGGAATATGAGAGTGAAGAGAGAGTTTTTGTGACTCTTCCTAGAATTAAAGAATGAAATCGAATCAGGTAAATTTTCTGTTTTATTGTTCTGTTAGCGTAGGATCCTTCTCAACCTTTAGATCTGAAATTTTGTTATATCCTTTAATGGTGAGATTGTAAGTGTCAGGAGTTAGTGATAGAGTTTGAAATTCTGTTATAAATTAGTTAGCTGTTTGAAATTCTGTTTTGATTTAGTTAGAGGTTAGTTTGTTATTTGATAACGAATCTGAACTGTTAATTCTAGAAGTTAGTTACAAGAATTGGAGAGCTGAGATTTGTTTGAAATTCTGTTATAAGCTGAGCAGGAAATATTCTGATATTTCTGTTAGAAAAATCGATTAGGATCCACTGGATTTGATGAAAAATGTTAGTTGCAGTTAAAAAAAAGATATGTTAGTTAAAAAAATTGGAAACTTAGTTAGTGAAATGTTACTGGAAAAGTTAGTTAGGTTTAAAAGTAGAACCTTCTAGTTTTAAAACCGCTAGTAACTTGGCCATGTGATAAAACTGTTAGTACAAAGTGTTAGTATTAGTTGTTAGGAGAATGCTACTGTTAGATCTATTAGGAATAAGTGCATGGCGATTTATTTGGTTTTTGAATGTTATTATTCTGTTTTTATTTTGGATTGTCCTAACAGCTCTTGCAAATTGGCTTCTGAATGAATCAAGTGCGGACTGTTTTATGTTGTCGGATGACTGAACTAGTTCTTTGGATGCAGGTTTATCATTTGGTCTTGACTTTGAATTGGCCGCTAAACTGTTGGTTGATTTATGCGGCCTGATTATTTCTGATTTTCCTAGTTTTTGGATATTCTTAATGCGGGTTTGTAATTGAAAACCATCGGCTGAAAATCATCAAACAATGAAGTCGCCATCGAACGCCTTTTATCCCATATGGAGGGAAAGGTAAACATCAAGAAAACATGGAAAGGGAGAAATCACGGTCTTTCGACCGAGAGATCGGGTAAGGGAGTCTGTTACGTAAAGGGAAGGTATTAGCACCCCACATGCCCGTAGTACTCTACGGTATCCACTCTTGTTGTCTAATCTAATGGGTGTGGTCAAATCCTATGTATATGGCTTAGAATTGAAAAGGGAATGCATGCAAAAGGAAGAAGAAAACAATATAGGGAAAATAAAGAGATGTGCTCGGTTAGGCCCTACCCCAATGTCTACGTATCCCTTTTAAGGAATCAGAGCAGTCTTAGTTCGGCTTACGTGTTTTGGTTGGTTTGTGTTTTTTTAATTAAGATAAACAAAGATAGTCAAGATGGCAAAACATCAAGTAAAACAATTAAACAAATGAGGTGATCAAACATCGACTAAGTAATAACAAAGTAACATGTCAAATATGGCAAGATATCAAATGATAAAACGGATGACAAAACATCACACCTAGTAATGATATTGAGAATCAAAGCAAGATAACAACAGATGCGATGGTGAAACATCGACTTCAAACAAATGTGGGATGGCAAAACATCGACCAAGAGATAACATGGCAAAGATGGTGAAACATCAATAAAACAGATAGCAAAATATCACACCTAATCAATGATATTGAGAATCAAAGCAGGATAACAACAGATGCGATGGCGAAACATCGGCTTCAAACAAATGTGCGACGGAGAAACATCGACCAGGAGATAACATGGCAAAGATGGCGAAACATCAATAAAACAGATAGAAAAATATCACACCTAACAATGATATTGAGAATCAAAGTAGGATAACAGACATGTGCGACGGCGAAACATCGGCTTCAAGATAACACAGACAAAGTAAGATTGGTTTGTATCTTTTATTCTGAAGAGGAGTTTGAATTCATTAGAGGTGTTCTTATGATTTGCCAAGAAAACAAATTTTTGTTTTAAGATGCAGAATGCAAAGAAAGATAAACAACTAAGGGAAACTAGCCTAGCACTATCCCTAGTGTTATCATACAATGGTTGACCCTAAGGTTGAGGATAAAGGAAAATCCTATCCTATGTTAGCATACATGGATTCCTATCTTAATCAGCATGTCAAAGAAAGCTTAACAAAACTATCTTATAGGGAACATGCAATGAGAGAGAAGTCGCGATCTCAATATCTAAATTGAGTGACTCATCGATCAACAATTAAAGATGAAAATCAATAAACATCCTATAGGGAACATGCAATGAGCGTGAAGTCGTGATCTCAATATCTAAATTGAGTGACTCATCGATCAACAATTAAAGATGAAAAGAAATAAACATCCTATAGGGAACATGCAATGAGAGCGAAGTCATGATCTCAATGACTAAATTGAGTGACTCATCGATCAACAAACAAAAGCAACACATAAAAATCAGACAAAAAACCAGAGGCCCTCCTGACATATATTAGCAACAGAGGTCCCATCATGCTGTCATAGATTTATGTAGAATGAAGATGGGAGAAAGGATTTGATATAATACCAAACAGATAACTATATGTAGCAGTCAAGCAAGAATAAAAGAAACCCAGAGAAACTTCAAGCAAGCTGGCATCAGTAGACAAATTAAGTCGGCAATTGCACCATCAAGATGTAAGTAAATTATCAGATATGAACAAATCCCATGGGCAAAGTATGACATTCACAATCATATATGTGTATATCCTGCATAAACCATCAAGCATGCCAAACACAAAAACAATGCCAATATAATAAATTGTGTTCCACAAATAAAGTCGAACACAAGAGCCTCAAGCCAAAAGTGGCAACTTTCTCAGAGTACCTCTCATATTCAAAAACCAAGTTAGTATTTCAAAAGGTGAAGAAGTGAGAATAATCATGGTGGCAATTACCAAATAATTAGACATCATAAGCAAGAGGAGACAAGCATATGCACAGATTAGGTCAAAAAGAAACAAAGGAATGATGCTCTTTCCTATCACCATGTTGAATTGACAATTGAGTGTCAACCAAGGATCATAAAAGCTTGAGAATAATATGAACAAGAACCATAAAGGTCAGTAGCAAACATATTTTAATCATACATGGCTAATTTAAACACAACTTTATGAACACAATAAGAAATGAAACCTACATAATGCATTAGATGGTTCAAAATATTCAAGGATGGGACATTGAGTCAAAATGGTTTGATGTTAAAATGGACAAATCAGAACCAACATGATCATTAGGTTCTCAATTATAGGCCTCACTCAAGTTCATTGGCCATCAAACAAATTGCAACAAAACATGCAAACATAATTGGGTACCTTCACTTCAAAATTACACCAAATATAGAAACAAGGATCCATAATTCAAATTAAAAAAATCTTAACATCTTGGAAGTGTTTAGAAGTCAGAATGAAAGCCCTAAGTTCATGAATTATTGGGGAGGAGGTCAAATGTAGTGCAAAGTTTAAGACTAATTGGCAAAACACCCAAACTAGACAAGTATTCAAAATCATTTGTGGAAAAATGTCAAACCAAGTCAAATAATTCAAGAAAAATGGTTTTCAAATTCCCAACACATTCATGAACCATGATCAAGACCTGAAATCCAACAAAAACCCAAGGCACAAGGGTATTGAACATGAAACTTGCACCGTAAGCAACAAAACCCTAAATTTTTACTTTTAATCCAAAATATTAATTAAATAGGATCAAAACCCAAACAAATCAAACCAAGGTCATGAAAATTATCAAGAAACCCTAAATTTCAGAAAATACATTTTTTCATATTTGTTTGAAAAAGGAAAAGCCAAGAAAGAAATTAATATTCAAACAATTAGGTAATTAACAAATATCCATATATCAAAATGATATTTACATCAACAATTTAGAAGAATGGCCAACCAAAATTATATTTAAATATTAGGACTAAAAACATACATCCCTGAATTTTTGTGATTTTTTTGGATAAAAGGAAAATATTAAAACAAAAAAACAAACAATTAATAATGATATTATTATTTAAGGGAAAGAAAATGCAAAACATAACCAAAAATCACAAAAAAGGCAAAACAAAAATATGATCAGGTTCTATAATCAAAAACAAGATTACATGTTTTTTTTTGGAATTTTTGAATTAATAGAAGTATTAAAAATAAAAAACAAACAAACAAATATTACAAATAACCTTTGAATTTAAATTTTTTATCAAAAATAAGAAAAATGATGAACCAAAGTCAGAATCAATTTTCACATTATTTTGGGAGTCTCAAATAATTTTTTTGGATTCTTTAGGTCAAAGGAACTATTAAAATAAAAATTATCTTTGATCAATTAATTAATTAAACCTAACAATTTTTGAACCAATCAAAAAAATTTCAAAAAATTATCCAAAAAATACATAAAGTCAGAAATATTATTTTGAATTTATGATAATGTTTTCAGAATTTTCCAATCATTTTTGAGCAAGAAATAAAATCATGGAAATCAATTTATAAAACAAAAATTCAAATGATCCAAAAATTTCAAACGGATCAATCATGATGTGCCACCACATCATCTTCAACCTCCGGATGGATCAAAAACGCGCGCATATCTCAGGATTAGGGCTCACTTTCAGATCAACACAACATACTCAATTTTGCATCATTTTTTATGAAATCAAAGGCAAACCAAAGCTAGCATGGCAAGGAATCCATAGCAATTCGAATCAAATCAAATCATCAATCACATTGTCCACAATCAAGCCATGAACATGAACAAAAACATTCTGCATCGCGAGTTTCAGAACATTCAAACATGCATAATTCATCAAATTAAACGCTATAAAGCTTCAGAATCATTCCATAGACTTCAAACAACATGATTATGAACTTAAATCACACGAGGCATGGCTAGAAATCAGAATTCAAAGTTGAGAATGCATACCTCTAAGGAAAAATGGATCTACTTCCTCCTTCACTCCAGTTGAAATCTAAGCCTCGATCTACGATCCTTATCACTTGGAGAAGAGAATGCAAGAAGAATTGGCCAAAACGCGCAAGGGAGATGGAAGAATCGAAGAAAAATGAAGAGCAACAAGCTATGGAGTTTCTTACTTTGATTGATGAAATGAGGCATGAACCCTTCAAACTGAAGCTTGCTTCTCAATATATAGAGCATCAAGAGGAAGGTAGGATAGGTTTTTCGCGCTGAAAGCTCTTGGAAAGAATGAAATCTCCTTTTGGCCAAAATCAAGTATGCACATGCAGCCTCTCAATCCCTCGTGCGTTGGCTTTCTTTTTGTGTGCATTTTAAACCATTTGTCCCCAGGAAGAGATTAGCAACAAGATTAGGACTTAAATCCTTGCATTAAGCTTGTGTTGGTGATTAGGCAATTTTGAGCAACTTTTTGCAAAACCACGAATTCCTTATTCATTTGCCCATGTGCAGCTCAAACTTTGGCATGATGGGCCTCAGCATGTCACAAATTACCAATGGGCTTGATTATAAGCAAGGATAATGACTAAAACTTGAGTTTGCAAGAAATGGCCATTTTGCATATTTGCCAAATTTCAATAAAATGCCCCGAAATTCCAAAACTCACAACTTGCTCATACTTTTGAGTTTTGATACAAATGAGTACAATTTGGAAAGGTATTGAAATGATCTACAATCCCTTAGTTTAGAGTTTTTGAAATTGAATCAATTAAGGTCCTCAAAATTTGGCTTGAAATTCACTAAATTTGAAAAATGACCTATAATTTTGTGACTTCAAGAGACCATAACTTTTGATTCCTTGCCAATTTGGTCATGAGACTAAAAGGAGGTGAAAGATCATTCTCTTAGATTTCCAAGCATATTTCATTTGCATCTTCTTGATCAAGGATGAATAAAATATGATTTTTTGAAATTAAGTCCTTATTTTCCAAAATTAGTAACTTTTAAGGTTTCTTCAAGAATAAGTTTCAACCCAAACTTCAATCTCTTTGATCCAATGACCAAAATGGACTTTAAATATGAAAATTACATCCTTGAATTGATGGTTTGCTAAATATTCACTTGGTCAACCTTGACTTTGACTGATTTTGACCAAAATGACCATTTTGCCCCTCTGAATCAATTGATCCACTTCCCTTCAAAATTTATGATCAAAACTTCTAATATATGATCTTCCAAACATATAGAGGCCATGTGCAAAGTTTCACTTCAAAATTCTCAAGAAAACCGGATGAAAACCAAAACCCTAATTTTGGTCAACACATAAGGAGATTGATGAATCATCTTCAAAACTTCAAATCCTCTGGGCATCTTGACCAATTCTTTGTGCAAAGAACATTCAAATATTAAAGGAATGTTGTATCTCCCTAAATCAAGTCTTGTACATTGGCCAAACCTTGCTCAAGCAAACCCTAATTTGGCTGATGAATCCAAAGAGATGTGTAAAAACATCTTGAGATATGCCATAACCTTTGAGCTCAAAAGATCCAGAGATTTGGATCATAAGATATTTCTTAAGCAACTTGTCCATGTAATCAACCTTCAAAGCTTTGAGGAAAACTTGGTAACCAAAGTACTTTGGTCCTAACACAATGTATGAATGCAATGCACTATGATGTTCATGATGAAACATAAGCCTAAATCAAGAGGGTAAATTTTAGGGTGCAACAGTAATGGCATAGACACAGTTTGATTTTCCTTGTCATGGATCGAAACAGGTGCGAACTCGTTTGACTGTTTTGCTTCATGATTAATTTTGAAACCAAGTTGTATGTAGGTTGTGGACAGCTGAATATATTGATGCTGAAATTGGTTTAATGCCTTTGTTGCAGGTTAATTGTTGTTGTGCAAAACTGTTTGGTGAAGTGATTTCTAAGGCATGGCCAAATGGAAGGAAGCATGAATATCGCTTGAGAGCATGAAGTATTTGAAAAAAATGTTTAAGGTTTGGAACAAAATTTAAGTTGTTTTGGTCAAGTTTCATGGACAACTTTGAATTTGAAACTTGAATGGACTTTTGGATTGATTTTGTATGGTATTACAACACTTGAATCATGGATTAGATGGTGTTTCTTTAAATATTTATTTAAAATGGAGTGAATAAGGTGACTGGAACTTGAATAGAATCTTGAAGAAATAAGGTTTATCCTCTTGATTCTAAAATTCAAAAATCCATGAATGGTGCATATGAGCGTTGCAAGTTTCCTTGAATGTTGTTGAAGAATGTCATCTATTTCAAATACGTTCCATGTATCACCTTAATCATGTCCTCATTTTGCACCATAGTTTCAAACTAAATTAAACATGTATGTGATAACCTTGAATCAAAAGAAATCCTACTATACTTGTTTGAATTCAAAGCTTTTTCTCTTGCACCTTTTTCCTCTTGCATCAAAACCATGGATAATTCCTTGTAACATTATCATCTAGGTAAGCTTGATTGACAACCAAGGGATCGAATAAAACCCCAATCATGAAGTACGTCATACAATGACCTTGCGTAAAAATCATAATTCAAATTGATAAGCTCAATCACATGAGATGTATCTAAATCCATGAGCCACCAAGGAATAATCATCCCTAAATCCATGATTTTTTAGAATAAAACCCTAGAAGTGATGATGATAGGTAAAAGAAAATGATTTGATTCATAACCCACAAAGAAAATCCAAATGCACACCCTTGAGAAACCACTTGACTATAATTACAAGAACACCTGAAAATCAAACCAAGCTCAAACGTAAAAGATTAGAGACCACAATTCCTTCATTCTTGATGATCATTGTTGTATAATAGCCTTGTAATTTGAAGAGAAAATAAGTTCAATGTAATCGCACTTCAAACCCTAATTCTACAACCAATGTTGAATAAGAATTTGAGAAATAAAATTTTATTTGATGTGTATCTCAAAACCAATAGAAAACCCTAGCTGGCATGATTACTGAACTTTTGAACCATGTATGCGTTATTGAATGCAAATGTATTCTTTGTTAGTGATTTAATGAAAAGGTGTTGATAAATACAAAATCCTAAGCCAGATAAAAGTATCAATTAGGAGGGCAACTTTTAGGATGCAACAACTCCACACTATTTTCGAGTAGAGTTGGCCACCTGAAACCTCTTTGTATACTTTTTGGGGTTGTTCTTTCCCCCGCTATGGTGGCCTCCACAAGCTGAGTTATGACATTTCCACAATATATTTCTTTATGATTCCTTGTACACATCTTCTAACTAGCCTATCATGACCTACTTTAAACAAAAATGGGTAATCCATAAATAAGATTTACACCATGGTATAATTTTTTATTTTATGTCATATGATATCATCTGTTTCTATATTTTGAGCTTTATAGTTTTCCATGTTAGCAATCCATGGTCTTACAATAACCTTAAACAACTTCTCATCTAGAAACTCCTCCACTGTGTTTTTTTCCTTGTTTGTAACATTGAAATTTTCCAACCTTGAAAAGTGATCTTCCACCATTTTTTCAACTCTCTTCTTATCTCTAACTTCAAGGTCAAACTCTTGAAACAATAGTACACATCTTAGAAAGCAAGGATTTGACTCTCAATTATTCAAAAAGTATCTCAACACTTCATGATTTGTAAAAACAATAATCTTAAAACCAATTAAATAAGAGTGAAATTTTTGTAATACGAATTTTATTATAAACAATTTCTTCTCGGCAATTTTATAATAAACTTGGTTTTCTTTAAATTCTTTGATTGCATAATATATAGTATGGATACATTTTATGTTTTGTTGGCCAATAACTACTCCAATTCAAAGGTTAATTCTTGATTTGGGACTAAAATTGCACACACGGTGACCACTGTTTTCTTTATAGGCATGAAATAATTTAGAAAATTATAATCAAATTTAAATTTATTTTCCTTGACTAACAAGTTATAAAGAGATTTAGAAATTTTTGAAAAATCCTTCATGAAATGCCAATAAAAATATGCATGTCCTAAAAACCTTATAATCCCTTAACATTTATAGGAGATGGCAATTTTTCAATTAGTTCAATCTTAGGTTGACCCACATTAATGCCTTTATAATATATTTATGCCCTAAAAGAGTCCCTTCAATAACCATGAATTAACATTTTTCCCAATTCAGAATTAGATTAGTCTCAATGCATATCTTTAATATGAAATCAAAAAAATTTTAGGAAGAATAAAAAGTTATTACAAAAATACAAAAAAAAAGTCATCCATAAATACCTCTATGGAGGGGCAGCAATTTCTTGGCATCCAAAAATTAGGCTACCCTGACATAAGCCACGTTACAACATTAAAAGTCCTCAAACATTTGTGTTTAAATATGATCTGACTGATTTCTCAGATAACTTACAAATTCATTAATTCTTTACTATTGTATGTTGATTGAGTGAACACCCTTTCAATTGATTGCATAATGGTGAGTAGAGAGATATGTTGAGTACTTGTGCTGGAATAATTAATCTGAGTTGATTGGATCAAAGCAAGGAACGAATGTCCCGATCAACAAAAGTAAGTGACGTTTAATTGGTAAGGTTTGTGATTTATTTCTGAAAAAGTTTAAGTGTGCAGACTGGTTGCTTGAGGATAGGCAACAAAGTAAGTTTGGGGTTGTGATGACATGTTGTCATTACACGTTATTTTGCAAGAAAAATCGAATAACTTTGATTAAAACTGAGCAAGTTAGATGGAAAAGTATAGAAAAATCATGGAAAAGTGACAAAGGGTAAAGAAAAGGACTTAGTGTGAAAATTAATGAGAAAAGGAACAAAAACACGATGAAGCCACTAGAATCGATGCACTCGCACCACTTTACAACGCACCAGATTTTTCACCATCAGTATGCAATGCCCTCGCATTGCTCCTGAACGCGTCCGTGTTAGGACATTTTCCTAACACTCTTTTTAGGGATTTAACAGGAAAAAATGGAGAACAAAAAGGGGGTTCGATTTCCTAGAGAGAAAGTGACACATTTAGAAGATTTTGGAGCTTGTGGAGCCCATTGGAGCCATTAGAGTGCTTTTTCTTTAGCGATTCTTCATGATCTTCGAGTCTACACTTATGGTATTGATAAATTATAACATGAGTATCTAAATTTTCTTAGGCCAGGTCTTATGTGATGATGAACCTATTTGTATTTGATTGAGACATGTGATTGGATGATGTTAATGTAATTATCTTGACTCTCTGTTATTATTCAATTATAGATTGTACTCATTGCATATTTTTTGTTACAACATTCGATTTGATTTTAATAAGTATTAACTACTCACCATAGGTCTATTTATCTGAACTACTATAACTGTTGAATTCGTTAATTGACTAAGGATAGAATAATTATGAATTATGACTTAGAGATTAACGTGCTCTATTTCCTATTCTGACGATACACTTGGCCTGAGGGATCGGGGAATTGGCACCTAGACTAGTGAGTTGCATGCTAAGGGATTGGGTGTAGTGGTAAAATTATTTTGTCATGTAACTTTATAGTCATTGCATATCTGTTAATGTGTGCTTTATTAATCAAGTAGAAATAGGGTATTATGATAATAAGACGTGACCACCATTAACATCATTGTTATATAAACTATTTCTTGTGCTTCGACCAAACAATCCTGAGAGAACCCCCCGTTTATTGTTTTTACTTACATCGTACAACATTCCTTGTTCTAAATTCACAATCTCTGTGGAGACGAATTTATTTTATTACTTTTGTCACAACACTAGTACACTTGTTAATTGTCATCATTTTTTTGGCATCGTTGTCGGGGATTATTGATATTTTTAACAAGGAAGAGTGTGTGATTTGTTTTATTTTAGCTTGTTTATTTTAAGTTCTGGTATTTTATCATTGATTATTCTATTAATTTATGTTTTATCATTTGGATTTTTTTACCCCGTTCTGCATTGAACAGTGCTACTAAGGTATTATTTTAAGTGGTTGGAATTTGACGCTTTTACCGTTAGATTTAGAGATATAAGAAACTATGAGGTCACTTTGGAAAGTGAAGATCGAAGCTTTGTTAGCAAACAAAAAGAAAAAAGAAGAACCTGAAATGGATAATTCACTGCATCAGATGTTGGGGGATTACTGTATACAGACTAATGCTGGTCAAATCTCACTGGGATTCTAACTGATGAATCCAGAGAGTTTTGATATTAAAAATTATGTATTGCAGGGTCTGCGAGATAACCTGTTTTGTGGGCCGGCCATTCGTGACCCATGAGAGCATCTTGCTAAATTTCATGAGACTTGCTCAATGTGCAAACCAACATATTTAACTGATGACCAGTTGAAATTGTGTATGTTTGGATTTTCATTAATCGGTAGAGTGAAAGAGTGGTTGCAGTGTCTTACCATTGGGACGACCCAAACATGGAAGGAGTTAGAAGATAAGTTCCTGGAGAGATATTATTTGAATGCGCAGTTTATCGAAAGAAAAACTCAATTTCAAATTTTAGCTAGGAGTAGAGTGAATCCTTGTCAGATGCGTGGGAAATATTCAAATTGTTACTCCCAAGAGCCTGAACCACAACACGAGTTTGATGGAAAAGATAACACACTTTATAAGAGGATTGACAACACCCACCCGAATACTTCTTGATGCCTTATATAGGGGTACATTGAGAGCAAAGACTTCTCAAAATGAGTACCACTTGAGTGATCCAGCTGTGAAGGGAAAAGTGTGTTAGTTGTTGACATACAAACTGCATCACCAGCCCAATTGGAGGCACTCACAAAATAGTTGGATGATTCTCAGTTAACTCGAGCTAATGTGAGCCAGATCCAAATTCTAAGATGTGATTTCTGTGGAGGTGAGCATTTAAATGGTAATTATGTTCCAAACATGGAGAATGTGGAAGATTAGTATGCAAACTTCCAAAGAAACAATCCATACTCTAATATGTATAACCCCGGGTAGATGGATCACCCTAGTTTCAAGTGGAACAACAATAATTAAACCTTGAATGCAGGTCAAGGTGGACCTCAAGTGTCTCAAGCACCCCAACAAAAACCATATGTGCTGGAGTAAATTCTCAAGGGCTTCATGATTTCTACCCAAAAGAGTTTTCTAAAAGTTAGGCAGGCGCAGCAAGTGATTATGCAAAGTTAACTTGCCACAAACAATAACACAAAGGCCTCCATAAAGAACTTAGAGGCATAAATTGGGCAATTGTCTAAGCAAATACTGGTTTATACTAATTCAGGAACATGATTCACTGGTAACAGTGTGGATAACCTGAAGAATGAGAATGATAGTGCTATTGGGTTGAGATGTAGAGTGGTAGGTACACCCACACAAGCTAGTGAGGAGAAGAAAAAGAGTGAAGATGAGAAGAAAGGGGGTTAAAAGAAAGTGGTTGTAGAAGGTGATGTTGAGAATAAGAAAAATGGGGGAGAAAAAAGTGTGGTTGGTAGTAATGATGAGGTTAAGGGTTAGACTCTTGATAAATTTATAAATAAGAACTCACCATGGAGGAGGACAACGAAACAAATTATTAATGATCCTTACCTTGTACTCCCCGATTATATCAAAGCACCCTACCCTTTTTGAAAAAGAAACCTGAGAAGAAAGATGAAAAATAAAATTAGTTCAAAGAGTTCAAGGAGATATTGCAAAGTCAACATCCCCTTCTGTGAAGCCATGGACTAAATGTCAGTATATGCCAAGTTTATGAAAGAGCTAATTTCTAAAAAACGACATTAAAGAGGTGATGAAAATGTCGTTTTTGTTGAGGAGTGTAGTGATATCATTCAAAGGAAGCTTCCATTAAAACTTTTAGATCCTGGTAGGTTCGCTATCCCTTGTTCTATTGGGCCTTGAAAGTTGGCCAATATCTTTGTGATTTGGAGGCAAGCATTAATCTAATGACACTGTCAATGATGAGGACGGTAGGTTATGGGAAGTTTAAGTCTACCCATATGACTCTAATATTAGCCTACCGGTCTGTAATGCATCCCTATGGAATCTGATAGCGTGAAAATGTATCAAGTTCTTAGACCAGTTTCACATGTTATTTGATGCCACTTTGTAATGTTTTATCGCTTTTATGCCTTCTTCTGTTCATATTTCAAGTATAAATCAATTATGGAGCAACTATGCAAAGAAATCAGAAAAGGAACAAGAAAGGAAGAAAAATGCAGCAAAAAACCAAGTTTCGGTGCATGGCATTCGCCATGGCTTGGTGGAGTTCTCCATGATGTTGCAGTACAAAAAAAGAGTAACTATTCAGCAATATTTTCTCCCACTCACCCCATGATCTTCTCAACCTCCCATTATCTCCACTTTCTCCAACTTATCATTATCTCCACTTTCTCCAAATTCCCATTATCTCCACTACTTCTCACATGAATCTTAAAGTAACTTCCACCATTTCTCACTATATAAAGGACCTAACATTCATTTTTGAAGGCATCCAAGGTTGTACCCGGAAGCGCTGTTTGTAGTTTTAGGCACAAATTACTTTTGTAAAAGTGGTAGTTTCTCACATCGGGGAACTACCACATCACTAGTACTAGGACTCTTTTGTGCAACTTTTGTGTAACTTGTTTGGATCAACAATCTTACCGTTATTATTGAAGTTATTTCCAGTTTGCGTTTATTTTCAAGTCTTTTACATGTTCTTTATCTTATTGCTTATTATTATTATTATCATTATTATTATTATTATTATTATCATTATTATTATTATTATTATTATTATTATTATTATTATTATTATTATTATTATTATTATTATTATTATATCACTATTGCTTTGTTTGTCAAATTTAATTACCATGTTGTTTTTAATTGCAATTGTTATGTTTAATTTGTTTTCAATCAATAGTATGTCCAGATAAATTACTTAGAGTCCGGTATGTGAGAACTGTCATTGACGGGACTCGGTAACAATGTTGGTTTGATAATTTAATTGGAAAAATCAGTTTTGGTCTTTGTTTTTAAAATCAATTTAATTAGCTTTGTCACGAGAGTGACAAGTTACTTAACATGATTTTGTCACGAGAGTGAGAAATTAATTAAGGTTCGAGTTGGCACTGCGAGAACATGAGGGTCGAACCAGATAGTAAGAACGAGGCATCGATTCCTAAAGAGGGCAAGAGCACTTTAGGTATTGATTAGAACTTGTTCAGTTTTCAAAATGCGTTCCTTAATTGAAATAAATGGGCAAGCGAGGGCAAAATCTCATGGTTAAGGAATGTGGCTTTATTCAAAACCACGAGAGTGTGAGATATTGTCTTTAAATTGATATTTTCTACTAAATACTTTTCTAACGTCAGTATAAGCCAATGAGTTACAAAGTCCTTAAGGTACACGGAATACACATTCCGACCTCTCTTTTCTTATATATTTCCTTAATCTTATTTTATTTTTTTATTCTAGTCTTAGTTTTCCCTTAATGAATTAATCATTAGCCTTAGCTTTACAAATCGAAGATAAATCACAATAGGTTGACATTGGTCTCTGTGGGTTCGATAATCTTTTATATTACTTCAATAATTATGTGCACTTGCAAACGCATCAAGTTTTTGGCGTTTTTTGTCGGGGACCAACAGTCAATATTGTTATTCCGCTATTACACCATATAGACTAGGGCACTCTTACCTAAATTACTATGTATCACCCTAATTTTTTCTACAACTTTCACTCTCAGTATTTCGAGGAATCACAAGAATCCCATAAATCTGACCTCGAAATATTAATGGAGAATTTCAATGTGTCATTAAATTGTTATCACCCAAATTACCTCTACAACTACCAATCCCAACATTTTGAGGAGTCACAAGAATCCTATAAACCCGACCTTGGAACATTAATGGAGGATTTCAATGCGACATTAACTTATCCTCAACCAAATTTCCACTACAATCACTACGCCCAACATTTTGAGGAGTCGTAAGAAACCCATAAGTCAGATCTTGAAATATTAATGGAGAATTTTATTGAAACACAAACTCTCTCTAGGCTAGAAACTATGATGGAGCGCTTTGTAGAAATGAAAAGTGTCCAAAATGAAGAGTTTAGCAAACAAAGTCTTCATATTAATGAAACCCTTAGGCAGCTGAACACTGTGGTCGTGTCCCTAACGACTCACAACGAGGCATTGGAGGCCCAAATCTCCCTTCTTGTGCAAACATCTCTAGGGAACTCCCTTGAGGAGCATGTGGATGTTGTAACAACCAGTAGTGAAAAATAAATAGAAAATCCTAAGGAAAGCGATAATAAACTTGAAGAGAGTAATAACAAGGTTGAGAAGAGTTGTGGTGAGAAAAGAGTAGAGATTGAGAAAAATACACCAACATTATCTGAAAGGGAGGTTGTTGAAGAGGTAGAGAAGGAAACACCTAATGTTGATCCTCCTCCCTATACTCCACCGATTCCTTTCCCGCAAAGGTTTGTGGATACTAAGGTAGACTCCCAATCCAAAATATATGTGGAGTTATTGAAAAATATCCAGACCAATGCACCTTCGTCTGAGGTCCTGCATAAAAAATAGAAAATTTGAGGACCATGAATATATGGAAATCATTAGTATTAAGAAGGGAAGGTTAGCCTTTGAGGTGGTGGATGAAATAACTAAGCCCAAACTTGAAAAGCTGATACTCATGATAGATCTTGAACTACCACCACAAGTTCAAAAGAATGAACCACCCCACAAAAGAAAGAAAAGAAAATGTGAGGGATGTGTGATATGGCTTGATAAGTGTCCATAGAAACCAAAGATTATTGAAATTTGATCGAGGAATCAATCTCAAATGAACCACCATGAGTGCTGACACTACTGAGTCTTTGAGCTATCGACGTTAAAAGAAGCACTGCATGGAAGGAAACCCACGAGTTTTTAATTTAATATTCTTGATTTTGTTTGAGTTTGTAGAAAATAAGGATATTGATCACTTGACACCTATCAGTTGCATGCAGGCAACTATCAAAGCGAGCATTGATCAGGTTCTTATTCCTTTTCCTACTTTTATTGAAACATTAAGAACAATATTTGGTTGAAGTATGGGGGAGGAACCTTATCGCTTTCCATTTATCACTTCTTATTTTGATTTATTATTTTCTAGTTTATTCATATTTTTAGGATTTTATCTGTTTTTAGTATTTGGTCGATTCATTACATGTGAAGTCAAGTCTGTATGCCTATTTTTCAGTTGTTATTGAATTTCCCCTAAACTTTAAAATTTTAACCTCCTAACAAAAATTTACTTTTATAGTACATGGCACACACTCTGAAAGTATATAGGTTGTCACACTTTAGGCTATGTTAGAGAGACTTGGGAAAGTCTCAATAACATCAATATTGTTATGACACCTTAAACCCCCTCATTATGTGATAATCAATTTAGATAACCATTATGTTGAGATCTTAGGCTCAAGTTTTCAATATAGCTCTTAAGTAGTTTATATTAGCAGTCAACACCAACTAAAGCACAAGCTACATAGGGAAGCTGATGAAAATATGTGAATGATCAAGAATTAATTAATTGAAAGAAAAAAACAGGGATTGCGCCTTCTAAGTTAGGTGACCCTCACCCGGTCATTTAGACTAACGGTTGTTGAACCAATAAAATCAAAAATCATAACACCCATTATTAGCCGGTCCATTGGTCTTTTGTGTTGGACTTGGTAGGGTGGATTACGATTCGATCCCCCGCGACTACAGTTGGGTAAAAAGTGGTAGTTTCTTACATCGGAGAACTACCACACCACTAGTACTATGACTCTTTTGTGTAACTTATGTGTAACTTGCTTGGACCAACAATCTTGCCGTCATTATTGAAGTTATTTCCAATTTGCATTTATTTTCAAGTCTTTTACAGGTTCTTTATCATATTTCTTATTATTATTATTATTATTATTATTATTATTATTTATTATTATTATCATTATTATTATTATTATTATTATTATTTATCATTATTGTTTTATTTGTCAAATTTAATTACTATATTATTTTAATTGCAATTGCTATATTTAATTTGTTTTCAATCAACAGTATGTCCGGCTAGATTACTTAGAGCCTGATATGTGAGAACTGTCATTTCTGACAGGACTCAGTAACAACATTGGCTTGATAATTTAATTGTAAAAATCTATTTTGGTCTTTGTTTTTAAAATCAATTTAATTAGCTTTGTCACGAGAGTGAGAAGTTAATTACCCTGGTTTTTGTTACGAGAGTGAGAAATTAACTAAGGTTTGAGCCGACACTGCGAGAACGTCAGGGTCAAACTAGATAGTAAGAACGGGGCATCGATTTCTAAAGAGGGAAAGAGCACTTTAGGTGTCCATTAGAACTAGTTCAGTTTTCAAAATGCGATCCTTAATTGAAATAGGCGAGCGAGAGAAAAATCTCATGGTTAAGGAATATGGCTTTATTTAAAACCACGAGAGTGTGAGATATTGTCTTTAAATTTATATTTTCTACTAAACACTTTTCTAACGTCAATATAAGCCAACGAGTTACAGAGTATCTAAGGTACACGAAATACAAATTCAGACCTCTCTTTTCTTATATATTTTCTTAATCTTATTTTAGTTTTTATTCTAGTCTTAGTTTCCCCTTGTTGTACCCCAAAATTTGCCCTCTCCTGTTTTCCAAGATTTTATCTTACATGGGTGATTACAAATACTTGCTTAAAGAAAATAAGAATTTTGAAGATAAACAAGGTATCTTTGATTGGAATTGAAATAAGGTATCTTCGATTGGCATTGGGAAAAGGTGTCTTCAATTGGCATCTGAGCAAGTTGTCCTTCAATTGGCATCTAGATAAGGAGCTTCGATCGGGTGTCCAAAATCCTTTGACACAAACTTGGTTCACAAGACTTCAACTGAGCATTGGCTATTTCACGCCTGATTCGAGCCACAAGGAAATGACTTTCTCTGTGTGTGCCTTCAACACACAAGGCCAAGACTTCTTCAGATTTTCCTTCAATCTACTAGGCAAAAAGATTCCTTCGACCCACAAGGCAAATACCTCCTTCGTGCCTGATTTGATTCACTAGGAAATGGCCTCTTTTATGATTGCTTTGGCCTTCCTCATGCTAGCATCCATAAGGCATGGGCTTTCTTTGTGCTGGTTTCGACTGGGCGATGGCTCCCTTTAAAGAGGTTTCGATTCCATAACTAAAATCCTTAACACACAGTTTTCCACCTTTAGACACCTAATGATGCCTTCGAAGGACATGCATTTGGTCCAGTCGAAAGACATACAATGGTTGGAAACAGTTTTTGCTTGCTGGCCAAAAGTCTTGCATACTGCCAGGCCCAAGCCTTATGCACAATCACGTTCATGACAAAAGAAGCTTCGACTGGCCAGAAAAGAGCTTTCATTTGAGTTAGTTGAAAAGTTTCAGATCAAGCTACTAAGGAAAATAGTGGCTCAATTGAAATCCACAAGGATGAGGCCTAGGGAAATTCGAAGGAAGGTGAGGAGGCTTCTGTAAATCCTTCGATTGATAAAGAGATGAAGCAACCTTCAACCAGCCAAAAAGGAAGAGTTGATGCTTCGATTGGTTTGAATTGAAAGAAAGGCAATCAAAGAAAGTAACACTTGGGGACTGATCGAAGATACTCTGGTGAACAAAATTCTGAGCAAAATTTGAATTCGTACAAGGCGCCAATTATCACTTGTCTAGATGCATCCAAGTCTCAAAATGGCATGAAATCTCATTTTTGGCAATTTTTCAAAATGAGAATTATGGCTTTAAACAACATGGTTATGGCTTGGATTCTTTCCTTATCTCCTCCTCCACTCCATATCCTCTATATATACCTCACTCCTGCAAGCATCTGACACATACAGATTACCTATCAAAAGAATGCCTACATACTGCCTCATACACGCACACGCTGCCTCAGAAAAAGCATACCAAATTCTAAAAATTTCATAGTTCGAAACTAGTTTTACAGGTACCTTCAGTCCAAACCAGTAAATCATGCCGTGATCCTGATATCTCCAGGGGAATTTCCAACACCACATATCCATACATTACTATTGGTAATGAAAAAATGTAAAGAATCAAAGTTTACGTTTTTTTGCATGTCATATTAATTTGCATTCAGAATCGAAGGCCCTGGGTGTGACACCCAAGTCCATGTTTGTTTTTATCTCTAACGCCTATATTGCAGATCCAGTCTAAATAGACCAATGCGCACAGAATCGAAAGACCTGGGTCTGACACCCAGGTCATGATTTTATTTTTGCTAACATTTTTTGCAGACCCAGTGCCCCCGCAGGAAATCCATCAGGCACTTTTAACAAGGCCCTTTGCTGGATCGAAAGCCACATCCTTCCCTGGATTGAAGGATGGCATCCTTCACTAGATCAAAGGATAGTATCCTTCATTGGATCGAAGGATACCTTACTCTGGATCGAAATACATCGTCCTTTGGATCGAAAGACTTCTTTTTGTACTTTATTTTTTTTATGTTGTTTATTTCTTTTAATGATTTCTTCTTTAAATCAACATCATAAAAAATCACAAAAATATAGTTTTAGGTTCTTTTTTATTAAATTAGTTTCATAAACTAATTAATTAATTATTTTAATATTTTTATTCAAATTAAAATCAATAGACTTAGGATTTAATCAAATTTTATTGTCATAGTCGACTTTAACTTCTTTTTTTAAAATAAACAAAAACAACAAAAAGACTTTTCTTTTACTTAGAACTTTTTTAGGATTTAGACATTCCTTCTGACTCGCGTGCATTATTATGTTTTATTTTTTTCAAATTATTGTAACTGATCACAGTCTGTAATAGCTTAATTAGGGATTTTACTTTTACTGCTTTATTTCCCCAAAGTTTGGACGTGTAAATACCCCCTCCCCGAAGCATTGTAATAACGTAGATTTAAATTCATGTACTTTAAATTCCTATACATATTAAACTGCTAGACTAATAGGATTGTATGACAAGATTAATAATCAAACTTTAGCAAACTTAACACAAGACTCAAAATAACTGAAAACACACCTTGAACATATACACCTCTAGAGCATTCCAACTTTGGTTGCCTTTCGGAAAATAAAACAATCATCTCCCTAGAAAGTATGGACGCTTTAGCAAAGACCCTTGAATCAAAATATCATAGTGCCTCGATGACCCTACAGTGTTGCCTTTCAGTAAATGATCTAGTTCCTTAAACAAAATTGCTAAAGCGTCTCTATATGTTGCCTTTATAACTGTACGTCCCTTCGAATGTCCCTCAAATATCCAAAGATAGGGATACCTACTCACTAATAGTAAGATAGCACTGTCTAAAGGATAGGAGGAAAAGAATAAACCTTTTCGAGTATAAGTAAATAGTTCATAGATTCTTGCTCAAAAATAAACTTTCACACTTACACCAAAACATTTTAAAAACACTTTCAAAAAAACACTTTATCAACACTCTTGAGGACTGATACAAGAGTTATCATAAAGTGAATCGCTGCACTAAGGAATTTTCAAATACTTTTAAAACACACAAAAGTACAAGGTATTTTTCAAAATGAGCTAAGCATCTAAGAGCCCGTAGATAACTACAGATGGAAAAGGTGCTAACACCTTCCCTTTCCATAATCTACCCCCCCTTACTCAGAAAATTCTCGAAAAGGTCTTTTTCTGTTCTTTTCACCCTTTCCTTTGTTGGATAAAAGAAAAGTCGGTGGCGACTCTTGCTTACTGCAACATTTGCGAGTACAAACACAAAACCAGTATAACAGTCAGTTCTGCCACCGTATCACAGAAATGGCGACTCTGCTGGGGAATATAAAAAGTTGGGTTACCTTAGAGATTAGGTCATATTTAATTTGATTTCCTTGTATTCTTTGATTGCTTTAACTTTAAGGGTGTGCTTGGGTTTTCTTGTAAATATTTTACACCCGGATCTGGGGCATATTTTTAGCAAAATAGTAATAGATCATGGAGATTGTACGGTGTAAACCAATATGGTTGAAGTGATAGTTGTGTTGGTGTGACACATTGGTTGGTACCTACATCCCTTGTGTTAAACCAAGGAGAGTATGAGGCTGATGCATGGTGTCATAAAGCACTAACGGACCTTAGAACTTTAGTTGAACAAACTTGGCCATTAGAAAGTAGTAAGATAGTCGGCCTCGGTATAAAGCTGAGGATTGGTTGATACTCGATGTTACACTCATTGAGATTGGACTTTCAGGATATTTCGGCCGCGAGAAAAGATCTCTTGAGCTGAAATAATGCCTGATAAAGAAAGATCAGTGATATTGAGACTCTTTAGAACCCAGTTAGTTTTCTAAGACAGGTTGAACAAACTAAACTTTAAGAGGGTATTTTCATATAAACCTCATGCAAGCTTAAACATAAGGTCTTGTGTGTTTTGCTTGTGTGTGATAAACTGTTCCAACATAACATCATGCATCATGACATCCATATTTCATTTCACTAACCTTTGCAAGGACTAGGGGAATTTATCTTTATTCTGTTTTGCAGATCATGGATTCCGATCATAGAAACACCATCTGAACCAGCTTTGTGAGAATACCTCTCCAACTCAAAGAGTTAGTATCAAGGGTTCCCGAGACTTCCTCATTTACCAATAAATATGGTCGACTTCTCAACCTGGTTACTATAAACTTTGATGAGAAGATGATATGGGTACTCTTTCAGTTCTTTGACCCCAAGCACCATTGCTTCACATTTCCCGATTATTAGCTGGTACCCACCATGGAAGATTTCTCCCAGTTATTGGGTGACATCATATCCAACTAGGAAAAAAGAATCGGAGTCAAGGGTTTCCTAGTCAAGTTCCTTTTGGAAAAGGCTCGGTTGTTTTGGGATGATTTGGATTTCCAAGCCTTCGAAGAAATCCTGGCTCTTCTAATCTATGGGTTAGTATTGTTCCCTAATCCGGACTTGCTCATAGATGTCAATGCTGTTAAGATTTTTCTCTCCCGTAATCCTGTTCCTACTTTGCTCGGAGATATATTGCATTCCCTCCACACTCGTACTATGAAGAGAAGAGGGGTTCTTATGTCCTGCATGCCTTTGCTGTCTAGGTGGTTTATTTCGCACCTTCCTCAATCAGTATTGAAGAATGAACAAGGTTTGGGTTGGTCGCAAAGGGTAATGTCACTTTCTCATTCAGATATTCTTTGGTATTCCAGATCTTTGGGACATATTTCTATCATTGACCATTGTGGTGAATTCCCTAATGTTCCACTCCTTGGCATTAGGGGAGGTATCACTTATAATCCTTCCTTAGCTCTACGGAAGTTTGGTTATGCTCGGAGAGATGGTCCCCATGATATGCTTATCCAAGACATTGTGTTCAACTACGAGGATGATGTTCAAGGGTATCGTCAAAGGTTCATACGAGCTTGGGGCATAGTAAATAAGGTGGATATCAAGACGTGGGGATACAAGAATTCCATTCCTATGGAGCCTTATCTCAAATGGTTACGAGCTCGCGCCCAAAACCTTATGATGCCATATACGGCCATCTTACCAGTGATTATGGAACCGGTCGTCAAAGTGGATGTTCCTTAAATAGTTCTCCATCCTGATATGCCCACTGATTTTGAAGAGTTGCAGAGGTCTTGGATTCAGCTAAAGGAAGAACGGGATACCTTTAGAGATCAATTCCATACCAGGGAGAAGAAAGTGTGGGAACTCACAAAGCAACTTCACAAAGAGGAAAGTCTTAATGTCTAGCTCGGCACGAAGAGGAAGTTCCCATGGGAAACCTGATGTTTAGATTTTAAGAATTTTTAATTTTCAATTGTAAGCCTAAGAGGAAGTTGTAATTTAAATTCTACTAATAAAATCTTTGTTTCATTTTGGCTCACAAATTTAA
Source organism: Vicia faba (assembly GCA_948472305.1). Taxonomy (NCBI): domain Eukaryota; kingdom Viridiplantae; phylum Streptophyta; class Magnoliopsida; order Fabales; family Fabaceae; genus Vicia; species Vicia faba. The sequence goes on along the minus strand of OX451735.1, from coordinate 931,144,921 downwards.
ATTTCCCGAAGTCCTTGAAAACATCGCATAAGCATATCATACATTTCATTGCATAAGGAGGTATTTCAAGACGAGTTTCTTATCTTTTCGTTGTTTATTTCAGCAAAAGAAGTGGCTCTTGAACAGACAGTGAAGGACCTCCAAGCTCAAAACGCTCAGTTTCAGCAAATATTCCTGGCTCTGGCAAAGGAGCAAGAAGATCTGAAAGCTCTAATCATCAAAGAGAAGACTAAGAAGGCAAAGAAACTAACTGGCGTCTTGAATATGGGAATAAGTCTTAGAGGACCAGCCAAGAGAGCTCTAGATCTTTAAACTCCATCAAATGATGGGGATAATCATGAAGAAGATAACAACCCGGGGACTGATGAAGATGAAGCTGACTACTCTGAGGAACAATATCCTCCCGCTGATGATAAATACAAACAGCCGGAGGATCGCCTCAATGTTATGGAGATTCAGCAGATACCCGGCTTGGACTTTGAAGAGTTAGGGTTGGTTTCCGAAGTGGTCATCCCACCAAAATTAAAGGTCCCCACGTTCGCTAAATATGACGGGGTCTCTTATACTAAACTTCACTTGAGATCATACGTCAGAAAAATCCAGCCTCACACTGCTGACCGGAAGTTATGGGTCCATTTCTTCAAAGAAAGATTGGCTGGCACTCAGCTGGAGTGGTTCTATCAGTTAGAAGGAACCGACATCCATACCTGGGAAGACTTGGTTGTTGCCTTCTACAAGCAGTACCAATACAATGCTGACCTGGCACCAACTCGAGTGAAATTGCAGAATATGTCCCTGGGCTCAAGAGAAGGGTTCAAGGAATATGCACAAAAATGGAGGGATTTGGTTGGAAGGGTGCAACCTCCTATGACTGATCGGGAAATGGTATACATGTTCATGGGCACTCTGACAGGCTCATTCTTCAATCTTCTGATTGGGAGTTCTTCATCCGGTTTTACAGAGATGGTTATGACTGGGGAAAGGATCGAAAGAGGTATCAAGAGTGGGAAAATTCTGATGGTCGCATCTTCTAATGCTGAGAAGAGACCATTTGGGGGTAAAAAAGAAACTAATGTTGTCTATGGTCAAAAGGGCCATAATAAAAAGGATTATCGTCAATCCGTGGGAGCGGTGCTAATCTCTAATCCTACACTTGTTTAACAATGACAGGGTAATAGGCGTAGGGTAAAGTACCAAGAAAGGCAACACACTAAGATTAATATGCCATTGTCTCAAGCGTTACAACATTTGCTGAAAGCGAAGCTGATTACACTAAAGGATCCTCCTCAAAACCCCGATACCTCTTATCCTAAGTACAATCCAAATGTAATATATGTCTGCCATTCTAACAGTCCTGGACACGACACCGACAACTGTTGTACTTTGAAGAACAAGATTCAAGATCTGGTCGACAACAAGGAGATTGAATTTGACCCTCCTAAGGCTCCCAATGTGATCACTGCGCCCATGCCAAATCATGGCCAAAATTGAAAGCGTTTATTTCACTTGAATTATCAGTTGTAATTTCATTGTTTGCTTAAAACATTTGTCTTTATGTCAGACTTTGTTTATTCATATTAATGCATCGCATATGTTTTGTCTTGAACTATTTCATTCATATTCATTATATTCAAAATGTGTTTTTACTTCCTTTTGTGATATTCAACTCTCGATCAAAAGCTCTAAGCCTTTAGAGGGAGGATAATGAAAACGATACCACAGTCTTTATAGTATGCTTTTGAACAGACCCCACTGGTGATGTACAAGCGTTGTTTCAAATCCTAAACAGTTTAGTAATAAGGAAGATAATCCCTAGTCAACCCCTTTGAGTCTAAGAAGCTGGAGTTTTTTTTCTTTTCACACAAAGTAAAACCCTTAATCATAACATGGGGCAGGGTAGTTTTCTTAGTTAATTTTGATATGCATTCATTCGCAAGCTCTACCTTTATACACGACAAATGGTGTAGAAGGTGCTCTCCAAAAGATGGTGATGGTTCCACATAATCATCAAGAAAGGCAGTCATTATCTCCTAAAGTAAAGGCCTGTTAAGTCAAAAACCTATGAAGGAGACTTAAGAAAAACTGGGGCATCCCGCTGACTGTAATCATAAGAAGCAGTTCAAGCAAAAGTAGGTATAACAAAATCAAAAACAGAGGTCCTACGAATCCTAAAAAAAGAAAGGATCACAAAAATGATTGCCTTCTCAAGCAAGTGTTCAAATTCTGAACCATCACCAAGTATCAGAGCAAAGACTCCATACTCAATTGGGATCTAAACGCACAATTAGTTGAGCATAGGACTGAAGAACATCACAAAGAACGGGTTGGGTACAAATAAAGTTTGAGCCTTTATCATTTGTTTCTTAAACCGTGAACCAGACCACGTTATAACCCTTAAAAGTCCTAGCTGAAGCATGGGTTAGTTTGAAAGCATACTTTTACAAAAGGTATCCTGACTCCTGTAAGGTTTGATATGAATCCTGAGTTGATATCACACTCTTAAAAAAAATTGGTTTTACTAAAAAATGAATTTTCAAACTTCAAGACAAACATAAGCTTTGCATTCTTCAATACCATTGTTTGCTTATGACTATTTGTTCAAACAACAGAGAAATTCGCACAACGGATATTCGATGAATAGAAATCCTCTCAATGAACAGAATCACCTCAGATGGAAAGACATTTCCAATAACAGGCCTTTCATAATCATGAGATATGACATGGTGTCTAAACTGATCTGGGGGCAGTCGAGTCAAGGAATCCCTCAAAAGTGCCAAAATAGCCGGGGGCAGATCTCCATCTGAATCACTTGGGGAATTGGACATGAATTCCAGCAACGAATCATGTACGATCAAGCAAACATCTCCTAGAAGTTTGGAAACACTTACTACTATGGACAGTGATAATTCTTTGCACCCAACGAACGTGGACATAGTCGAAAAATACTATGCATAAACAAAGACCCGCTAGGTCAGCTGGCCTAGGCAAAAATAAGGGCATCCCGGCGAACCAAAAGGGTTCGGGAAAAAATTAGGGATATACATATGAAAGTCTATACACCCGACAAGTCGAAAACCTGAAAAGGCGGCTTGGGTAAAAAGGGTATCCTGGTGGACTGTAAATCTGAAAGGACAGTCCAGGAAAAAGTTAGGGATTAAAGCGTACGATTATGTCTCGTCATCTCGTCACTTGTCTATCAGTAGAGTGCTCACCACCCTGATCCGTATTCACCAAGGATTCCAGGAGTTGGGATAACAGTCAGGCCATCCATAAAATCCCAGCAGATACTTTCTCTGGCAAGTACAGAGGCAGGGGCATCCTACTACAAGGTCACTGCCATATCCTCAGCATGCAACCTAATGGTGACATGTGTTCTTATATCCCCAGCGGAGCAAGAATCTCTAAATTCCTGATCCAACAAAAATTCCCCAGTGAAGTCACCAAGCTTCTCAGGATTCCCCAGCAGGATTTCACAAAATCCACAAATGGTGCACAGAGTTTTCCTTCACCAACAGAGTTTATTTATCTAAACAATGGAAATCTATCTCCCAGCATTCAACTTCAACAAAATTTGAAGACCTACATTCTTCATTCCCCAACAACAATCAGGGATTCATTTTCCCTAGTTCAACAATACAACAGTGGAATGACTGGCACGTTCATACATTGCATTCATACATCATTTTACAAGTGTCATAGCATATGCAACACGAATGCATATATTACAATCTCATTTATTTTGCGAGCATAATTTGCACTTCATGCATCATGACGTTGCATACAGCTAACCCTGTATCTTTTTAGGTAAAGGTCTATAAACAGACAAATATCATCAACTACTTACATGACCAGACAAATTTTTGGTACCCTATTGAGGTATTAATCGTCCAAGATTCTTTCATTATCTGTTGAGGTAGTAATCGTCCAAGATTCCTTCATTATCTGTTGAGGTAGTAATCGTCCAAGATTCCTTCATTATTTGTTGAGGTAGTAATCCTTCAAGATTCCTTCATTATCTGTTGAGGTAGTAATCTTCCAAGATTCCTTCATTATCTGTTGAGGTATTAATTTCCAAGATTCCTTCATTATATGTTGAAGTATTAATCGTCCAAGATTCCTTCATTATCTGTTGAGGTAGTAATCATCCAAGATTCCTTCATTATCAACTGAAGTAGTAATTGTCCAAGATTCCTTCATCACCTGCTGAGGTAGTAATCGTCAAAGATTCCTTCATTATCTGTTGAAGTAGTAATCGTCAAAGATTCCTTCATCACCTGCTGAGGTAGTAATCGTCAAAGATTCATTCATTATCTGTTGAAGTAGTAATCGTCAAAGATTCCTTCATCGCCAATTGAGGTAGTAGTCGTCAAAGATTCCTTCATTATCAGCTGAAGTAGTAGTCGTCAAATATTCCTTCATTATACGTCACAGTCAAGCTTCATAGTTACAAACATTTTCAAGTCCCAGATTAATACCTGTAACAAGCCAGGAAAACTATTTGTGGACGACCGATTGTAGATTAACACCTGTAACCAGCCAGGAAAACTATCTACATGAGCAGACTGAAGATTAATACCTGTAACAAGCCAGGAAAATTATCTTTCTTTCTCTTAGGTTAGAGATTAATACCTGAAACCAGACAAGACAACTATCTCAACAACCGATAAAAGAAAGTTCCAGATTAATACCTGAAACTAGACAGGACAACTATCTGTGAACAGCTGATTGTAGATTAACACCTGAAACCAGACAGGAAAATTATCTACATGATCAGACGAAGCAATCTTACACGAGTTTCTTCTCATGATCTCCAGATACAGTCTAACACAGTCTCATCCTAAAGCAATCTTACACGGGTTCCTTCTAATCATCGAGATGCAGTCTAACACAGACTCATCCCGAAGCAACCCCACACCAGGCTCATTCTTATATATCTCCGGATGCAGACTAACACAGACTCATCCTAAAAAAGCCATACATAGGCTCTTTTTCTTACATTTCCAGACAACAGTTAATTCCATTCTCGCCAGCAAATTACTGTGAAGCCTGGATTTCAACAAGAAAACAACAAACTTTCCCAGAGATAACTCTTCAGTAGAGCCATGGACAACTGAAGTTCCTAAACTCTATTTCCCCACAGATTTTTCCTCAAGCAGGAGAACAACAGAAATCAACCTTCCTCAGTGGGCTCCTCCTCAGACAATAGGAATAGGAATTCCCCACAAAGGGACCTCTTATGAAGTCAGCATCTACTTTGGATGGCATCTTTAAGCCCATCTCTGAAAACTCTCGTTCATCTTTTCCAAATGGCATATGTAAGCCCATTCTCTACACGATTAACCATCACATCCTCGAGTGAAAATTTATAGGCACTCTAGTGTTCAATCATCTTCCACCCTCAAATCACGAAAGGCAAACAAGCCAATATAAATCTTCAGGTTTAAGAAGATTGAACAGGGGAAGCTGTTGTACCCCAAAATTTTCCCTCTCATGTTTTCCAAGATTTTCTCTTACATGGGTGATTACAAACACTTGCTTAAAGAAAATAAATTTTTTGAAGATAAATAAGGTATCTTCGATTTGCATTGAAACAAGGTATCTTTTATTGGTATTGGGAAAAGGTGTATTCGATTGGTAGTGGGATAAGGTATCTTCGATTGGCATTGGGATAAGGTGTCTTTGATTGGCATCTGAGCAGGTTGTCCTTCAATTGGCATCTGGACAAGGAGTTTTGATCGGGTGTCCAAAATCCTTCGACACGAACTTGGTTCACAAGACTTCGACTGAGCATTGGTTGTTTCATGCCTGATTCGAGCCACAAGGAAATGACTTTCCCTGTGCGTTCCTTCAGCACACAAGGCCAAGACTTCTTCATATTTGCCTTCAATCCACTAGGCAAAAAGCTTCCTTCGACCCACGAGGAAAATACCTCCTTCATGCCTGATCCGATTCACTAGGCAATGGCCTCTTTTATGCTTGCTTTAGCCTTCCTCATGCTAGCATCCACAAGTCATGGGCTTTCTTTGTGCTGGTTTCGACTGGGCGATGGCTCCCTTTGAAACGTTTTTTATTCCACAGCTAAAATCCTTAACACACAGTTTTCCACCTTTCGACACCTAATGATGCCTTCGAAGGACATGTATTTGGTCCAGTCGAAAGACATACAATGGTTGGAAACAATTTTTACTTGCTGGCCAAAAGTCTTGCATACTACCAGGCCCAAGCCTTCTGCAGAATCACATTCATGACAAAAGAAGCTTCAACTGGCCTGAAAAGAGCTTTCAGTTGGGTTAGTTGAAGAGTTTCAGATCAATCTACTAAGGAAAATAATGGATCAATCGAAATCCACAAGGATGAGGCCTGGGGCAATTCGAAGGAGTGTGAGGAGGCTTTTGTAAAGCCTTCGATTGATAAAGAGCTGAAGCAACCTTCGACCAGTAAAAAAGGAAGAGTTGATGCTTTGATTGGTTTGAAATGAAAGAAAGGAAATCGAAGAAAGTAACACTTGGGGATTGATCTAAGATACTCTGGAGAAGAAAATTATGAGCAATTTGAATTCGTACAAGGCGCCAATTATCACGTGTCCAAATGCATCCAAGTCTCAAAATGGCATGAAATCTCATTTTTGGCAATTTTTCAAAATGAGAATTATGGCTTTAAACAACATAGTTATGGCTTGGATTCTTTCCTTATCTCCTCCTCCACTCCATCTCCTCTATATATACCTCACTCCTGCAAGCATATGACAGACACAGATTGCCTTTCAAAAGAACGCCTACATATTGCCTCATACACGCACACGCTGCCTCAGAAAAAGCATACCAAATTCTAAAAATTTCATATTTCGAAACTAGTTTTGCAGGTACCTTCAGTCCAAACCAGTAAATCACGCCTTGATTCTGAGATCTCCATGGGCATTTCCAACACCACAAATCCATACATTACTATTGGTAAGGAAAAAATGTAAAGAATCAAATTTTACGTTTTTTTTTGTTGCAATATGTCATATTAATTTGCATTCAGAATCGAAGGACCGGGGTGTGACACCCAAGTCCATGTTTGTTTTTATCTCTAACACATATATTGCATATCCAGCCTAAATCGACCAATGCGCACAGAATACAAAGACCTGGGTTTGACAGCCAGGTCATGCTTTTATTTTTGCTAACTTTTTTTGCAGACCCAGTTCCCCTACAGGCAATCCATCAGACACTTTAAACAAGGCCCTTTGTTGGATCGAAAGCCACATCCTTCCCTGGATCGAAAGACATTGTCCTCTGGATCGAAAGACTTCTTTTTGTACTTTATTTTTTTATGTTGTTTATTTCTTGTAATGGTTTCTCCTTTAAATCAACATCATAAAAAATCACAAAAATATAATTTTAGGTTTTTTTTATTAAATTAGTTCCGTAAACTAATTAATTAATTATTTTAATATTTTTCTTTAAATTAAAATCAATAGACTTAGAATTTAATCAAATTTTATTGTCATAGTCGATTTTAACTTTTTTTTAAAATAAACAAAAACAACAAAAATAATTTTCTTTTACGTAGAACTTTTTTAGGATTTAGACGTTCCTTCCGACTCGCGCGCATTATTATGTTTTATTTTTTTCAAATTATTGTCACTGCTCACAGTCTGTAATAGCTTAATTAGGGATTTTACTTTTACTGCTTTATTTCCCCAAAGTTTGGAGATGTAAATACCCCCTCCCCGAAGCATTGTAATAGCGTAGATTTAAATTCCTGCACTTTAAATTCCTGTACATATTAAACTGCTAGACTAATAGGATTGTATGACAAGATTAATCATCAAACGTTAGCAAACTTAACACAAGACTTGAAATAACTGAACATAACACACCTTGCACATATACACCTCTAGGGTATTTCCACTTTGGTTGCCTTTCGGAAAATAAAACAGTCATGTCCCTCGAAAGTAGGGACGCTTTAGCAATGACCCTCGAATCAAAAGATCATAGTCCCTCGATGACCCTACAGTGTTGCCTTTTGGTAAATGATCTAGTCCCTTAAACAAAATTGCTAAAGCGTCTCTATATGTTGCCTTTATGATTGTGCGTCCCTTCGAATGTCCCTCAAACATTCAATGATAGGGCTACCTACTCATTAATAGTAGGATAACACTGTCTAAAGGATAGGAGGAAAAGAACAAACCTTTTCGAGTATAAGTAGATAGTTCATAGATGCTTGCTCAAAAACAAATTTTCACACTTACACCAAAACATTTCAAAAGCACTTTCAAAAAAACACTTTATCAACACTCTTGAGGACTGATACAAGAGTTATCATAAAGTGAATCTCCGCACTAAGGCATTTTCAAATACTTTTCAAACACACAAAAGCACAAGGTATTTTTCAAAATGAGCTAAGCATCTAAGAGCCCGTAGATAACTACGGATGGACAGGGTGCTAACACCTTCCCTTTCCATAATCTACCCCCCTTACTCAGAAAATTCTCAAAAAGGTCTTTTTCTGTTCTTTTCACCCTTTCCTTTGTTGTATAAAAGAAAAGTCGGTGGCGACTATTACTTACCGCAACATTTGCGAATACAAACACAAAACCAATATAACAGTCAGTTCGACCACCGTATCACACCCCTTAATAAATTAATCATTAGCCTTAGCTTTACAAAGCAACGATAGATCACAATAGGTTGACATTAGTCTCTGTGGGTTCAACAATCTTTTATATTACTTCGATATTTTTGTGCACTCGGGGACGCATCAGAATCTTGAAGGATATGTTAGTTAAGGTGGATGGCCTTGCTTTTTCAGCCAACTTTGTAATTTTGGACATGCTTGAGGACGCTGATTTATGTGGATTTGGGAGAGTTATCAATAAGGTTCAACAAAGAACAAGTGGTCTACAATGTGTTTGAAGCCACAAAGCACCAACATGAACAACCTCATATTACTAGGTGAGTAGAAGGAGGAAATCACCTAAAAACATAAGTTGGCAAGAACATAATTGAAAGTTGGATAGAGGGTCTATTGAAGAAATTTGAGGATAATGGTAATATTAGACGTGTTTAGGTGTAAGGCATCTGGGTCTTACACATTTCATAAAATTTGTGAGGATAGAAGTGTTAAGGGAAAGAAGTTGAATGCCTTGCCACCTACTCACAAAGAATCTAAGAGGGTGTCTCTAGCGCTTGCAGAGCCTTAGGCTCTGGAGTCAAGCTAGTGACCTTAAACAAGCGCTGCTTTGAGCCTTACCCATGTTTTGAGTTGAGTTAATTTAAGTTCATTCAATTTTAAATTTTAGCATGTTTTGAGTTTTAAGTGTTTGGGCATTTTTAATGCGTGTGTTGAATGTGTGGAAAATTTAAAGGAAAGTGAAAGCAACAAGTTGAATTGAAGAAAAAATGTCTTAACAAAATTTTGTGAAGGAAAAAGGCAAGTCCCCTTGGAATAATCGGCTTTAAGATTTAGCTGTTTAAGTTGTATTTATTTTTGTTTTATTATATGTCTTATATGTACCAATCTAATGAAGAGGAGGAACTCCTAAAAAATGATCTGCTCTGATTTTGTACTATTTTATTCTCTCTAATTACTGAATTAGTTTGTGTCTGCTTCTTTTCAGTTGAGTTACTACCTTACCATTGAATAGAAAAGCATTTACAGAAAATTGAAGAAAGCGATCGAGATTGAAGTACCTGAGGTAAGTGATGATTGATGAAGAAAAGGGGCACCACTACTTGTACTCAACCTCCGGATATCTAAGCAAGTGAGATTTTAGCTCAAATGTTTCTATTGTTTACTTATTTCTTTTGCTGAGAATACTCATGCATTTGTAATATCTAGAATTTGCATTTTATATGTTTTAATTAGTTGATCTGATAAAGACACAAAAAAAGTTATTTGTGAAAACTCTACGACCTTGTAAACTACCCATTGCATGATAATTGATATATCTTGTTAACCAATTTGAGTCGTAACCTTTCCTTCAGTGACTTAGAAAATTGTGAGTTTTTTATTTGAAAGATAAAATATTTTCACCACTTTTGAAGTTGGGTAGTTATATTTCATTTTCAGTATATGCTAATCATTTAGTTTGGGGTTACTCTTGAAAGTTAGCAACATTTAAGCATGGAGTTAGGTGTACTAGAGAAATTGGTCAAATAAAAAGAAAAATAAAAGAGAAAAGTAAAGAGAGAAAAAAAGATGTCAAAAACATGACATTAAAAAAAAGATATAAAAGAATAGGACCAAAAATAAGTTCAGTCTCTGGCACCCAATATTAAAAAAAGAATGATATGACATGAAGAAAACAACATAAATACAAAGAGGTACCTAACTCCAAGATTTAAGTCGACTATCTCAAAATTAGCCTACCCTCACATAAGACACATAGATTAAATACGATACTAAAAGAACTTATCTGAGTTGATTGGATCAAAACAGAAAACAAATATCTCAATCAACAAAAATAAATAACATTTAATTCATAAAATTTATAATTTATTTATGATAAAGTTTCAATATATATACAAGTTACTTGTCATTGCACGTTATATAACAAGAAAAATCAAATTAAAAATAAACAAGTTAGATGAAAAAGTGTGAAAAAAACATTAAAAAAAATGACAAAGATAGTTAAAAATTGATGAAAAAAACACATTGAAGCCGCTAGAATAAATTCGTCTCTCACATTAAAAAAAAGTTTCACATTAAAAATATGGTGTTTTTCATATTTAATTGTTATTAGTGTTTTATAATTGATTTTGATGACTTTTTATTTAAATTCTATAAAATAAAAAAGTATTCTTCTATAAAAACACTAATTTATTTAGTTATTTCCCAACCCAATGATTGTCTAACAGTTTTGTATGGACACACAATTTGCACACAAAATATAAACACACATATAAAAGAAGAATAGAAGATTATGTGATTACATAATTTTATATGTGTTTCTCCATGGCTGGAAATGAAGAGGGTCATGAAAAATGTTGTTTGGTTTACAACTGTCGACATCATGATATCGAGCAAAACAACAAACAACATAAGTTTGATTTTTCTAGAGAGATCTAGATATTGTCTAACTGTGATTGGTATATATATATATATATATATATATATATATATATATATATATATATATATATATATATATATATATATATATATATATATATATATATATATAATTTCTTCAAAATTATTATAATCTAATTTAAAAATAGTACCAAATTATCACAAAATTAGAATTGGTTAATAGTGGGAGGCCTTTTTTAGTGGAGCTGGAACATGACAACGTGAAAATCCAGAATCCAAGGAAATAAGTATGGCGGCTTCTATCTTCTATTATTGGAGATTCAAGATCCACCGTAGATTATACTATCATATACGTATTTTGTTATAATAATTAACAAATAAAACTGTTAATTTGTATTGAATTATTTATGTTTTTTCGGTGTCAAAATGGATGAAGAAATATATAATGTTGAATAAATGAACTCTTCTAATGTGGATTTGAAACGTTAATATTGACGTTCGAGAAATTAGGTAAATACGTAGTTTCAGGAGAAAAAAAAATTAGATAATCATTTTTTAAAATAAAAATCTTAAATGATTATATTTTTAAAAAATTTATTAAAATAATTACTTTTCAAATAAAAAAAATTAATCACGCATACATCCAAATTAAAGAGGAGACGCCATAGTGTATGACTTGTCCTTCTGTGTAATGTCATGCAGTGTGACGAATGTATGCAATATAGAAATGAGACGTCACTTTGTGTGGCTTGACAGTTGTATTTATTAATTTTTAAAAAAAATGAAAATAACTAAAAATATTTTATATTAATATTTTATATTACACAATGCATGAATATATTTTTTTCGAACGTTCCCTTAACCTATGTTGGTTCCAGTATGACATAAACGGTCTCGCCTTTGCCTCACCCCTTGTTTAACTCCTATTTGTTGATTTTCCTGAGATGTTTGAGGTCTGTTCTGACTCGCTTGATGATGAGGTGTTTGATGTGATGGTTCTGGTACATCAGGATCATACATCTCATCGATCATTTCGCCCCACTGTGATCTACTTCCAAAGAGATCGGTGCCCATGTTATTGCAATTTGATCTTGTTGGTTGAGATATGTGTGAGTGGGGTGGTTGATAGTATTGAGATGTTGAATCGTGTTGAAAATGAAGCTATGGTTTTTGTGGTGTATGAAATTTGTATGATGGTTGGGTACTTCGATGATGTGATGTTTGATTGTATGTAGGTTGAGTGGTATGATAGAAAAAAGATGTATCATATGTGTCTTGGGTGTTATGGTAGGATGTGGAGGGTGCATATTGTTAGTGGTGGATCGGGTCATGCTCTTGGTATTATGTTTGTGTGTGTGACATGAATTGACGACGGGTTTGGTTGGATGTGGTGGTGTATGGTTGTTGGGTTTGAGTGGGTTGACATTGTTGTTGGGTTTGGTATTTATGAGGGGTTGGATGTTGGGGTTGTTGTTGGGCGTATGATGCAGCTCTTTGGTGTGGGTCGATCAAATATGTCTCATGAGACATAAACAAATTTTGTTGAAACCGATGTGTACCATGTCAAATATTGGAGAGTTGGTTTTAAGTCATCTTACGAGATCGGCTCCCTTAGGACTAATTCACGTCGATGCCTCCATTGACGATATTAATTTTTAGCGAAGTCTCTCAAATCATTAAATCTCCATTGGTCGTCAACTCTGAGTAGATGCCATTGTTCCAAACATGTAGATGGTCTGGGATATCCTATTGCATGCTGAACTATAGCTTCACGTGATTATTGTGGTGCATCTCCACAGTAGTGAACCTGATGAGCGTTGTTTTTGCAGTCCAGACTCCAGCATCTGCTATGTTAATCTCATGGTCGAGATCCTTATACGGCCTCCATACAAACTGTAGAGGAAAAAGAGTGTTAAGCTAGTATTAATATTAAACTTAATTAACCTATTGAAAGTGTTGTATAAAATATGTAAGTTTAATACCTCTTATGGTCCAACATGATCAATAAGATTTCGGTAGACTACTATTGCATTTCTAGGGGATTTATTGTAATTCATCTCAGGAACAGACCACCTACACAAGAAGAGTGTGTTAGAGCTATCAAAAAATACCAACCTTTGTTTGATTTCAGACAGACATCCATTGATTGTGAGTGTATACAATAACCCTGTTAACGGTTGGCAGGACCCTCTTCAACACATGTCTATTGCATTAGACATATCACACAAAACTTCATGCTCCATATTAAAGATAAAACACTTCAAAAGAAAGTTGTTAATGCAGGGTATGCCTTAACAGAACTATCGACACTATCGTGAAGAAATCTGGTTGACAAACTCAGAAGCATTAAGGTGGATCGATAATATTCCAGTGGAGAAGCGGACTCGAGCATTTGACAATGGTCAACGATGGGGCCACATGACAACAAATTTGGTGGAATCATTGACTCTGTCTTCAAAGGCATCTGAAATCTACCAATTACTGCTTTGGTTAGAGAAACATATTTTAGGATGGGGTAATTGCTCGACATAAGAAGTTCAAAATGGAGGGCAGTGTTACAATCAGGGCAGTTGTTCAGTGAATGCACAATGAAATAATTTAACGAGGAGGCTGCCAAAGAAAACACCCATAGTGTCACCGTGTTTGACCGTATTAAAGGTTGGTTCAGTGTACAAGAGATAATGGATCATAATTAGGGGAAGCCAAGGGGATATTATCGGTCGAACTAGATAGAGGTTGGTGTGATTGCGGAAAGTTTCAAGCATTTCACATGCCTTGCTCTCATGGCATAGCGGCATGTTCACATGTTTGCTTGGACCCAATACAACATATATCCCCCGTTTACACAGTAAAGAGCATTTTAAGTGTGTACATCAGTACCTTCTCCGTGTTGGCAAAGGAGTATTATTGGCCTGCTTATCAAGGGGACATTGTTTGGCACAATGAACAAATGCGACGAAAGAAAAAGGGGCGCCCCGATAGCGCTCGTATTAGAACTAAAATGGATACGGCCAACAAAATGATAAGATTATGCAGTATATGTCGTCTTCCCGGACACAATCGAAAAAATTGTCCAAATATTGGGTCTTGCTTTGCAACCTAATTTATTGTAGCAAACTTTCCGGAGTAATTAATTTGTTGTAAGCAAGAAATTTCAATTTAAATTCGGGTTTTCATTTCGTGTTCAATTTATCATTTGATTACAACAACCTTTACATAATGACCTAAAAAATTACAACACGACAAACTCAAGACAACAACACAACAACATGATAAGCAGACAAAACAACTAAACACATCATAATATCTAAGAGATAAAAACCATCAACCACTACAAGAAAAAAGCCCTTTATCTAGGGATTTAACTCCTCACTAAGGCAAAAAACACCTCACAAAGTCAACATTTACGAGGGGACATAATCCCTAGCTAAATCACTGGTCGCAGATAAGGGGCGAGGGGCTAAGCACCTAGCCAATTAGCTTGGGGCTAAACCCCTCGCTAAAGGCAAAATTTGATTTCCCATTGGCTAGGGGCTTTACCCCTAGCTAAATACTATCCTGCTTTTGCAGCAGGCTCTCAGTAAACGCAGGGAGTGTGCAGGGGAAGCGTGCATAGTATATGTAATATTAGCTAGGGGGTTTACCCCAAGCTAAAAACCATAATTTATTGTTTAAATTATAAACGTAATTATTTTATTCATTTATTATTTTTATATTTATAATCAATTAATTTCATAATTATAATTTAATAAAATAAAAAATTCAATATTAATAATATTAGTAATATATTTTTAAATATAATACATAATATAATTTATAATTAATATTATATTAATAAAATACTGAATCAAAATTAAAATATTACAAGAACATTGTTTATAATAAATAAAAATTGTTATCGATAAAAATTAATTTTCTTCATCGGTGTTACTGTCTTCATTGTCATTTTGCCCTTGATTATCACGCCCGCCAAATTGTTGCATAAACTGTTGAAAAGTACGCATAGATTCCTCATATTCTCTAGTTTTTCTTCTCATTTCTTCCTCCATTTCTCTTTGTCTCTTCTTCAATTCTTCTATTTCAGCATTTCTCGCTTCCATTTCACGGGCAGCCTGAGAGTGCGCTTATGATCTCACAGTTTCCATCATGTCTGGGGTAACTGAAGGTTGAGTCGATGATCCTTCACCATCAGCAATTTTCATTCTGAAACTCCTATCACGCTGCCGGATTGTTTTGGCGAGACCTCAGCACCATACACTCTCCCATTTTTTCTCTTCCCACGAGATACATCATACCAAGTCTAAAAACTCAGACTAGGATCAGTGGGAAATCCCGACGGAGGTGGTGTATATTCAGGATGCTGTGATAATCTTAAGGAAAGCTGTTTTTCATACTCCTCCTATTAAAAAGAGTAGGTTTTATTTCAATTTAAATTATGCTAGACACAAAAGAAATAAATAAAATGACTAAGTTTAAGGAAAACTTACTTGAGTTTTTCTTGAGCGCTCATCAACAAACTCCCCATTTTTCTTGAGATGAGTATCCTTATGGAGCTCATTAAGAAGCAGAGTTCTTCCCAACTCATCACGCTAAGTAGATGACATAAAAAAATAGTTATAACATAATCTAAAATTGTTGAGTTAATTGCAAAATAATCAAATTTACCATTCTCCGTGCAACATCAGCAATACTAATACTACCATAGGCGTAGTTGCAGCCGCCAACTTCAGAGGCTCTATTTTTCTTGGCCTTTTCAGATGTACTCTTAAAGGAATCAGAATTCCAATGGGCAATAAGCTGCTCAAATACATATGGACTTATCCAACGGGGACGCAAGCGTTTATTTTCCCAAGTAATTCTAACACGCCTTATCGTGTCAGAAAATCGTTGAGCACATTATTTGTTAAAATTATCTCTTATTTAGATATCATCTCTAGGGTCTCAACAACATTTCTCCTTCAAAAAAATATGAAATAAAGTTATAATCGTGATTGAGTGAATTACTTTAATAAAGGTAAAAAAGATAAAAAAGATTAAACAAAGTTGATTATACCTGAAATAATCTAAACCAAGCCTCCCTCTCATCGCCATCAACTACACCATACGTAGGGCAAAATTTGTTATACTTTTCTTTAATGATCTCAATTATGCAAGCTGCTGCCTGATGTGATGGGTAAAATCTAAACAACCAAAATATGAGTTAGTATTAATTATAAACGAACAACTAAAATTTATAATTTAAACATAAACACTTACGATGATCCCTCTGGCTGAATGACAAACCGTACATTCCTCTTCCTAATCACTTGTTGCACATTTCGCAAAATGCGTGCGTTCCTATGGCTCTTGGTCAGGCTCGTCCTGAACAACCTGCTCTACATGGTCATCATCATCACCCTGCTCCTCATGCGGAGAATGCATGGGTGATGAATGTGACGTGCTAGATCCACCACCTGGATCTCTATACTGCGTAAATGCTGGATCTATAGTAGGTATGGAGGTGCTAGGTCCAGCCTGAGGCATATAACATGTATGTCCAGGAGGACTAAGAAAAGTTGAGGGGGAAATGTCAGGAAATGTAGAATAAGGTGTGGATAGTAGGTCTGTGAATGTAGAAGGAGAAGGATGCATAGATGGTGGTGTGGTACGCATAGATGGTGGAGTGGGATGCATATGTGGTAGAGTGGGATGCATCGATGGTGGAGTGGGACGCATAGATAATGGAGTGGGATGTATATGTGGTAGAGTAGGATGCATTAATGGTGGAGTGGGATTCATAAGAGGACGATGTGGCTGATGACTCGATTGTGGCATAGAAATAAGGTTAGCCGTATCAGGAACCTCTTCTATAATATACCTCGATCGCCTGCGGCGAGACTTATCTATTGGAGTCTTACCCTTATCTTCACATCGGAGTGGCATTTTTTTCCTGTTTTGAAAGATGAACATAAAATAATTGATACATCAAACTTACAAGAATAATATATAATAATTCAGGCAAGAATAATATTATTACCCAAGAGTTCTTAGACATGAATAAAATAATATTACACAAATTATATTAAACAAATTAATATTACACAAATTAATCATCATTCATGCTCATCTTCACTATCTTCATCAGATATGTTATTATAGTCTTCAGACTCTCCTGACTCTTCATGCTCCTCTTCCACTGGCGTCAATAAAATAGTGGTGTCAACTTGTTGACCCTCAACTGTAGTATCACACAAGGTTGCAATCTCCTCAATTTCAATGTCCCCATTGACAGGTGAAATATCATCATCTTGGAATGCAACATCCTCTATTACATCTCCAGTTTCAATATGACCTATTGGGTTAGACTTGATTGCAACACACCATCCTCGTTTTCGTGGTTGAATGGAAGGATAAGGTACGTAATAAACTTGCCTAACATTATGTGCCATTATGAAAGGGTCATACTCTTTGTACTTCCTGCCCATTCGAACCTCAACAATATTGTATTTTTTTGTTTATTTTTGTTCCTCTAGAAGATGGATCATACCAGTCACAATAAAACAAGACAACTCTATTTTCTGAGTCCATATAATTATATACCAACTTATAAATATGCGTGATAATACCATAGAAGTCGTCCTCACCATCTTCTGTAATTCCTTTTACAACTACACCACTATTTATTATTTTCTTCCCTTCTGTCCATGATTTAGTGTGGAATTTATATCCATTTACAAAGTATGTATGCCATTGATTTGCACATTGATGAGGGCCTTCAGACAAACTCTTCAAATGGATTATTTCAGGACTTGGTGCAACAATGAGTGATAGTTGTTGTTTGAACCATGCAGGAAAATTGGCATGAGTGTAACCAGATGATGGTTGTTCGCCTGTGCTTTGGAAATAGTTGGTACTAAATGCCCTATTTCAAAATGAATAATAGCTTAGAGAATAATATATTTCAAAGGTAATAAATATATACGTAATTTAATTTATATACTTACTCGAGATATGGTTTGACTTCATGGCAATTAATCAACACATGAACATGAGCAGATTGCATTTCTTTTTCAGACAACCAATGATCACTTGTCTTTCCGGCTGAACGTCCAGGACGACCAAAAACAGATAAGGTGAATTGACTTCTTTCAATAAAGTGAACTTCGTTCCTTATGATTCTTGGAGTCAACATCATGTGATTGAAATAATGGGAGCAAAGATTTGATGTTTCGCGATGCAAGTAATGTGCACATATTGATCCCTCAACTCTTGCCTTGTTTTTCATTGATCGCTTTGAATCACCCATGAAACGTTCAAATGGATACATCCATCTGTATTGAACAGGTCCACCGAGGTAAGCTTCATAAGCGAGATGCACATAGAGATGCTCCATAGAATCAAATAAACCCGGTGGAAATATTTGCTCCAATTTGCAGAGAATAATAGGAATATTTTGGTCCAATTTGATTATGCCGTCTACTCTTAAAGATGACGCACATATGTCTTTGAAAAATTGACTGATCTCAGTTAGTGGATTAAGCATGTGACAAAGAAGTGAACTGAATGCAATTGGAAGCAATCGTTCATGAAAAGATGACAATCATGACTTTTCATTCCATGTAACTTTCCAGTTTTTGCGTCAGCACATCTTGCCAGGTTTGAAGAATAACCATCAGGAATTTTCAACTCATTTAACCACCGACATACTGCTTTTGCTTCTTGGGGAGTAAGAGTGTAACAAGCCTTGGGTTTTAACAATTTTCCATTTGGTTGAGGTTTCAACTCTAACTCTTTTCGATTACACAAAAGTTTCAAATCATTTCTAGCTTTATCATTATCTTTTGTCTTTCCTTGAACATCCATCACCGTGTTAAATACATTATCAAAAACATTCTTCTCAATATGCATAACATCAGGATTATGACGCAACAAATTATGCTTCCAATATGGTAGGTCTCAAAAAATACTTCTTTTTGTCCAATTGTGTGTGTTCCCGTATCCTGGAATCTTGCATGCTTTACCATGATCTTGGAATTTTGGAAGGTCATAAACATTATTCCATACATCAATTGATGACAACCGAGGGGGGGGGGGGGGGGGGGGGAGATCTGTTTCTTTTTTTCCTTTTTAAAAGTATTCTTATTTCTTCTAAATTCATGGTTTCTAGGTAAAAACCTACGGTGACAGTCAAACCACGAACTTTTTCCACCACTTTCCAAAGTAAATGCTTTTGTGTGTCCCATGCAATGCGGACATCCCATTTTGCCATGCGTACCCCAACCAGACAGCATGCCATATGTAGGAAATTCGTTAATTGTCCATATCAAAGCAACTCACATATTAAAGTTTTGTTTGCGCGACACATCATAAGTCCATTCTCCTTTCCACAACCTCTTCAAATCATCAATTAAAGGTTGTAGATATACATCTATTCCTGCCTTTAGACTCGACGGTCCTGGAATGATGCATGTCAAAAACATGTACGGTTTGGTCATACACATCTCAGGAGGGAGATTGTATGGGGTAACAATAACTGGCCAACAAGAATAGGCAATTGTTGACGATTGGATATAAGGAGTAAAACCATCCGAGCATAATCCAAGCCTGACATTTCTGGGTTCTGCTGCAAAATCTGGATTTACTCTATCAAAGTGTTTCCATGCCTCCCCATCAGATGGATGTCGCATCATGCCCGAACTTGTTATATTCGTATGATGCCATGTCATTTGGCTTGTACTATGCATTGATGCAAACATCCTTTGCAACCTAGGTATTATTGGCAGATAGAACATCGACTTCACTGCAACTCTTTTTTCTTTTGATCAACGCCTTTACTGCGAACTAAATACCTCGGACTCTTACAAAATTTACATTCATCCAAAGCTCCATCATTTGTGCCAAACTCATTGTCATAGAATAGCATATAACCTCCAATGCAACAATCAATTCTTTTTACTTTTAATCCCAACTTCGACACCATCCTCTTTGCATCATAGTAACTTGTAGGGATGTTTTCTTTCACAGGAGTCACATCCAACATCATTTTTGCAAAGAACTCTAAACACTGATCTGGAATATTCCAATTTGAGTTTGCAGCCAAGAGTCTCACATACATTGAAGGCCTAGAGTCAGAAGATCCCTCAAACAATGGTATATTTATCTCTTTCAACAACTGATAAAGCTTTTGTGCATTCTCATTCGGAAGCTCTTCCGCATCAAAGTCTTCAGGTTCATCGTAAGCCACATTGACTCCAAATGCGTCACTTACCATATCCTCTACTAGATTAAATTTCTCCTGGTATTGCATTTGTGCTTGACTACTCGAACCATCTATATTTTTGTCTGGTCCAACATGTGTTTGATTGTTATCAGCTTCCCTATTCATCTCTGGCAATTTTTCTCCATTAGATGTCCAAACCCAATAATTTGGCATAAACCCCACTCTCTCCAAGTGTTGTTTCACTTTACTACGATCACTGATTATATTTCTACAACCACAATTTAAGCATGGACATCTTACCCCTCCATCTCTACGACACCATTCGTGAGTAAACGCATATGTGAGAAACATATCAAGTCCTTCCTTAAATTGTGGTTTAAGCCCACGTCTTCCCGGAAACATTCTATCATACATCCAACTACGATGGAATTGATAATATTCCATACTGCATATTTTTAACATTATTTATGTTTAAATTTATTAGACAAAAAAGAGAGTAATAATATATCAACAAATAAGTAAGTATACTATTTTTATTAATAATACAGTATAATAAATAAGTAAGTATACTATTTTTTATATAAATTAAATATATTTTATTTTATTTAAATTAAATATACTTTTTTATATATTAAATAAGTAAGTATACTATTTTTTTTAAATAAGTAAGTATACTATTTTTTATATAAATTAAATATATTATGTTTTATTTAAATTAAATATACTTTTTTTATATACTAAATAAGTAAGTATACTATTTTTTTTAAATAAGTAAGTATACTATTTTTTTATATAAATTAAATATATTATATTTTATTTAAATTAAATATACTTTTTTTATATACTAAATAAGTAAGTATGCTATTTTTTTAAATAAGAAAGTATACTATTCTTTTATATAAATTAAATATATTATGTTTTATTTAAATTAAATATACTTTTTTTATATACTAAATAAGTAAGTATATTATTTTTTTAAATAAGTAAGTATACTATTTTTTTATATAAATTAAATATATTATGTTTTATTCATACTAAATATACTTTTTTTATATACTAAATAAATAAGTATATTATTTTTTTAAATAAGTAAGTATACTATTTTTTTATATAAATTAAATATATTATGTTTTATTTATACTAAATATACTTTTTTTATATACTAAATAAGTAAGTATACTATTTTTTAAAATAAGTAAGTATACTATTTTTTTATATAAATTAAATATATTATGTTTTATTTATACTAAATATTTAAATTATATATAAACTAAATATATTGTTTTTTCTATAAACTAAATATACTAATATTATATAGATTAACTATATATTTGGTATATTTTATATAAATTAAATATACCTTTTTTATATAAACTAAATATATATTGTTTTCCAAAATAACTAAGTAAACTATTTATAAATTAAATATACTGTTTTTTTATATAAATTAAATATATTATATTTTATTTAAATTAAATATACTTTTTTTATATACTAAATAAGTAAGTATACTATTTTTTTAAATAAGTAAATATACTATTTTTTAATATAAATTAAATATATTATGTTTTATTTAAATTAAATATACTTTTTTATATACTAAATAAGTAAGTATACTATTTTTTTAAATAAGTAAGTGTACTATTTTTTTTATATAAATTAAATATATTATGTTTTATTTAAATTAAATATATTTTTTTATATACTAAATAAGTAAGTATATTATTTTTTTTAAATAAGTAAGTATACTATTTTTTTTATATAAATTAAATATATTTTATTTTATTTATACTACATATACTTTTTTTATATACTAAATAAGTAAGTATACTATTTTTTTAAATAAGTAAGTATACTATTTTTTTATATAAATTAAATATATTATGTTTTATTTATATTAAATATACTTTTTTTATATACTAAATAATTAAGTATACTATTTTTTTAAAATAAGTAAGTATACTATTTTTTTATATAAATTAAATATATTATGTTTTATTTATACTAAATACTTAAATTATATATAAATTAAATATATTGTTTTTTCTATAAACTAAATATACTAATATTATATAGATTAACTATATATTTAGCATATTTTATATAAATTAAATATACCTTTTTATATAAACTAAATATATATTGTTTTCCAAAATAACTAAGTAAACTATTTATAAACCAAATATACTGTTTTTTTTATATAAATTAAATATATTATGTTTTATTTAAACTAAATATTTATTAAATATACTAAGTATTTAAGTTAGATATAAATTAAATGTATACTGTTTTTTTCTATAAACTAAATATACTATTATTTAGATTAATTAAATATTTATTATATTTTATATAAACTAAATATACTTTTTTTAATATAAACTAAATATATAATATTTTTCAAAATAACTAAATATACTATTTATAATCTAAATAAACTATTTTTTATATAAATTAAATATATGTTTTTATATAAACTGTTTTTATGATATATAATATATAATATATAAACTATTTAATACAATTAAATATATAAACTGTTTTAATATAATAAAATATATAATATATAATATATTTTGGAATAAAAAATTTAATATATATAAACTGTTTTAATAATCTATTTAATATAATGAAATATATAATATATAATATATTTTTGGAATAAAACAAAATATAAACTGTTTTAATATACTATTTAATATAATAAATATATTTTATATAATATATTTTTGAAATAAAAAAAATATAATATATAAACTGTTTTAATATATTTTTGGAATAAAAAAAATATAAAATATATATTATACTTTCAGAATATTAACAATTAACTTAATATAATATATAAACTAAATCTAACATATATAATTATATCAACTAAACCTAATATATATCTAAACCAATTTAATTTACCTAAATATAACATATAATTCAGAAAAATTTCAATAAAAAATAAAATAAATTTCATACCTTAAAGCTTTATTAAACAAAGCTTGTTGATGGAGGAAAAAAATGAAGGAAAGGAGGAGGATGAGAGTTGCAGAGAAAAGAGAATCTGAAATTTTGCTGATTTATGAAACAAATGGAAGAGAAAGAGAAAGATATAGAGGGCAAACGGTGTGAAATTTGGCTTGGGGTTAGCCCCTCGTTAAGTGTCAAATGGTACCATATTTAGCTTGGGACTAGCTCCTCGCTAGATGACACTAAATGTTGTTTCTCTGCCACACGCAAGCTGGTCCAGAGATGGCTCATGCGTAGCAGTGATGTAAAAATGGGCTTGGGGATAGCCCCTCGCAAAACAACTTATTTGTTGGCGAGGTGATGGCCCTTCGCAAATGGCTAACAACTATTTTTATTGGTGAGGTGCTAGCCCCTTGCTAAATGGTTTTTCTTTTACCCACGCGTCACCCCCTCGCAAATGGTCAACGAATTTATTTTCAATCTCCCTCCTAAAATTTAGCTATGGGGTGCTCCAAATTTAAAAAACAAATTTTTGTATATTATTTAGCCAGGGGATAACCCCAAGCTAATGTTAAATTTAGCTAGGGGCTTAACCCCTAGCCATTTGCCCCAAGCTGAATCACATTATTCTTGTAGTGAATACAATATCGTCCGGTCCAAGCATCATCATCATGACATCAACGTCGCATCTCACCTTTTTCCATGATCAACTTACTTCATTTTTATTCCTCATTGTAATTTGTCTTTCAATTTTTCTGATCTGTTCACCTTCAAGAATGTCTCTTTCCAACCAGCGAATCAAGTGTCTCTGAAAATGCTCGAATGTCTACGTGTTCTAGAGTTTGATCTTCATCGAAGGCTTTGTTGTTGAAAATAATATGTGTATCTCTTTTGATCAGTGAAAACCTTGGCAAGGGATGAGAGACATTTTCTAAGAGTGATGTGAGAAATTGGGTGAAAAAATGAAGAGGATGGGTGGTTGCATTTATAGAAAACCATATACAACTGTCAAGTCACACAAGGTGACGCCTTCTCTCTAATATTACATGCATGCACCACACTGCATGACATTACATAGGAGGACAAGTCATGCAGTGTGGCGCCGCCTCTTTAATTTATATGCATGTGTCACACAGAGTGACGCCTCACTACAAAATAACTTGTGTTTTGCCACGTGAAAGCCACGTCGCTAACACCCAAATCACGCCTCTATTCAAATTTTGCCACCTTAAGAAACACATCGCTATATAGCGCGTGGCAATCTTGTTGCGTCGTGAAAAGCATGTCACAAAGTTGCCACGTGAAATTCATGCCGCAACAGACTGTATAGGATGAAAGTGTGCAGAGCAGAGCAGGCAGTTCACATTTATTTTTACGTTTGTTGTTGCGGCGTATTTTTCACGTCACTAATTAAAAAAAATATTTTGTGTTTTAAATATATTAATTCTGTTTTAATAATTAATATTATTTTTTGTTTTATTAAATTTATAAATTAAATATTATAATTTATTTATTAAATACAATATTATAAATCAAATTATCAAAAACAAAACTAAATATATCTAAATGTATAAATAAATATACTTAATATTATAAATTTAATAATCTCAAATTTAAATTTATAATATTTTTAAATATACAATATGATTATAAATTTATATTACACAAATAAAAAACTAAGTACAAAATAAAAATAAAACTAAGCAGAATCATTAGAGTCGTTGGAAAAGTCGGGAAGAAAGTCATCATTATTTTGGTGGTTATTATTTTGGCCACCACTGTTGGGATTTCTATCAAATGCTTGCATAAATTGTCGCATTTGCTCCTCCATATCAGCCTGTCTCTTCGCCATTGCCTCAATTTGTCTATTATGTTTACCCCTCATTGCCTCCATTTGGGCATCCATTTGGGCCTTCAATGCTGCCTCACGATCTTCGGACTCACGTCTAGCCAATTGTCTTACCAGTTCTAACTGATCTGGTGTCAAATTTGTTTGACGTGACCCCCCTTCACCGTCTGCAGCTCTCTGATACAGATTTCTATCCCCACTCCTCAAGGTGCCCGCCAAATTTCCACCACCAAAAAAATACCCGTTAGGCCCCTTTCTCCCAACAACTTGACTCCAAATATAGAAATCCACATCTGGATGAACCGGTTTTCCTGGAGGAGGCGTATACTGAGGATTATGGGTCAGAAATTCTACAAGCAACGCCTGATAATCCTCCTACACATACAATAAAAAAATCAAGTTAAATTTATAAGTAACATTAATGAAATTAAATGAAATAAAAAAAATAATAAAAAACAAATAGCCACGTGATTGTAACGCCACAACTTATCAGTTGCCACTCAATTTTCACGCCACAACATGTCACTTGCTACATGAAAATCACGTCACAAAATTGCTTAAAAAAATATATAAACATAAATTTACTTACCAGTGTTTTTTTTGTGCGCTTGTCAATAAATCCTCCCGATTTCTTTGTCCGAGTTTCCTTAACCAGCTCAGTCATCAATGGTTGTCTCCCCAAACGCTTAGCCTAAATAAAAAAATTAACTTAAATTAATAATATGTTATAAATCCAAATATGACCTTAAAAAGTGGTAATAATTACCATGCGTCGAGCATGCTCAGCAGTACTAATACTTCCAACAGCATTAAAGCAACCCCCTTTTTCCGATGCCCTCATCTTCTTTGCAGTTTCAGATTTAGCCTTAAATTCATCTGATTCCCAATACTTAAGAAGTTGTTCAAAAACTTCTTTGCCTATCCATTTGGGACGAATGCCCAAAAGGTGCCAATTCTCTCTAACACGTCGTAGCATGTCAGATAGTCGTCTTGAACTCCTGCCAAATTTTTTTTTTTTTACTTTGTTATGGTTCAGGGGATCCCAAACACATTTCGCCTGCAATGTTGTATGACATTAAAATAAATAGTTAGATAAATTATAACAATAATGAAAGGTCATTTAAATAAAAATAACTTAAGAAATAAATTAATTATACCTGAAATTGCTTGAACCATTCTTCTTTATCGGAAACTTCTCTAAAACTCTTCAAAATTTTTGTATAATTCTGCTGAATTATATAATTGATAACCTTAGCAGCAGTCCGACTCGGCCAGAAACTAAAACAACAATAATTGAATTAGCATAATTAATTATATAAAGTTATATTAAAAATGGAAATGTGTACTTATAAATAAAAATTAATAAATAAGAAACTTACGAGTTCCCTTCAGGCCATATCCAAAATCTCCCATCAATGGTATGAATCTCACTCGGATCATCATCCCCTCGAAGATCTCTCCCATCTATCTGATCATCATCCATACCAAGATCGTCATCATCCGACTCTGTGTGGGATGTGGGGGTGCGACCAGTCTGTGTGGGTCGTGAAGAGGTGGATCCTCCAGGCTGCTGGACGGATGGGGGCATCTGTGTAGGAAGTGGGGTGTTGGATCCTCCAGGCTGCTGCACGAATGAGGGCATCTGTGTTGGAAATGGAAAACTATGCTGGAAGGATGAGGGCACCTGTGTCTGCTGGAAGGATGAGGGCACCTGTGTCTGCTGGAATGGTAAACCAGGTGGGGCCCCAGATGGACTAATAAAACATGTACTCCCATATGGGAACTGAAGAGGACTCTGAGATGATAGTAATGGAGTAAATGGCATAGTACTGTCCATGGACATATGATGAACCTGACTCTGCGGGGGAGGACACGTGGCTGAGTGAGGTGACTGGCATACTACTACCCTTGGACGCCTGGTCTTCCTACCACTATCACTAGGACCTTTACCCTTATTATCTTTGGATGGCATTTTTACCTAATTAAAGAAAATAAAAGTTAACATATACATATTCTCATGAATACATATTCATTAAATCATTCAATAAATGGTTCGTTGAGTAAAATTACAAGACACAATTCTCATGAATACATATTCATTAAATCATTCAATAAATGGTTTGTTAAGTAAAATTACAAGACACAATTCTCATGAATATAGGTTCACTATTCTAAATCGTCATGCTCGTTATCCATTTCATCATCGTCATCTGATGTGATACTATCCTCAGATCCAGAATCTTCATGATCTTCATCCTCGTCAACTTGATTCCCCTTAACCATTGTATCAGACAAACTTGTAGTGTGTTCATCTGGAATCACATCATTAACTTCAACTTCATCAACTTGGTAAGCAACATCCTCCACTAGATCGTCAGTTTCAATATGACCCAATGGTTTTGTTTTTATTACAACACAACACCGTCGTTTACGTGGCACAAATAAAGGATAAGGAACATAATAAACTTGCCTAACAATATTTGACATTATGAAAGGGTCGTACTCTTTGTACCTCCGGTCCATTTGAATCTCAACAGTACCATATGTCTTATCTATTTTTGTGCCTCTAGTTGGATCATACCATTCACAATAAAACAAGACAACTTTATTTTCCGAGTCCAAGTAATTGTATACTAACTCGTAGATATGTTTAACAAAACCATAGAAGTCATCTTCACCACCATCTGTAACTCCTTTCACAAATACGCCACTGTTTATGGTTTTTTTCCCTTCAGTCCATTCATGAGTGTGAAATTTATATCCGTTCACGAAGTATGTGTGCCATTTTTTTGCACTTTGACGAGGGCCATTAGACACGTTTCTCAAATGGAGTATTTATGGAGTCGGTGCAACAACCCTATACAATTTCTCCTTGAACCATGTTGGAAATTGGGAATGAATGACACCAGATGTTGATTGTACACCGGTACTATCAAAATAGGCGTTGTTAAATTCCCTAAAAAGAAACACACTGTAAGTTTCAAGGTAATCAATTTTATATTCACACTGTAAAGAAAATTAAGAAGTTGGATTATACTTACTCAAGATATGGT
This sequence comes from Vicia faba, assembly GCA_948472305.1. Taxonomy (NCBI): domain Eukaryota; kingdom Viridiplantae; phylum Streptophyta; class Magnoliopsida; order Fabales; family Fabaceae; genus Vicia; species Vicia faba. The sequence goes on along the minus strand of OX451735.1, from coordinate 931,116,846 downwards.
TTAACTTCAATGCAGTTGATCAAGACATGAACATGTGCAGATTGCATTTCTTGTTGGGTCAACCAATGCTCACCCTTCTTTCCAGAGGGACGACCTGGAAGCCCGAAGACTGATAAGGTGTACTGACTTCTTTCGATAACATTTACAGGATTCCTTATGATTCTTGGAGTTAACATCAAGTGCTTGAAATAGTGACTGCAAAAATGTGAAGTTTCTCGATGCAAGTAATGTGCACATATTGATCCTTCAACTCTAGCTTTATTTTTCACTGATCGCTTTGAATCACCCATGAACCTTTCAAACGGATACATCCACCTATATTGAACAGGTCCTCCTAGATAAGCCTCATATGCAAGATGCACAGGTAGACGTTCCATGGAGTCAAAAAAACCAGGCGGAAATACTTGTTCCAACTTACAGAGAATGACTGGAATATTTTGGTCCAACTTAATGATGTCATCCACTCTTAAAGCTGACGCACAAATATCTCTAAAAAATTGACTAATTTCAGTGAGTGGATTAAGCACATGTTTGGGTAGAGAACCGAACACAATTGGTAGCAATTGTTCCATAAAAACATGGCAATCATGACTTTTCATACCATGCAACTTCCCAGTGTTAGCATCAGCACACCTTGCTAAATTTGAAGAATACCCGTCGGGCATTCTCAAACCTTTTAGCCATCCACAAACCGCTTTAGCTTCTTGGGGGGTCAGACTGAAATAAGCTTTAGGTTTAAATTATTTTCCATTTGGGAGAGGCTTCAATTCCAACTCTTTACGATTACATCAAATTTCTATGTCTTGTCTAGCCTTCACATTATCTTTTGTTCTGTCTTTAACATCCATCACTGTGTTAAATACGTTATCAAAAAAATTCTTCTCAATATGCATAACATCAAGATTATGGCGCAACAAATTATCTTTCCAATACGGGAGGTCCCAAAATATACTTCTTTTTGTCCAATTATGTGTGACCCCATATCCTTCAATTCTACATGCTTTGCCAGTATCTGTAAACTTTGGATGTTCACAAACTTGGTTCCATATAGCAACTGGTGCCAATCGAGGCGGAGGCAGATCTGTTACCCGTTCGTCCTTTTTGAATTTTGTCTTGTTTTTTCTAAAGGGATGATTTGATGGTAGGAATCTGCGGTGACAGTCAAACCACGATCTTTCCCCCCCTTTTTCTAATGTAAACGCCTTAGTGCATTCCATGCAATGCGGACAACCCATTCTGCCATGCGTACCCCAACCAGACAACATGCCATATGCTGGAAAGTCGTTAATGATCCACATCAAGGAAGCTCGCATAGAAAAGTTTTGTTTACGGGATATATCATAAGTCCATTCTCCATTATTCCACAACCTCTTCAAATCATCAATTAAAGGTTGTAAGTACACATCAATTCCGGTTTTTGGACTCGACGGTCCTGGAATGACGCACGTCAAAAACATGTATGGTTTTGTCATGCACATCTCAGGAGGGAGATTGTAAGGGGTTATAATAACTGGCCAACAAGAATACGCACTTTCAGACGCTTGGACATATGGAGCAAAACCATCAGAGCATAATCCAAGCCTGACATTTCTAGGTTCGGCGAAAAAATCAGGATGTACCTCATCAAAGTGCTTCCATGCATGGCCGTCAGATGGGTGTCACATATTGCTTGGGCTTGTTTTGTTTGTATGATGCCATGTCATTTGACTTGCACTGTGCATTGAAGAAAACATTCTTTTTAACCTTGGTATTATCGGAAGATAAAACATGGAATTTACTGCTACACGTTTTTGGTTACTGTTAATGGCTCTATTGCGAACTTTATATCTTGGACTATGACAAAACTTACATTCCTCTGACGATCCATCTTGAGTACCAAACTCGTTGTCATAAAACAACATACAACCATTAATGCAACAATAAATCTTTCTTACTCTTAAACCCAACTTCGACACCAACTTCTTTGCATCATAGAAACTCGCAGGCAAGTTGTCTTTCGTTGCAGTTGAGTCCAACATCATTTTTGCGAAGTGCTCCAAACACTGATCAGGAACATTCCAATTTGACTTGGCGGCCAATAATCTAACACACATTGATAGCTTTGAGTCTGACGATCCCTCAAACAACGGCGTATTTATCTCATTCAACAACTGATAAAATCTTTGCGCTTCCTCATTCAACAACTCTTCCCCGTCAAAGTCTTCAGGTTGATCATAGGTCACGTTAACACCAAAAGCATCACCAACCATGTCACCTATCAGATTAAAGTTTTCTTCAAATTCCATAGGTGGTTGCATAATCGGTTGGCTACTTGAAGCATCTGTGTTACTAGTCTCTGGTACATTACTCGGCAGTGTTTCACCATGATACGTCCAAACCCAATAATTTTCAATGAAACCTTTCCTATGCAAATGACGTGTTATTTCTTCTGGGTCACTAATTATATATCTACATCCACATTTAAGACAAGGACACCTAACTCCTCCTTCACTTCGACAACGTTCCTGGGCAAACGTCCACGCGATAAAACCATTAACGCCGTCTATAAAATTAGGTTTAAGTGCGCGTCTTCCTGGATATAGTCTATCGTACATCCAACTACGATAATACATATAATATTCCATTTACTGCAAATTTATATAATCAAAACCTATTTAATTAGAAATATTAATTAATCAACTTAATAATAATCCTAAACATATACAATTAAAGATAAATATATGCTTTCAAAAATATTTATAAACTCCTAAAAATATTTATTTATTTTTAAACAATTAAAATTTAATTTAAACACCTAAATTTTATAAACTCCTAAAAATTTAAAAACTTATTAAACTCCTAAAAATTTAATTTAAACACTTAAAATTTATAAACTCCTAAAAATATTTAGTTATTTTTAAACACTTAAAATTTAATTTAAACACCTAAATTTTATAAACTCCTAAAAATTTAAAAACTTAAACTCCTAAAAATTTAATTTAAACACTTAAAATTTATAAACTCCTAAAAATATTTATTTATTTTTAAACACTTAAAATTTAATTTAAACACCTAAATTTTATAAACTCCTAAGAATTTAAAAACTTATTAAACTCCTAAAAATTTAATTTAAACACTAAAAATTTATAAACTCCTAAAAATATAAAAACTTAAACTCCTAAAATAATTAAACTCATTCATCACAAATTAATAATTAATAATTATTATAAACTAAATAATTAAACCTAAAATTTAACTCAAATACAGAAAATATATATAACACAAATTCAACAATTTTAACCCAATGCAAATTCATGAAATTCAGAAAATATATATAACCTAAAAATTAATCAAATTCAGAAAATATACTAATTTCAAAAAAAAAATTCAAGACATACCTTTTATCTTGTAACTCCTTCAATCTTCTTGTCCCTTTTTGCAATCTATACTTCTATCAATATATTCTTCTTCTCTATTCAAAGAAAAATTGAAAAAAAAATTATATTCAAATAACACATCAAAAGCTGTTAACAAAGTATAAATAACATTGAATTGAAATTACCTTACAACTAATGTATGGAGATTGTAGGAATTTAAGTGCGGAGAAGAAAAAATTTTGGAGAAGAAAATGAGTATGGAGGAATATGGAAGGTTGAAGAAGAAGTTTAATAAAATCTAAAACGCTGCTGTGTGTTGTGGAGCGTTTTGATAAAGCAGATAAAGCATGTAGCGACGTGAAAATCACGCTGCAACGTTGCCACGTTATTTTCACGTCGCAACAATCATACAACTGTTTTCCCTTTCTTCAAAATCTGAACACGCCAGTGTTGGAAGTTGTGATTAATTTATTTTTTATGATATTTTAATTAGCGACGTGAATCCCACGTCGCAACTTTTTTTAACACAAAAAAAATTGACACACTTAATACTTCTTTATTATATTAGTAAAACACGTTGTCACGTGATTTTCACGTTGCAACTGACTTTATTTAGCCACATGAAAATCACGTGGTAAAATCACGTGGCTGGATAAGCATTTTCTTGTAGTGCCTCCTCTGTGTAGTGAATTTTTTTCTTTCAAAAAATAATTACTTTAGTAAATTTTTTGAAAATGTGGTTACTTCAAAAAGATAATTTTTTAAATTTCTTTTTTATAATTGAGTCTTTTAAGTTAATTAACGTCTACATTGTTAATCTTTTTTATTTATATTTTTTCAATTTTAGTTTAATAAAATTGTAACAAAATATACATATATATATATATATATATATATATATATATATATATATATATATATATATATATATATATATATATATATATATATATATATATATATATATATATATATATATATATATATATATATATATATATATATATATATATATATATATATATATATATATTGGCATCTTAAATATATAAAGTAACATCTAAAATATATAAAATTAAATTCTAATTCAAAAAAAAAAAATCTTAAAAGACCAAATTAGTATAAAAAAAACCTAAAAATCAACTTATTACATTAAAATAACTTAAAGGATCGTGAAGTAGTTATATCTATTTTAAATAATACGTCTTGTTTTTATATGTGACATACGGTTCTAATTGTTTTTGTCTAATTCCGTTTGAGATGTAGAGAGTTGGACGATCAGATTTGAAGATAAATATTGCATCGGCAGTTGAAATTAAATATTTGACATTGGGTGAGGTCTGTCTTACTTCTTTCTTTGTTGAATGGATTCTACATATTATATTTTATTTTTTTCCATAAGCGATGATATTGAAAAGAAAAGTATAAAAGATATTTCAATCCTTATAACACGTGAAAAAAAACTACAAAACAGAAAGATAAACACCACCACCGTAAAAAAAAAAATGATACCGTCCACCAAACACCATCTCCTGCAACTATGTCAAAAAACATCATATCAACTATCTTATCTAAAAAAATTACATACTACCATTATCCCTAATTATGAAAAAGGCGATTTCTAATAGATTCGTTAGTTTCACTTTCACTTATATTCAGAACAAAAGTCCCTTTCGGATGATATTTTTCGGATATTTGTTTACATACTAATGCTGTGGTATATCAATCCTAACATACATAATGGTTTGATGAATATGAGACTGTAACAATGCTATAATTTAATAATTGTGTGATGTTGTAATGTAGTAATGAGAAAAGATTTATGATTGTTACTGCATATGTATATGTGCATGGCCTTAAGCAAACCAGGCAGCAGCAGAATGTACAAAATGTACAAAATCAGTAAATGACATTCATCAAACCAACAACAGGTCTTACATATTATTTTAAGAACCAACAACAGGTCTTACTTAATGATGATAATGAAAGGGGGAAACATTCCTCTAAGCTAGCTAGATTGCGGCGATTTTGGATTCTCAAGTCTAAACATGCCAAGCGTTTGAAACTTCATCCTCTAGACGGAACAGACTCTTCCAATTATAGGATTCCACTATCAAATGTAACTCCATCAGTATCCAACCAACAACTTCTCAGCAAGATTATTAGTGATGGTAAAAAAATTGATGATGTTTTGTAAGGAACAAAGCCTACAACATCAAATTCATTTAGAAATACACGGCACAAAGTCTATAACATCCATCAATTGGGAACAAACCTTATGTTCAAAATCTCCCGTGTGGCATTGTATCCCCAAAAGGAAACCTTATGAACCTTATGATGCCTACAACATCACAGGCAATGTGATACACACTTCCCGCACGCCACTACCAACTATTTTAGACCTTTTTATAAGTCCTATGTAAGTAATGTCACTGTTAGTATGCCCAAACTTTGAAGGTATGAGAAATACAAAAAAAGGAGGTTTGAATTAGGCTGCACTAAATATAATCTTTTCTCAACTCATATACAAAGTTAACAATTGAATAAAAATAAATGAACACATTTATTTTTATCCTAGTTCACTGTTAACTAAGTTACTTCAGTGCACCCCACAAGGTAATTTGCTTTATCCACAAGGATTTAATCCACTATAATCAACCAATTACAGACAACCATAATAATTCTAATCAACCTTGTTGACAACCCCAACAAATATGTCGATCCACAATGATCGCAACCAAAGTCTTCTTGAGAATCCTAATTCACCGAGTCTCTCAAGAAATCTATCAACAACCGTTGATTTACAAAGATGTGTATATAGAGTTGCTTCTAACAAGTATATTAAGCAAGATATGAACAAAAGCTTCTTGCTTATTTTCAAAACTATACAAAGAATATTTCAAAAGAGTTTGTGCAGTGCTTTTGCATAGTTTTGTTGAACTGATTCGTTGATTTCAAATTCTTTCAAGTCTTCTTTATATACCTGAAAAAGAGATTCGTTGGAGGGTAGAATAGAAACACAAAACCAGTTGTTTCGTTCACAAAGGTCCTGGTGGGAATAATAGACAACAAGTATAAAAGGTTTGTCCTTACGTCTGCCTATTATAGTAGTGGTCACAATGTACTTTGTACTTTTATGCTTACCATCACACGCAATCCCAATCCCGATCTTATATTTCTTCAGAGACTTCTAATTTGTATGTTGATGAAGCATGTTGTAAAAGGATCAGAAATTGTGTCATCAGAAACTAAGTCTTTGAGTCTTCAGAACCTCTTCAGCAGAACCTTCGTCTTCACAGTCTTCAGCACTTGATCTTGAAAAGTAATGTTTTCAGATCTTTAGAACTTGTTCAGCAGAACCTTGTCTTCAGTATCTTTAGAACTTGGAACAAAAAAAGCAAAGCTTTAGAAGGAATCCAAAGCTTCCTTGCAAAGTCACTGTCAGAAACTCTTCTACTAACGTTCCTTAGAATAGTTGCATAAGAAGAATTCTAGAATCTTGACTTGTCATTGTAACAAATCAAAGGTATTCTTCCAGAGTGTTGAGTTCAGAACCTGATGACGTGACACACCTTCTTAGAAGAGTTAGAAAATGTTTAGAAAAAGCTACACACTAGACAAAAACCATTAGAGTACACAATTATTCTCCAAGATACCATGTAAAGTTATCATCAAAACTCAAGACCATATACAGAACCAATATTGTTCTTACAATCTCTCATTTTTTGATGATGACAAAAGCATGTATTTTGATAGAATAATTCATACATGGTAATCACCATAGAGCACAAACTCAGAAATGCTAACTAGCCCCCCCTGAATCTGTTATACCCAAAATTTATTTATGCTTGTTCAGAGTCTCCTCCTGAGCCCAAGACTCACAAAACAAATTTTGCAATATAGAAGTTAACATGGAGAAGGAATACTTCTCCATTAACGTCTCATCAGAGTCTGACTAGAACTACACGATCTTCATCTCAGAACCTGACTTATTATCAGAACACCATGAAGTATCAGAATCTGTTTAGTCACTAACTTGATGCCTCACATCAAACATCATAACTAAATCCCTGATTCTTTCAGAAACTTGATCATGCCACCAGAAGGTGCAAAATATCATGTCATCAAAAGGTTCAACAGCTGAGCCGTTGCCTGACTGACCATGTCCTTGATCATGTCTTTAGATCATGCCTTCTGACCATGTCTTCTGACCATGCCTTAAACCATGTCCTTAGACCATATCTTCTGAACATGTCTTAGATCATGTCTTCTGACCATATATGTAGAAGGTTCACAACCTCTGAATGATGCCTAGTTGAAAGAAAACTTACTATACTTCTAGAAAGTTCACAACTTCTGAAGTATCAGAGTCTGGTTTATCAGGTTCTGAATACAAAACTTTCAGACAGTTTACAACTTCTGAACAGTTTCGTGGCATGATAAGTGCCAAAATGCAGTTATTTTATATATATGTTTTGTGGCACTTATCAATTCTTTTGTTGATATTCATTGAATAAATCCCAACTTTCTTAGGTATTTGTTGCATTTTTGGAGCATTGAGGAATAAGGTATCTAAGTAACCGCTTCATATACACGTTTTTGGAATAAAAGACCAAGTTTTGGGGAGTTCTTCTCAGAGGATCGCGCTAAGCGTAATATCTAGCGTGCTATGTGTAGTTTTGACAAATTTGCCAGAAGTGATTTTTTGAGCCCGCTTAGTTGTTGTTAGCGTAAAACGGCAAGCAACAAAAGTTTTGGAAATATTTATTCGGGAATTTATCATGTCCACAGAGATTGGTTATTGAATTTCTGTTCGACAATTTCTCGCGTTTATGGATTTGGGTAAATAATGGGTTTGTTTGTAAGGTGCGGGAATTAAAAGTTATAGACATAAAAAGAATTTCATTCTTCGATTAGTAAATAACTCTCGAGTTTGTATTTAGTCTACCCTATCATATACTTAAACTTACTACCCAGTTGCACTTAACCTTAACTACTCGTCAATATCATCTCACATCGCTCACATAGAGGTCATCTCTAACGCAAAGTGAGATATCAATTGTATTGCTCTATGTCGACGATCTCTCAGTACAATATAAACAACACAGACGCATTAAGATTCGATACCTAAATGATTACTAAGCCTAAATCTATCTCTAGAATCTAAGCCTATTAGATATTCATCCTAAGTCCGGATTCAATCTGTCCATCTCTGCAACATCTCAAACCCGAACCCTTAGCAAGCTAAAAAGGATAAAAATCAATAAATATTTGTAAAGAAAGTTTCATACAACACCATGAGCAATAAATATACATATGATCAAGGTAAAGTTACATACAAAATCCAACAAATAATGGTTACAAAGAGAGGAAGAGGAGAGAAAACCAAATTTTCCGTGGTGTCAACACGATCCATCAAGCTCCCGACCCTGGACTATCCAATTGTAAGCCACAAATGTTGTTTTCTAAGCTCTAAATATCAAAGAATGAAGGTGATGGAGTTTGGGAACAAATACCCCAAAAACCATAACCTATAAAATGACTAAAATCTGATTTTATAAAACTATTCTCAGTAGACCGCGCTAAGAAGCTTTAGCGTGCTAAGCGGGTTGCGTAATATTTACACACTAAACTGACCTAAACCGTGCTAAGATCGCTATCCGCGCTAAGCGGGCTTCAAAAATTTGGTTCTGCCAAAAAAGAAAATGCAAGCAGCGTGCTACAAAATGCGATGAGCGCCACTCGTGCTTAGCGGCCACCTGCACGCTAAGCGAGCTCTCCTAGACAGCAAGTCCCAACGTTGATCTTTTATTCTAGAAACGTGCATATGGGGCTGCGCCTGACACCTTATTTATCTATGCTCCAAATATGCGACAAATACTTATAAAATAGACCAAAATTATCAAATGATACACTATTTACATAAAAACACAATTATTCACAAGTAAACGTATTTACAAACAAAGCGGGGAATTATTCAAAGAATATTAACAAAAATATCAATAAGTGCAACAAACTTATATACAAAAATAGCTACAATTTGCACTTATCAAACTTTTCTCAACTTTAACTTGTTTGTCCTAAAACAAGGCCAAACAACTCAATGAAAAAATAAACAATAATCAAATAATCACGAATCAACAAGTTTTTAAAATGAAAAAAAAAACGCATGGTTCAAAAATAAAAACCTACACACAAGGCAAAACTTACCACTAAACTACAACGATAACATGAAAATGAAACAACTCCTAACTACAAAGCACATGTCAAAAAATTCTAAAACAATACAATATTCATAAGTGAATCACACCTAGCGCACACTTCATCGGTAGATGAAAAATGCAAACATGAGGTGCTCAACTCTTACTCAACAATCTTGCTAACAATAACTAAATTATGCATTCATCAAAGCAAATTCATATTGAAAAGCACAAAAGCAAAATCACAAGGGCTTCAAGGGTTGTAATGTGGATTGGGTGACAAGGAAGGGATAATATCTATAGGTAATTGAAACAAACAACAATGCCTAATCCTATGGGAGTGATCAATTCACAAAGTCTCAAGCATCCCTCAATCAACTTTTTCAACTATCTCAGTTGTTACACAAACACACATAACTTATTTGTACTTTTTTTTTTCTTTTTCAAAACTTTTTCTCTTTTTCTCTTTTTTTTCTTTTCTTTTTTCTCTATTTTTTTCTCTTATCTTTTTTTCTTCTTTTTTTTCTATGTAATTTATTTTCAACCTCAAACAACCATCGTATCAACAAGCAACATTGCTCTCCCCAAATTAAACACGACCACACATAGTGACAAATTGCTCTCACTTTCTAAGGTAAGGAAAAATTCAACCACAGTACATGGTTGGGGTTAAGTACAAACTAATGACATTAGAATCCATGATGAATTCTAACTAAAAGGTTCAAAGGGGTTCACAAATGATCGCTCACTCACAAGGTGAATTACTTTTGGTTAGGTGGTTTTTCTCAAAATCAAATAAAATGCCTTGACAATTCATGATTTCATATGAATCAACATAAATGCATGATTAAACATAATAAAATTGAGTTAAGACAAGATTGTCGAACTCCCGTGCATATAGTAAACAATAGAAAGCAACCTCACAAGGGGTTTAGTCCTAAAGTGATTCAAAAATGAACACAAATTGCAAAAGAATAAATGACATGAAAATTTGTACAAAAGAAAAGTCTCCTAAAAATACTATGTTCTAGAAAGCGATAAATGAGTACCTGATGTGTACCAACTTCAAAACTATCATTACCATACATCCGCAAGTTGAAACGCACAGACTTGGAAAATCACCACAAAATTCCTCAAGAAATCCGACCAAATTTGGAGCCCAAACAACAAATAAAATAATTAGAATAACAACTCTATTATTTATTAATCTAAAAAGCCTAGGTGAGAATGGGAAAAAGGAAAGCAATTAAAAAAATTAAAAGAGTTTGCTTGCTCTGCACAGCAGGGTGCGCTAAACAGCTTAGAGCGCGCTTAACGCGCTACACCAGATGCAGAAAAACAGGACAACAATATCTGGTGCAGTTGCTATGCAACTCCACAAGCACCTACACACTCCATGTACATAATATTTACAACATACAAACTTCCATAAGCTAAACACGACAAGCTTGCGGAAAAACAAAAATTAACACAACAAAACAAACAATTTGAAAGTGTATTAACAAGTTGAAAAGTAAAAATTTGAAATTTAAAAACTAATTTGAGTTCAACTTGTTAAAACACAAGTCAACACATACATAAACGAATACAAATAATATAAAAAAATACAACATGCTTGTTTTACGTTGTAAGCTTGACGCCTTTATTGTGCGAGCTAGTAACATTCTCTCGTTATGCCATGGTATTATCACACCACACAAACCTAAAGAAAGTGTCCTAACATCCACACAACAAACATTATAAAAACGAGACAAATCAAAACAATACGTGAAAACAAAGAAGAAAACACATATATGCACAAGTATGGAAAGTAAACATAAAACATGTACAAGTAAAAATAAACAAGTTTATGTACAAATTCTATACAACATATACATTAATTACAAAACTCAAAAACAAAAAAAAATATCGCAATGTGAAAACAATAAACACCAATCCCGGCAACTGCGCCATTTTTTTATTGGGGTAAAGCGACAAGCAACAAAAGTTTTTGAAATATTTATCCGGGAATTTATCGTGTCCACGGAGATTGGTTATTGAATTTTAAGGTGCGGGAATTAAAAGTTATAGACATAAAAAGAATTTGATTCTTCGATTAGTAAAGAACTCTCGCGTTTGTGTTTAGTCTACCCTATCATATACTTAAACTTACTTAACCTTAACTACTCGTCAATATCATCTCGTACCACTCACACAGAGGTCATCTCTAACGCATAGTGAGATATCAACTGTATCGCTCTATATCGAAGACCTCTCAGCACAACATAAACAACACGGAGGCATTAAGAGTCGATACCTAAATGATTACTAAGCCTAAATCTATCTCTAGAATCTAAGCCTAGTACATATTCATCCTAAGTCTGGATTCAATTCGTCCAACTCTACAACATCTCAAACCCAAACCTTTAGTAAGCTAAAAAGGATAAACATCAATAAAGATTTGTAAAGAAAGTTTTATACAACACCATGAGCAATAAATATACATATAATCAAGGTAAAGTTACATACAAAATCCAACAAATAATGGTTACAAAGAGAGGAAGAGGAGAGAAAACCAAATTTCCCGCGGTGTCAACATGATCCATCAAGCTCTCAACCCCGAACCATCTAATTTCAAGCCATAAACGTTGTTTTATAAGCTCTAAATATCAAATAATGAAGGTGATGGAGTTTGGGAACAAATTCCTAAAAACCCATAACCTAGAAAATGACTAAAATCTATTTTTTATAAAACTATTCTCAACAGACCGCGCTAAGCGAGTTGTGCAATATTTACACACTAAACCAACCTAAACCATGCTAAGCACGCTATCTGTGCTAAGAGGGCTTCAAAACCTTGGTTGTGCCAAAATAGTAAACGCAAGCAGCACACTATAAAATGCGTTGAGCGCCACTCGCGCTTAGCGGCCTCCTGCGCGCTAAGCGGTCTCTTCTAGATAGCAAGTTCTAAAACTGATCTTTTATTTTGGAAACACGCATCTGGAGTTGTTCCTTTGACACCTTATTCCCCGATGCTCCAAATATGCGACAAATACCTACAAAATAGGCCAAAACTATCAAACAGTATACTATTTATATAAAAACACAATTATTCGTAAAGTAAAGGTATTTACAAACAAAGCGGAGAATTATTCAACCAATATTAACAAAAGTATCGATAAGTGCAATAAAACTTATACAAAAATCGCTACAATTTGAACTTATCATTAGCGCGTTGAGGCCGCTTGGCGCGGTTTTAGGTGGTTTGATCTCTAAAATAAGGAAGTCACTTTTAGCGCGTCTAGCCTGCTTAATGCGGTCTGCTGAGTATGGTTTTATAACTTTCATTTTTTTCACTGCTAGGTTGTGGTTTTTAGGGTTTTTTTATTCTCCCAACTCCATAACCTCATTGTTTGTTAGATTAGCTTAGAAAAAAACTATGGAGCTTGCGTACAGTTGATTCAAGGTGGATTGCTCTTCGATTGGCGCTGACAAACCGGGAGATTTGTGGTTCATTTCTCTTCTTCTTTGTGTATTATCTATGTGTTTGGTTTGTATATGTATTTACTTTAAACTCATGAATATTTGTCGCCCATGGTGTTATATAATGCTTTCTTTACAAATATTTGTCAATTATTATCTTGGATTTTTACTCCGTGCTTCGGGTTTGAGTTGTTATAGACATATACTTCTTGAATTATTATCTAGGGTGATTGTCTAATGGTGTCTAGATTCCAGAGATAAATTTAGAGCTATTATTTACTTGGGTATATGTGGTTAATGCCTATGTGTTGGTTGTGTCGTGTTGAGAGATCGTCGATACGAGTAGCACATTTAACTTCTGTGTTATTGAGGTTGATTGAGAGATCGCTGATGAGATGATATAGTGGGTGTTGTGTTTTATACGTGATGATATTGATGAGTATCATAGGGTAAGTATAATTGGTCAATAGGTTTAAGTTTGTGAGGAATGGATTATATGCATGCTTGATAAGTCTCTTCTCCAAAGAATGAATTGTTTTCCTATTAATAACTTTAATTCCCGCATATACTTCAAACCCATTCAAACCCAAACTCATTAATGAGAGATTTTTCTAACGATAATTCACTAACACTAATACCCGTGGATACGATATGATATAACCTATATCACCCTAAATAAATACTTACTTTTTCTTGTCGCTTTAACGCTTCAGCAAAATGGCACCGTTGCCGGGGATTAGTGTTTTTATTGGATCGTATTGCGATAGTTTCTTTGTTTTTGAGTTTTGTAAATAATGTCCATATTGTCTATAATGTGTAAATATAAACTTGATTATATTGGTACTTGTATAGAGTATATTTGTTTCTCTTCACGTTTGTCAAAAGTGTGGTTAGATGTGTAGTTTCGGTTAGAGCTCAAAATGATGAGAACAAAGGCGGGAGTGAAATCATTTGGCCCATCCAAAGCAATGTGTTTGTTTGTACATAACATGCATTGAGCTTACAACATAAAATAAGCATGTTTTATTATTTTTCTTTGTTTTAGTCAGGTAGTGTGTTGATTGTTGTTTAAACAAGTTAAAATTGGACCTGTTTTAAAATTTTCAATCTTCATTTTTCAACTGGTTTATTCACTTTCATCTGGTTGTTTTGTTGTGTTAATTATGTTTTTTCAAAAGCTTTCTTTTATTAGCTTGATGAAATATGTATGTGTGTAATTCTGTTTAGTTGTGTAAATAAGATGTGTAGGCAAAAGTGGAGGTTGCATTATAATTGCAAATTGCTATCCTGTTTTTCTGCATCTGGTGTAGCGCGCTTAGCGCGGGTATGTCGCTTAGCGCGCTCTGCTGTGTTACGCCAGTGAATTCTTTTTTTCCACTTGGCCTTCCTTTTTCCAACTTCCTCCCAGGCTTTAGATAGTATATAACAGTAGTATAACTAATTATTTTGTTATTGTTTGGACTCAAATTTTGGTTCGATAGCTTGAAGTCGCATTTGGTGATTTTCCGATTTTGAGTGTTTCAACTTACAGATTCATGTTAATGATAGTTTTTGAAGTTGGTACACTCCAAGTACTCGGTTATCGCTTTCTATAGCATAACATGTTTAAGAAACTTTTCATTTGTAAAATTACTATACCATTCATTCTATTTGCATTACTTGCTTTTGATTGAATCACTGTAGTTCCCTTTTTACCCCCAAATGTGAAAAAGCTTTCCATTGTTCATATATGTTGGAGGCCACAGTTCTTGTTTTAATTAGATTTCATTATGTTTAATCTTTTTTTTTATGTTGATTGTATGAAAACATGAAAAGGATCAAGGCATTTTGTTTGATTTTAAGCACAACTATCTAACCAAATAGTCAATTCACCATGTGAATATGTGAAATTTTGTTAACCCCTTTTGAGCCTTTTTGTCAATGTCCATGTTTTTTTTGAACTTAATGCTTGTCTATGAGTGTTTGGTTTTCCTTTTTGAATAGAAATTGATTCTTTTTCTTCTTGAACCCTCAACAATTGTTTTTTGTTTGAATTTTTACCTTGCCTTAGAAAGTAGGGAATATTCACTTTGATGTTGGTTGAGTTTAAGTTGGGGAGAGAATTGTTTGCTCACTTATGTTGTGATTTCTACGTGGTTGTGAAGAAAGAAAATAAAAAGAAAGAAAAAAGAGAAAAAAGAAAGAAAAGAAAAAGAAATAAAAAAGTTGACAAAGCTTTGAAAAAAAGAAAAACAAAAAGAGTATGGAATAATGTTGTGTTAATAAGTATTGTGATTGGTTTCTGAAGCTTGGGATTATGAATAAGTTGATTGAAATTTTGTGTTTGAACTTTTGTGAGTTGATCACTCCCTTAGGTTTAGGCAAGTTTTTGTTTCGATTAGCTTTAGGACTTATCCCTTGTTTGTTAACCTAGCCACATTGCAACCTTGAAAAGCCCTTGTTATTCCTGCTTTAATATTGTCAATATGATCTTTTGGAAGAATGCCTAATTTAGTCTTTTGCTTGCAAGATTGTTGGATTAGTGTCAAAGTACTTCACTTTTGTGTGTTCTTCATCTATCGATGAATTTTTATTAGGCGTGATTTATGATTAAGCTTGTTTTGTATTAGAATGTTTAGTATGATTTTTGTACTTAGGATTTGTTTCGTTTATATGTTGTCATTGTAGGATTGTGGTAAGTATTTACCTTACGTGTGCGTTTTTGTTTGAACCATACATTTGTTTTCATTTTTCAAACTTGTTTATTCATGATTCATTGATTGATTACTTTTTCTTATTTAAGTTTGTTTGGCCTTGTTTGAGGACAAACAAGTTCAAGTTGGGGAGAGTTTGATAAGTGTCAAAATGTAGTTTTTTGTATATATGTTTTGTGGCACTTATCGGTTATTTTGTTGATATTCGTTGAATAAATCCCAAATTTGTGTAAATGTGTATACTTTGTGTATTATTGTATTTTTGATTCATTTGTGTACTGTTAGATAAATTTCACTTATTTTGTAGGTATTTGTTGCATTTTTGGAGCATTGAGGAATAAGGTGTCGAAGGCACTGCTCCATATACAAATTTTTGGAATAAAAGACCAAGTTTTGGGGAGTTCTGCTCAGAGGACCGCAATAAGCGTATTATCTAGCACGCTACGTGCTGCTTTGACAAATTTGGAAGAAGTGATTTTTTAAGCCCGCTTAGCGCGATTTTAGGCGGTTTGATGTATAAAATAAGAAAGTCTTGCTTAGGGCGCCAGGCCCGCTTAGCGCAGTCTGCTGAGATTTGTTTTATAACTTTCATTTCATTCACTGTTAGGTTATGGTTTTGGGGGTGTTTTTTTTCTCCCAACTTCATCACCTCATTTTTTGGTACATTAGCTTAGAAAACAACTATGGAGCTTGCATAAGGATGACCCAAGGTGGATTGCTCTTTTATCGACGCTGACAAACCGGGGGATTTGTGATTCATTTCTCTTCTTCTTTGTGTATTCTCTATGTGTTGGGTTTGTATATATATTTACTTTGAACTCATGTATATTTGTATCCCATGGCGTTACATAAAGCTTGCTTTACAAATCTTTGTCGATTATTGTCTTGGATTTTTGCTCTATGCATGGGGTTCGGGTTTCTATAGACATATACTACTTGAATTCTTATCTAGGGTATTTGTCTAATGGTATCTAGATTATAGAGATATATTTAGATCTATTATTCACTTGGGTGTCCATGATTAATACCTCTGTGTTGGTTGTGTCGGGCTTAGAGATCGTCGACGCGAGTAGTCTAGTTGACTTCTTTATTGTTGAGGTTGGTTCAGAGATCTCTATTGAGATGATATAGTGGGTGTTGTGTTTGATACGTGATGACATTGATGAGTATCATAGTTTGAGTATAACTTGTCGATAGGTTTAAGTTTGTGAGAAATGGATTATATGCATGCTTGATAAGTCTC
The DNA here is from genome assembly GCA_948472305.1 of Vicia faba. Lineage (NCBI taxonomy): Eukaryota > Viridiplantae > Streptophyta > Magnoliopsida > Fabales > Fabaceae > Vicia > Vicia faba. The sequence goes on along the minus strand of OX451735.1, from coordinate 931,099,892 downwards.
TTATCCAAAGAATGAATTTTTTTCCAGTTAATAACTTTAACTCTCGCATTTACTTCAAACCCAAACTCATTAACGACATATTTATCGGAAAAAAATTCAGTAGCACTAATCCTTGTGGAGACGATACAATATAACTTATACACCCTTACTTTTTCTTGCCTATTTACCGCTTCAGCATGGTATCAGAGCAAACGTTGCCAATGCACACATTTTTTTACATTCTTTCAGATAGTTCACAACTTTTGAAAAATGTGTAGTCGAAGATCAACCTTGTCATGCTTCCAAAAAGTTCACAATTTCTAAAGCGTCAAAGTATGATTACCATACCTTCAGAAAGTTCATAACTTCTGAGCAATAGGTGTTATCAAAACATGATTACCTTACTTTCAGAAAGTTCACAACTTCTGAACAGTGTGGGGTATCAGAGCTTGATTTAACCATATTTTTAGGAATATCACAACTTCTGAAACATATGTTGTATCAAAGCATAAATCAAACCTAATTCACTTAAAAGGTTTGTAACTTCTGAAGAATATATAGTATCAGGGCATGATTCGTTTAGAAAGTTCACAAATTCTAACCAATACTTTGTTCTCAGATGCTTAACTCATCAGAGCATACTTCATGCATCTTGATCTTGTCTTCAGATTCCATATGATAATCTTTTGAATGAAAAATAATCTGTCTATGAAAATTAGTGAACTTTCAGATAGTTCCTAAATCAAACATTAAACAAATGGTTAGAAGTAAAAGCATTATATCATGTTTGGGCTCAAGATTATAAGAATAGATACTATCAAAATCATATACTTTTTCTCCCCCTTTGTGAGAAATCAAAAAGATTTAAAAGACAAAAGAAATATCCCATAAAAATATATAAATGTTCGGGATAACTTTATGTAAACGAGCATTAAGTGATGCCAATACACATTGTACTGAAATGAGAATATGAATAAAGAGAAAATAACAAGAAAAAAACTTTTTGTATTCATTTAAGGGAAAGAGAATTACAAACACGACTCAACTAAGAAGAGACAAACATAAAACAACAACAAAGAACAATAAGCCCATTCACCCATCAAAGACTTTACACCTTTTGTCTAGAAGGTCATTCTCCGGTCCATTCCTCTGGACTATTCCAACAATCCCCGCCCTTTAGAAAAGTTCATACATAACTCTTCCAAAAGGTATGTAGGACTTATATTAACTGAAATTCTGGTATATGCCAGTCTTCAGATGTTATACTCAATGTCTAGACATCTGATATGACATAATACATACACTGCAAGGTAGATACCCAATTTTTAATATTCAATATAACAGAAGCATAGAGGTTGCCATATCTGCAGTTCTCGAACAAATAGCTTTGGTTTGTAAACTATCCATTCACAGCCTGATGTCTCAACATTGGTTGCAACATCATCTATCACATACCATGAGGTAAACAAACCCCTTAGTTCGGTTTATTATGCACACAAACCAGTAGGATATCCATTTATCTCTTTTGACATCATCTGTAACATTCACACAGTTTTATCCAAGCTGTACCAGATACACTTTGAAGGTGCAGAGGATAGATCACACGATGTATCTAGTTCTGTCCATGATCAACAGAGAGCGAACATCCTTCACAATTCTGTTTCTTTTACACAGATGTCAACATGAGGTCTTAACATGTTCTGAGACATCATCTGTTACATACCAGGTTATGATTTACTGAAGTTTAGAACAGTTAAGGTTAATCATGTACTTTGATGTCATGAGGAATGTTGTGACATCAAACACATAACCAAGGCAGAAAGTAAATAACACAAATCAGTTGTTGACCCAGTTCGGTGAAACACACCTACTCTGGGGGCATACCAAGCCAGGAAGAAGATCCACTATTAGCAATATTAATTCAGGACTAAACTTAACAAGTTCCCATCCTTCACTTAATCATCTACCCAGTGCAACCTATACCTAGGAACTCCTAGATAGAAACCTACCAGTTTCCATTCCTATTGCCGCAGCAACAGAAGTCTTACTCCTACCCAAGAAGCAGTGCCTTCCCACTTGATTTCCTACACTACAATGATTATGAAGTAATGCAGAAATACTTGGACTTGCTTCACAGCTTCATCCAAGAACACTAAAACTCTTACCTACAGGTTTCGAGTTACATACATGGTAACCTTGCCACACACCGACAGGTTTACCTCCTAAAACACCCCTAATGTTACATTTTCAAAAGTTACTTAAACCCTAGGTTACAATCTGCTATTTATAACCTATTACCCAACTGGATTTGGGCCTTCAAAATCGCAGCAAGCTTTTCTCCTTGCTGTTACAACTCAGCAACAAACTTCTGCTACAATCAAGGTCTTCAAACTTCTAGTTCCTAAAATATCTCCATATTTAGAAACAGTATTTTCTTCAAATATTCTGATTGATTCTTGATTGATCTTCAGATTCTCCATAAGAAACGCCACATATATTCTCAGAATATTTAAGTACCAGAACTGTAACTGAATTACCAATTCCGTTATCATGATGTCAAGACAGATGTCATGACATTACATCTAACATGTTGGTCCAGATGTTGAACTTTTTCAACACCACATATTAAAACAACAGAGGGGATCTGGGTAAACTTGCTTTCTTATTTGTTTTACAAATGAAGCCAACTCTCCAGCCAGGGCACTTACAATCTCCCCCTTTGGCAAATTTTGGCTAAAACAAATAAGTGCAAGTTGTATTTTTGGACCAGGTTACAACACAGTTGAGATGTTACAACATCTTGTCTAACATCTTCTTTTGTAGAGGCTGATGTCCTTTGAGCAAACAACACACCTCTGTCGTCAACTGTGAGCAACTCCACTCCATCGATGCCCCAAGAGGATTTCTTTTCTCCAGATTATTACTTGTGATCATGTAACTCAGATCACAAGTCACAACTATCCTCTTAACTCAGAACACAAGACACAACTAAAGTCACTTACTTAGGGATCATGTTGCTTTCTCCTGAGTCTTGCTGGACATTGCCGTCTGTTGCTTTCACCTGAGTCCCTATCCCTATCTTTCTCCCCCTTTTTGGCCAGAATTTGACAAAGACTGCCCATACAGATCCATACCCATGCACAGTTTTCCCAGATGCTAACAAACTTCATATTGCTGAAACCTTCTGATGAAGAGAAGGAATGGAGAGAGTCTTCATAAATAATGCAACTTTGGCATAGATAGTAACGACCTTGGTACTTTACTCTGACAGTTTCAGTGCCCTAGGACTGGTTTTAATGCAGGTACCTACCCTTGGGTTTGACCCTTTGACCATGTCAGGATGCCCTTTTAAAACAGACATTTGTCTTTTAGAACAGACTGCTCCCTTGTCTTAGGATCCCCTTCCCAAGAAACATCGTTGGTACATTACACTCTGCATTAGTTATATAATACCTTTATTAGATGATAAGTTATCACCTAAACATTCCAGCTCACTAAACTGTTTCATAATGAGACACAACAGCTCTGTTTTCTTAGCAGATGAAAACATGCTCAAATCCTATGTCGTTATACATTCCGCTATTTTCAGATTTAGCAGCTTGAAGCCATTCCATTTTCTCAAAGTGGATGGTTACTCCACATGGATTTATTAGTAATAATCCATACTTCATCCAATTTTCCTCCTGTCTGTAGTTTTAGAGGAAATTAGGAACAATGTCATTACCGATGTGATGACATTTGGTCAGACATAGTCTTCTTCAGTTTTGAACACATCATTCCAATAGTTAATAAGGTGCCACACTTTATATCCTACAAGTTTGATGAAGACCTTTTGTACAAACCAATACTCCCCCTGTTAGGGCCAATCACTTCTCCTCATGGAAACAAGTAGGACACATTCAATACTCAGTTGGACCTTCAAAGCAGCTTCTGATTCAAAGTGAATAAGACCCCTTGATGAATGGAAAACATAAGACGCATCTTCATGTCTTCAAGAGCGCACCCTCTGTTCAATTATATTGGTTGAACGCATCCATACTCTGAATCAGCCTTTCTTTAGAACAAGTTAGAACATCCTTGGTCTAAGTCAACCTTCTTCTGATCATAGCATCACAACAAGTCAGAACATCCATACTCTGATTCATGCTCTCTCAGCTGCCACATGTTGATTATCTCCTTCATGAATCCTCATAAGAGGAAATCAAATGCCACCTTTTGACTTCTCCATGTTTCTCAGACTTTTGCCAGAGATATTCTGATCTTCCAATTGAAGTTTGAACTTCAAGCTACAAGTTATCACAAAAGGCTTAGATACACAAAGACAGGAACATGTAACATCTTCTCCACCCAACAACTCCACAGAGTTGCAAAGAGACGATCTTTTTGAAGTATCCAATCTTCAACTTCGTAGATTGTCCTGTCTTAAGTTGATGTGCCACTTCACCAACTAAGAATCTGATGTTGAACCAAATGTCACAACATTATGTTATAACATCTAGTTGTTGAATTCAGCTCCTCCTTATGCCACTTCTTCTTGACTTTACCATTAGCTAATTCACTTCCTTACCTAGATCAGAACCAGACTGATCCAAGTAACCATCATCAAGATTATGATGTCTTCTTTTTCTTGAAGCTTCAAGTCTGAACATGTTTCCAGGAAATCTTTTCAAAGATCAAATGATTTTGCTGTCACCAAAGAGATAGCTCTAAAGCATCACTCTTCCTGTGATCTTTCACAGGATCTAGAAGAAAGAATGTTCCCACATCTTTAAGAACATCGGTTATCTTGAACTTCAAGGATAATCAATTAAATACTTGTACTTGTCACAAATAGCAATAGATCTTAAATCCTTCCAGATCAGATTCATCCTCAGGAATGAGAGATGAATCCTTCCTTGCAAATATGTCACACCACACCCAGAGCCCATGTGACATAGGTCAACAGCCAGCTAAACACCAGGCTGAACTAATGTGAGGAGGTTAACCAACTCTCCCCCTCAAACTACCAATCATGGAAGCTCCACACAAAATATCCATGCATTGTACGCAAATCTCTTGACATGACATATGACATCCCTTGACCAAACTCTGAGTCTTCATATTCTCACATCTTGAAAGAACTTCCACTTCTAATCATGATGTTTATATGACAAGATTCACGATCCCAATCTACTTGTATGAAGGAGCAATAATGTTGCACCATCATTGACTTTTATTAACCAATGGGCTTGTCTTTCTTCACACCATAGTACTCCAGGGAACAACCGCTCAGTCCTGATCAATTTTCAGGAATAAGCCCACCAATAGGGATTGCACAATGTCACATCTCAACCAGCTTTACTTCTAGAGTTCTGACTCCTAAAAGTAACCTTCGGGAGCACACAGACATGATTGACTCTACCATTGTCAACTTTGCACACACAGATGTCTCCTCTTCCAGGTCAGGAGTAGGTTCTTTGTTTGACACCCAAAACATATGCTCTTCAACTAGTAGCATCCTGAACGAAGAACGTCTTCATGAGTGGACTTGAGAGGACTCAAGTATCTGTGACATCTTCAACAGCTTATGTTGAAATCTTGAATACAGTAGCCTTCAATCCACAAGAGGGGAAACACATCAGAGCTTGAGTTTTGCCAGGTATTGCACAGCGGAAGAACATAATACAACCCAATCTTTGCACACACACTCCACCAGACTAGCCTTCAAAAATAGACCAAGTTTGACTATGGTTCAAACCTCGCATGACTACTATACACAACTTCAGGTGAGCACACATCCTAGGTTTGAAAATAAATTAAACCTAGAGCAGCTACCACACAACCAGGCCAAATGCCAATCACCAAAGACATGTACACACAGCTCCTGTCACGAATAGTCCATCCTCCCACTTCAAGGGACCATTCAGGGAAATAACACGCCATTCCAGGTTACAATCTTCAGTACTCAGATTGACCTTGCAGATACCAGAAAGTATCACCCATGGATCTCATCCAGAAACAGAACAGGATGCCTGCTCTGATACCAATTGAAATTCTGGTATATGCCAGTCTTCAGATGTTATACTCAATGTCTAGACATCTGATATGACATAATACATACACTGCAAGGTAGATACCCAATTTTTAATATTCAATATAACAGAAGCATAGAGGTTGCCATATCTGCAGTTCTCGAACAAATAGCTTTGGTTTGTAAACTATCCATTCACAGCCTGATGTCTCAACATTGGTTGCAACATCATCTATCACATACCATGAGGTAAACAAACCCCTTAGTTCGGTTTATTATGCACACAAACCAGTAGGATATCCATTTATCTCTTTTGACATCATCTGTAACATTCACACAGTTTTATCCAAGCTGTACCAGATACACTTTGAAGGTGCAGAGGATAGATCACACGATGTATCTAGTTCTGTCCATGATCAACAGAGAGCGAACATCCTTCACAATTCTGTTTCTTTTACACAGATGTCAACATGAGGTCTTAACATGTTCTGAGACATCATCTGTTACATACCAGGTTATGATTTACTGAAGTTTAGAACAGTTAAGGTTAATCATGTACTTTGATGTCATGAGGAATGTTGTGACATCAAACACATAACCAAGGCAGAAAGTAAATAACACAAATCAGTTGTTGACCCAGTTCGGTGAAACACACCTACTCTGGGGGCATACCAAGCCAGGAAGAAGATCCACTATTAGCAATATTAATTCAGGACTAAACTTAACAAGTTCCCATCCTTCACTTAATCATCTACCCAGTGCAACCTATACCTAGGAACTCCTAGATAGAAACCTACCAGTTTCCATTCCTATTGCCGCAGCAACAGAAGTCTTACTCCTACCCAAGAAGCAGTGCCTTCCCACTTGATTTCCTACACTACAATGATTATGAAGTAATGCAGAAATACTTGGACTTGCTTCACAGCTTCATCCAAGAACACTAAAACTCTTACCTACAGGTTTCGAGTTACATACATGGTAACCTTGCCACACACCGACAGGTTTACCTCCTAAAACACCCCTAATGTTACATTTTCAAAAGTTACTTAAACCCTAGGTTACAATCTGCTATTTATAACCTATTACCCAACTGGATTTGGGCCTTCAAAATCGCAGCAAGCTTTTCTCCTTGCTGTTACAACTCAGCAACAAACTTCTGCTACAATCAAGGTCTTCAAACTTCTAGTTCCTAAAATATCTCCATATTTAGAAACAATATTTTCTTCAAATATTCTGATTGATTCTTGATTGATCTTCAGATTCTCCATAAGAAACGCCACATATATTCTCAGAATATTTAAGTACCAGAACTGTAACTGAATTACCAATTCCGTTATCATGATGTCAAGACAGATGTCATGACATTACATCTAACATGTTGGTCCAGATGTTGAACTTTTTCAACACCACATATTAAAACAACAGAGGGGATCTGGGTAAACTTGCTTTCTTATTTGTTTTACAAATGAAGCCAACTCTCCAGCCAGGGCACTTACATTAACCTCTGGAAAGATTAATTGAGTCCTACATATAATTCAAGATATTCAGGGGTAAGTTGACCCAAATATGATTAACTAGAAGGAATATGAAAAATAGATCACCGTGTGATAGCGTGTCTTTATTCACTTCTCTTGGATAAAAATTGGTTAACAACAACTTAAACCAAACTCTAGGAATGTAGAGAAGATGTTATGGGTTGGTGGGTTCATATTTGTACGATGTGTCGTAGAGAGAAACAAGCTCCTCAACAAAGGAATATTGGAGATGAAATTGTTCAAAACTTATACCAGTATCAACATAACCAATAACATCAATTATGGAGGAATGAGTGATAATGATGGGAACACCAAAAACGCGAGATGCAATGCAACACCCTTTACACCTTACAAAGGCATATTTCCAGAAATCTTTTACAAGTTTTATGTAGATGGGTCCATTCAGCATGGTGAAATAACTTGACCATTCCTGAATATGCATGGTTAAAGTTAGACTTGAAGCGTCCTCTCTTATTCAAAGAAGATTGGGTTGTTCTTTGGAAATGACTTCAAGAAGATTCTCATTGCCAAGGAAGGTTTTTAGAGACATGATTAAAAAGAGATGGAGATAGATTTATGAAGGATATGATGCAAGTGATGAAGAAATTAAAAGACATATAGGGATTTAAATAGGATAGAAGGAAATGTAACTAACAAGAGAAACAATTTAGTTCAGAGAATTATCAATCTCGAAAATGATAAACCAATAAATGAAAACCATGAAGGGAGAGATAATGACAATTTCCAAGACAAGTGTCAAGAAGAGACGAGGATAACTAAGACAGGAATAGGATAAAGCGTGCTAACAATTTTCATTTTCAACAAAGTTGTTTACCCAATATGTCAATCAATTGATATAAGGTACTCAGTAACTGAAAAAAGTCAGACAGATGAGTAAGCATTTATTCCTGATCAAACAATAATTGTTGGAGATAACTCTTCAGTTTCCAAAGTACAAAAGCTCTTCTACAAAGAGGATTATGAAAAAAAGTACTTCTAATGCATGAGAGCTTCACTAATCAGAAGTATCATATTCCAGAAGTAGACAGAAAAATAATAGCATTCCACAAAATCTTATTTTTCTATTCTGAAGTACGCATTTTAAGATTACATATTTTTCATTTTGGGCAAGAAACAATTTTTAAATGTTTCAGAATGAAAAAAGTCTATCCTCAGTATGATACGGTTGGAGAACTGACTTGAGTGTTTTGCGTTTGATTGCAAATGTTGCGGTTAGAAAGAGTCGCCACAGGCTTTTCTTTTATCCAAAAGGAAAGGTGAAAAAGCACAGGAAAGACCTTTGAGATTATTTCTTGAGTTTGGGGGGTAGATTATGAAAAGGGAAGGTATTAGCACCATTTTCATTCATGGTTTTCCATGGGCTCTTAGTTACTTGCTAGATCACTTGCTTTTGTTTGAAATTATGCTTTGTGTGGTTTTTGAAAGTATTTTGTAAAGAGGCCATTGTTTAGGCAAACTTTGTAATGATTCTCGTTTGTAAGAATGTATACAAAGTGTTTGATCTTTTGAAAATGTTTTCAAGTTTGTAAGATGTTTGAAAGTGTAAGTGTTTGTTTTAAAAATAACAAGGATGTTTTGAAGATTGAGCAAGTAATTAGGAGCATTCTACCTACTCAAAAGTCTTTCATGTTCATTTTCTTTTTCTTTTGACATTGTTATATTACCATTGATTTGGCAAGTAACCCTATCTTTGGATGTAAACGGGACGGGCATGGGTCATCGTATAACCATGATTAGCAATGTTGTAAGGTATCTTAACATTCTTTTTTAGGGACTAGGATCATTTGAAAGGCAATTTAGATAGCGTCATTGAGGGACTATGATCTTGTATTTTGGCTTATTTTTTTGCTAAGATGCCTCATATGCATAATACGACCATTTTATAAAGGAAACCAAGTGGATTTACCCTAGGGGTGCTTGTGTGCAAGTGTGTTGATTTTCATGCTTGATTTTTTCTTTTATTAGGGTTTTCTAAGCATTGGTTTTAGTCTTTCCATACAAACCCTAATTACTAGCATGTTATATATAAAGCGATAAATTACAGAATTTAAAGTTACTACGCTATTACAATATTTGTGGGAGGGGGTGTACAAATTGTAAATGGGGATTACAAGAAAATAAACCTAATTAATCTATTACAACCATATTGAATTAGTACAAGAATTGAATAAATAAATGTACAAAAATGAAGAAATATACAAGTATGTGAATGCTATTTTTCATGAGAAAAGGGGTTTTGATTTTAACTTAATTAGCTAGAGGAAAATAATTAATTAAAAGTAAAACCTAAATTTACTAAGAAAAGATTTTAAACAAAACCCTAAATCTATTAATTGATTAAAAAGAAATTAAGTTTATAAGAAAAATATTTTTTTGGTATTTTTTTCTTGAAAAAAATTATAGTATTATAAAATATTTTTGGTCCTTTTTTTTTGTTTTAAAATAATACATTTTAATGGTGTAAAATAAAATAACTTAAACCTATTTTTGATTAAATTTACAAAGTATTTAGTGAAATAAATAAAGTATGATAAAATGAAATAATTTTTTGTGAGAAAAAATAAATAAGCTATGTCAAAATATAAATCTACTATTTTTATATATTTTTATGATTTTTAATATTAGAAAAATATTTAAGAAAACAAATAAATAATAAAATAAGAAAAAGAAAATAAAACTGGGCCAGGGGTGTGAATAGCCTGCAGGGGGGTTAACAGTAAGAAAAAAAACAAAAGGCCCAAGGGAGGCCCAGGCGCCTGCCAAAAAAGAAAGTCAGAATGCAAAAATGTGAAAAATCCAAAAGGGTACCACTGAGGCTCGAACCCAGGTCCTAAAGGTTACAGGCGTGCGTTTCTACCACTGAGGTGGCTATACATCCGTTAACATAAGCAAAACAATAAATATATGATACAAAACATGCCCTGATTTACATTTCATCTTCAACCTCCATCCAGACCAACTGTAACTTGTTCATTTCTCAACCATTTGCAACAAAGTAAACATGAAACTTGTGTAAAATTTTACCACGATTCCAGAAATATAAACAACTTAAACTAGTTCTCAAGAATGAACATGAATTTTGAATGGTACCAAATTCTGACCTAATTTTTTCAGGATGTTCAGATTCAAAATTCTAACTACTCAGGCAATATAAATGAAATCTAAAGACATGGTTAGCTTCAGAACAATGATGTCTACATTTTTCATTCACAAATTAAACATTAGTAATGCTTGTATGAAGAGTTTGAAGTTGAGATAACTTACCTCAAAACTGGAAATCGTGTTCTGCAAATGAGCACTTCTCAAGATGTTGTGATGATCAGAATAGCTCCACTAAGGTCCCAGGAAGCTAATGCAATGATTAGCTTGGTTGGAGAGTGGCTGAAATGGCCTGGAGAAGTCAAGATGCAGACTCTGTTTTTTGGTTATGGAGGTTATGGTAAATGGTATTACATTTGTGTAGTAAGGGTTTGGATAGCCTCTATATGATTTATAGGAGCTTTGTGATTGATTAAAAGTGAAAACGCACGAGTGGATTGTGTATTTGAAGTTTAAGGTCAGAAATGACAAGTAATGGAGGTTTTTGGTGCAAGTTCTGATTCCAAAGTGTTTGAGGGCTTAATAATTTGTGTCTTTATGGAAAATGGTTTGTGTATGTATAAACAAAAGAGTTTGAGAGCTTTGAACAATCAGAAGTACAAGTCTCAAGCTAATTGCTAGGTTACTTGATTTTGAAGAAAAGTGGAAAAACAAGTTTCAATGTGTAGTACAAGTATGAGCTGAGTGATTGTAAGTGTCTAACAAGTTTCTTATGGGTTATGGGACTTGTATGATTAGAAGAGAACAAGTTCAAGGCTCAATAATAAGTTTTGTATAAAAAGTCACTTTATCAAAATGGCAATGTACACTTTCTTCCCAAAATGGATATAAAGCGTGACCTTGCATTGAATGTTTGAAATGAGACCTCTAAGAACTGTGAAAGCAATTAATTATTAAGTGTCTAATAAGTTTGAGGCCTGCAAAGTAGAGTTTATGCAGCATAAATTTTAATTTTAATTTTGTTCATCACAAAATGCCTTGTAATTCAAGTGATAAAACCCTAACTTCATCTCTTTGATTCTCCCTACTCAAAAATGATCTCAAGGAGTTATTGGAAATTTTGGAAAGCTTGAAATGTTCTCTACAATCCATCTTTTAATTGATTTTTAAGATTCCCCTTGGAACTATATGAAAAAGTGCCATGAAGTTGGGTCAAAATCCTGACCAAATTAGGGTAAAATTTTACTAAGTGTTTTGTTTCATGACTATGTATTCTTAAAATTATAACTTGATATCCAAGAACTTTTGGAAGGAGTTGTGTGAAGAAAAGTTGTAAATTTCATGGATATCTACAACTTTCATGTTGTAAGTTTCTCTTGAATCATCTTGCATCATAGTGAAAATTTTGCTTAAAGTTATGAAAAAATAAGAAATTTCCAACACTTAGAAAATTTCTAAGTTTAGAAATTTTAACTTTTCAAAATGAAATATTGAATTTTTGATTTATTGATTAATAAGTTTCATATTTTGACATGTTTTGATGAATTGTGATCTTTGACATTGAATTTTGACCAAAAAGTCAAAGTTTGACTTTTTCAGTGTACAATTGACTTTTGATCAGTTGACTAAAAATTCACCTATCAATCCAATTGATCTTGAGAAATGTTTTAGGTCATACCATTAGGTCAAAATGATGCAATTGAACTCTTGATATCATGCTTCAAACCAATTAATCATTTGCTAGGTCAAAAATCCGAAATTGCCCCTTCTCAGTCAAAACCCTAATTTTGGCCATTTTGCCCTTTTGAAGATTTGATCAAGTTTCTTGAAGAATTGTGGTCCAAACTTGATCAAATGATACATATGAGTTTAAAATGTTTATGTGGGTCAAAATTTATGAGGTTTGACTGTAAATTGGCCATAGTTGACTTTTTTTCTAATATAGCTGATTTTTAGGTCAACTGCTCAATTGACTGAGCAAATGTGTGATCCAAGGCTTGAAACTTGACATGAGTAATATTGGGGGTCCATAATGATCCATGAAAGTCATATGGGGCATTGGAAGTTCAAAAATCCTTGTGCAATCTCAAACCCTAATTTTGGTCATCAGTGCTTAAGAAGATGTCTTGAGCTGATCAACCCTAGTGCAGTCTTGAGTCAAGGGAGATCTTGTGAGAAAAACTATTGATAAGTGAGAGGGAAACTTTTGGTGTACAACAGTTGTCCCTGTTCAATCTTCTTAAGCCTGAAAAGTTAGATTGGCTAGTTTTGCCATTCGTGACTCGAAGGTGGAAGATGATTGGACATTAGAGTGCCCAAAAATTTTCACTCAGTGATGTGATGGTTGATGGTATAAGGAATGGGCTTAAAGATTAAATTTGGAGGGATGATGGAAAGTTGTTGGATATGGGCTTGTAGATGGCATCCAGAAATGATTGTTGAACCGTATCTGTAAGCTGAAACTGAATGAGTACCAGAATAGCGTCTACGTCTGGAACGTATCTGATCTGTATCTGAAAACTGAATCTGAATCAGTATCAGAATGGCATCCGTGTCTGGAGCATATCTGAACTGTATATGAAAGCTGAATCTGAATGAGTATTAGAATGGCATCCGTGTCTGGAACGTATCTGAACTGTATCTAAAATCTGAATCTGAATGAGTATTAGAATGGTATCCATGTCTGGAGCGTATCTGAATTGTATCTGAAGATTGAATCTGAATGAGTATCAGAATGGCATCCGTATCTGGAGCCTATCTGAACTGTATCTAAAATCTGAATCTGAATGAGTATCAGAATGGCATCCGTGTCTGGAGCGTATCTGAAATGTATTTGAAAGCTTGAATCTGAATGAGTATCAGAATGGCATCCGTATTTAGAGCGTATCTGAACTGTATCTGAAATCTGAATCTGAATGAGTATCAGAATGGTATCCGTGTCTGGAGCATATCTGAACTGTATTTGAAATCTGAATCTGAATGAGTATCAGAATGACATCCGTGTCTGGAGCGTATCTGAACTGTATCTGAAAGCTTGAATCTGAATGAGTATCAAAATGGCATCTGTATATGGAGCATATCTGAACTGTATCTGAAATCTGAATTTGAATGAGTATTGTAACACCCTCTAAAAACCCCGAATAAATTTTCGCAATTATTAAAATCATAATTTCAGAGTACATGTATAATTCGAGGATGCTACAATTCTCTTTAAATAACACAAATTCCCGTCATGCATAATCTTAGTAGTAACTCATACATGTTTACACAGCGGAATAATTTATTTAATAAAACCAAAGTTATAATATTCTCAATCATCAGGGATTAACACCTGGAATATATCAACATCATATTATAACCAAATACTAAGGAAATAAACGAGTCTGACTAAAGCAGCTCGACAAACAAACGTTCCCGGAGTTACAACTATCAGAGCATGACCCGGACAATACTAAAACGAAAAATAAACTAGAACGACAAGCCTTCGCCAAGCACCTGAACGAAGCTCCTCAATCTGAAATATTCAACAGTAAGGGTGAGCATCTCAATTATACATTTGATTATACGTTCATAACAATCAATTCAGGAAATCATAAGCATCACCCAATAATTAGCATATTTTGTAGTTTACAAAAACCTTTACAATTCATATACCCATAATATATTGCTTTTCATATTTGCAATTAACGTCAAACATCGTCAACCATTTAGCAACCATACGTGCATACAACAATCAAATACAACATTGGAAAAATCATCCATTCATGTTATATTCAAGGTAATGCAACACACCCATGCATGTGGTACCACTTCACCGCCCCATTAAATCTCGGGTCACGGATAACTCACCGTTCCATTATATCGCGGACACGGCTACCACCTCAACGTTCCATTAAATCGCGGACACGTATATTGGCCACTATGTTAATTCCACACAATGGGAATTAACAAATGCAACATGATATGTAAGTATGTAACACTCAGCATACTATGAACATCAATCAACATATCATGCACATCAACAACGTCAATCATAACAAGATACAAATAGCATGTAATCACTCAGCATACTATTTAAACATCAATCATATCAAATCATATCATAATTCATGCTCGATAACATTATCCAAAAGCATGACAATAAAATCCACAGTAACACACAACAAAACAAAATTCAGAAAAATCAACACAGAAGAGCAACACGGGTGCCCGTGTTGTGCAACACGGCCCGTGTCGCTGAGCGCGTCCAGAAAACACACATTTTCTTTTTCTCATTACAGGGGACCTAACACGGGTACCCGTGCTATGCAACACGGCCCATGTTGTGCAACCAGAAGCACACCATCTCCCAACACAGAAGAGCAACACGGGTGCCCGTGTTGTGCAACACGGCCCGTGTTGCTGAGCGCGTACAGGATTTTCCTGAACCTGCAGCAGCTCATAACAACAGCCAAACGCGGGAAAATGCCGGCTAAATGCGCATTTCAGTACCTAACAACATCGAGTTTGTATAATTCAAAACAACACCTCAATTTCCTAAATTTCAACAATCATTATAGTAACCGTAACCGGGATTAATCGTCCTTTTTAGGGAATTTCTGACAACATTAAGGTTATCCCTAAACCTCTAAGGTAAATTCACGATCATGCAGATATACTCCCAATCCACCATTTGGAACCTAAAATTCCTAATCGATTCATAAAAATTGGGAACCTAACCATTTTCTAACAAGGTTCAATCCTAAGGGTATCGATTCCCACTAACATCTAACAATTGGGGTTTTTTCCTACGATTACCCAAATCAACCGTACATAAACCCATAAACAAAGGTAAATCGAGTAATAGCCCCCCTTACCTTATCAATTAGCAGCTTTGAACTTTTTGAGCGATGTTCTTCGTTCTTCGTTCTTCGTACCTTCAGAGCTCTATTTCCCCAAATTCCCAACTTCTGTTTATCGTGAAAAATGAGAAAACTAACTTGAGTTCCAAAACATATCTTTACTTCTTTTGCACCCCCACTCTTTACTAACAACATCCAAGCCCAATAACTTAAAACTCAGTATTTTCTTATTTCTTTTATTTTCCTCCATATTTCAAAATAAATAATTCCTTTTTATTTTATTAATTCTAATAAAATAATTTCCCAATTTAATTAAATCAAAAAAATGAAACTGGGGTGTTACAACTCTCCCCCACTAAAAGAGTTTTCGTCCTCGAAAACGTACCTTAGACGAACAGTTCCGGATAAGCCTCTTTCATCTGGCTCTCCATCTCCCAAGTGATATTTCCATCTGCTGGACCTCCCCAAGCAACCTTCACTAATGCTATCTCTTTACCTCTTAACTGTTTCACTTCCCGATCTTCTATCCTCATAGGCAATGTTTCTACTGTCAGGTTATCTCTCACCTGTACATCATCTATTTGGATTACATGAGATGGGTCTGGAATGTATCTCCTCAACTGAGAAACATGAAAAACATCGTGCAAATTCGCAAGTCTCGGAGGTAAAGCAATACGATAAGCAACTTCTCCAACTCTCTCCGTAATCTGAAACGGACCAATAAAACGCGGAGTCAACTTCTTAGATTTCAACGCTCGACCAATACCCGTCATCGGAGTAACTCTCATAAACACATGATCTCCAGCACTGAATTCTAAATTCTTTCTCCTCTTGTCATGATAACTTTTCTGACGACTCTGAGAAGCTCTCATCTTCTCTTGAATCAATCTGATCTTTTCAGTAGTCTGCTGAACAATCTCTGGCCCAACTACCGAACTCTCTTCAGATTCATACCAACACAAAGGTGTTCTACACCGTCTACCATACAATGCCTCGAACGGAGCCATACCAATACTCGAATGGTAACTATTGTTATAAGTAAATTCAATCAATGGCAAATAGCTATCCCAAGCTCCACCCTGCTCTAAAACACAAGCACGCAATAAATCTTCCAACGATTGAATCGTCCTCTCCGTCTGTCCATCAGTCTGAGGATGGTAAGCTGAACTCAACCTCAATTTAGTACCCAAAGCTTTCTGCAATCCTTCCCAAAATTTCGAAGTGAATCTCGGATCTCTATCCGACACAATACTAGAAGGAACTCCATGCAAACTCACTATTTTCTCAATATATAACTGTGCCAATCTCTCCATTGAGTAATCCATTCGCACCGGTATAAAATGAGCAGACTTAGTCAACCTATCCACAACGACCCATATCGCTTCACAATTCATAGGAGTCCTCGGCAACCCAGATACAAAATCCATCGAAATGCTATCCCACTTCCATTCTGGAATAAACATTGGTTGCATAAATCCAGACGGCTTCTGATGCTCAATCTTCGATTTCTGACAGATTAAACATGCATACACAAATTCAGCTATTTCCTTTTTCATTCCCGGCCACCAAAACAATTTCTTCAAATCATGATACATTTTCGTGGCACCCGGATGAATACTCATCCCACTGCGATGTCCTTCCTCTAATATACTCTTCTTGATTTCTGCGACATCAGGAACACAAACTCTATCGCCAAATCTCATAACATCATTTTCATCAATTCTAAACTCACCACCTTGACCTTGGTTGATCAATGTCAATTTATCAACTAAATTAACATCAGATTTCTGCCCGATCCTGATCTCTTCTAGAATACCACTAGTAAGTTTCAACATACCCAAACGAACACACTTCGGAGTACTTTCACAAACTAAACTCAAATCTCGGAATTGTTCAATTAAATCCAATTCACGAACCATCATCATAGACATATGCAAGGATTTCCTGCTCAAAGCATCCGCAACCACATTTGCCTTACCAGGATGGTAATTCAAACCAAAATCATAATCTTTGAGAAATTCCAACCACCTTCTTTGCCTCATATTGAGCTCTTTCTGATCGAAAAGATACTTCAAACTCTTATGATCACTATACACTTCAAATCTCGAACCATACAGATAATGTCTCCACAATTTTAAGACAAACACAACTGCTGCTAACTCTAAGTCATGAGTAGGATAGTTCCTTTCGTGAACCTTCAACTGTCTCGAAGCATACGCAACTACCTGTTGATTCTGCATTAAAACACCACCTAAACCCAACAGAGATGCATCACAATAAACCACAAAAGATTCCGCCGGATTCGGCAAAATCAGAATAGGAGCACTAGTCAATCTCCGTTTCAATTCTTGGAAACCTTTCTCACAATCAGAATCCCAAATAAACGCTTGTCCTTTACGAGTCAACTTCGTCAACGGCAAAGCTAGCTTTGAGAATCCTTCGATAAACTTTCTGTAATAACCTGCAAGACCAAGAAAACTTCTGATTTCAGAAACAGTCTTCGGCGCTTCCCACTGAGATACTGCTTCTACTTATGTAGGATCCACTGCAATACCATTCTTAGAAATCACATGTCCAAGAAAACTAACTTCATTCAGCCAGAACTCACATTTGGACAACTTTGCATACAGCTTCCTATCTTTCAACAATTCTAACACAATTCTGAGATGTTCCGCATGCTCTTCGTCATTCTTGGAATAAATCAGAATGTCATCAATAAAAACCACAACGAACTTATCCAGATACGGATGAAAAATCCTGTTCATATATTCCATGAAAACACCAGGTGCATTAGTAACTCCGAACGGCATAACAGAATATTCATAATGCCCATACCTCGTTCGAAAAGCAGTCTTTTGTATGTCTTCCGCTTTCACCCGAATCTGATGATATCCAGATCTCAAGTCAATCTTACTGAATACACTGGCTCCAATTAGCTGATCCATTAAATCATCAATCCTCGGTAACGGGTACCGATTCTTAATGGTTACCTTGTTCAATTGCCTGTAATCAACACACAGTCTCATAGAACCTTCTTTCTTCTTAACCAACAATACCGGGGCACCCCAAGGCGAAACACTTGGACGAATAAACTTCTTCTCCAGTAAATCTTCCAACTGACTCTTCAATTCAGCCAACTCAGACGCAGACATACGATATGGCGCCATCGACACCGGTCTCGTACCAGGAATCAAATCTATAGAGAATTCCACTTCTCTCTCAGGAGGTAACTCGCCAACATCGTCCGGAAAGACTTCTGGAAACTCACACACCACTGGCACTTCTACACTCCTGACCTTTCCTGTTGCATCTAATGAAGCAAGTAACATAAACACATTAGCACCGTCTTCCATTGCTTCTTGTACCTGCCTAGCAGTCATAGTCAAATTCTCGACACCAACTGCTTCTGGGAAAATCACCGTCTTAGCAAAGCAGTTCAGATGAACCCGGTTGAATTCCAACCAGTTCATCCCAAGGATAATATCAATTTGTTCAAGCGGTAGGCATACTAAATCCATACCGAACCCTCTACCAAAAATCTCAATAGGACAATTCCTACATACAAGTGAAGTTGTCACTGAACCCGATGCAGGAGTATCAACAACCATGCTACCTCGCATACCAGATATGTCCAGTTTCAACCTCTCAGCACAATCCAACGAAATGAAAGAATGAGTTGCACCAGTATCAATAATTGCAATTAAAGGTGTGCCATGAATAAAACACGTACCTTTAATCAATCGATCCTCTGGAGTAGTCTCAGATCCAGACAAAGCGAACACTTTTCCACCTGACTGATCCTTACTAGGCTTAGGACACTGCGGACGAATGTGACCTTCTTCGCCACAATTGTAACAAGTAATAGACTTCCCTTTGCAATCAATAGACAAATGACCAGCCTTTCCACATTTATAGCACTTCTTCTCATCACTCTTGCAATCTCGAATATGATGACCAAACTCACCACACCTGTAGCATCTGATAGGAGCCTTAGAATCTCCCCCACTAGGCCTTTTCCAACCGCCTGATCTCTGGTTATCTCTACCATATGGCTTGCCACGGTCCATATGTTGCTTTCCTCTTTTGTCAACAGCCCCACGAGAGTGAGACGACCTATTCTTGGTAATATCTTCTTCCAAGATTCTGCTACAATCCACCAGATCAGAAAATCTACGAATACGCTGGTACCTGATTCCCTGCTTAATCTCATCTCGGAGACCATTCTCAAATTTGATACATTTAGAGAATTCTCCAGCCTCATCATTGTTGTAGTGTGCATAATACTTTGCTAGCTCAGTGAACTTAGTAGCATATTCACTAACAGTCAGATTGCCCTGCTTAAGCTCCAAAAATTCAATTTCCTTTCTTCCCCGAACATCTTCAGGAAAGTACCTCCTCAGAAAAGCCCTTCTGAAGTTAGCCCAAGTCATTGCCTCTCCATCCTGAACCATTTCAGCCCTGGTTGCAACCCACCAGTCGTCGGCTTCTTCTGCCAACATATGCGTGCCATATCTGACTTTCAGATCTTCAGCACAATCAATCACACGGAAAATCCTTTCGATTTCCTTCAGCCACTTCTGAGCACCTTCAGGGTCATGTGTACCTTTGAACAACGGAGGATTGTTCCTTTGGAAATTTCCCAATTGCCTATCAGCACCAATCACGCCTCCAGTTGGGTTTCCAGCAAGTACACCAGCTAACATCCCCAAAGCCTCAGCGAGTGCAGCATCATTTCGTCCGTTACCTCCTCCAGCCATATTCCTGAGAATTAAAACATACTCCACATTAGAATACAGTATCGACAGTGTTATCTTACACTAATCGCATACAAAAGGGATGACTGACTCAAGACTCTGGTCGCAACGACCGACTATGCTCTGATACCACTATTGTGACACCCTCTAAAAACCCCGAATAAATTTTCGCAATTATTAAAATCATAATTTCAGAGTACATGTATAATTCGAGGATGCTACAATTCTCTTTAAATAACACAAATTCCCGTCATGCATAATCTTAGTAGTAACTCATACATGTTTACACAGCGGAATAATTTATTTAATAAAACCAAAGTTATAATATTCTCAATCATCAGGGATTAACACCTGGAATATATCAACATCATATTATAACCAAATACTAAGGAAATAAACGAGTCTGACTAAAGCAGCTCGACAAACAAACGTTCCCGGAGTTACAACTATCAGAGCATGACCCGGACAATACTAAAACGAAAAATAAACTAGAACGACAAGCCTTCGCCAAGCACCTGAACGAAGCTCCTCAATCTGAAATATTCAACAGTAAGGGTGAGCATCTCAATTATACATTTGATTATACGTTCATAACAATCAATTCAGGAAATCATAAGCATCACCCAATAATTAGCATATTTCGTAGTTTACAAAAACCTTTACAATTCATATACCCATAATATATTGCTTTTCATATTTGCAATTAACGTCAAACATCGTCAACCATTTAGCAACCATACGTGCATACAACAATCAAATACAACATTGGAAAAATCATCCATTCATGTTATATTCAAGGTAATGCAACACACCCATGCATGTGGTACCACTTCACCGCCCCATTAAATCTCGGGTCACGGATAACTCACCGTTCCATTATATCGCGGACACGGCTACCACCTCAACGTTCCATTAAATCGCGGACACGTATATTGGCCACTATGTTAATTCCACACAATGGGAATTAACAAATGCAACATGATATGTAAGTATGTAACACTCAGCATACTATGAACATCAATCAACATATCATGCACATCAACAACGTCAATCATAACAAGATACATATAGCATGTAATCACTCAGCATACTATTTAAACATCAATCATATCAAATCATATCATAATTCATGCTCGATAACATTATCCAAAAGCATGACAATAAAATCCACAGTAACACACAACAAAACAAAATTCAGAAAAATCAACACAGAAGAGCAACACGGGTGCCCGTGTTGTGCAACACGGCCCGTGTCGCTGAGCGCGTCCAGAAAACACACATTTTCTTTTTCTCATTACAGGGGACCTAACACGGGTACCCGTGCTATGCAACACGGCCCATGTTGTGCAACCAGAAGCACACCATCTCCCAACACAGAAGAGCAACACGGGTGCCCGTGTTGTGCAACACGGCCCGTGTTGCTGAGCGCGTACAGGATTTTCCTGAACCTGCAGCAGCTCATAACAACAGCCAAACGCGGGAAAATGCCGGCTAAATGCGCATTTCAGTACCTAACAACATCGAGTTTGTATAATTCAAAACAACACCTCAATTTCCTAAATTTCAACAATCATTATAGTAACCGTAACCGGGATTAATCGTCCTTTTTAGGGAATTTCTGACAACATTAAGGTTATCCCTAAACCTCTAAGGTAAATTCACGATCATGCAGATATACTCCCAATCCACCATTTGGAACCTAAAATTCCTAATCGATTCATAAAAATTGGGAACCTAACCATTTTCTAACAAGGTTCAATCCTAAGGGTATCGATTCCCACTAACATCTAACAATTGGGGTTTTTTCCTACGATTACCCAAATCAACCGTACATAAACCCATAAACAAAGGTAAATCGAGTAATAGCCCCCCTTACCTTATCAATTAGCAGCTTTGAACTTTTTGAGCGATGTTCTTCGTTCTTCGTTCTTCGTACCTTCAGAGCTCTATTTCCCCAAATTCCCAACTTCTGTTTATCGTGAAAAATGAGAAAACTAACTTGAGTTCCAAAACATATCTTTACTTCTTTTGCACCCCCACTCTTTACTAACAACATCCAAGCCCAATAACTTAAAACTCAGTATTTTCTTATTTCTTTTATTTTCCTCCATATTTCAAAATAAATAATTCCTTTTTATTTTATTAATTCTAATAAAATAATTTCCCAATTTAATTAAATCAAAAAAATGAAACTGGGGTGTTACAAGTATCAAAATGGCATCCGTGTCTGGAGCATATCTGAACTGTATCTGAAATCTGAATCTGAACGAGTATCAGAATGGGATCCGTGTCTGAAGAATATCTGAAGTGTATCTTAAAAATCTTCGAACATTGTTAATGGTAGTTGTTGATTAACCTTATCCTGAAAAGGGTAAAAAGTTAGCTAATATGCAATGTCATGTTGTATGAAATGCATGGTGTAATGAGATTGTGATACATGCATTCATGTTATCGATGTTTATGATATATGGATGTGGTGTATGCATATGTGAGCTAATCTACTGCACTGCTCTTGGATTGGGGAAAATAAATCCCTGACTACTGCTGAGGATATGGAGTATAAGTCTTCATGTTTTGAAGTTGAAGTGTTGATGAATTTCCGCTTAGAGAAATAAACTTTGTTGTAAAGGAAATGCCGTGTACTTCTTGTAACATCCTGTTGGGGAATCCCGAGAAATTGGACGACTTCTACCGGGGATTGATAACTGGAAGCCTTGTTTCGTTGGGGATTAAACTGCATACTACGGGGAATTTTATGGAATAGCTCAAAGATATTGCCCTATCTCTTAAAGCCGTCAGTGATTGTCTTTCTATTTTGTTCATTTGTAAATGGTTGTTACGTTCAAATGCATATGTTCAAAAATAAATCATTGGAAGTTTTCGTAAACAAACATAAGAGTAAAGAAAAACAAATAGTTTTTCACTTTCAAAGGGATATCTTTGTATTGACTTTGAGTAATTATTTTTGTATAATGAGATAAACATTCTAGTAAGAGAATGCCGTCGTAAAAAATGAAAATTTGATACAAATAAAATATAGCTATGTGAAATAATCCCATGGGGTTCCCATTCTGCTATAGCCTTCGTGTCTCTGAGCGTCTTGTCCACTTGATGCCTTGTCCGAAGTTGATTGAATTTATTAGATGAGTTTGCCATTTTGTCGGTAAGGTGATCCAACGGGACATAGTCATACACTTTAATTCCCTAACTTTTTCCTGGACCGCCCTTTCGGGTTTTCAGTCCACCGGGATACCCTTTTTTGCTCAAGTCTCCCTTTCGGGTTTTCAACTTGCCGGGTGTATAGATTTTTTATTTTATCCATAATTTTTTCCCGAACCTTTTTGGTTCGCCGGGATGCCCTTGTTTTGCCTAGCTGTGTCAACCTAGCAGGTCTCTTACGCGTAGTATCTTTTGATTATATCCGCGTTCACGGGGTGCGGCAAGTCGATGCCATCCATAGTGGTTAAGATCATTGCTCCACTAGAGAATATACTTTTGATCACAAATGGTCCTTCGTAGGTAAGAGTCCATTTTCCCCTGGGATCACCTTGCGGCAGTATGATACATTTGATCACCAAATCCCTGACTTGATATACTTGGTGTCTGACCTTTTTGTGGAAAGCCTTGATCACCCGTTTTTGATACATCTGACCATGATAGACAATAGTAAGCCTTTTCTCATCAATCAAGTTTAGTTGATCAAGTCGAGTCTGGATCCAATCGTCTTCATTCAGCCCTGCATCCTTCATAATTCTCAGAGAGCGGATCTGGACCTTAATAGGCAACACAGCCTTCATGTCGTATACCAGAGAGTAAGGTGTTGCCCCGATTGATGTACGCGCCGTGGTATGGTAACCGTGGAGAGCGAATGGTAGTATCTAATGCCAGTCTTTGTATGTGACTGTCATTTTCTGTATGATCTTTTTAATGTTCTTATTTGCAGTTTCGACAACACCATTTGTCTTTGGCCGGTAAGGGGAAGAATTATGATGTTAGATCTTGAATTGCTCGCACAAGAAGGTGATCATAGTATTGTTTAGATTCATACCATTGTCAGTGATGATCCTCTCCGGGATACCATACCGACATATGAGATTCTGTTTAATGAACCGGGCTACAACATTCTTAGTAACGGAAGCGAAAGAGGCTTCCTCAACCCACTTTGTAAAATAGTCAATGGCCACCAAGATGAAGCGGTGTCCATTAGAGGCCATTGGTTTGATCTCTCCAATCATATCGATGCCCCACATAGCAAAGGGTCAAGGAGCCGTCAAGACATTCAGAGGAATCGGAAGTACGTGCACCTTGTCAGCATAAATCTGACACTTATGGGAGGTTCGAGAGTGTTGATAGCAATCTGCTTGCATGGTAGACCAGTAATAGCATTCCCGTAGGATCTTCTTTGTCATCGTATGCCCACTGGAATGGGTGCTAAAAGTGCCCTCATGTAGATCAGACATGATCTTTTTTGCTTCAACCTTATCTGCGCACTGAAGTAACACCGAGTCATGGTTGCGTTTGTAGAGAATTCCATTACTAAGGAAGAATTTAGCAGAGAATCTCCTTAAAAACTTCTTATCATTGACTGAAGCTCCTTCCAGGTATTATTGAGCCTTAAGATACCTCTTGACTTCGTGAAACCAAGGCTGGTCCACTATGTGATACAGTGGGAGAACTGACTTGAGGTTTTGCGTTTGTGTTTGCAAATGTTTCGGTTTAGCAAGAGTCACCACCGACTTTTTATTTTATCCTAAGGAAAGGTCAAAAAGCACAGGAAAGACCTTTGAGATGTTTTCTTGGGTTCAGGGAGTAGATTATAGAAAGGGAAGGTATTAGCACCCTTTCTATCCATGGTTATCCATGGGCTCTTAGTTACTTGCTTAGATCACTTGCTTTGCTTTTCAATTGTTTGAAATGGTGCTTTTCAATTGTTTGAAATGGTGCTTTGTGTGTGGTTTTGAAAGATGTTTTGAAAAGAGGTCATTATTGTGGCAACCTTTGTAATGATTCTTGTTTGAATGTATACAAAGGTGTTTTTGTTTTTGAAAGGTTTTCAATGTTTGAAAGTAGGGTTTTGAAATTGTGTTCGTGAAGTGTGTTTGAAGATAGCAATGATGTTTTTTTGCAAGTTTTGATCAAGTAGCTAAGAGTTATCTACCCTATCTACTCAAAGATCTTTCTTATGTTTTTAACCCTTTTAGCAGTGTTGTTTCACCATTGTATTTGGTGAACAACCTTGTGTTAGGATGTTAAACGGGACAGGAGCGGGTCATTGTATAGACCATGATAGCAATTGTGCTAAGTATTTTTGGCAGTTTTCTTGAGGGACTTGATCATTTTGTTTAGGCAACTCAGATAGCGTCATCGAGGGACTATGATCTTTTGTTTGTTTTTATTTTTCCAAAGTACTTAACATGTATACCATGACCCATTTTTGAAGGCAACAAGTGGATTGTAACCCTAGGGGTGCAAGTGTGCATTGTGTTTATTTTTCATGCACTTTTGTCTTTGATTAGGTCAAACTATTTGTTGATTTGGATTTTTGCATACAATCCCTAATTCTCTAATCATGGCATAATTGAAAGCGTAAAAGTGCGAGAATTTAAATTATAAGCTATTACAACATGATATAGGGAGGGGGTACAATTTTGAATAGGGGATTATTTTGCAAGAAATTTAAACCCTAAGTTATTACAACCAAATTGAATTTCTTTATACAAATGATAAATAAGCAATATTTAAATAGACAATTAAATAAATGTGCAATATATTATACATAGGCAAGAAATGTTTTTATTTATTTTTATGTATGTAAAAATGTAATATTTAATGTGAAAAGGGTGTAAAAAAAGGTTGATTTTATTTAATTAAGGGGTAAACCCTAATTTTCCTTAAAGAAAATAATATTATATTATTTATATACAAAAAATATATTAATATGTATAAAAATAAAAATATATTGAGAAAAAGTGTTTTTTAGTATAAAATAACAATAAAAATAAAAATGTACCATTTTTATATTTTTATTCTATGTTTTTAATAAAATAAAGTATATATATATATATATATATATATATATATATATATATATATATATATATATATATATATATATATATATATATATATATATATATATATTAAATATATTAAATATGTATAAAATAAGATAAAATATTTACAAATATAAAATATATTCAAGAAAATATTTTCAATGTGAATAAAAATAAGAAATGAAAATAAAAGTATTTTTTACATCATTTTTATATTTAAACAAATAAGAAAAAGGTATTAAAATGTTTTTCATATTAGAAATAATTAAAATAAATACCAAATAAATGTAAAAAATTATGAAAATATTTTTCAAGTATTTTTTATGTTTGGAAATAAAATAATAAAGTCAGAAATGAAATTAAAATGCAAATATAATAAAAATACAAAAAGTTGGGCCAGGGGGTGTGAAACTGAAAAAGAAGGTGTTAGAAGCAAAAAGCCAAGCCCAACCCATCAGCTTCATCTTCTTCCTCCAGACTTTTGAAAAAACGCGCGCCTGTTATACACAAACTCGGATCTCCTGTATTTGTGATCTTTTGAAAAAACTCAAAACATGAAACTTGTAGAGCATCAAACCACGATTCTAACCATATAAAAAACTTAATCTAACTCTCAAAGACCAGAGAGAATTTCTCTGGCCCTAATTTCTATCCTAGTTTTTTCAAAAAGTTCATGGATGAAATTCTCTTAGCATGCTTAATATAAATGAAAACTGAGCATATGTATGGTTTTAGGGCAATGAGTACTACATCTTTCATTCACAAACCTAAAGCTAAATGTTCCTAAATAGAGAGATAGAAGTTGATGAAAAACCTGTTTCAGCTGGACACGAGTATGGCAATGCAACAACTTTCAGTGAGGCCTGAGGTTCTTTTGAGTTTGCTTGATGTTCCCTGAACCTTTCCCAATGCTTAGTTTGTTTTGAAGTGGCCTGAATCGTTCTACAGAACTCAACCTGCAAAGCTTCCAAACAAAAATGGTGAACACTGTAAATGGAGTTACAGTTGGAAATGGAGGTTTGGGATAGCTTGAGTGAGTTGAATGGAAGGTGTTTGAAGTGGAAAGGAGCAAAACGCACGAGCAAAATGAGCTATGGCACTCAAGTTGCAGCAACTGCCCTGTTTTGCATGTTTTTGGTGTTTTTGTGTTCAAGGGTGTTTGAGGGATGATTGGCTCGTGTTTCTGGCTTACAAGGATGTGTAAAACTTGTTTCAAATGTTGGCTTCAGTTGATTTTATCAGATGTGTGAGTTATGGACTTTTTGCACAATGACTTGGTTTTGAAGCAAAATGTGAGAGTTAACAATGCAAGGCTGTACTGGCTTGTAACCTAGCTGCACAAAGTGGTTGAGCTTTGCCTGACATTAGGGATCCTTGTTTTCAAAAAAAGGCTTGGTGTATGGCTCAAGAAATGAAACTTGACATAAAGCATGCTTTATGTAAATGGAAGTGTTATCTTTATGCCCAAAATGGAATTGTTCATTGTATAATGCTTCCTTGATTAGAACAATGCCTCTAACCAATGTATTTGCATTCAATTTTTGAGTGTAAATTGGTTTAGAGGCCTGTAATTAAGTACAAAACTATTTTGGTCAGATTTTGCAAGTTGTATGAACATGTATTAGCCATGGTTATAAAGTGAGTTTTTGCCAACTTCAAGCATTCGATTCTCCCTAACCACAAAGGTGTTTGAGGAGTTCTTGGACAATTTGGAAAGCTTGCAACATGTACTATAATCCATATTTGAAATTAAACTTGAGAATCCAAGTGGAACTATGTGAAAAATGGCCAAGAAGATGGGTCAAAATCCTGCCTAAACTAGGGCAAAATTTCTCTAAGTTAAAAGTTTTAGGGACCCTTGTTCCAAAAATCATAACTTGAGATCCAAGCTTCTTTTGAGAAAACTTTGTGAATCAAAGTTGTAGAATTTGTTGAGGACTACAACTTTCATGTTGTAAGTTTTTTTTGAATCCATTTGCATCTTGGTGAAAATATGGGACAAAGTTAGGAAAAATTAAGAAAATTTCATAACTTAGAAAATTTCCAAGTTATGAAAATTTTCAATTTCAAACCCTAATTTGCAATTTTGGGTTTCTTGATGAACAAGTTTCATAATTTTACATATCTTGATGAAAAATGACCCTTGGCACTTGATTTTGACCAAAAAGTCAAAGTTTGACTTTTCAGTGTACAGTCAAATTTTGATCAATTGACTGAAAAATTCATCTGTCAATCCTATGCATTTGAGATCTTTTGAACTTGTTGAATGGGTCAAGATAATGTCATTGAGTCCTTGAGTCCATCGTTGAGCTTTATTTTCCATTGGCTAGGTCAAACAGTCAAAAATTGCCTTTGTACAGTCAAAACCCTAAAAATGACCATTTTGCCCTTTTGGCGATCTGATCAAATTTCTTGTTGAATTGTGGTCCAAACTTGATCAAATGGTTCGTATGAGTTCATAATGTTGATGTGGGTCAAAATTCTTGAAGTTTGACTGTAAATTGGCCACAGTTGACTTTTCCCCCAATATAGTTGATTTCTAGGTCAACTGTCCAATTGACTGGGCAAAAATTTGATTCAAGGCTTGAAACTTGGTATGGGCAAACTTATGAGTCCAACATGAAGTATGAAAGTTAATTTGGGCATTGTAGGTCAAAAAATCCTTGTGCAAACTCAAACCCTAGTTTAGGTCAACAGTGCAAGGAGGTGCCTTGAGCAGAGCAAACCCTAGCTTGGTCTTGAGTTCCAAGAGCCTTGTGATGAGAAATGTTGATAAAATGAGAGGGAAAATTTTGGGGTACAACACACTACTTCTTCAGTATTAATCTCATGACAGTGAGCTGGTTCACCCATTCGTTCAATGGTGACCTGGGGAGCCTTGTTATCCCATTTAAGTTTAAACATGGATGACATTGCGGCTAGTGCGTCTACTAGCTGATTTTCTTCTCGCGGGAAATGCTCGAAGTTAATCTTCTCAAAATGTGGGATCAATGTTAACACATGTTATTTGTAAGGGATAAGGTTAGGGTTTTTGGTTTCCCATTCCCCTTTGATCTGGGTGATGACCAAAGTTGAATATCCGAATACATTTAACGATTTGATCCCCAAATCTATGGCAGCTTTGAGACTAAAGATGCACGCTTCGTACTCTACCATGTTATTTTTACAATTGAAGCAGAGTCTTGCCGTAAAGGGAGTATGACATCCTTCAGGAGATATGAGTACAACACCTATACCATTGCCGAGTGCGTTGGATGCCCCATCAAAAACTAGGGTCCATCGGGATCATTGTTCAGGTCCATCATATGGTCTGAATTCTTCACAGTTGTTTACCATCATGATGTCTTCATCTAGGAATTCAAACTTTATAGACTGGTAGTCATCCACAACTTGATAAGAAATGTGATCAACTAGTACACTGCCCTTTATTGCTTTCTGGGTAGTATACTGTATGTCATATTCTGTCAGGATCATCTGCCATCTCGCTATTCTTCCAGAGAGGGCTGGCTTCTCGAAGATGTATTTTATTGAATCCATTTTGGATATCAATAAGGTAGTATGGGTCAGTATATACTGTCTTAGCCGGCGAGCAACCCATGTCAGAGCGCAGCAAGTTTTCTTGAGCAGTGAATATCTTGTTTCACAGTCGGTAAACTTTTTGCTCAGGTAATAAATAGCATGCTCTTTTTGGCCAGACTCGTCATGCTGCCCCAGCACACACCCCATTGAATTTTCCAAAACAGTTAGATACATGATCAATGGTCTTCCCTCGACTGATGGCTTCAAAATAGGAGGCTCTTGTAAGTACTTTTTGATCTTATCGAAAGCTGTTTGGCATTCATCATTCCATTTGACTACTTGATCTTTCTTCAGTAATTTGAAGATTGGTTCACAAGTAGCTGTCAGGTGAGAAATGAATCTGGAAATGTAGTTTAAGCGTCCCAAAAACCCTCTGACTTCCTTCTCGGTACGAGGAGCAGGCATCTCTTGTATCGCTTTCACCTTGGCAGGATCTACTTCAATACCCTTATTGCTGACGACAAAGCCTGGGAGTTTACCAGACCTTACCCCAAACGTGCATTTATTTAGGTTTAACCCCAGCTTGTACTTCTTTAGTCTCTCAAAGAGTTTCTGTAAATGATCAAGATGCTCTTCTTCTATTTGAGATCTAGCTATCATGTCGTCCACATAGACCTCTATTTCATGATGTATCATGTCATGAACTAGAGCTACCATGGCACGTTGATAGGTTGCCCCATCATTCTTCAGCCCAAATGGAATAACCTTGTAGAAGAATATGCCCTATTGTGTAACAAAGGTTGTCTTCTCCATGTCCTCAGGCTCCATTTGATTTGGTTGTAGCCTGAGAAACCGTCCATGAAGGAAAACACTTTATGCTGTGTCGTATTGTCAACTAGAATATCAATGTATGGAAGTGAGAAATCATCCTTAGGGCTTTCCCTATTCAAATCTCTGTAGTCCATGCACATTCGTACCTTTCCATCCTTTTTAGGCACGGGAACAACATTGGCAACCCACTGCGGATAGGAGGTGACGGCCAAGAATCCAGTGTTGAATTGTTTAATGACTTCTGCCTTAATCTTCTCTGACATGTCTGGTCGCATGCGACAAACCTTTTGTTTCACCGGTGGACAATCTTCTTTTGTTGGTAGATGATGTACCACAATATCTACATCAAGTCCCAACATGTCTTCATACGACCAGGCAAAGACCTCATCATAATCGTGTAGCAACCGAATCAGACGCTCTTTGACACCGGTTTCCAGATTTGCACCCACCTTGACTTCTCTTTTGTCCTCTTCGGTACCTAGGTTGATTGTGTCCACTGGTTCCTTGTGGGGCTGAATGGTCTTCTCTTCTTGTTATAGTAACCTGGAGAGTTCCCCTGGTACTTCACAATCTTCCTCACCTTCATCTTCGGCTTGGTAGATTAGATTTTCATAGTCACAGAAAGCCATAACAGAACCGTTACCCATGGGATCCCAAATGGATGTAGA
Organism: Vicia faba; assembly: GCA_948472305.1. Lineage (NCBI taxonomy): Eukaryota > Viridiplantae > Streptophyta > Magnoliopsida > Fabales > Fabaceae > Vicia > Vicia faba. Next base: position 931,068,642 of record OX451735.1, on the reverse strand, counting down.
TCTGCATTGTGAGTGTGAGTGTGTGTAAGAGTATAGCTTTCTTTGAAAGAAATGAAAATGTAAAAAGAAAATCAATGAGCATAAAATTTGTATGCAAAAACGTCCATGATTCATTGATTTCATATGGAGATGAGATAATAACCCTTACAAATGGACCATTGTGCCTTGGGTAAGACACAAGGTTTTAAGAGTATGAATTGTTTTAATATTACATATCCGACAAAATTTAAAGATAAATTACCGTTAGATAAACGTGATCGGGACAAAATCTATAGCCTTCCAGTTGTTGAGCCCTACACTGACAGTTTGGAAAAATCCAATCCTCCAGGTTGTAGCTGTCTTCATCATCCTCTACTGCGTTGACTTCGCGGTTGCTGATCTTCAAGGGTGGTCCTCCGGCACGAGCACGGCGTACAACTTTCTGGGCTCCTGAAGTGAAACCCAAACCAAATTTGTCAGATTTGTATGGGATATCTAGGAGTTAACCCCAAATGGTGCACCCACCTTCTTCTATCACTGCCTTAGCATCCTTCAAAGATGACATCTTGAGCGGAGGCCTTGTGATCTTGGGGACTTGAGACACAACCTTGGTTACTTCCACATCTTGCGGGACTTCTTCAAAGTGATGGAATGAAGTTTCAATAAATTCACCATCTAGTTCCACATATATGAAGGAATTTAGATGGCTAACCATATACTCCTCTTCTCCATGAACGATGATGATTTTCCCTTGAATTGGATATTTCAGCATTTGATGCAATGTCGAGGTAACGACACCAGCATTGTGAATCCATGATCGTCCTAACAAGCAGGAATATGAAGGGCGAATATCCATTACATAAAAAGTTGAATTGAAAGTTTGGGTTCCAACTTTTATGGGGATGTCCACTTCCCTGTGCACCATCCTTTTTGAGCCATCAAAGGCCCTTACTATTATGTTGGTCGGTTTTAATGTTAATCCTTCACAGTCAAGCCTATAAAGAGCCTTTTTAGGCATCACATTCAGAGACGAACCAGTGTCCACCAAAATATGAGCCAAGGTCGTGCCCCTGCATTCTACTGAGACATGCAATGCCTAATTATGCTTCCTCCCCCTTGGCATTAAATCAACATCTGAAAAACCTAAACCATTATCTGCGGTCAAGTTGGCTATGCAGTCTTGGAACTGATCGGAAGATGTTTCTTGGGGTACATGAGCAGTTTAAGGAATTTTACCAAGGCCTTTGCATGAGCCTCAGAACATAACAATAAGGCCAGTATGAAAATTTTTGATGGAGTTTGCCCCAGTTTCTCAACTATGTAGTCACTTCTTTTTATGATCTTTAGAATTTCCTTCATCTCTTTGCGGGAGGTCTCAGGGATAGCCACTGATTGTGCCTTCATCCGGATAGGCTCAACTAGAATACCTTTACCTCGAGTCTCGATTGACTCGGCAGCATAAACTTCAGTAGGGGTGATAACAGGGATTGTAACCGTTTTGTCGACATGAGTATTAGTAGAGGTGATTGTAGGACTGGGAATAGCCTTTGGAGGAGCAACAACAACAGGAATGATTACGGGTCCAGAAATAGCTTTTGGAGGAGCAATTTCTGGAGAGAATACCCTTCTGCTCCGGGTTATCTTGCTAGTCCCTGTGATGTTACTGATATCAGAGTTATCTTTCTCAGAACTTGAATCTTCAGCAGCTGCCCAATCTTGCTTGATACCGTGGTAGTAGACATCACCTCCATAATTCCATGGGACGGTTTTGTCTGAAGAATACGGGATTAGTCCAGGCATTGTAATTATCAACGGAGCTACTTTACAAACTGATGTAATTCTAACGGGTCTTTTGGTGGAGACCCTGGAAGAATTGTCGGAAATGGTCACTATGGAAACATCATTATAAGAAACAGTTGGAATAGAAGTCTTCTCGAAAAAAATCTCCCTGTCATCTATTAGGCATTGAACGCCTGCTTTTAACAATGGACAACTGGTTGGTGAGGATAAACAGAAATGACAGTTTTCATCACAGCCTGGGAATACACCGGCATTCAACAAGTTCTTTTTTATAGTCAGGAGTTGGGTCACAAGTTCATCAACCAAAGTAACAAACATATCCTCCTCAATGGCGTTGACATTACGACCGTTCTTGGGCATATGGGCAGTGATTACATTGGGAATTTCTGGTGCGTCGAATTCAATCTCTTTGTGTGATACGGTGGCAGAACCGACTGTTCATACTGGTTTGCATTTTGCGTTTTTTGTTCGCAAAATGTCGCGGTAAGCAAGAGTAGCCACCAACTTTTATTTCATCCAATCATGGAAAAGGAAAAAGAACAGAAAAAACATTTTTTCGAGATGTTTCTGAGTACGGGGGATAGATTATAGAAAGGGAAGGTGTTAGCACCCTTTCTATTCGTAGTTATCTACGGGCTCTTAGGTACTTGCTCATTTTTTAAATTTCTTGTGTGTATTTTTCTTGAAAATGTTTTACTTCGTGATAACCCTTGTATCGGTCCTCAAGGATGTGACGAAGTTGTTTTGAAAATTGTTTTGAAAATTGTTTTGAAAGGTGTTTGCGTGAAAAAAATTTATTGAGCAAGTACTTAAGATTCTATCTACTCGAAAAAAGATTATTCGTTCTATTTCCTTTAGACAACACTATCCTACTATTAAGGAGTAGGTAGCACTGTCGTTGGAGTTTGTAAGGGACATTCGAAAGGGACAAGTACAATCACCAAAGCAATAGTTAGAAAAATTTAGTAGTAACCCTAGAGTCTTAAGATCTTTTCGAGGAAACATTTCCGAGGCAACATTTCCGAGGCAACATTCGAATGGGACACTTTGATCTCTTTAGACAGGAGGGCAACCACTTAAATCTCCTATGCTTAATGATTGTTTACCGAAGGCAACCGAAGTGAGGTAAATCCTAGGAGTGAATATGTGCATATGATTTGTTTCAGTTATTTAATCTTTGAACATTAGGTGATCTACCGTTTTAAATTTCAAGCATTCTTTCCATACAATCCTATTAGCCATGCATCTAAACAGTTAAAGATTGCAAGAATTTAAAGTGCGAAAAATAAAATCTAGCTATTAGAAGGCTTCGGGAAGGGGGATTAATTACATAAGCAAAAATCGTGGATTTAAACAGTAAATAAAAACCCTAGGTTAACTATTACAAATCCTGAACAGTTGCAAAATAATGGACAAATAATTAACAAGCGCGCGGCGAACCAAATATGAGGACGGTTGAAAAGATAACCTAAAACTCTAATTGAGAGAAAAATATTTTTGTTCTTGTGGATTTTTATTTGAGGAAACATTTAATTACAAATTAATTAAACCTAATTTCTAATTGTTTTTAAATTATGAAAGAAATTAAATTAACCTAATTTTCTAACTAAATTAATTAATTAAAGGAATACATATTTATGAGAAAAATGATTTTTGATGTATTTTTTTAAAGAAAATTAATTAAATTATGTACAATCTCAAACCCTAATTCTAATTGTTTTTCATTATAAAGAGAAAATTAAATTGCCTTAAATTAATTAAACTAATTAATTTAAAAAATATTTATTAAGAAAATAAATTTTTTTTGTGATTTTTGATTTGTTAATTTAATAAAAATGATTTTTTGTATTAATTAAAAAAAAGGAAAGAAATAAAGAAATAGAAATTAAAGAAAATAATGAAAGAAATAACCAAATGGGCTTGTGTTGTTAGCTAAAGGGGGGTGTACAAATCTGAATTTTGGCCCATTAAGCATCAAGCCCGGTCAACCACGCTAGATTTTATGCAAGCATTGACCTGAGGTGTACCAAGGACATTCAGGGGAGAAGCGTGAGATCTGGCCAGCAGTGCATCCAATGGCTGGGCATTGAGGTTGTATGCAAGGCATGTGAGGGAGTGAAGCATTGGATTTGCCTGAAATAATTAGGAAAATAATAAAATGCACACGCCTGGGATCGAACCCAGGACGTGTGCATCAAAGGCGTGCTTCCTAACCATCTGCATTGCTGGTTCCTTTGTTAATACAAGTAAACAAAATATAATATAATATAAAAACGCACGATGCCTAGAAAAATGCGCGAAAATTCAAATCAATCGATCAGGGGCTGCCACACATCACCTTCTTCATTGCAATTGTCGTCTTAGGTTAAGGACTTATACCTACGGACAATCATCCATAGCTAAAAACCTACAATTCTAAAAAATCAACACAACACATGATAAATGAATTCCAGTTACATGGATCAAACTGCCTTGATGCCACGAGCATCCTAGTACGCTTTTCTATGACCAATTTTACTTATATAACAAAGCCCTAAAAACATCTCAGAAACCCTAACAATGGCAACTATGGATTCCTGCGCGGTAAATGCAATTAAAGGATACATGTAGCTTGCTAACAAGATGATAAACACAAATATATGATTAGCATGCGTAAAACATTGAAATCGAGTTTGAGTTTTAGGGAAAACTGTGATGCTTTTGGGGACGATTTTTGGATGCTTTGAGTCTTGCAAATGATGCTGTTAGCTTCCTGGGATGTCCAGGAATCGATTGGAAATGTTGGACTGGCTTGAATTGGCCTGTAGAAAAAGATAGGTCTCACACTTTTCTTGCAAAATTTTGGTTTCTTTCTTACTGTTTCACGCCTCCAATCCTTATGCTTATGGTCTGGAATTATTGTGTATATGTAGTAGACTGAATTAGGTTAATAAAATTGGCATGAATCTTGAGAAATAATGGAGATTTGATTTGATTTTCTCTTTGTATGATATCTTCCCAAAATAAGCTTCAATCCAATCTTTTCCAATCCAAATGAATCTTGCATGAATTGGCCATCATGCTAGCTGTATATAGACTCAAAATGTGCACAAAAATCCCAAGATTTGATTTGATTTCATTATTTTACCATTTAATTTGATTTAAATGAATAAAAAATCAAAATAAATGATAAAAATAATAAAATAAGAGGTGAATGAGCTCAGGGGTCATGGGTCCTATTAGAAACATGTTTCAAGCAAGAAAACATGGGCCCCTTTCGGAAAATGCCAATTTGATCAATGTTGACTTTTGACAATTTTTCAAAAATTGCCAACTTTGACAATGCATATCTCTCTCAATTTTGACTCTAGGGAGATGTTCTTGGACTTTTTATAAAGCTTAGGATGTCCCCTAAGAAAAACTTTTAGTCTCATCTCAATTGAGCCTTTCATGTTCATGTATGAAGCTTTGACCCAAAAGGTGTTTTTGTTGACGTTTCAAAAGGATCTATAATGTCAAAATTCATATCTTTTTGTGGGTGCATATTTTGAACTTGGGAGCTGAAGATGAATTGTAGGGAATTGTATCCTCTTCAAAATGACATGTTGATGGAAAATTTATGATAAAGTATGAAGAAGTTATGCTTGGTCAAAGTTGGGTTGACTTTTACTAAGAAACCCTAATTTAGCAACTTTTGGGTTTTAATGAATTTGGAGCATTCCTTGGGGAATCATGGTCAACCCTTGATCAAATGATGAAAGTAACTTCAAAATGTTGATGTTGACCCAAAATCTTGAGGTTTGACTATATGTGGGCCACATTTGACTTTTGACCTAATATAGTCAATTTCTCAAGCATCTGAGTAGTTGACTGAGCAAACTTCTTATGCAAGGAATGAAACTTGGCATGTAGGGTCTTGAGAACATATTAAGACCATGGAGAGCATATGAGACCTTTGTGGTCCACCCATCTTGATGAAAATAGAAACCCTAATTTTGAGGTGCACTGCCTTAGGAGAGAGCTTGTCTGGTCAACTCTTGGGGGCAACTTTGAGCAAATTGAGGATCTCAATAGACATGTATTGAGTAAAATGAGAGGGAAATTTTGGGGTACAACACTTTGGCTTCAATAAGGTCTTGTACCTTGTTCTTAAGAGCCCAACAATTGTTAGTGTCATGGTGGGGACTCTCAGAATGGTATCCACAACGAGCATTAGGATGATAGTGAGGAGAGGTTGTGTTAGGGTTCTTTAGAGCTTATTTCAAAGTCACTAGATTGGATCTTAACAAATGCGGCAATAATTGAGATAATGTCATATTAATTCGGGTTAATTGTCTGACTGGTCTTTCCGTTCTTGGTTGGCTGCTTCTTTGCTGAGTCGGAACAGGTTTAGGAATCATGACAGCCCCCACCATTGGACGGCGTTCAGTCCTATCTTGATTTCTATGAGGATATACAATAACAACTTCTTTCTTTCTGATGAATGGTTTACTTACAGCAGCAGAGGATGCATATTTTTGAATTTTCCCATTCTTTATCCAGGCTTCTACTCTTTCTCCGGTCAGTATCAACTCAGTAAAGCCTGCCGATGAACTCCCAATTAAGTGGTTAAAGAAAGGACTAGACAAGGTGCCCAAGAACATGTCTACTAATTCTCTTTCAGATAGGTGAGGCTGGACTCTTCCTTCTAAGTCCCTCAATTTTTGCGCATAGTCCTTAAAGCCTTCACTTGAAACCATGGCCATACTCTGGAGTTGAGTACGGGTAGGCGCAAGATCAGCATTGTATTGGTATTGTTTGTAAAAGGTAAAAGCCTGATCTTCACAGTTATGAACATTGGATCTTTCTAACTGATAAAACCAATCAACTTGAGTTCTAGACATACTGTCTTGGAAGAAGTGTACACATAAATCCTTGTCAGTGGTATGAGGCTGGATTTTCCTCACATAGGACCGGAGCTGCATTTTGGGACATGAAACTCCGTCATATTTGGCGAACACCGGTGCTTTGAATTTTGGAGGCATGACAATCCCAGATACTAGACCCAACTCCTCAAAGTCCAATCCAGACACTTTTTGGATTTCCATTTCACTTAACTATTCTTCTATATTCTTATACTTGTCGTCAGTTGGAGGGCATTGTTCTTCAGAATAATCTTCTTCTTCCTTTTCCTCTTTTGAATCTGGCTGAACAACTGCTTCCTTGCCTTTCTCATCTTGATTGTCTTTCTCACCAGATGATGTAGCAAAGTCTAAAGTCCTTCTTGCTTGTCCTTGGAATCTTCTTCCCATGTTCAGAACTCCGGTTATTTTCTTTTTCTTCTTTTTCTCTTCAACCAGCAAGGTCTTCTACTCTTCTTGTCCTTTGGCTAGAGTTAAGAACATCTGTTGAAACTGAGCATTTTTGTGCTTTGAGGTCCTTCACTGTTTGCTCGAGATCCATCTTACTGAAATAAATAGTAGAAAGATGAGGAGACTTGTTACAAGAAACATGCTTATGTTATGATGAATGGTAAATGCATATGCAATGATTTCAAGGATTTTAAAGATTCAAATTTGTTTTAGACAAAAAGGAAACACACGTTATATTAATAAATTAAAGCTTGTGTACATCAATGCCTCTTTTGGCAATACAAAAACTCTAAGATAAAAAGGTAGTACGCATCCTCTTTGGTGCAATGTAGGCATTCAGAGTCCGCTTCTCATGAAGTTGTTTAGTGAGCTCCAAAACCTTCTTCTCGCTAGCGTAGATGTAGGCTCTATCTGGGACACCAAACCCAGAAGCATCACTTTAGAAGGTTTTAAAGATGATTTGGTTTCATTGATAATGGTTCTGGCCATTTCTTGCAAAGTACCGTTCTTCCTCTCTACAACTCTATTTTATTGTGGAGTTCTAGGGCATGAGAAATCATGGGAAATGTCATTCTCATCAAAACAAATTCTTAAAGTGTTTGTTCTCAAATTCTCCACCATGACCACTTCTAACCTTGACCATTCTAAGACTCATCTCATTTTACACTTGATTATATAAGGTGGTGAACACATAATGTGACTCATCCTTGTGTCTAAGAAACTTCACCCAAGTCCATATGTTATAGTCATCAACAATGACTAATCCATACTTCTTTCCATTGATTCATTCCATTTTCACCGGTCCAAACAAATCAATGTGCTGAAGCTCCAATGGTCTTGAGGTATAAAAAACATTCTTTACTTTAAAAGAAGTTTTTGAAACCTTGTCATTCTGACATGCTTCACAAAGAGCTTCTGTGTAGAACTTCAAATTAGGAAGGCAATTGAATAAATCAATCTTGTTTAGCTGAGACATTGTTTAGCTGACATTTTACGTTTTACTCTTTAAGATCAGAAAGTCTAATCTTATAGATGTTGTTCTTCCTTTTACAATTGAATATGATAGAGTCATCCTTATAGCTAACATCTTTACAGAAGTCTTGATTAAAGATAGTATCATATCCATTGTCACTTAATTGACTTATGGATAATAAGTTATGCATTAATCCATCAACAAGTAAAACATTAGTTATAGAAGGAAGATAACCATTACCAACTATTTCAGAGCCTATGATCTTTACCATATGATCACCTCTAAAACCCATGATGCTTTCAGGCTTAAGTTCCAGGCCTTGGAACATATGCCTTCTTCCCGTCATGTGTCGCGAGCATCTAGAGTCCATGTACCAAGACTAGTGTTTCAACTGCACTGCTAAGGATATCTCTTTAGAAAATACCTCTTCTATGTTTGAATCGGAATCTGCTTCATCTTCTGGAGAGATCTTCACATCAAAAGTTCTAACATAAGCCATCATCGCCATGTTAGCATGTTCTTTTTCTGAGTCGTCTTCTGAAGAGTCTGAATCATCCCAGGTTGCCATCAGCTCTTTCTTCTTACTCTTGAGAGTTTTCTTCTCGGGCTTATCCTTCTGAAGATTAGGATAGTCGTACTTGTAGTGTCCTTGCTTATTGCACTCATAACAAGTGACTTCTTTATCACTAGACTTCCTTTTACCAGAAGTAGACTCGAACCGACCATTAGTCCTTGTTGTACTTTAGAAACTAGTGTCGTGATTTCTCTTCCAGAGACGGTCAACCCTTCTGGAGACCAGTGACAACTTATCTTCATCATCAGAATCTTCTTCTGAATCCTCAATCTCTTCAGCTTGAAGAGCTTTGGACTTCTCAGATCTTCTGACAGATTTGAGCACAATAGATTTCCCTCTCTTTTGAGGTTCATCTTGTTCAATATAAATCTCATGACTTCTCAAAGAACTCACTAATTCTTCTAGAGAAGTGTTGTTCAGATCCTTTGCAAGCTTGAGTGCAGTTACCATAGGCCTCTATTTAGATGGCAAGCTTTTGATAATATTCTTCACGTGATCTAACATTGAATATCCTTTGTTTAGAACTCTCAGCACTGCAACTAAGGTTTGAAACTTTGAGAACATAGTCTCAACTGTTTCATCATCCTTCATCTTGAAGGCTTTATATTTATGAATCAAGGCCAGAGCCTTGGTCTTCTTGACTTGGTCATTTCCTTCATGAGTCATTTTGAGAGAGTTAAATATAGACTTAGATGAGTCTTTATTTGTGATTTTATCATACTCAGTATAAGAAATAGCATTAATCAAGATGATTATTGCTTTACAATGATTTTTATAATCCTTCTTCTGTTGATCAATCATAGATTTCATTTCAAGTTGCTTTCCAGCAGCATCTGTGGGATGTTCATAGCCATCAACTACCATATCCCAAAGATTAACATCAATGACCTAGAAAGAAACATTCTAGTATGTGTTTCCAATATTCAAAATTTTCACCATAAAAATGGTAACGTTTAGCATTATTGCTATCTTTGTTATTTGAAATTGTAGAAGGTGGTGTAGGATCAACCATAGCGTTTCTAAAACTCGTATAGATCTTTATCTGGCACGCTTAAGTGTTTAATAATAACCAATACCATAACCGGAGCTCTGATGCCAATTGAAGGTGCGAGAAACACGAGAAAGGGGGGTTTGAATTGAGTTTCACCAAATATAATCTTTTCTCAACTCAAACACAAAGATAACAAGTGAATAAAACTAAACGAACACAATTATTTTTATCATGCTTCACTATTAACTAAGTTACTCCAGTCCACCCCGCAAGGACTTAATCCACTATAATCATCTAATTACAGACAACCACAATAAGTTTAATCAACCTTGTTGATAACCCCAACAAGTCTGTTGATCCTTATTGCCAATCCATGATGACCACAACCAAAAGTCTTCTTGAGAATCCTAACTCACTGGTTCTTTCAAGGAACCTATCAACAACCATTGATTTACAAAGATGTGTGTATGCAGTTGCTTCTAACAAGCAGAGAACACAATGTTTAAGTACAACAATATAAAAGTGTTGATAGGAAGATATGAACAAAAGTTCCTTTCTTATTTTAAAAAATATACAAAGAATATCTCAAAAGTTTTCGTGCAATGCTTTAGCAAAGTTTTGTTGAACTAATTCATTAATTTTAAATTCTTCCAAGTCCTCCTTTTATAGATGAAAAATAGATCCATTAAAGATTATAATAGGAAACACGGAACCAATTGTTTTGTTCCCAACGGTCATGGTTGGAATGGTAGACAATAAGTACAAAAGGTTTGTCCTTACGCTATCATATTAGGTTAGTGGTCACAATGTACTTTATACTTTTATGCTCACCATCACACGCAATCCCATTCTTGATCTTTTATATCTTTAAAGGCTTCTAATTTGCATGTTGACGAAGCATGTTGTATAAGAATCATAACTTGCATCTTCAGAACATAATACTTTGATTTCAGAACTTGTTCAGCTAAACCTTCGTCTTCAGAGTCTTTAGCACTTGGTCTTCAGAAGTAATGTCTTCAGATCTTCGGAACTTGTTCAGCGGAACCTTGTCTTCAGCATCTTCAGAACTTGGAACAACATAAGCAAAGCTTTAGAAGGGCTCCAAAGCTTCTTTGCAAAGTCACAATCAGAAGCTCTTGTACTAATGTTCCTTAGAACCGTTGCATAGGAAGCATTCCAGAATCTTAACTTGTCATTATAACACATCAAAGGTATTCTTCCAGATTGTTGAGTTGTTAACCTAATGACGTCACACACCTTCTTACCAGATTCAGAACTTGTTTAGAAAAAGCTACGCACTAGACATAAACCATTAGAGTACACAATTATTCTCTAAGATACCATGTAAAGTTATCATCAAAACTCAAGGCCAGATGAGAACCAATCTTGTTCTTACAAAATTCTTACTTGACATTTTCAAGCTAGTAAATTTCATTTTATCTATTTAAACCACATTCAACAACACCCATGATTTTTCTACACCATCTTCATAAATTCTTGGAACCAGATTGGATAGAAATACAATGCCACCAATGTCAATACCAAACTGTCCTAAATTTACACCTACATCTAATTTGGATTTGATACTGATGATGAAGATGATTCAAACTATGATCCATTCTTAGGTTTCATAACATAAATTCCTTTGTACTTTTCTTTATTGAGATTTGTTTTATATTACACATCATATATACATAGTATTATTACCTTATTAATCATTATAGCAGAGTAAACCATACTAATGATGACTCGTGTCTTGAAAATGAAGACATGTCGCCATCATTCTCGAACGTTGACCAACCTGCCATAAACAATGAAGGTATTTCTTACTGATTATACAATAATGTTGATTTAATGCATAACCAATTTAGTGCTCATTCAAATTCATTGTATATGAATCTTATAAGTAATATTTTTTGTGTTTTCCCCTTCAGTTTATTAGATGTGGGGGATCCTATCATTGAATGTAGATATTGCAAAGCCTTGATGTGGTATCAAGAAAGAATAGAAAAACACAGACATGCTGCATGTCCCAAGTACATGTTGTGTTGTGGAAATGGAAAAGTTGAGTTGCCTTTTTAAAAATATCCTCCTGGTATATTATCACGTCTCCTGTTTGATAAAGATTCACCAAACAACAAGAATTTTCAATCCCAAATTCGGGTTTACAACATGATGTTTGCATTCACATCACCGAGAGCTAAGTTGGACAACAAACTCAATAATGGACGCGGTCTACAAACTATTAGAATCCAAGCTCAGTCTTGCCATAGAATTGAAAGTTTACTGCCACCTGAAGGTCAACCATCCAAATTTGCACAACTTTACATTTATGACACCAAAAATGAAGTAACAAATATAATGGTAGGACTACGATGAGAATAACAAATTTTCCTTTATTACAATTGAAGTTTTTCATTATACATATTAACTTTTATATTCCATTTTCATAGAAGCGCAAACAAAATTTGTCCAGACATCATTAAAAACTTGTGTAATATGTTGTACAAACATAACACACATGCGAAAAGTTTAAAAATGGCAAGACAACGACTTAATGAAACCAAGGTCCATAATTTGAAACTGAAACTAATTTCAAATAAATCCACTGATGGAATAGTTTACAATAAACCAACTATTTCTGAAGTGGTTGCTTTAATTGTTGGTGACGTTGACATGGCATATGAAAGAGACATTATAATGGAAAGTAAATAGGGGAAGTTAAAATAGATTGATGAGTTTCATGTAATGAGTACAAACTTCACCGTCAAATGTTTTGAATGATGTCAAAATTGGGTTGCATTTAGGAGTATTAGATAGTATCCTTATGTCTTGTGGCACTCCTCTGCATTAGAGGTCTTAGGAATCATTAAAAAGCATTTTGAAATTGATCTAAGTCACTAAAAATAGTTTTCTACATGATTTTTCACTACATGTGTCAACACATGTAACTCATTTTTAAAGCTTGTAGCTTCTGTAAGTTTTAGGCCGACACATGAATATTTTAGGTCAACACATACTAAAGCTTTTTTGAAATTGCAGAAATTTTTATTTTACGTGTCGACACATCCACTTTTCAGGTCGACACAATTACTATCATTTTAAAGCCTATAGCTTCTGAATTGTTTCAATCGACACATGGCTTCTCATAGGTCGACACATACAACCTAAGTTTCATGTATGTTTCGACACATATGATACTTAGGTCGACACATACTAGTATGTTTGGTAAATTTCTTTTATGTTTGAAATCCATAAAATTAGCCTATTTATCTCTCCATCTTCAACCTCCAATCTATGCATACCCACTGACATTACATTGTAACAATATTCGTTAAGGTGCCGTCTAGACGAGGATTTCTAGTGTCCAATTGTGTATTGGATGGAGTTTTTAGAGGTTTTCATCCAGAAAAAACCTCGGGTTTATCCTCCAAGATCATTGGTTGATTTGGGGGTTTTCATGCAAGACGTGAGAGGTAATTGCGATAAAGTGAACAACCTTGAAGTGCTTAAAATTTTTTCAAGGAACTTGGAGTGTTTGAAATCTTTGTAGAGAAGTAACTTGGAGTACCGTATAGAATCGAAGTCTTGTGTTGCAATAGTTTAAAATTGACGGTGCACGAAATCTTTGAATATAAAGAACGCAAAGGAGTAGCAAGATCCATATAGTCATTTTTCATCGATTGTGTTTTTGGTCTCTCTCAAGATCAAAAGTTGAGAAAAGGTTGAATCAACAACAAGTTTATGGTTTGTGGAGTTTCTCTTTAACACTTCTCTTGTATAAACAATTTTGCATAGTAAGAATTATCCTAATTCCATTAGAATTAGGCACAACGTACCCACACGTGAGGACGACAATGGGGAATTGTAAAGACAAATTCCTTGTGTTGCTTTTATTTTTGCTTTTACTTGCTTTGATATTCATTGATCGATTTATCAAATAACATTGTGTTATCATTTGAATTGTAAAGATTTTTCTAATCAATTTCGGTTCCTAATTCAAGTGTTGGTATAACTTATAATCACTTTTGATTATAATTGGTTTTATGTATCAACACAGTCAAAGGAAAAATTATGAAAATTTACTTGCACACCAAGTGTTTGATAAATTGACTAAACTAGTTCTTTTGATTTTACCACTGGAAATAGACTTGCTAAGTGAAATTAACTAAACGGTAAATAAGTTGAAAAATAATTCAAGGTTATTAATCCACATTATCTTTCTCATTCCATACTTTTTTTTATTTACGGTTTGCATATTCGAGTTTCCCGATAACGTTCGTACAAACGCTAATTTGAAAAAGCTTTTGCGTCGTATTTTGATAAAACTCTTTCAAAACCAAATTTTTATTTGAATATTTTTAATAGGGTATCTATTCACCCCCTCTAGATACTATTGTCATCGTCTAACAAGTTGCATCAAGATCCCAATTCATTCCGGCTTTGACACTTTTAGAAAATGGCTTACAAACCTAAAGGGGATTATAAAAGAGCCCCAAAATTTTCACGGGAGAAAATTATAGTTATTATAAAGCTTGTATGAAAATTCATGCCAACTCATATGACAAAGGTGTTTGGGAAGCTATTCAAAATGGTCCAACACCAGTGACATATATTGTTGATGGTGTTACCGTACCAATGCTACGAAACTTATGGGATGCGAAAGATGAGAAAAAGTGGTCTTGCGATTGGAAGCAAAGAACATCATTATATCCGCACTCGGTGTAGATGAGTTCTATCGCATTTCCCATGGTAAAACTATAAAAGCTATGTAGGACGCTCTACAAGTGACCTATGAGGGAAATAATGAGGTCAAACAAGATATACTTAATACACTTAATTAAGAGTTTGAACTCTTTCGTATGAAGCAAGGGGAAACCATTGCTCAAATGCAAAAGAGGTTCTCTCATCTTATTAATCGTTTAAATTTACTAGACAATCTTATTTCCAATGCTATTGCTACAAAAAAAGTGTTGAGATGTATTACTAGAAATTGGCAACCAAAGGTCATAGTGATCAAGGAAGCTAATAACCTTGCTACACTCAATCTTACTGCATTGTTTGGTAATTTAGAAGAGCATGAGCAAGAACTCAATTGCTTAGACAAACATGAAAAAAAAGCTTTAGAAAAAGAAGAAAGAAAAAGGGGACGTCAAGGAGGAAGTATTGAAGTCTAAGGCTCTCAAGGCTTCAAGCTCAAAGTCCTCAAGAGAAGATCTCTCAAATGATAGTGCCTCTAGTAATGAAGAGAATTTGGATGATGAATATATATGATTATTTGTAAAAAGATATAATCAATACATTCGAAAGAATGGTGTCAAACACTTCGACAACAATCTTGTCAAATTTAAAAGACAATCCTCCTCCTGTGAAGATGAAGAAAACAAAAAGGATAAGTAAAATTGCATGTGTTATAAATGCGGAAAACCAGGTCACTATAGACCACATTATCCTCCACTTTCTAAGAAGAAAGTAAAGGGTCATCGAAACAACTCTAGAAATCTTATACAAGCCTATGTTAATTGGGATAGTGGTAGTGAGGTCTCAAGCAATGAGATCTCAAGTGAGAGTGATGAAGAGGCAAACTATTGTTTCGTAGAAAATTATCGTCAAGGCAAGAAAAAGGATGTAAGTCATTATAAATACTCAAATGTTGCAAATTTGTCTTTTAATAAGTTAAAGAATCAATTTGAAAAATTTACAAAAAGAAACTTTATATGCTAACAAAAAATTTGTCTCCCAAGAATTTTTTTTTACATATTAGGAGGCCAAGGTTGAATAAACAAATGATAATTTTGAAGCATTAAATAAACTCATTGTAAATGGTTAAAATTGTGTAAAGGGGGATGAATAATCTTATTAATTTGGATGTGAAACATGTCAAATTTGGCAACAAGAAATGAGTAATCTTGAAACCAAATTGGACAAAATACATCATCTTACTAACACTATTGCTATTGGATTATTAAAGTTTGAAAAGTCTCATAAGAGCTATAACTTTATTAAACAAAAGTCTAATAGCATAAGTGATTCTCATCATAGATTATTTTGTCACTATTGTTGCAAAAAGTGACACACTATTGAAAGATGCAAGTTTATGTGCTTTTTAGTACCTAAAGGAAATTTCCAATGGTTTCCCAAAAGAAACATTATTTAACTCACTACCAAGGACCCAATTAGAATTGGGTACCTACCAATTTTGTTTGATTTTTGTAGGATGAGTGTCTTGACGCTATGGCGGGAAAGTGGATTCTCGATAGTGGATGTTCAAGACACATGAAGGGAGACATATCCATCTTCTCCAACTTTATGGCGAAGAAGAAAGGGTTTGTATCCTATGGTGATCATAACAAATGTGCAATACTCGAAAAAATAGTATAGGTAATCCCTCAACTATTAATATCTCAAATATTATGCTAGTTGAAAGTTTTAGACATAACCTTCTTAGTATTAGTCAATTATGCGATAATGGTTATAAAGTAACTTTTGTCAAAGATTGTTGTATAATTGAACACAATGAAAAGAAAGATGTATGTTTAAAGGCGTGAGGGTTAGTAATATATATATATATATATATATATATATATATATATATATATATATATATATATATATATATATATATATATATATATATATATATATATATATATATATATATATATATATATATATATATATATATATATATATATATATATATATATATATATATATATATATATATATATATGCTTAAGAGAAATTTCCTTAAACAATTCCCAATATCTTGTTACCTTGAGTGAAGACTATTGGATTGGATATGGCATATATGTTTGGCTCATGTCAACTTTGATATACTTAACAAAATTGTTGCAAAATATTTAGTAATCGGTCTACCAAAAATGAATTTTTCAAAAGACCATCTATGTGACGCATGTTAAAAGAGTAATCAAACAAGGGTCTCTTTTAAGTTAAAAAATGTTGTTTCAACATCAAGACCACTTGAGTTCCTTCATATGGATTTATTTTGTCCCTCACTGACTAAAAACATAAGTGGTAGTTACTATGGTCTCTAATTATAAATGATTACTCAAGATTTTATGGGACATTTTTCTTACGTAGCAAAGATAAAACGTTCTCGACTTTCACACGTTTTGCCAAGTCATCTCAAAACAAATTAAATTCAAATATTGTTGCCACGAAGTGATCATGGAGGTGACTTTGAGAATCTTCTATTTAAAGAATATTGTGATAAATTTGGTATTGAACATAAATTTTTAGATCCTAGGACTCCGCAACAAAATGGTGTTGTGGAACGTAAAAACCATGTTTTAGCGGAGTTGGCAAGAACGATGCTCAATGATTATGGTCTACCAAAATATTTTTGGGCTGATGCTATTAGCACGGCTTGTTATGTCTTAAATAGGATACTTATTTGTCTCATTCTTGATAAAAATCCATATGAACTTTTGAAAGGTAGAAAACCAAATTTATCTCATTTTCATGTCTTTGGATGTAAATGTTTTGTTTTAAATAATGGAAAAGATAATCTTAGAAAATTTAACGCGAAAGTTGATGAAGGTATATTTCTTAGATACTCTCTATCTAGTAAAGCATATATAGTTTATAACAAAATATTACTTATTGTTGAGGAGTCCATCCATGTTATTTTTTATGAGACCTCCACAAATAGTATTGGGAAAGGTAGTTCTTTTCATGGTGAAAGTGCATCTACAGAAGACATACTCAAAGATATCGATAAAGGAGTTGATCAACCTAACCCGATAGATGTTAAGAAGGATGAAGATGATAACCTATAAAAAGAAAAATGATGAAAGTCATGAAGAAAATGATGGTCTTCAATTGGAGTGAGAACCTCCAAGGATCATCCAATCGACAACATTATTGGTGATATCACCAAAGGGGTAACGACTCGTTCTAAAATAAGTTATTTTTGTTATCATCATGCATATGTATCACAAGTTGAACCTAAAAACGCTAAGGACGCTTTACTTGATGAGTATTGGCTTATGGACATTCAAGAAGAATTAAATCAATTTGAAAGAAATGATATTTGGGATCTGGTTCCTCGTTCACAAAATCATCAAATTTTAGGCACTCAATGAGTATTTAAGAATAAGCTTGATGAACATGGTGTGATAACAAGAAATAAGGTCCGTCTTTTGGCTCAAGGGTATAACCAAGAGGAAGGCATTGGCTATAAGGACACTTATGCTCCCGTTTCCCCACTTAAGGCTATATGCCCTTTATTAGCATATGCATTCTCTAAAAATTTCAAATTATATCAAATGGACGTAAAAAGTACATTCTTTAACGAATAAATAAGTGAAGAAGTGTATGTTGCTCAACCTCCCGGTTTTGAAAATTATGAGTTTCCTAATCACGTGTTCAAATTAAAACCTGCATTGTATGGTCTTAAACAAGCCCCTAGGGCATGGTATGGCCGACTTAGTAAGTTTTTTCTTGAACAAGGTTACTCTAGGGGAAATGTAGACACCATACTCTTTATTAAACGTCAAGGAAAACATATTTTACTAGTTCAAGTTTATGTTGATGATATCATTTTTGGATTAACTAATATGGATCTTGTCAAGGAGTTCTCTAAACTTATGTATGGAGAGTTTGAAATGAGTCTAATGGAAGAATTAAACTACTTCCTTGGAATACAAATTAAGAAACTTGATAAAGGAACATTTGTGTGTCAAATAAAGTATTGTCTCGAATTACTCAAAAATTTCGGGATGGACAATGGTATGGAAATTGACACACCTATGGCAACAAATGAAAACTTGGATAAAGATGAAAAGGGTAAGGATGTTGAGATAAAAAAGTATAGAGGTATGATTGGATCTCTTATTTATCTTACCGTATCTAGGCTGGATATTATGTTTAATGTTTGTATGTGTGCAAGATATTAATCGACTCCTAAGGAATCACACTTAAAAGTTGTTAAGCGCGTTCTTAGATACCTAATTGGTACATCTAAGTTTCGACTTTGGTATTCCAAGGGAAACGATTGTACCTTGATTGGTTACTCTGATTCCGGTCTTGCTAGTTGCAAATTGGATAGGAAAAGCACTAGTGAAACATGTCACATGTTTTCAAAATCCTTGATAAGTTGGCATAACAAAAAGCAAGTTTTCGTTGCTTTGTCAACTACCAAGATGGAATACGTAGCAGCCGATAGTTGTTGTACCCAAATTTTGTGGCTTAAACAACAATTACTTGACTTTGATATTAAACTCTCACATATTTTTATCATGTGCGACAACACTAGTGCCATTAATCTAACCAAAAATCATGTAATACGTTCACGCACTAAACATATTGAGATATGCCACCACTTCCTTCATAACCATGTTGAAAAAGGGAATATTGTGTTTGATCATGTTGATAGTAAAAATCAACTTGCCGATATTTTCATTAAACCACTCGCAACAGAACCTTTTGCCAACATACATGGAGAATTGGGGATAATCCATATCTCAAATGTTGCCTAAACATATTCTATTGCTTTCTCTCTATAATTTCATTATAACCTTGTGTTTGAGTTCTTTACATCATGTGAGTGCAACTTCGATCCCAATCAAGAGTGAGGTAATATCGTTTCAATTTCTTCTTGAAAGTAAGATTTGCTTGGATGCATGTTACTAGATACTTCCAAAAATACTTGATATATTGGTACGCATGATATTGGTACGCATGATATAAGCTCATCGTGCAAGCATGTGCTTATGTTTATTTTTTTATTTGTGCTTGAATTATTGGTACGCATGATATTTGCAATATATGTTTCATGTTGTTTTGCTTACATGACATATATATAGCCTTATTTTTTGTTTTAGTAACGATATATTCATGTTGCTATACGGCGTCGAGAGTCCAATTATAAAGTGTTACTTGTTCGTGATGCTACAAAAACAACTTGACAATATTGCCATACCTTGCTTATTGTAATATGGTGGAAGAACTGACTTTTGGGTTTTACGTTTTATTGCAAATTTTACGGATAGCAAGAGTTGCCACAAACTTTTCTTTTATCCAATAAAGGAAAGGGTGAAAAGAACAAGAAATACCTTTGAGAATTTTCTGAGTAAGGGGGGTAGGTTATGAAAAGGGAAGGTGTTATCACCCTTTTCATCCGTAGTTTTCTACTGGCTCTTAATTGCTAGCTCACTTTTTGGAAATACTTTGTGCTTGTGAATGTTTGAAAATATTTTGAAAGTTCCTAAGTGCGACAACTTTGTAATGATTCTCGTATCATTGAGAATGTATACAAAATGTTTGTTTTGAAAATATTGTGAAAGAAAGTGTTGTTTTGTGAAAGATGTTTTGTTTTGAAAAGTTTGTGAGCAAGTGACTACGAGCGTTCTACCTACTCAAAGAAGTATTTTTTTCTTTTCCTCCTAATTTAGATGGTGATACCCTACCATTAGTTAGTAGGAAGCCCTATCATTGAATGTGAGGACAGGTGCGGGTCATCGTACAGTCATAAAAGGCAACTTGTAGGATGCTTTAGCAATTTTCGTAACGCAAAAGATCATTTACCGAAGGCAACATCGAAGGGTCATCGGGGGACTAAGATGTTTTTAATTGAGGGTATTTGTTAAAGAATCCCGTGTTTAAGGGACATGATTGTTTTTTATTCGAGGCAACAAGTGAGTGTCATCCTAGAGGTGCACGTGTGCAAAGTGATTGGTTTAGTTATGTTTATCTTAAAATTAGGGTTTTGCTATCGGTTGATTTTAATCTTACCATATAAACGCTAATTAATAACAGTAGCATAAAAGAATAAAAGCATAATGTAAAGAGCGGAATATAAACCTAAGACTATTACAAGGCTTTGGGGCAGTTACATAAGGATAAAGAGTGTGGGAAAGTAAATCTACAATTACCTCCCGGAAGCAGATACATAATAAAATAAACGCGAGAAAAATAAACCGAAGCTATTTACATTCGTAGAAGCATCCTATACAATTTATCTAGGAAAGGAAAAAGGAAATATGAAAATAGAAAAGAATTTACAAGTAGGTGAGAATCCATGAGTTTATGCAGTAAAATTTGTGACAAATGAATTGAAGTTGAAAGCATATTTTTGTTATTTTGTGGTTTATGCTTTAAAATAGTTTATGAAAAAAATATGTAAAAAAATAAAGCAAGCTTGTGAAAACAAATATGAGTTTGGATGTTTGAAACAAGTCTACGAGTCACAATTACATTTGAAAGTCATGGAGCATAACTTTTGATTTTTGTACATGTTTCATGTTTTAATGTGAATTTGGTTGAGAAAAGTCCTAAGAAGGATCAAGCTATCATGAAATGTTTACTCAAGTGTCAAGATATCTCATGAGAATCAAGAACTGTCATGGTAAAATCAAGCTTTGTGAGTAAGGTTGAAATTTTGATCAAAAGATCATCAAAATCTCTTTAAAAACCCTAAAAAGTGATGACTTTGATTTTATTAAAAAAATAATGAAATAAAATATTTTTGTGATTTTTTCCATTATTCATAAAAATAGAGGTAGTGAACTAGTAGTGTGCAAAAAAATCAGCTCAAAAGAGTTAAATTTGATTGCAAAAAGAAATGATTGAATATGATGAAAATTAAGTGGAAAAAGAAGTTAAAATAAGGAAAATGTGGAAAAGGGTACCACTGGGGCTCATACCCAGATCCCAAAGGTTACAAGCGTGTTATGTATACCACTGGGGTGATTGTTTCATCCGGTTATGAAACAACGCCCATTAAATATATTGTAAGCCAAGTCATGAAAATTTGAAAATGCCAGCTCACCCTTCTTCTTCCTCTCGCGCGCTAACGGACAACAAGAATACCATTTCCATTCTTTGATTTTTTAGAAAATGCTCATTTCTCAACCAAAGTGAAAAATTCCAGAACCAAACTTGCTTGATTTTTTACAAGGAATGCAACCAAATAAATTTTAAACGCTAAAAATCAACAGTTATGGAGAATTTTATTTAGTACTAAACTGGAACCCTAACATTTCAGAAAACTCAGTTTAAAAATTCTCATCACACAGTCAATTAAAATGAGATTTAAGGACATGATTAGCTTCATGGACAAGATATCTACATTTTTCCTTTAGAATGTATATGCAAATGATGATTAATTAAAGAATTCAAAGTTTGAAAAATGTACCAAGTTGGAGAAAGTCCAACGCTTTTTAAAGCACTTCCAGAAGCAAGATGATGATTTATTTAGCTTCCTGTGACCTCCCTGAGTCTATTCCAGCCCCTAATTTGCTTTGAGGATGACTAAAACGTTTTAGCCAAGTCAAGTTGCAAGGTTAGATTTTGAAAATGGTGGATGATGATGGAGTGATTACAGAAGTGAAACAGGTGTTTGGATCACTTTTATATGGTGTATTGATGATGATTTAATGGTTGGTTTGCAAAGATGTTGTTCTGGACTGGGCCGGGCTGGCCCAAAAGCAGTGTTGAAGGTCCAATCCAAACGGTCTTACAAAGAGTCACACCGACCAAAAGGCCATACCCTTGCTCGACACTTTCTGCTAGTACGACGTCCTCGACTCCATGCGATCCTGCTCGACCTCAACTCGAGCACCCCTCCTAGGGCAGACTCTATCAACTACGCCATCACCTGGATCCTGAAAAGACCGCGTCCTCGTCCGTCCGTACTTCACGCAGAACATCCAGGAAGGGGACCACGTGCGGGTCCCCACTACGCACCTAGAACCTGGCAGTTCCTCCATTGGGCCAAACCTGCCCGGCCCAATGAAGGAACCTTGGCCCAGCGCTGGGGGCTATAAATACCCTCTGTTCCCAGAGGGTCAGGGATTCATTCTTTTACCCATACTCATACTCTTGCCTACTCGTGCTCTTACTTACTTCAACATCGGAGTGCCTTGCAGGTAGCCCCCCCACCTCGTTCGAAACTTCAGCTCGGAGCCAGCCGTGACGGTCCAAGTCTGATCAGGTTAGATCAGTGGCGCCGTCTGTGGGAACTAGCTTCCCCGTCTTGCAAAAATCGAAGACCAAAAGCTCAAATTTAACTACCGCTGTCATGGCTGATCAAGCTCGCGATGAACAGAACGTCCGCGTCCTCGACACTAACAACGGCACCGCGGACAAAAACGGAAACCTTGATAACACCGGCAACCCCGGCCACAACACCATTCCTGCGACAACTGTCCCCAGACCTTCAACCTACTGGGACGGAGCTACAGCGTCATCTTCCTCGGTCCCTCCGCCACTCGAAGACGACCAGGCAGCCCTCGCAAACTACCGGGCTGCCCAGTTCCAGGAAGTCCCCGTCCCCGCCGGGGCGAATGCCACAACTCAAGCGTTGTTCGCAGCGATTAATCAAACAAACTATCTCATCTTCGCCCAAGGGGAAAGACTAAGGGCGCTTGAAGACGAACGAAGACCCCCGAGGAGGCATCGGAGGCCCCATACTCCCCCTCCTCGAGTGACTGAAACCCAACTCCCGTCTCCCCCGCGGAGACATTACATAGAAACCTCTCAAAGCCAATCACCCCGACCAATGGGGAAACAGCCTCATTTGGAGAGGCAGCCCATCATTCAAGCCGGAGAACCTAGTCGCGACCCGGCGAGACAGGAAAGAAGGCACTCCGGAGACGGGCGTGTAAAATTCAACCACCGAGCGTCCCGCTCGAGAGAGACTCAGCACGACCTGGACCGTCGTGCCAGACAGTATTACAGGTCCCCATCTCTGTCTCCAGAGAGAAGCGACGAGGACGAACCTCGCGGTCCCCTGTCGCAGGCTATTATGGAAGCACCCATCCCCCCGGGCATGGAGAAACCCCCGCACTTGAAGGAGTACGATGGAGTCGTGGACCCGGTCGACCACATAGACGGGTTCGAGGCTATGCTGCATTACCACAATGTCGGGGGGGGGCATCAAATGCCGATTATTCCCCACGACTCTCAGGAAGGCGGCAATGGACTGGTACAAAGGACTCGCCCCGGGCTCAATCACCTCGTGGCAAAACCTGAAGAACCAGTTCATCAGTTCATTCACAGCTTCTCGGCGACACCCGAAGACCGAGGCGGCCCTCGAGGCCATCATCCAGCGACAGGATGAGACTTTGAGGGAGTTCATCAATCGCTTCAACCAGGAAGCTATACAGGTCCCCTGCGCGGACCATATGAAGAGATATCTGCTGGAGAGGGGGCTCCTCCCTGGCACGGAATTCAGAAAGGCCGTAGGTATCGAGCCACCTAGGACATTCGACGCCCTTCTCGAAAAAGCTCGGGCATACATGGACTACGAGGAGAGGGAAGCGGCCAACAGAGCCCGAGATCCCAGGACTCGCGGGTCCAACAGCAGCTCGCGCCAAGAAGCTCCTCCTCGACGAACCGGGGAGAAAAGAAAAGAAGATAGACCCCGGGAAGTCCGGGAACAAAGAGGACCTTCGGGGCGTTTCACCGAGTACACTCCGCTCACAGCTTCCCGCGAGCGCATCCTGGCGGAGTGTGCCAGCACCGACTTCAAGGACGGCGGTGTCAGACGTCCCCGACCTGCTCCCGCCAAGCCTGGAGCAGACAAGAACAAGTATTGTCAGTACCATAGGAGCCATGGTCATCTGACTGAGGATTGTGTCCACCTCAAGGACGCCATCGAAACCCTCATCAAGGGAGGGAGGCTCGCGCAGTACCGGCGAAGTGACGCTCCCCTTCGTGACGCCCAAGAAATCAGGGAGCCGGAGGAAGATGCCCGACCATCTGACGAGTCGGTCCCCATCCAGACCGCCTTCTCAGTGACCAGGCCCGAGGACTTCGACATCCCCGAGCACCTGCAGGAGCCACTCACAACGCACAACAGGTGGGAATATTTCCCCTCCGCCCTGGTCATCAACGGCGGCGGGTTCAACGACTTGACATCAATTCGTCTAAGAGGAAGCTGGACGAGCTGGTCGACGCGGCTCCCCCGCAAACAGTGACGTTCGAAAGGGTGAAGGGCAGGTCAGAGCCCATCACCTTCTACCTAGAAGAGCTCCCCGGCGGAGCCCCGAACGCGGTCATCCCCTTACTGATAAGGGCGAGAATGGCCAATTTTAATGTACATCGCATCCTCGTCGACGAAGGGAGTTCCGTCAATGTGATGTACAGCCAACTGTTCCAAACTCTACAGCTGGATGACTCACATCTCTCGCCGTATGTAGGGTCGGACTTACAAGGTTTCAACGGCTCGACCTCCAAACCTTGGGGATATGTCGAGCTTCTGGTTACGTTCGGCGAAGGGACGACTACAAGACAAGTCAAAGTACGCTTCCTCGTCATCGACTGCCCGTCTCTGTACAACTGCATCTTGGGGAGATCAACACTGGCAGAACTGACAGCGGTTCCCTCGACCGTCCACCTGAAGATGAAGTTCTACACCAAGAGGGCACGGGTAGCTACTATCCAAGGAGACCTAGCCGCTGCACGGAGGTGCTTCAACGCCGCTTCTAAGGGACGCGATACTGTCGACATAGGGACCAGGCCCGCCAAAAGAACGCGACAGGAGCCCGACAAGCAAGAGTCCCCCAAGGAAGAAGTCCAGAGAGCTCCACCAAAGGTCGACTCTATAGCTCTGGACACTCGGTTTGACCAGGACGAACCTCTCAGCGGCGAGCAAGTCCCACTCCGACCAATACCGGACGGGGATTTTGAGCTCGTCCACCTCGGCACCGACCCGACCAAAGGAGTAAAGATTGGCAAGGATCTCCCCGACCTGGCAAGGAAGCAAATTAAGGCCTGCTTGCGCGAGAATGCTGATCTGTTCGCCTGGAGCGCCGCGGAGATGCCCGGACTCGACCCTGAGGTCGCCTGTCACCACCTCGCCATAGATCCAGCCGCTAGGGCCGTAGTACAACGTAGGCGTAGGCAGTCTCCAGAAAAAACGGAGGCTGCTGAAAAAGCTGTAAAAGACCTCCTAGAGGCAAATTTTATTTCTGAAGCCCAGTATTCCACCTGGTTGTCAAACGTTGTACTCGTTAAAAAGAATAATGGAAAATGGAGGATGTGTGTTGACTATACCGATCTCAACCGGGCTTGCCCGAAAGATGCTTTCCCTTTGCCTAACATAGACATGCTGGTCGACAACTCGGCCGGCTACAAAACATTGTCGTTCATGGATGCCTACTCGGGCTATAACCAAATCCCGATGGCCCTGGGCGACAAACACTGCACGACTTTCATGACCAGCTCGGGCAACTATTACTACAACGTAATGCCCTTTGGACTGAAAAATGTCGGGGCAACTTACCAACACATGATGAACAAGGTTTTCCAAAAACAGATTGGAGACATGCTCGAGGTGTATATGGACGACATGATCGTCAAATCCCGAGCAGACACCGACCACGCAGCACACCTCAAGACGGTCTTTGCCCAAGCAAGACAATGTAAAATGAGATTCAACCCCGAGAAATGTACGTTCGGGGTCAAGGCAGGAAAATTCCTCGGATTCTACCTAATAGAACGAGGAATTGAAGCCAATCCCGACAAATGTCGGGCGTTCTACGACCTCCCGATACCAACGTCGAAGAAGTCAATACAAATCATGAACGACATGCTCACGTCATTGTCCCGCTTTGTCGCGAGGTCCGCTCAGCACGCCCTCCCCTTCTTCAAACTCCTTCGTAAGGAAGCGGCCTTCGAATGGAGCGAGGAGTGCGAACAGGCGCTTCGCCACCTAAAGCAAAGTCTATCTCAACCACCCGTACTATCCCAACCAGCTGACGGGGAGCCACTGTACTTGTACTTGGCCGTCTCGAACGAAGCCATCAGCGCGGCCCTCGTCCGCGAGACCACCGACGGACAGAAACCCGTCTACTTCACTAGCAAAGCCCTGCAAGGACCCGAAAGCAGATACCAACAGATAGAAAAGGTGGCCCTAGCCCTCGTCAACACGGAGAGGAGGCTCAGACACTATTTTTTGGCCCACACGATCATCGTGCGAACCGACCAACCGGTGAGGCAACTCCTGGGTCGGCCTGATATGGCGGGCAGGATGTTGAAATGGTCCTTGGAACTCTCTGAATTCGACATTCAGTACGAGAGTAGGAAAGCCTTGAAAGCACAGGCCCTGGCCGACTTTGTCGCGGAAATGACCACTCATGACCCACCCACGGGGAAGGAACACAAATGGACCATCTTCGTCTACGGAGCATCCAGCTCGTCCGAAAGTGGCGCAGGAATCCTTTTGGAGAACGAAGAAGGCGTTGTGATCGAACACTCCCTAGCTCTTTCCTTCCCGATGTCGAACAACCAAGCAGAGTACGAAGCCATGCTCGCAGGACTGAGACTAGCCGAGGACCTGGGAGCCCGCGAGGTACAGATCTACACCAACTCCCAACTCGTCGCCTCCCAAGTCCAGGGGAGTTACCAAGCCAAAAACGACAACCTCGTCGAGTACTTGAACTTAGTCAAAAAATACATGACAAAGTTTGTACGGGCGGAAATTTCACATGTTCCCCGCGAGCAAAACACGAGAGCAGACATATTGTCTAAACTCGCGAGCACGAGAAAGAAGGACGGGAAAAAATCCGTCATCCAAGAATCCTTAGCTCGCTCGAGTATCGAAAGATCCTCGACGCCAGTCGAGGTCCACGCCATTGGGGACGCCTCGTCCTGGATGACCCCGGTTTACAATTTCTTGACAAAGGGCGAACTCCCATCGAACAAATCCGATGCGACCGTCACAAAGCGGCGAGCATGCTCCTACGTGGTGCTTGAGCATAAACTGTACCGCAGGGGATTCTCCATCCCCCTCCTGAAATGCATCGACGAATCCACAGTCCCCGAGGTACTACGGGAGATACACGAAGGGATCAATGCCCAACACATGGGCGGTAAGTCTTTGGCGAGGAAAGCCCTTCGAGCGGGATATTACTGGCCGATGATGCAGCAGGACACCAAGGAACACGTTAAGATATGTGACAAGTGTCAGAGGCACGGTGACATGCACCTCGCCCCTCCTCACGAGCTGAGCATACTGTCGTCCCCGTGGCCATTCGCTTGGTGGGGTATGGATATCCTTGGGCCTTTCGTGCAAGGGACTTATCAAAATAAATTCCTCATCGTGGTCGTGGATTATTTCACGAAATAGATCGAGGCCGAGGCTCTCGCGAAGATCACCTCGCATAATATCCTCCGCTTCTACAAGAGAAACATCCTCGCCAGATTTGGAATTCCGAGTGCACTGGTGACCGACAACGGCACCCAATTCACCGACCACGGGTTCCAAGACTTCGTCACCAGACTAGGAACAAAACAACACTTCACTTCGGTCGAGCACCCTCAAACCAACGGGCAGGACGAAGCTGCGAACAGAGTCATCCTCCGGGGACTCAAACGCCGACTCGGCAAAGCGAAGAGGGGATGGGTCGAGGAGCTGCACAGCGTCTTGTGGGCATACCGCACCACGCCCCACTCAACGACGGGCGAGACCCCATTCCGACTAACATACGGGACCGAGGCCGTCATCCCGGTAGAAATCATGGAACCATCCAGACGGACAGAGAGCCCCCTCGACGAAGAAATGAACGACGAGGCACTAAGGGACGAGCTCGACTTAGTCGAGGAAATCCGATCTGGTGCGGCCCTGCGCGAAGCCACCCTGAAACAACGAGTGGCTCTGCGCCACAATGACAAGGTCATTAAGCGCGAGTTCGAAATCGGCAGCCTGGTATTGCGAAGGAACCAGAAAGACTCCCGCGAAGGGAAGCTGGCCGCGAACTGGGAAGGGCCTTATCGCGTCCACGGCACCACCGGTACCGGGGCGTACTACCTCAAGCAACTAGACGGAGAGGCACTACCACGACCCTAGAACGCTGCTAAACTAAAGCAGTACTATAGTTAAAAACTACCAACACCAAGGACCCTCGACTGCCGACTCCCGCTCCCAGTCAACGAGGAGAAACGTCCGACCCCCGTAGAGAGGCCGAGGTACGGGCCCGACCTACGCCCAAACCACATAACATTGTTCAACCAAACAAGAAAAAATGATAGTGCCCGACGCGGACACCTCTACCGAGCTCCTCCATTGAAGTACCTGTAGGGCAGAACACCCAGCTCGCGATGGGCAGTTCACGTCGCGGGCAAATAACCCCGACCAGGTCGTATACCCGACCAAGCGGCTTCGCTCCGCATGCCCAACGGATCTCGAAGAACGTCGGGCCATCTAAAAGGGTCAAAAAGGAGTCTCTCCCCTCGAGGTCACCACTTGGGCGACCCTGGCCACCGAGAAGAGGCCGAGCACACACACGAACAAAAGACTTAGGCAAATTTGCCAACAAAGTCACAACCATATACGAGCACACCTCGGGCCCATAACTTAGGCCAATTTTTGCGTAAAAACGTAAAACACAAGCACGGGCAAACAATCAAAATTGAAACAAAACATTCATTCAAAATGCCCGTAGGCAACAAAGCAAATAAATGTAAACCGACCAAAAAGGCCGACGATGTTCAGGAAATACAAAGAACGGGCACGCAGGCCCAGAAAATATAAACGGGCACGCAGGCCCCAGAACAAACATCAACAAAGGCGCGCAGGCCCATCATTATCTCACAACTCAGCTTCCCCGGAGCTACCATCACCAACAACAGGAGAGTCGGGCGGAGGCACGACCTGACCATCAATAATCTGAGACATATGGCTCACCCCTTCAGTGTTTAGGCCGGGATTCAACAGGGAAAGCTGGCTGACCACGGCTTCAAATCCGTCCACCATAGCTCCGACACAGTCCCCCTCGAGAAGTTGGATACGAGCGACCAGTTCCGATCGACTCCTCAAAGGAGCTGTATCCTCCGACTCGTCCTCGGCAGGAAGCATAGCGGCCTTCAGGTCCTCGATCTCTCTGGTGAGGCGCCCGTTGTCAATTTCCAAACGTTCCCGGTCCGCACGAAAAAGGTCTCTCTCCTCGGCCAGCTTCCCCGAGTTCTCCTTCTCCAGAGCCAACAACTTTGCCTCCGCCACCAGCAACTCGACTTGCTCGCGGAACATCTCCTCGGAGCGCTCCAGAGCAGCCTTCAACTCTCGCGAACTCGAGGTGAGGGCAGCCTTCTCCTCTTCCAACTCTTTGATACGGTCAGCATCCTTCCCTTCCTCGGCCAGCACCACGGCCATCTCGGCCATCTTTACCAGCCCGACCATATTGGAGGCCAGGTGCCTTCTCCGGTTTTCCTTGCTCATCCGCCTGATAGTTTCGGCTTCATCAGCACTCACCGACAAGGGAAACCCCTCGAGGAAACCCTCTTCTTTAAAGCAAGGGGGCAACCCGAAGTACCTCACGGTGCTAGAGTCCTCACCGACCTCCGGTTGACTTTCCACCCGATTCCTCTTCCTCTGTATCAGGTCAGTGTGTGGCTCGACCTCCTGGACGTCCGGAATCCCTCCCGAGGCAGCTCCCGAGCTAGGTGGCGAGTCCACCCTCGTCGCCTGAGAAGTGGTCGGGCTATGTGGCGGGCCCATCCTCGTCGCCTGAGGAGGTCTCACCACCCTCTTATTCACCTTCCTGTCACAGGACAACTTCAAGAGTCTCTCCCTTCGTCCGACCATCGAACCTGCATGAAAGAACCCCGGGTTAGTGACGAGCAAACAAGCGAACAAATAACAAGTAAAGAAATTCAAACAAGACAATAATGACCTAGCAAATTCGCAGCCTGCCCGAAGGACTGGCACTCCACGAGTGCCTTCGTGTCAATCGGTCGGGCCTCGAAGGTCGGGTAACCTTCCTCGTCCAGAATATCCTCCCCCTCTCTCGTGGCCCATCTAGCAGGGAAGAAACTGTCAACATACCGACATAGAGTACCATAAGCCTTCTCGTCTTCGGAGCTCATCTCGCCCGCGGACGTATGGTAGTACCCGGTACCATTCTCGTAATGCCTCAAGGTCAAATGCAAGGGAAATTTGGCCACGCGCCCCAACACCGGATGTCCCTCGTCGTCCAAAAGAGCTTCCCCATGGTCGTCGGTTATGACTGTTTCCTCCTTGTACACAGACTCTAAACCTGCCGTGGTAACCGGCCTCACAATATACCACTTGTCCTTGAAGCCCCGCACGGAATCCATGTACATCCTGAAAAGTCTCTTCGACTGTTTCAGGGAAACCCAGCTATGCTTACCTCCCTGGGATTGGCGCTGTAGGTGGAAGACTCTGAAGAAGAGGGGTATGGTCGCCCCAATCCTTAGAAGCCGACAAGTTAGCTCGAACGCCCGGATGAAAGCGAGTGAATTTGGGTGAAGCTGCGACGGGGCCAGCCCCAGATGGCCGAAGACCCCGACCTGAAAATCGCTGAAGGGCAGCGCAACCCAAGGTCCTTGAAGGCAATTTCGTACATAGGGAATCCATACTCGGGGAACTCCGAGCAGATTCGTGCGGTGAAAGTTGGTCGAGTGACGACGAAGTTCTTCTGGAAATTGGACTGGCTACTGCCCGCCTCAAGGATGGTGTACGCCCTTCGACTACGTCGACTATAGGCCGAAGCTATCCCTCTGGGCTCGGCACCCACCCATTCCAGCAGAGGGTCCTCTATGGTGTCAACCAAATTCACATTTTCATCAGCACTTTGTTCTTCCACCTCGGGGCGCCCTGAAGAACACGGTTCATCCGCCAAAGTTACCTACAAAGCACGGGAAACCAATCAATTGGGAGCGAAACCACATGCTCTCCATAATGAACGAGATGAAGGGCACGACAAACCACGTCGCTCCATGCACGACCACAAAGTGGTGTTTCGAAACAAAAAAGAGCAGTCACCTCCCCGACTCCCAGTCACCACGACAAGCTACAGAGCACCTGAATAGGCCAACATCTCGACCACTCACGAACGTGTCGACCCAGGTTACGAACGTGGCGAGCAACGTCATGGGTCTCAAAACTAGAGCCATGAGTTTACCGGGCACCACCAAGAATTAGGTGCCCTGAGTCATGAAGTCCCCGGGCAGCACTGTGAGTCAAATACCTAAACTATGCGTTTACCGGGCGCATACATGCGTTCGCCGGGCATAAACATGGATTTGTCGAGCTAAGCATAAATCCACCGGGCTAATCCCAAGCTTACAGTCTCTAAAACATCTGAAAACAATGAAAATCATGCATCACGGAGGAAAAACGAAGGAGACAAGGCACTTACTTGGAATCAGGAAGGTAATGTGATGACGGAGAAAGGAAATCAGCGACGGAGATCACGGCGGTCCTATGAGTATTCGGGAAGAACAACAACAGCAGGAACAGAGTGCAGAGGAGAAGCGCGAACAGGGAAAACACGTTCTGGGGCCCAAACAACCTATTTATAGTGATGACGTGGAATACCAAACGTCACCTCGGGGAGCCACAAAACTTCCCTCCTCGACATGTAGCTCCTCTAGGCAATGATGACCCTATCATCAGTAGGGTGGCGGCACGATTCCCAAGAGATACCTCGTGTGCCCGACGAATGTAGCCTGTCGAGACCCCCGAGCGCTCCTCGCGCGGCATCATCTCGTATGCCCGACACGATAAAAACTCTTCGAGTAAGTCACAAGCACGACATATTCTAGTCGGGAACGGAACCCCGCGACGTAGGCGACCTAAGATCAAGTCATGGCTCCTACTACAGGAACCACGACTTGGGGGGCTTCTGTTCTGGACTGGGCTGGGCTGGCCCAAAAGCAGTGTTGAAGGCCCAATCCAAACGGTCTTACAAAGGGTCACGTCGACCAAAAGGCCATACCCTTGCCCGACACTTTCTGCTAGTACGACGTCCTCGACTCCATGCGATCCTTCTCGACCTCAGCTCGAGCACCCCTCTTAGGGCAGACTCTATCAACTACACCATCACCTGGATCCCGAAAAGACCGCGTCCTCGTCCGTCCGTACTTCACGCAGAACATCCAGGAAGGGGACCACGTGCGGGTCCCCACTACACACGTAGAACCTGGCAGTTCCTCCATTGGGCCAAACCTTCCCGGCCCAATGAAGGAACCTTGGCCCAGCGCTAGGGGCTATAAATACCCTTTGTTCCCAGAGGGTCAGGGATTCATTCTTTTACCCATACTCATACTCTTTCCTGCTCGTGATCTTACTTACTTCAGCATCAGAGTGCCTTGCAGGTACCCCCCCCCCCCCCCCCCCACCTCGTTCAAAACTTCAGCTTGGAGCCAGCCGTGATGGTCCAAGTCTGATCAGGTAAGATCAGATGTTACAAGAGTTATAAGTTTCAAATTTTTGGACTTCAAAGCTCAATAATGGAGGTTTTGTGGCCAATTCAGGTTTGAGAGAGATTGGGAGGGTTTGAGGGCTTGTCAATTCGTGTCTTGGCTTTCTAATGAACACATTATTTATAGGCAAGAGGTTTGAGAAGTTGAAGTAACTAGATTTGCAAGATAACAAGTTATGGCTTGGTTGGATGTAACTTGTGATTTTATGATAAATCAAAGTCCTACTGCATAGTATCATGCTTCATGGAGTTGTTGGACATTTGAAGCATGCTTCTCTGAGCTTTTAGGTTGTATGCAGAAGGAACAAGTGAGAGGCTCAAGGAGAGTTGACAAATTCATAAAGCAAGCTTTTTCAAAATGGAAGTCTTGCCTTTCTTCTCAAAATAGAAAAATGTTTTGGTTAAAGCTTGAACCAATTGGATAATAGTCATAAAGAATGTGTAATCTTTTTATTATGGAGAGATTTATGGGTTTAGAGGCCTGCAAAATGAGATTGTGTAGCATGGTTATGAAATTTAGTCATGAGTTCATCACAAAAATGATCTATAATTCAAGAATGAAATGTCAACTTCAACTCTTCGAATCTCTCAACTCAAGTATGATATTTTCATGCTCTTGGGAATTTTGGAAAGCTTGAATCAAGATATTCAACTTTCATGTTGACCATTTTGGCTAAAAAAAGGGGAAATTGGTGAAAATTGGCCGAGAAGTTGAGATGAAAAGCCGATCCAAAATATTTCTAAGTGTTGGGTAAAAATATCAGAACTTCATGAGCCCATATCTCTTAATCCAAACACTTTTTGAGGATCATCCCACATTAAAAAAGTTGTAGAATTCATTAATCCCTACAACTTTCAAGTTGAAAGTTTTCCTTGAATCAATTTGGATCTTAGTGAAAAATGGCCATAAAGTAGTGACTTTGTTAAGAACAAAACACTTAGAAAATTTTCCATCTTTGGACTTTTTTTAACTTTTTTTTATTCTCGATGATCAAACTTGATAATTTTGAATGCTTTGATGATTCTTGATTTCTGAATTCCAATGTTGACCAAAAAGTCAAAGTTTGACTTTTGTGTGACTGTTGACTTTTTATCAATTGATTCAATTATTCAACTATCAATCACTTGTATCTTTGGAAATGTCTTGAATGTGTTTTATTTGAGCCCTTGAGATCATGATTTAAGCTATTAGGTCATGTATTAGACCAAAAGTCAATGATCAGTCATCTTCAATCAAAACCCTAAGTTGGCAATTTTTGACCTTTGGTGATTTGAGGGCTTTCCTCGAGGAATCATGATCAACCCTTGATCAAATGATGAATATCACCTCAAAATATTGATGTTGACAAAAAATCTTGAAGTTTGACTGTATGTTGACCATATTTGACTTTTTACCTAATACAATTAACTTTCAATCTTTTGAGTCGTTGACTAAGCAATCATGTGATGCATGACTTGAAGCTTTACATAAGCACTATTAAGGACCAATGATGAACCATGAAAGTCATTTGATACCCTTGCAACCCAATCTTCCTAGAGAAGCACAAAAACCCTAGTTGTAGACCCTTGCTTAGGAGGAGGTTTGACCAGTCAACTCTTGAGTAGCTTTGAGTATTTGAGACCTTTGTGAGCATGTTTTGAAGAAAATGGAAGGGAAAATTTTGGGGTACAACACTTATTTAGCCTTATGCAACTCATTACATTTGTTGTAATGTTGCTTGCTTGTTATTTAAAAGTTTGCATCATCACATAATTTATGGGGATATGTGTTTGTTTCTCTTATATGCAAAATAGCCTCTGGTTGTTATATTGGTATTGTTATAGAACTATGTTACTTCTCAAGATTTTATATCTTTATTTTTGATATTGTCAAAGGGGGAGAAGAATATGCGAGTCAAATTAATGAACCATAAAGTTAGGGGAGCCTTCGATAAATTCAAGGAATGCATCGACACAAGTTTTCCCATCATCATAAAGGGGGAGTATGTGAGTACAAACTTCGTCGTCAAATGTTTTGAATGATGTCAAAACTGGGAAAAGCTTGCACTTCTGAGTATTGGATAATATCCTTATTTCTTTTGGCACTCCTCTACATTAGAGGTCTTAGGAATCAATAAAAATCATTTTGAAACTGATCCAAGTCACTAAAAATAGTTTTCTGTATGATTTTTCACTGCATGTGTCGACACATCCGTATTTCAGGTCGACACATGTAACTCATTTTTAAAGCCTGTAACTTCTGTAAGTCTTAGGACGAACACTGCATATTTCAGGCGGACACATACTAAAGCTTTTATGAAATTACAGAAATTTTTATTTTATGTGTCGGCACAACCGCTTTTCAGGTTGTTATACGGTGGCAGAACCGACTGTTATATACTGGTATTGCGTTTGTGTTTGCAAATGTGCAGTAAGCAAGAGGCGCCACCATATTTTATTTTATCCAAATTAAGGAAAGGGTGAAAAGAACAGAAAAATACCTTTTCGAGATTATTTTCTTGAGTTCGGGGGGTAGATTATGGAAAGGGAAGGTGTTAGCACCCTTTCCATCCGTAGTTCTCTACGGGCTTTTAGAGACTTGCTCATTTTTAAAAATACCTTTGGGCTTTGTGTTTGAAAATGTTTTGAAAATTCCTTAGTACGGAGAACATTGTAATGTTTCTCAGGATAGTGGAGAAAGTATACAAAGTGTTTTGAAATTGTTTTTTTGAAAAGCAGTTTTTGTGTAAGTGCAAAATGTTTGAGCAAACTTCTAACAACAATCTACTTTATTACTCAAAAAGGGTCATTCTTTTCCTATTTTCTTTTAGACAATGCTATCCTACTAATAGTGAGTAGGTATCCTTATCATTGGAAGTTTGAGGGACGATCAAAGGGACGTTTTACGGTCACGAAGGCAACTTGTGGAGACGCTTTAACAATTTTCTTTTAGGGACTAGATCATTTCTCGAAAGGCAACTGTAGGGTCATCGAGGGACTATAATCTTTTTTGATGTATGGGTCTTTGCTAAAGCGTTCCTGCCTCATGACTGTTTTATTTCTTAAAGAAACCAAAGTGGGATACCCTAGAGGTACTTGTGTGCAATTGTGTTCAATTCAGTTATTTATCTTTTTGTTAAGTTTGCTAGCATTTGATTATTAGTCTTATCATACATGCCTAATTACTAGCAGTTAATATATATTACTGAATATTAAAATGCAGGAATTAAAATCTATGGTATTACAATGCTTTGGGGAGGGGATTTACACTGTACAAGAATAAGTGGGATAAAACACTAAATGTCCTAGTTTTAATCTATTACATCCAGTAGGCAAATACAATAATATGAAAAATATGAAAATAGGTAAATGCGCGAAGTAGAAAAGATGTCTGAAAAATCCTAAGGTGAAAAATCTTTTTGTTTTGTTCTTATTTTAAGAAAATATAACCTATGTCTATTTAGCTTTAATTTCAAGAAACATGTTAAAGTAATTAATTAATTTATTTACAAAATTAATTTAATTATAAAAGACACTAGCCTAATGTTTTTTTTTTGTGATTTTTATTTAAAGTCAATTTAAATAAAAGGATCGACAAAGAAATAACAAAAAGAATAATATATATATATATATATATATATATATATATATATATATATATATATATATATATATATATATATATATATATATATATATATATATATATATATATATATATATATATATATATATATATATATATATATATATATATATATATATATATATATATATATATATATATAAGGATATCCTTCGATTCAAGGGGAAAAGATAAGCTTCGATCCAGAGAGAGTCATGCCCTTTCGGTTCATGAAGGATGTTGCTTTTCGATTCTGTGAAGGGGATGAGATTTTTGATCCAGGAGGGATGTTGCCTTTTTCGATCCAATGAGGGAGTTGTTCTTTGAATTGAACCTGCAAAGAAAATGCTGGCAAAAAAATAAAGATGCAGGACCTGGGTATCGAACCCAAGTCCTTCTCCCTAATTCGAATCTTCTATCCTCAGGCCTAAGCTTATTTTAACTTGAAACGGGCTATGTCATGAGTTTTGAAAGGCAGATCATGTCATGCCTTTCGATGGCGTGATTTTATTCATGCTTGTTATCTTGCGTATGATATGCTCATATAAACACAAATGGTATTAGCAGCACATATATACCAATAATATGTCTTTAAAAGGCTTAAAAATGAAGTTTCAATTTGGGTAAATCCTTACCAAATGGAGATGCTTCGATTTATGAATCTGGACGTGGCATGGCCTGGAGCGGATTATTGGGAATCTCAGGAACACAAATATAGCATTCACCTGGATTGAGGGTGCCTGCAAAGAAAACTAGTTAGAATTTTGATCCTTTCTATGGTGGTGTAAGTATTCTCTTTTTCTAGGCAATCTCTCCCCTCTATGAAGCAACACTTGTGATCTCTTTATATAGAGGGGTTAGAGGGGACAAGAAAGCAAAGGTTTAAACAACCTTGATTATGTGTTTGAAATCCATGAATGAGAATTTGTAACATTGGCCAAAAACATGGGATCTTATCCTCTTTAAAAATTTGAACGTATGTGGGCATTTTGGCTCCTTCGAATGCCTTCAGTTTTCATCCTTCGATTGGGCCTTAAATTGCCTTCTTTTGAATGGACCTCATGTTGTCTCTTTTCGAATGGACCTTATGTTGTCTTCGAATGGGCCTTCTGCATGCTCCTTCAAATGGCTAGCAATAAGTGTCCTTCGAATGTACTTTTGGAAAGCCATAGTGTAGAAATTGGGCTGTCAAAACTTAGCATGAGGGAAGTTCTTGCCTTGTACAGGCATGCATGCAGCAGGTGTTTGCCTTATAGGCGTGAAGAAAATTCATGCCTTGTGCAGGAAGGCATGCAAGCCATTTGTCCCAATGGGGGCCTGTGTGAAAGAAACCAAAGGTTCTTAAAAATGAAAGAGGCCCAGAGATAGTTCCAAATGAAAGAAGCCAGAGGTGCTTCAAATGAAGGAATTCAAAAGTAACTCCCCTTCTTTCTGAATCGAAGGGAGCCGTTTCAAAGGAAAACAAATCTCAATCGAAGACTTGCGGACCAAGGCTTGATTGAAGGGTGTTAAATGTCTAATCAAAGACTAGTGAGTCAAGCTTGTATCGAAGGTTTTTAAGGGCTCAGTCGAAACTTGCTGTTATGCCAATCGAAAGGCACTATTTAACTGCCTATCGAAGGATATTGTTGAACTGCCAATCCAAAGGCACTTTGCTAATATTCAAAAATTTCCTCTTTCTTTAACCAAGTGTTTGTAACCACCATGTGAGGGAAAAATCTTGGGAAAATATGGGAGAGAAAATTTTGGGGTACAACAGCTGCCCCTGTTCAATCTTCTTAAACCT
The DNA here is from genome assembly GCA_948472305.1 of Vicia faba. Classification (NCBI taxonomy): domain Eukaryota; kingdom Viridiplantae; phylum Streptophyta; class Magnoliopsida; order Fabales; family Fabaceae; genus Vicia; species Vicia faba. Next base: position 931,030,413 of record OX451735.1, on the reverse strand, counting down.
GAGGATGTAGATTAGCTTGTCTGCCTTTCGTGATTTGAAGGTGGAAGATGATTGAACACTATAATGCCCATAAATTTGCACTCGTCTGAAGTAGCATTGTTGGTGGATAATATCGAGAATGGGCTTAAAGATGCCATCCAGAGAAAATGACGGAGAGTCATCGGAGATGGGCTTAAAGATGCCATCCAGAGTAGATGTTGACTTCATAAGAGGTCTCTTTGTGGGGATTCTTGTTCCTGTTGTTTGAGGAGGAGTCCACTGGGGGATGTTAATTTCTGTTGTTTACCTATTTGAGGAAAACTTGGTGGGGAATAGAGTCTAGGAACTTCAGTTGTCCATTACTCTACCGGGGAAGCTATCTCTTGACATGGAGAGATGAAAATTTGTTGTTTTTTGGTCGAAATCCAGGCTTCACAGTAACTTGTTGGGGATAACAAAAGTTGATTGTTACCTGGTCGTATCCCAAGCTTCACAATGACTTATTGGGGAATATGAGATTAACTGCTATCTGGTTGGTTCCAGGCTTCACAGTAATTGTAATCATTGAACTGTTATCTTGTCATATCCAGGCTTCAGTGATTTGAAGAAATTAAGTTGTTATCTGGTTGGGTCCAGGATTCAACTTGAATCTGAGGTGTACTATTATTTGGTCGAGTCCGGGCTTCATAGTAATTGACAGAGTAAACTGCTATCTGGTCGGATTCCAGGCTTTGCAGCACCTTATATTGTTATCTGGTCGAATTCCAGGCTTCACAGTGTCTTGAATTGTTGATTAACTATTATCTGATCGAATTCTGGTCTTCAACAATGATGTTAACTATTATCTGGTCGGGTCCAGGCTTCACAGTATGGTGAACTGCTATCTGGTCAAATTTCAGGCTTCACAACAACTTAAACTTTTATTTGGTCGAACTCTAGGCTTCATAGTAATTGAAGAAGTGAACTACTCTCTAGTCGGATTTCAGGCTTCATAGCAATGATGTTAACTGTTATCTGGTCGGGTCCAAGCTTCACAGTATGGTGAACTGCTATTTGGTTGAATTCCAGGCTTCACAGCAACTTAAACTGTTATTTGGTTGAACTCTAGGCTTCATAGTAATTGAAGAAGTGAACTACTCTCTAGTCGGATTCCAGGCTTCGTAGCAACTTAAACTGTTATCTGGTCGAACTCCAGACTTCACAGCATCTTGAATTGTAGATTGACTATTATCTAGTCGAATTCCGGACTTCAGCAATGATGTTAATTGTTATTTGGTCGGGTCTAGGCTTCACAGTATGGTGAACTGCTATCTGGTTGGATTCCAGGCTTCACAACAACTTAAATTGTTATCTGGTCGAACTCCAGACTTCACAGTAATTGAAGAAGTGAACTACTCTCTGGTTGGATTCTAAGCTTCGTAGCAACTTAAACTGTTATCTGGTCGAACTCTAGGCTTCTCATCATCTTGAATTGTAGATTGACTGTTATCCAGTCGGAATCTGGGCTTCAGCAATGATGTTAACTGCCATCTGGTCGGGTTCTAGGCTTTACAGTGATTGATGAGCTTATTACTTCAGATAGTTTCCCTGTCTTATTTCAGGAACTATTCTGGAACTTGTTGCGAATTGATGGTGACATTTGTTTGTTGATCTTTCCTAAAAAGGTAAGGAGTTAGATGTATAAAATGTCATGATGCATGAAATGCATTGGGTAATGGTGTTCTCAAAATAAATGAGATTGTGTTGTATGCAATATGTATGCGCCTTCCATGATGTATGAACATGGAATGTTGTTGCGAATTTCCTAGTCTGGGAAAATAAATCCCTAACTACTGCTGGAGAGTATTGAGAAGTTGAATCCTTCATTTCCGCTGGGGATGACAGATGGAGATGATTTGTCGGGGATTTCCTCCTTCCGTTTGAGGGTACTCTGTTGGGGATCTTTGACTTCTGCTTGAGAATGACTCCGTGGGGAAGGAGATGCTTTGTTGGGAGATTTTACCCATGTAGAGAAATAAACTATGTTGGGGGATGAACTTCCGCAGCTAGAGAAATAAACTCTACCGAGGATAAGGCTTTATAAATTGTTCGAGGTTATAAAAACATGGCTGGGGAATACAGATTTCAGCTCTCTGAGGGAACTTTGTTGGAGGAGGTAATTCCTGCTTGGAGAAGAAGAGAACAAAACTTTGGTTGTTTCTACTCTGTGGGGATATGGATATCACTAGGACGTATGTTGGGGATATAGAGGTGACTTTGCTGGAGAACATATCTGCGGGGACTGCAAATGGCTTTTTAGACTTGGTCCCATTCCTTAAAGTCATTAGCAACTGTCTTTCTGTTTTTTATGCAAGTATTTATAAACAGTAACCATATTCAAATGCATATGTCAAAAATAATCACTAGACTTTTTTTTACAAAACAAAACATAAAAAACAAAAAATTTTGTACTTTCAAAGAAATAATTTGTATTGATTTTGAAGTTTTGCCTATAATAGGCATTTTTTGTACAAAGAGACTGACATTCTAGTAGGAGAATGTCGTCGTGAAAATGAAAACTATACAAAATAGTGTACAAAGAGAAAACAGCTATGTGTAATAATCCCAATGAGTTTCAATTCTGCTATTGCCCCTATGTCCTTGAGCGTCTCATCACTTTGCTACTTGTCCAAAGTTGACTGGATCGATTGATACCGTTTTGAGCTTGGTAGTGGATATTGAATTCGGATGGCAAGGTGATCCGACGAGACATAGTTATACGCTTTAAATCCCTAACTTTTTCCTGGACCTCTCTTTCGGGTTTTCAGTCCACCGGGATACCCTTTTTTGCTCAAGCCGCCTTTTCAGGTTTTTGATTTGTCGGGTGTACAGATTTTTTTGTGTTCATCCCTAATTTTGACCGAACCCTTTTGGTTCGCTGGGATGGCCTTATTTTTTCCTAGGCCAGTCAACCTAGCGGGCATTTATTCACGCGTAGTATTTTTTAACTATGTCCGTATTCACAGGATGAGGAAGATCGTCACCATCAATGGTGGTTAGAATCATGGCTCCACTAGAAAATATGCGTTTGATTACAAATGGCCCTTCGTATGTGGGAGTACATTTTCCCCTGGAATCACCTTGTGGAAGTATGATGCGCTCGATTACTAGATCACCAACTTGATATATCTTTCGTCTGACCTTTTTGTTAAAAGCCTTGATCATACGCTTCTGGTACATCTGACCATGACAAATAGCCGCTAACCTTTTCTCATCAATCAGATTCAGTTGGCCAAGTTGAGTCTGGATCCAATCATATTCGTTGAAACATGCATCCTTCATGATTTTCAAAGAAGGGATTTGGACCTTGATAGGTAGGACTGCCTCCATACTATACGCCAGAGAGTAAGGTGTTACCCGTGTTGACGTACGTGCTGAGGTGTGGTACCCATGAAGAGCAAATGGTAACATCTCATGCTAGTCTTTTTATGTCACCATCATTTTCTGTATGATTTTTTTAATGTTCTTATTAGTATCCTCCACGGTGCCATTCATCTTCAGCCGGTAGGGAGAAGAGTTATGATTCTTGGTAACAGTAGAAAAAGAGGTAGCCTCAATCCACTTCGTGAAGTAATCAATGGTGACTAGGATAAAGCGGTGCCTGTTTGAAGAGGTAGGTCTGATTTCTCCGATCATATTGATGCCCCACATTGCAAAAGGCCAAGGAATAGTCAAGATGTTCAAGGGAACCGGAGGTACATGTATTTTATCAGCATAGACCTGACATTTGTGGCAAGTCCGGGAATGCTGATAACAGTCTGCTTCCATAGTGGACCAATAGTATCTTGCTTCTAGGATGTTTTTATCCATGGTGTGCCCACTAGAATGGGTGCCAAAGGTACCTTCATGTAAATATTCCATAATCCTCTCTTCTTCGCTTTTGTCTACACACCAAAGTAAAGTAGAGTCGTGGTTGCGCTTGTAGAGGATTCCATTACTGAGGAAGAACTTTACGGACCCCTCAGGATATTCTTGAGCCTCGAGATTCCTTTTCACTTCATGAAACCAAGGTTTGTCTGTTGCCCTTTCAGTATCAATCTCACAGCAATAAGTTGGTCCATCCAATCTCTCAATAGTGATCTGGGGAGCTTCGTTGTCCCATCTGACCTTGAACATGGACGACATAGTAGCTAGCGCGTCCGCTAACTGGTTCTCTTCTCGTGGAAAATGTTCAAAGGTGACTTCTTCAAAGTGTGGGAGCAATGTCAGCATATGTTCTCTGTAGGGGATGATATTAGGGTGCTTCGTGTCCCACTCTCCTTTGATATTACTTATTACCAAGTCCGAATCTCTAAAAACACTTAAAAGCTTGATCCTCAAGTTAATAAAAGCTTTGAGACCCATGATGCATGCTTCATACTCAGCCATATTGTTGGTACATTTGAAACATAGTCTGGCCATGAAAGGAGTATGACAGCCCTCAGAAGATATGATTACAGCACCGATACCATTGCCCAGTGCGTTGGAAGCTCTGTAAAAAACCATATTCCATCAGGATCCTTTCTCAGGTCCTTCATCCGGTACAGGTTCTTCACAATCAGTTACTAACATGATGCTCTCGTCCGGGAACTCAAAATTCATGGACTGGTAGTTGTCCACGGCCTGGTGGGCCAAATAACCAGCTAATACACTTCCCTTGATTGCTTTTTGGGTTGTATATTGAATGTTGTATTCGGTCAGGATCATTTGCCATCTTGTTATTCTTTCGGAGAGAGCGGGCTTCTCGAAGATGTACTTGATCGGGTCCATCTTAAATATCAATAAAGTAGTATGGGTTAACATATACGGTCTCAGTCGGCGAGCAGCCCATGCCAAAGTGTAACAAGTTTTCCCGAGAAATGAGTATCTTGTTTCATAGTCGGTAAAATTTTTGCTAAGGTAGTATATTGCATGTTCTTTTCGACCAGACTCGTCATGCTGCCCCAGCACACACCCCATTGAATTATCTAACATTGTTAAGTACATTATCAAAGGTCTTCCTCTGATCGGAGGCACCAAAATTAGAGGCTCTTGTAGGTATTCCTTGATTCTGTCAAAGGCATTATGGCATTCGTGATTCCACTTTACCACTTGATCTTTATTCAGGAGTTTGAAGATTGGCTCACAAGTAGCAGTTAGATGGGAAATGAACTTAGAAATGTAGTTTAGACGTCCCAAGAAACCTCTAACTTCCTTCTCAGTGCAAGGAGACGACATTTCTTGGATAGCTTTTACCTTTGCAGGGTCTACCTGAATACCCTTGTCACTGACAATGAAACCTAGGAGTTTACCAGACCTTACCCCGAAGATGCATTTGTTTGGATTTAACCTCAACTTGTACGTCTTCAACCTATCAAACAGCTTTTGCAAGTGATCAAGGTGTTCTTCTTCCATTTGAGATCTGGCTATCATGTCATTAACATAGACTTCTATCCAAATGGAATTACCCTGTCGCTGATAGGTTTCCCCTGCATTCTTCAATCCAAATGGAATTACCTTGTAACAGAAAGTGCCCCACTCTGTGACGAAGGTTGTCTTCCTCATGTCTTCGGGTTCCATCTTGATCTGATTGTAACCAGAGAAACCGTCCATGAAGGAAAAGATCTTATATTGTACGGTGTTGTCAACCAGAACATCAATGTGGGGAAGTGGAAAGTCATCCTTAGGGATTGACCTGTTCAAGTCTTTATAGTCCACACACATACGTACCTTGTCGTCCTTCTTAGTCACCGGAACTACGTTATCAACCCATTATGGATAGGAGGTAACAGCTAAGAACCCAGTGTTGAATTGTTACATAACTTGTGCCTTGATCTTCTCCGACATTTCAGGATGCATACGATGGACTTTCTGCTTTACTGGAGTGCAGTCCTCTTTTATCGATAGGCGATGAACCACAATATCAGTGTCTAATCCAGGCATGTCCTCATATGACCAAGCAAAGATCTCAACATATTCATGCAACATCTGAATTAACCGCTTTTTGACACTATGCTCCAAGTTTGCACCTATCTTGACTTCTTTTTTGTCCTCTTCTGTACCCAGATTCACTGTCTCAACTGGCTCTCCATGAGGCTGTATAGCCCTTTCTTCATGTTGTAACAGTCTAGCAAGTTCCCCTGGTACCTCATAATCTTCCTCACCTTCGTCCTCGGCTTGGTTGATCGTATTTTCAAAGTCATAACCGACAATAGCAGAACTGTTATCAATGGGATCCAAAGTGGATATAGATCTGTAGTTTGATGTGTGAGTGTGTGTAAGAGCATAGTTATATTGATAAAATAAAGCAAAAAAGAAAGATAGAGAGCGCAAAAATTGTATGTAAAAACGTCCAATGCTTTTATTAATGACATATGATATTGAAAATGATAACCCTCATAAATAAACCATTGCGCCCCGGGTAAGGCACATGGCCATAGAGTTTATATTGTTTATTTATTACATAACTAGAAAAACAAAAAGATAATTACTCTTGAATATAAGTAATCGGAACAAAGTCTTTAGTCGTCCAGTTACTGGGTCCACCGTTGGTAGTAGGGAAGATCCAGGTGTCCATGTCATAGTCACCATTACGGTCTTCTAAAGCGTTAATCCCATGATTGTTGATGTGTAGGGAAGGTCCTTCGGCGCGAGTACGACGAACAACCCTTTGAGCCCCTGAAGTGAAACCCAAACCAAACTTATCAGATTTGTATGGAATGTCAGGGAGCTGGCCCCAAATGGTACACCCATATTCTTCAATGACTGCCTTGTCATCCTTGAGTGAAGCCATCTTCAATGGTGGTCTGGTGATCTTCAGCATACTGGTAACAGTCTCGGTTGTAGCCATGGTTTGGGGAACCTCTTCAAAATTTTGTCAAGGAGTCTTGATGAACTCACCGTCCATTTCCACATATCTGAAAGAGTTCAGGTGGCTTACAATGTACTCCTCCTCACCATGCACTGTGGCAATATTTCCCTTCACTGGGTACTTCAACATCTGATGCAGAGTAGAAGTAACAGCTCCAACCCCATGGATCCAAAGGCGACCAGACAAACAAGAATAAGATGGTCATATATCCATCACATAGAAGGTGGATTCAAAGGTTTGGGAACCAACTTTGATAGGGGTGTCCACCTCCCCGTGCACCATTCTTTTTGAACTATCGAAGGCCCTCACCATAATTTTGTCGGGCTTCAGAGTCAAACCTTCACAGTCTAATCTGTCAAGAGCCTTCTTGGGCAAAAGTAGTGCCCCTGCACTCGATGGAGACATGCAGCGCATCATTGTGTTTTCTTCCTCTGGGTGTCAAATCAGCATCAAAAAAACCCAATCTGTTATCAACAGTCAAAATAGCCACACAATCTTCAAATTGATCAGCGGAGGTTTCTTGTGGCACATGAGAAGTTTTGAGGAATTTCACCAAAGCCTTTGCATGGGCTTCGAAGCACAACAATAGGGCCAGCATTGAGATTTTGGAAGGAGTCTGTCCCAGTTGTTCAACCACATTATAGTCGCTCTTTTTGATGATCTTTAAGATTTCTTCCATTTCCCTCTTGGAAGCCTCTGGAATGGATTTTGAATGCGCCTTCATCTAGACAGGCTCAACCAATATGTATTTACCATGAGTCTCGATCGACTCGGTGGCAGGGGTGGTAACAGGAGTAATCACAGGAGTTGTAGTGGTAGTATTAGCAGGAACAACGGTAGGAATGATCACAGGAATAGCGACGGCTTTAGGAGGAGAAATCTCGGGTGAGAACACTCTTCCGCTTCTTGTTATTTTACTGGTCTCAATGATATTGGCGATGTTAGGATCAGTATTTCCAGAAACTTCGTCTTCAACAACCAACAGGTCTTGCTTGCCGCCATGGTAATAGACATTATCCCCATAATTCCAGGGAACAACTTTGTCCGAGGAATATGGTATTGGCCCTAGTGATGATCAGGGGAGCCAGCTTTGGAGAGGATATAATCCTGACGAGTCTTTTAGTGGAGACCCTGAGAGGATTGGTGGAAATGGTTATAATGGAAACATCTTTATAGGAAATAGTTGTAACATGGGTCTTTTCAAATAGAATCTCTTTATCATCCATCAGGCGCTGAACACCTGCTTTCAACAAACAACAGCCAGTCGGTAGATATGAACACAAGTGGCAGTCTTAACCACAACCCGAAAATAAACTGGCTTGTAACAAGTTCCATTTAACGGTCATGAGATGAGTAATAAGCTCTTCAACAGAAGTAACAAATGTATCATCGTCAACAACATTAACACCACGGTCGTGCTTGGGCATGGGAGCAGTTATAACATTGGGAATCTCAGGAGCATCAAATTCAATCTCCTTTGCTTCAATAAGGTCTTGCACCTTGTTTTTTAAAGCCCATCAGTCGTTTGTATCATGGCCTGGACTTTCTGAATGGTAAGCACAACGAGCATTTAGGTTGTAGCGAGGAGATGTGGTGTTTGGATTCTTGGGAGCTTCCCTCAAAGTTACCACATTGGACTTTAATAAGTGTGGTAAGACTTGAGACAAAGTCATATTGATCCGGGTAAATTGTATCATAGGCCTCTCTGCTCTGGGCTGATTGTTTCATTGTTGAGTAGCTGCAGGCTTAAATATCATTATAGCCCCTACCGTTGGACATCATTTGGTTATGCACTGATTTCTTTGACTGTAAACATCACTGACCTCTTTCTTTCCCACAAAAGGTCTCTTTCTTACGCTTGAAGAGGCCTCCTTTTGAATCTTTCCACTTCTAATACCAGCTTCCACTCTTTCTCCAGTTAGGATCAGCTCAGTAAAACCAGCTAAGGAACTTCCAATCAAATGGTTGAAAAATGGACCAGATAAAGTACCCAAGAACATATCCACCAACTCCCTATCAGACATAGGGGGTTGGACTCTTCCTGCTAGGTCTCTCCACTTCTGGGCATAGTTTTTAAAACCCTCGCTCGAACTCATAGACATATTTTGGAGTTGTGTACGGGTGGGAGCAAGGTCTGCATTATACTGATATTTCTTGTAGAAGGCAGCAACCAGGTCTTCCCAGTTACGAATATTGGTCCCCTCTAGCTAATAGAACAACTCTGGTTGGGTCCCAAATAAACTGTCTTGGAAGAAGTGGACCCATAAATCTCTATCGGCAGTGTGGGGCTGAATCTTCCTCACATAAGATCGGAGATGCATCTTGGGACATGAGAGCCCGTCATATTTAGAAAACACCAGAATCTTAAACTTATGCGGGATGACAACCCCAGAAACCAAACCCAGCTCTTAAGAATCCAGCCCAGATACTTTCTAGATATCTATTGCATTCAGACGATCCTCCAGCTTTTTTTATTTATCATCAGCAGGAGGATACTGCTCCACATTATAATCAGATTCATCATCAGATTCCTCCGGGCTGAGGTCTTCCTCTCTCATCTCTCCTTCCTGATTGTCTCCTTCTTTTGATGAAGTTGATAGTTCTGACGCTCGCTGCACTGGTCCTTTGATACTTCTTCCCAGATTCACTAACCCACTTGGCTTCTTTTGCTTCTTCTTTTTGTCCTTCAGTATGAGAGCCTTCAGATCTTCTTTCCCTTTAGCTAGAGCCACGATCATTTGTTGGAACTGGGTGTTTTGTGTCTGGATATCCTTGATGTTTTGTTCAAAAGCCATTTCTTTACTTGCTGAAATAAACAACGATGAAGATGAGAAACCTGCTTTCAAACCTGTGTTTACCGTGGTTATTGGTAAACAACCGCTGATCCTCCAAATGGTTACTTATTTGGTTACTCGCAGGATCGATCAGATTGATCCTAATACATGGTTGATTTCGAGGTTTTGATTAAGTTGAATAATGGTTAGATGACAAGAAAATAAAGAGGCTTTAAGTAAATTTCATGAAGAAATGGGCTTGATAAAATAAATGAAGGCTTGAAATAAAGGGCTTCGACAGGAAAAGTAAAGAAGAAAGCAAGTAAAGTTTCTGGAAAATAAATAACTTTGATTAATAAAAGTGGTGTTTCACACATACATTCTCAACAATTCTTTTTCACACGCTGGGTACTCGAATCTATATGAGTGACTTTGTATATAATTGTGAACGCAGGCGAAAAACTGCGTGAACTACTACTATTTATACTAAAACATCCCAAGTAACCGTCGGGCAGTTACACTGCTTCGAGATGACTCCACTTGGCATGTTCTCAGCGTTCGACGCTCCAGATCTTTGCACGTTGCACTTGGTAACCGCTGGAAACCGTTTTCCCTCCAAACGCTTGAATTTCAAACCGTTCCACTCTGAACAATCGAACACCTTCGTCGAGAAGCATCTTCGACGAGAAACACTTTCGACGTCGAAGGCAACCAACTTCTCCCTTGGAAGAAATCCTCTAAGTACATTGCCATCTTCCGATGGACATTTCGACAGACCCAGCTGGTCGAAAACATCCTTCAGCTTAAATGGCTGATATTAATAAAAACAAGGGTGTCGAATTTAGGAGCCAACAAATTGCCCCCCAAGAATGCCTTATTTCGACTCTGAAAGAAAAAGGCATTCTTTGAAATGCCATTCGACACCTGTCTTTTCATTCTTAGCCACAAATTAAATTGTGCACTTTTCTTTGTCTTCTACCAACCACTGACAATCCCAAGGAAAAGCCATCATCTCATCCGTACCTAAGACGTCACTTCAGTACGGCGTGCAGCGTGCCAAACGTCTTTTCGCAAATTGTCATCATGACAATCCCCAAAAACGAGGGCGCACGCTGCATCCTTTCATTTCTGCAGAACGGCTACATCAACAGGGAGACGCCACGTGTCCCACTACCTTCTGCAACATTAAATGGCATTAAATGTCCTCGAATTTGGGGATTTCCCCAACTACTATAAATAGCGCCAAGTACCCATTGTGGGACTTTTTCACGCTACCTTGCCTTCAGATATTCCTTATTGCATACAAACTCTTGCCAACTTTGCAAACCACCTGTTCTTCACTTCATCTTCAACCTTAGTATCAACAATGGCATCCGGTTCTTCCACCGCTCCTAGCGCTAACATCCCCTCTGGAAACGTTAAACCCAGGATTTTCTCCACTGCTCCCGTAGTTACTCCCACGGGCCAATGAAGGGTCCCTGAGCCCTTAGACATTGTTGTACGTGATGCTTATTCACGCCACCTCATGATTCCGGTTGGATATTCCAACCAAATCTTTACCATGTCTGGCCCATTATACCCAAGCATTGCTGAAGCCATGAAGATCAAAAGCTACTTTCCGGTACTTGAAAAACTCAAACCGGTTAGATGCTCCAAGAAAGATGCAGAAGATAATGAAGATCCTGCTAAGGAGAAAATCGACCTCCGTTTCTTCAATAGAGGTGTTAGGGCTTTCAGGTCTAGCCCTAGCATCACTCCTGACTATAGTGCTTGGCTGGAAAAAATGGAGAAACGCCAGGCTTCGATCTGGAAAGACATGGGGATATTCGACCTGGTTATGTTGTCGAAGACGGGTCTTAACTATTCCCCAGAAATGTTGATAGCTTCCTTACTCTTCTGGGATTACACCCATTTCACCTTCCATCTTCCCTGTGGAATGCTGACTCCCACGCTCTTCGACGTGGCCGCCATCACTGGCCTTCGACCCACTGGGGACTACTTCGACCCAGAGGAAATGTCGGAGGATCAGATTGGATTCTCTGCCACAAAACCAACCTACACCACCTACATCAATCACTACCATGATAAGTCGACGGACGCTGTGTCGGATGTAGAGCATATCGCGTTTCTAGCCCTATGGCTGTCACGCTTTGTGTTTTGCACCAAGTCTTTACAGGTGACCAAGAAGATGGTCACTCTCGCCACTCAACTCCACCATGGCCAAAATATCTGTTTGGCAGAATTGATTTTGGCGAATCTGTACGAGTCGATTAGCAACGGAGCGACTCTTCTGAAGATCATCGAGAACAGAGCCAATCTGCTGCTTGCTGGACCTTTTTGGCTGCTTCAGCTGTGGCTCAATGCCACCTTCGAGTCTTTCTTGCCTCAGAAGACTCAAATAAATGAGCAGGCTCCGGAAATAGCAAATAGGTGCATCGAAGGCACCAGATTGGCTCTGCTGACCACAACGGAAGATGGGCTGGAGCTTCAACAAACTTTTACAAACTTCATCTTGATGTTTGCAAAAAGGAAAGAGTTTGCTTCGACCATGGCTCCGTTTGCTCGACGAAAGGTTGGTCCAGAGTGGTTCACGAGGCCACATCCTAAGGCGTCAAGTGGTTCTCAGGTCGAAGAGCATACAACAGTGTGGGAGGCATTTCTCACACCAAGAATAATGCCCCTGCGATTCAAGAGCTCCAAGACTCACTTGAGTCTAATCGCGTATCAACCAAACTTGGTGTCTCGCCAGTTTGGTATTATTCAAACACTACCTTCTCCAATTTTTCCCAGGGAGAAGTCTATGTTATACTTTTGAAACGACTACACTGAAGACGCTGCCACTAAGCATATAGGTAGGTATGCTGGTCGAACAGTCCTTTCGTTGTTTGACTATCAGCTTAACTTTCTCTGCTCACCATCCTTCGAGGAGTGGTGGAAAAGTTACTACGCTGAGGAGTTTTTCGACGAGAAGGACTTCGTGGACGAACTTCAGAAGTCTTTTGTTCTTGTCTTGGAAAAAATAAAGAAATGTAAGTTCATCCTTCCTAATTACTTTGTCTTTCCCTTTCGACTGGTAGCCTGTTAATTATTTTGTCTACTTTCAGTTGTTCGAAAGCCTGCAGCCAAGAAGGCTGCAGAAGGCCATCAGGGAGGAGGCCCCTTAACAAAACCTCCACCACCGGCGAAAACTATAGCGCCGGCAAAGACCACAACAAACCAACAGGGGGAAGGCCCTTCAAAAAAGCCTTCTGCATCGGTAACCAGACTTTTATTATTTTCTTCTGGCTTTAACTTTCTGACTTTCGATGCAGCTTCTAAATCGAACTCCAATTGGTTTTTTGTTTTGTTTTTAGGCACCTTCACCCAAGAAACGGCCAGCACTGACGGTCGAATCTGGGAGTGATGAAGAAGACGATTATCCCCCTGCTCCTCTTAAAAGGAGAAAGCTGAAGAAGGACGTTCCTCTTCCTGAGGCTCGAACAATCAGAATAAAGGTTGCTGGGAGAAAGCCCAGGCCACCTCCAGTAATTATTGAAGAGCCAACGGAGGAGGAACTAAATGTTCTTCTCAACAAACCTGTCGAAAGCGACAATTCCAGCCCTGGGGCTGAAGCTCCTTTGCAGGTAATCTCTTTGATTCCTTTTTAACTCAGGTGCTGATACCCAAGTTCGATTATGTCTCTTTCTAACTTAGAAGATCCTTCTTCTTCTTTTTTCAAGAAACCACTGAAAGCTCAGCGCCAAGGACTTCTGAAACATTGGACACTGCTGAACTCAGTAGGCCACAAGAGAAAGACTTGGCGAACGATGAAGCCAATACTAAAACAAATGAAGCCAATGTTGAGACAGCAGAACAACCAACAGAAGATCCACAAACGGAAGAGCAACAACCAAAAGAGATTCAGGTGGTTGATCTGTCGGAAGAAAATCGCGACGAAGGGGACCGCGGTGACGCTGGCGAAGAGGATCAAGGTGACGCTGGCGAAGGGGACCATGATGACGCTGGTACTGCCACAGTCCAAGTCGAAGAGAGTCAAGTCGAGGCAAATGCTACTCAACAGCCTCAACCCCAAGACAACGCTGCTGCAAAGGTTGTCACCTCAACAAAGCATAGGTCGAAAGAAGACTTAGAACTCCTGAAGCAAACTGATCCTGTTGGCTATCTGAATGCCATCATCGAGAGCAAGGGAAGTTCGTCTGATATTAGTCAGGAGGCTTCTACTCTGTCGGGGAAGTCCACTGAAACTTCTCCTCTCGATGAGGCTTTGACGAAGGTTAAGGCTCAGTTCTTCAAGAAGGATTTGATGAAAGCTTTGGAGGGGGACCCTACTGCTCCATCATATTTGGGGGCTGTTTTGAATGCCGTAGACTTGCTAGCTGTACCTTCGGAGGTTTCAGGCTTTATCATGGAGTTACACTCCATTATTGATCAAGTCTCAGCAGATTATCAGCGACAAAGGGGCTTTAATAGCCAGCTTGAAGTGTTATATGGCAAAAGCTCTTCTGCATGGACTGCTGTAGCAGAGACAACTTCTCGAATTGCGGAGTTGTCGAAGCAAAAAGCGTCTAAACAAGAAGAAGTTGATGCCATAGATCGAGAGAATGCTTCCATAAAGGCGCAAATCGAAGAATTAGAGGCTAAGATGAATGCCAATACTAAGCGCAAAGAGGAACTTCTCTCGACTGTTCCAGACACCGAAAGTCAAGCTGAAATCATACAAGGCCTAGAATTTGCTGAGAAAGCTCAAGCCTTCGACGATCAAATTGCCAAGCTTGTGCAGGCGAATGCCTTGTGCAACAAAAGATTGGAGTTGCAGCAAACCAAATACCTTCGACTCAAAGATTCCATCCCCTTCTGATTGATTCAGCCCTTTAACCATATATTGTAATATGTATTCGACAATATTACCATTTTGGCTAATTTATAAAAAATTTCCATTTTGGCTTATTTATGGTTAATTTAGTCGTTACTTGTTATTTATTTTTATCTCTTGGAGTATAGGTTTATACTTTTTCAAATATTTACCATTTACTCTCAAGAGCCTTTTATCTTCACCTAACTCTTCGACTTCATAAGCTCCACCAGAAAAAGTCTGGATAACTCTGAATGGTCCTTCCCATTTGGGTGACCATTTTCCCATGCTTCGATCCCTTCGATCCATGGGAAGAATCACCTTCCAAACTAGTTCTCCAGGAGAAAATGCCTTAGGTTTCACCTTTTTATTATAAGAGTCTTCTACTCTTTTCTTCTGAAGCCTGAGTAGGTCAAGAGCGCGCAATCTTTCTTCGTCTAAATCCACTAGTTCGTCTAACATCATATCCCAATAAATTTCAGAGGGAATATCATAATGTCTCTGAACCCTTGCAGATTGAAGACAAATTTCTGCTGGCAACACTGCGTCATGGCCAAAAGTTAGCCTATATGGTGTTGTACCTATGGCTTCTTTTGGGGACGTTCGACAGGCCCACAAAATCTGGTCTAACGTCTTATGCCAATTTTTTGGCTTCTTCCCAACATGCTTTTTTATCAAGCCAATCACTACTTTGTTCGCTGCTTCGACTTGACCATTTGCCTGTGCATAATAAGGCGTTGATGTTAGGAGTTTAAAGCCCGTTTCCTGAGCGAATTCCTGCATCTTTCGACCGGTGAAAACTGATCCTTGATCAGTTGTTATAGTCTCAGGGATTCCATATCTAAAGATAATGTTCTTTTGAATAAATTCAATGACATTTTCTTGGTCTACATTGACTAAAGGGATAGCTTCGATCCACTTAGTAAAATAATCAATGCCTACCAATATATACTTCTGGCTCTTTGATGATGCTGGTCGAATCTCTCCAATGAGGTCCAACGCCCATCCTCTAAAAGGCCAAGGTTTCACTATCGAGTGAAGTTCGCTTGCTGGTACATGTTGGATGCCTGTATGGACTTGACATTCTTGGCAACCTTTAGCGAACTCGACACAATCTTTCAACATGGTGGGCCAGTATAGTCCTTGTCGAAACAACAACCATTTCATCTTATGGCCTACTTGGTGAGCCCCATATGCTCCAGCGTGCGTAGTCGAAAGGGCTATGTATGCCTCAGTTTCATTTAAGCATTTTAGCAATACCCCTTCAGGCGTCTTTTTAAATAACTGATTACCCATGAGTACGTAACTCAACGCCCTGTACTTTGTTTTTCGTTCTGTCGAAGCTACTGGATTTTGAAGATAATCCACAATGGGCTTCCTCCAATCTTGCTCTGACAAATT
Source organism: Vicia faba (assembly GCA_948472305.1). Taxonomy (NCBI): domain Eukaryota; kingdom Viridiplantae; phylum Streptophyta; class Magnoliopsida; order Fabales; family Fabaceae; genus Vicia; species Vicia faba. The sequence goes on along the minus strand of OX451735.1, from coordinate 931,014,539 downwards.
ATCTATGAACGAAATTTCGAAGTTACTTTGATCAGCATATCCTAGTCTTGTCGATTCCAAGTCTGTTGGTGATAGACAAGTTGCTTTTATCTTTTCTCAAACTTCGATTTCTCTTTGTAATCTCATTTTTGAAATCTTGTACCCAGATGGAATTTGTGCCAAGTCGTTGGCTATTTGATTTTCCAATCTGGGTATGTGTCGAATATTGACCATTTCAAATTTTTCAATAAACGATTTGCTATCACGAAGTACATAATGAGATTTTCTCTTATGCATTTATATTCTTTTGTGACTTGCTTAATGACTAACTCTGAGTCTCCCATTATTTCGACTCGAGTTGCCCCCAATTCCAACAATATCTCAAGGCCAGTAATTAGAGCTTCATACTCAGCCTCATTGTTCGAACAAGAACTGGATATCTTGTACTTGAATGTTGTTGGAATTTTTTCTGGAGAAATAATCAAGACTCCCACTCATGTTCCATCTTTATGGCTGAAACCATAGAAGTAGAATTTCCAAGGTTCTATCTCCATATAATTAATATTCTCAACTTGAATTGAGTGGTCGACTATAAAGTCTGCAACCACTTGTCCTTTCACTGCCTTAAGAGGCATAAAGGTCAAGGAATATTCAGTTAATGCTAGTGCCCACTTGCCAATTCGACTGTGCAAGATGGGTTTTGACAACATGTACTTGAAAACATCAAAATGAGACGAAACATACACATCAACTGATTTTATATATTGCTTGAGTTTTGTACAAGAGAAATACAGACATAGACACAATTTTTCAACTTCGCTATATCTAGTTCCTGCATCGTTCAAAACTCTACTAAGATAGTAAATGGGTCTTTCGACTCCATTCTCATCTTCTTGGGCTAACATGCTTCCCAAAGTTTTGTCGGATGCAGCTATGTACAATCTCATACTCCTATTGCTACAAGGAGGCACCAAAATAGGCAGCTTGGTGAGGTACCCTTTGATTTTGTCGAAGGCTTCTTGTTGCTCTTGCCCCCATTCGAATCCCTCTTTATTCAGTCGAAGTAAGGGTGAAAAGGCTTGAGATTTCCCACTTAGGTTAGATATGAATCTCCTTAAGAAATTTATCTTGCCTAGCAGAGATTGCAGTTCCTTCTTATTCGATGGCGCTTTCGCTTCCAGAATAGCCTTCGTCTTGTTCTAGTTGATTTTGATTCCTTTCTTGTGGACAAGGAAGCCCAAGAAATCTCCAGCTTTCACACAGAATGCACACTTCAAAGGGTTCATCTTCAGACCATGTTCTCTCATTCTTTCGAATGATTGTCGAAGGTGGTCAATATGATTCTTCCTGGAAACAGATTTTATAACAATGTCATCAATATATACTTGCATAAAAGTGTTAATAAAATCATGGAAGATAGAATTCATTGCTCGCTGGTATGTTTCCCCAGCGTTCTTTAGGCCAAAAGGCATCACTACCCATTCGTAAGTGCCTAGAGCCCCAGGGCATCGAAAAGTTGTTTTCGACACATCCTCTTCAGCAATGAATATTTGATTATATCCTGAATAACCATCGAGCATACTCAGGTATTCATAGCCAGCGGCAGAATCGACTAGCATTTCTGCCACAGGCATAGGATATTCATCTTTGGGTGTAGCAGCATTCAAATCTCTGAAATCTATGCACACCCTCAATGTACCATTTTTCTTAATTACTGGCACAATGTTTGCAATCCATTCGACATACCTCGTAACGCGTATGAATTTGCACTTCAGCAGTCTTTCGACTTTCGTTTTGATCTTCGACAGTATTTCTGGAGCGAAGCGTCTTGGACTTTGCTTGATTGGCTTCTTCCCAGGTTTGATTGGCAACTGAAGTTCTACCAATCCTCTGTCGAGGCCAGGCATTTCGTCGTAATCCCATGCAAAACAGTCCTTGAACTCTTTCAACAATTGGATTACTTCCAACCTAAGTTATGGGTCAATCTTTGCGCTGATGTAAGTTGGCTTTTTCTCTGACCCTTCGCCTAAGTTGATTTCTTCTAAAGGATATTGCGCTAACATTTTGATGTTGTTCGCCAAGGGGTCCTTTTCGAAGCCCAAAGGCTCATCGTCATAGATGGCGTCGAGCCTCTGTTCCTGCATTCCTTCTGGCATGATATCAGGAGGTTCTGGATCGAAATCCTTTCCAGGACCTGCAGCAGATAACTGTTGATCATTGGCCTGTGTGGCCATGTACTTTACTTCGGCTTCGAGAGCCGTTATCATCTTTGTTTCGGCTACGTAAGCCGAAATTCGCTTCAATGATTGTGACTCAGTCATTATCACTGAATTCACTTCCCCAACCAGTTGGTTGGATATCAGTTAACCCACTGAAGTCTATGTGGGACAAGTCTTCTCTGTCCCATTGAAAACCATGCTCAGGGTGCAGGTATAGGGAACAAAAAGTATTTGGCGCTGGCGCCAAGTCGAAGTCAGGTGTTGGACATGGCCCTATGTGAGCCAAGTTCTTGTCGAAGTCTGCCAGCCCTAGGTGATTCACTTTGCCCAGGTAATAGCTTTGATCTGCTTCTATGTTTTCGACCATCCCATCAGGACGCCATAGCAGCAACCTCTGGTGCATTGATGATGGTACAGCTCCAACACCATGAATCCATTCACGGCCCAACAAAAGATTATAGTTAGGTTTGGCCGAAATGACCATAAACATCGTTGGTCGAAGGATAGATCCCACCTTGATATCCAGTTGGATCACTCCCATAGTGGTCCCTATGCCGCCTTCATAGTTCGACAGGACCATGTTGTGAGGCTTGATGTCCTCGTCCCTTTTGCCTATTTTCCTTAGCATAGAGTGAGGAATAATGTTGATGGTTGCCCCACAATCCACCAAGATTTTATTCAATGTAGTTTCTTCGAGTTTAGCCCTTATAAATAAAGGCTTGAGGTGATTCTTCATCGCCTCTGTAGGTGGTTCGAAGAACCCATTTTGCTCTTCAGTAGTGCCATTATCCATGACGAAATAGCACACTGGCCTATGTTTGGCCATTTCTTGCTCCACTTCCCAATCACTTGTTTCGACTTCCACCTGTCGGTTGAACTCTCTGGGCAGCACTGAGACTATATTCACCATGATGTCCAAAGTGTCATCAGACTCAGAACCATCTTCGTCATCAATTTCACCTTGGTTAGGCCAAACTAGCCTGTTGGTTACTGGTTCTCTTTCCAGAGGTTTCCTTTACTTCCTTAGAGGAACATTTGAACTGGTTTCTGCCTTTGGTTCATTAGCAGCCTCCCTCTCAGCTTTTCATCGCCTCTGGTATCTCCTCCATTGAGATCGAGACATGGGATTTTTCCCTTTGTAGTTGCTTGACACCTGTGTAACTTTAGGGGCAGCAACTTGAGGCTCTTTCTTTTGTGTTAAAGATGAACCTCTAGGCACATCGAAAGAGTGCCATCTTTCCTCGCTTGGCCTCTTTCGACCATACGTTTTGTACCAGGTATCTACCGGCACATTAGTTGGAGGCCTGAAAGTCAATGGCCTCTTTTCTTGGTTTGAACCTCTTTGGGAGGCTCTTCTGGGATCATGTCGAAGACCAACATTTTCCCTTCTCTTATTTGCTGCTCTTACGCCTTGAATATGTTCAGCAGCTTTTTTGTCAAAGATCAAACTGCATCTTGGACACAGCATCACTTCTGACTTCTTTTTCTGGCATCTTTGCAGGAAATCTGCCAGATTTTCATTTTCCCGAGGGAAAGCAGTCTTGTTAGCTTGTTCTTGCCTCATGGCCTCCTCTGATGCTTTTGGTTCAGAGACTTCGACCATGTTGACATTCATGGTATCTTTGTTGGCAAGAGTCAACTGCTTCATTTGAATCTCCAAATCCCCTGTCTGGCCCTGAACTGCGGCCAAGTGAGAACTGGGTCCAGATTTTTGGGCTCCAATTGTCTCCAGCTTTGGGCTTTCGACCGCTTTCTGAACCGCTTCAATTGTCTTTCTGGATAAATTCCCAGAAAAACTGCCAAAGATTGGCATGTTGACATGGTCCTTTGAGACTTCGACCATTGTGATTCCTGGCCTCTTCGACTGGCTTCTGGATGCCTCGATCACGTTCACCTCTGAAGGTTCAGCATAGTGGGCTTCAGCCTGCAACGGATTAGAGTCCACAGCCATGGGGGTCTTGTCAGCAAACTTCAACCTCCCTTCTTCGATAGCGTCTTGCACAAGATTCCTGAAAAGAAAACATTGAGACGTTTTATGGCCCAGAAAATTATGATATTTACAAAAGCCTCTCTTCTTTCTTTGATCAAGAGGAGGCACTTTTACCCCTGGGGGTACTATCATTTGGCCATCTTTTACAAGCAAGTCAAAGATCTCATCACATTTTGTAATATCAAAACTATAAGTCTTTTTGGGAACCTATCGTTGGTCCTTTCTGGACCAGTGGGATTTTTCCCACTTGAGGGGACTAACTGTTTGCAAGAGTATGGTGGCCCTTGTTTTAGTTCCGCTAAATCGACTTCTCCTTCTTCGACAGTTATAGTATCGTCCAAGGATTCTGGATCTTCGTCATCCATCTCAACATACGCTATCCTTTCTCTCTTATGAGTTTTCGTTGCCTTTGCTTTTTCAGCTTTGAGGCGTTCTACCTGTCGAACTTTATCGGCCAGTTGGGCCATGTCTCTCAGGTATTGAGTGTCTAACTTCTTCCTAATGGAATAATCTAAACCGCCTGCGGCTATTTCGACTAACTCATGTTCTGGCACTTGTGTAAAACATCTTGCTTTGAGCAACCTAAACCTATTTAGATATTCGTCTATAGGTTCAGTGAAACGTCTCTTTACACTGGCCAATTCTTTCAGGCTTATCTTGGTTTGCCCCATGTAGAATTGCTCATGGAACAATCTTTCCAACTGGGTCCAATGATGGATCGAATTGGGGGGGAGAGTTGTAAACCAAGTAAAAGCGTTCTTTGTTAAAGAACTTGGGAAGTACTTAATCCTCAGGTTTTTGTTGTTTGAAATATCTCCTGCTTCGATCAAGTATCTCGCCACATGTTCGACAGTAGATTCTGTCGTGTCCCCAGAGAACTTAGTGAATTTAGGGACTTTGCATCTAGGAGGTAAGTCTGTTTGTAACACGTATTCTGACAGCGGGGACGTAAAGTTGGGCCTTCGAAAGCCCATGTTCATCCCATTTTGAGTCATGATCCTTTCGATCATGGTTTCCAGATTATTTTCCAAACCCATGTTTTGGTATTGGATATGCTGAACTACTTCGTCAGCATTTTGGTTTCTGTTAACTAACCTTACCTATGGGGTTATTACCCTAGGTTCTTCGACAGGTTGCTCCAATCGTTCCCTAAGGTTTTCTTCGACAGGCTGTTGGACTTGGTTGATAGTGGTTTCTTCCTCTAAGAATACACCCTGGTTTCCCCTTATTTGCGCCCTTTGGGGCTGTCGAATAGGTTGGGGTACTCCAAAGAAATCAGCCAAACGCGTCATTTGCGTTGTCATCTGCTGATTCGATTGAGTAGTGTTTTGTATTAGAGGGTTCAGCACTGTACTTAGAGTTTGTGCCAACATTTGAACCATATCATGGTTGCTTTCGTCCATTTGTTGCCTCAAGACTGCTGTCGAGGCATTTGCAAGGCCATGTGCTACTTGGGACGTTCCTCCTAAGAGTTGGGTCCTATTTCTATTCGCCATACCTACTCCAGAACCTTGGAGTGGCGAAGAGGCACTCACTAAAGGGTCTGAAAAAGTGGACGCAGCGTTCGTCAGGCTAGCCAAGTCAGAAGTTGGCATGCCATATAGTGGTTCTCGATTATGACCACCTGTCATAAATCCTGGGGGAACATAAGGCCTTGTGCCTAAATTTCCCCTTGGTGGGGGAGTTCCCAAAGGCACTTTGGGGCCTGTGAACGGAGGTAATGGCCCCGTTGTTGTGACCGTTACTGCTGGTGTTGAACCAGCGGTTATCACTTCACTTACGGTCGGGATAACCGTTGCTCCCACGTTCGTTTGTGGGATTTCGTTATTGTTTGGCGGATTCGCCATCTCTTCCCTTCTTCTGGCAGTATTGGTATCGTTCGTGTATATTCTACCACTTGTCAATAACATGCAACACTCCTCGAAAAAGATGAGATTATGTTTAAAAAGGTTAAACTTCAAAAATCAACACACAGTCCCACCGGGTGTGCCAATTTGTTTACCGTGGTTATTGGTAAACAACCGCTGATCCTCCAAATGGTTACTTATTTGGTTACTCGCAGGATCGATCAGATTGATCCTAAGACATGGTTGATTTCGAGGTTTTGATTAAGTTGAATAATGGTTAGATGACAAGAAAATAAAGAGGCTTTAAGTAAATTGCGTGAAGAAATGGACTTGATAAAATAAATGAAGGCTTGAAATAAAGGGCTTCGACAGGAAAAGTAAAGAAGAAAGCAAGTAAAGTTTCTGGAAAATAAATAACTTTGATTAATAAAAGTGGTGTTTCACACATACATTCTCAACAATTCTTTCTCACACGCTGGGTACTCGAATCTATATGAGTGACTTTGTATATAATTGTGAACACACGCGAAAAACTGCATGAACTACTACTATTTATACTAAAACATCCCAAGTAACCGTCGGGCAGTTACACTGCTTCGAGATGACTCCACTTGGCACGTTCTCAGCGTTCGACGCTCCATATCTTTGCACGTTGCACTTGGTAACCGCTGGAAACCGTTTTCCCTCCAAACGCTTGAATTTCAAACCGTTCCACTCTGAACAATCGAACACCTTCGTCGAGAAGCATCTTCGACGAGAAACACTTTCGACGTCGAAGGCAACCAACTTCTCCCTTGGAAGAAATCCTCTAAGTACATTGCCATCTTCCGATGGACATTTCGACAGACCCAGCTGGTCGAAAACATCCTTCAGCTTAAATGGCTGATATTAATAAAAACAAGGGTGTCGAATTTAGGAGCCAACAACCTGGTTATACAATGATATGTATGATATATGTATGCAATGATTTCAAGAATTTCTAAGACTTAAATTTTCTTAAACAGAAAGAGAATAAACCATAATTGCATTAAGAGGTTTTAACGACCACAATGATGCCTCTTGGGCTTACAAAGGAAGTAGCAAAGAAAAAATAAACTCTCCAAGCAAAAGAAAGACTCAAGCTTCCCACAGGCGCATCCTATTTGGTGCAATGTAAGCATTTATACTCTTCTCTTCGTGAAGTAAACTGGTGAGCTCTAAAGCCTTCTTCTCACTAACGTAGAATTAGGTTTTAAAGGTATCTCGTTCTTCTTTGAGTTGGATCTAGGATTTCTATAGCTCCTCAAAATCAGTTGGCACGTCAGGATGAAGAACAATGTAATGAGTTTCTCCTTTAGCAATTGGCTTCATAATCACAGGTAATACGGCGGGGTAAGGCATCATAAGACATTGAGAACAGTCTCGCACCCATCTGAGGTAAGGCTAAAGAGGGATGGAGTTCTTGTGCCCCAGTGTATTGCTATCAACTTTGTTTACCATGCCCCAATCTCGAATGAACCTCTTACGATAACCCTGAGCATCATTCTCATTGTCAAAGATGATTCCCTGAACAAGTGCATCATGAGGACCATCCCTTCTAGCATAACCAAATTGTCGTAACACCAAAAAAGGATTATAAGTAATTCCCCCCCTAATTCCTAAGAGAGGGACATTAGGGAATTCACCATAGCGATCAATGATGGTGACATTCTCCAAGGATCGAGAACACCAATGAATATCCGAATGTGTGAGGGACATCAACCTATGAGACCATCTCATACCCTACTCATTCTTCAAAATAGACCGAGGTAGGTGCGAAATAAACCACCTAGCCAACAGAGGAGTGCAACACAGAAGGGTCCCTCTTCTCTTTAGAGTGCGAGTATGTAGAGAGTGTAGAATATCTTCAAGTAAAGTAGGCACCAGATTATGAGACAGAAAAACCTTGACTACATTCACATCTATGAGTTGGTCTGAATTAGGAAACAACACCATCCCATATATTAGAAGAGCCAACACTTCTTCAAAAGCTTGTAAATCTAGGGTATCCCAAAAATGGTGAGCTTTCTCAAACTGAAACTTAGCTAGAAAACCCTTGATGCCTCTTCTAGTTTCCCAATTTTCCACTACATCTGCCCGTTGTAAACACAGAGCTTGAGCAATCTCTTCAGGTTTTGGGTTTCTTTCCATACCGTTGAATGGGAACTGATTAAGGATAGGTACCCCCAATAACTGAGAAAACTCCTCCATAGTAGGCACTAATTGGTAATCAGGAAAAGTGAAGCAGTGATGTAACGGGTCAAAGAACTGAAAGAGCACTTTTATCATATCTTCATCAGGGTTTGAGGTGACCAAGTTGAGAAGTCGACCATGTCTTTCAGTGAATAGATAGCTTTCAGGGACCCTTGATGCCAAGTCCTTGATTTGAGGAGGTACCTTTACGAGGTTGACTTATATAGTACTCCTGCGAGTGGATGACATGTCTTACAAGACAAGATAAAGATAAGCCCTAGAAAATCCTTGAAATGATTAGTATGATATGCCATGTTATGATGTCATGATTATGCTAAGAAATCACAGATATATCAAGCACAAGCAAATCACAAAAAGACCTTAGGTTTAAGGCTTGCATGGGTTTTAAGGTAATACCCTCTTGAAGTTTAATTGGTTCAACCTGTCCTATAAATAGTAACCGGGTTCTAAGGGATCTCAATATCACCGATCCTCCCCACAAGTTTTGTTCCGATAGAAAACTGACTTGCCACCAAACAAAACTCGGGAATCAAATCTCAATGAGTGTAGTATCGAGTATCAACCGACTTAGGACTACACCAAAGACAACTATCTCACTACTTCCTAATGGCCAAGTTGGTCAATTAGAGGGTTCTAAGGTTAATTGATGCGTTACGACACCACGCAGCGGCCCTATATTCTCCATGATTACTCAAGGGCTACCGATACCAACCAAAGTGTCACATCAATGTAGCTATCGCTTCAACCGTGTCGGTATACCCCCGCACAGTTTCCACGATCTATTGCTACTTACCTAAAAGGTGCCCTAGATCCGGGTGTAGGATCTATAGTAACCCAAACAAAGATCTCAAAAGTAAAGCAATCAAAGCACATAAAACAGTTAAATAATGAACTTAACTCTAAGGTAACCCCACTTTCTAATGTCCCCAGCAGAGTCGCTAGTTTTGTGATACGGTGGCAGAACCGACTGTTATATACTGGTTTTGCGTTTGTGTTTTTTAAATGTGCGGTAAGCAAGAGTCGCCACCGTCTTTTCTTTTATCCAAATTAAGGAAAGGGTGAAAAGAACAGAAAAAGACCTTTTCGAGATTATTTTCTTGAGTTCGGGGGGTAGATTATGGAAAGGGAATGTGTTAGCACCCTTTCCATCTGTAGTTCTCTACGGGCTCTTAGAGGTTTGCTCATTTAAAAAAATACCTTTGTGCTTTGTGTTTGAAAATGTTTTGAAAACGCCTTAGTACGGCGAACTTTGTAATGTTTCTCGAGATAGTGGAGAAAGTATACAAAGTCTTTTGAAATTGTTTTTTTGAAAAGCAGTTTTTGTGTAAGTGCAAAATGTTTGAGAAAACTTCTAACAACAATCTACTTTATTACTCGAAAAGGCTTGTTCTATTCCTCTTTTCCTTTAGACAATTCTATCCTACTATTAGTGAGTAGGTAGCCTTATCATTGGATGTTTGTGGGACGATCGAAGGGACGTTTTACGGTCACAAAGGCAACTTGTGGAGACGCTTTAGCAATTTTCTTTTAGGGACTAGATCATTTACCGAAAGGCAACTGTAGGGTCATTAGGGGACTATGATCTTTTTTGATTTATGGGTATTTGTTATAGCGTTCCCGCCTCATGACTGTTTTATTTCTTAAAGGCAACCAAAGTGGGATACCCTAAAGGTGCTTGTGTGCAATTGTGTTCGATTCAGTTATTTATATTTTTGTTAAGTTTTCTAGCATTTGATTATTAGTCTTATCATACACACCTAATTACTAGCAGTTAATCTATATTACAGAATATTAAAATGCAGGAATTAAAATCTACGCTATTACAATGCTTTGGGGAAGGGATTTACACTGTACAAGAATGAGGGGGATAAAACAGTAAATGTCCTAGTTTTAACTATTACATCCAGTAGGTAGATACAATAATATGGAAAAATATAAAAATAGGTAAATGTGCGAAGTAGAAAAGTTGTCTGAAAAATCCTAAGGTGAAAAATCTTTTTGTTTTTGTTCTTATTTTAAGAAAATATAACCTATGTCTATTTAGCTTTAATTTCAAGAAAGAGGTTTAAATAATTAATTTATTTATTTACAAAATTAATTTAATTAGAAAAGACACTAGCCTAATATTTTTTTGTGATTTTGATTTAAAGTCAATTTAAATAAAAGGATAAACAAAGAAATAACAAAAAGAATAAAATATATATATATATATATATATATATATATATATATATATATATATATATATATATATATATATATATATATATATATATATATATATATATATATATATATATATATATATATATATATATATATATATATATATATATATATATATATATATATATATATATATATATATATATATATATATATATATATATATATATATAAGGACATCCTTCGATCCAAGGAGAAAAGATAAGCTTCGATCCAAAGAGAGTCATGCCGGTTCGATTCAGGAAGGATGTTGCCTTTCGATTCTGTGAAGGGGATGGGATTTTTGATCCAGGTGGGATGTTGCCTTTTTCGATTCAAGGAGGGAGTTGTTCTTCGAATTGAACCTGCAAGGTAAATGCTGGCAAAAAAGTAAAGATGCAGGACCTGGGTATCGAACCCAAGTCCTTCTCCCTAATTCGAATCTTCTATCCTCAGGCCTAAGCTTATTTTGACTTGAAACGGGCTATGTCATGAGTTTTGATAGGCAGATCATGTCATGCCTTTCGATGGCGTGATTTTATTCCTGCATGTTACCTTGCATATGATATGCTCATATAAACATAAATGGTATTAGCAACACATATATACCAATAATATGTATTTAGAAGGATTAGAAATGTAGTTTCAATTTGGATAAATCCTTACCAACTAGAGATGCTTTGATTTATGATTTTGGACATGGCTTGGCCTGGAACGGATTATTGGGAATCTCAAAAACACAAATATAGCCTTCGCTTGGATTGAGGGTGCCTGCAAAGAAAACTAGTTAGAATTTTGATCCTTTCTATGGTGGTGTGAGTATTCTCTTTTTATAGGCAATATCTCCTCTCTGTGATGCAACACTTGTGATCTCTTTATATAGACGGGGTAGAGGGGATAAGAAGGAAAATGTTTAAACATCCTTGATTATGTTTTTGAAAGCCATGAATGATAATTTGTAACATTGGCCAAAAACATGGGATCTTGTCCTCTTTTGAAATTTGAATGTATGTGGGCATTTTGGCTCCTTCGAATGCCTTCAGTTTTCATCCTTCAATTGGGCCTTAAGTTCCCTTTTTTTGAATGAACCTCATGTTTCCTTATTTCGAATGGACCTCATGTTGTCTCTTTTCGAATGGACCTTATGTTGTCTTCAAATGGGCCTTTTGCATGCTCCTTCGAATGGCCAGCAATAAGTGTCCTTTGAATAGACTTTTGGAAAGCCATAGTGTAGAAATTGGGTTGTCAAAACTTAGCATGAGGGAAGTTCTTGCCTTGTACAGGCATGCATGCAGCAGGTGTTTGCCTTATAGGCATGAAGAAAATTCCTGCCTTGTGCAGGCAGGCATGCAGGCCATTTGTCCCAATGGGGGCTTCTGTGAAAGAAACCAAAGGTGCTTAAAAACGAAAGAGGCCAAGAGATAGTTCCAAACGAAAGAAGCCAGAGGTGCTTTAAATGAAGGAAGTCAAAAGGAACTCCCCTTCTTTCTGAATCGTAGGGAGTCGTTTCAAAGGAAAACAAAGCTCAATCGAAGACTTGCGGACCAAGGCTTGATCGAAGGGTGTTAAATGCCCAATCAAAGACTAGTTAGTCAAGCTTGTATCGAAGGTTTTTAAGGGCTCAGTCGAAACTTGCTATTATGCCAATCGAAAGGCACTGTTTAACTGCCAATCGAAGGATATTATTGAACTGCCAATCGAAAGGCACTTTGCTAATATTCAAAAATTTCCTCTTTCTTTAACCAAGTGTTTGTAACCACCATGTGAGGGCAAAATCTTGGGAAAATATGGGAGGGAAAATTTTGGGGTATAACACAGGTCGACACATTTACTATCGTTTTAAAGCCTGTAGCTTCTGACTTGTTTCAATCGACACATGGCCTCTCATAGTCGACACACACAACCTAAATTTCACGTAAGTGTCAACACATACAATAATTAGGTCGATACATATTGTTATGTTTGATCGATTTCTTTAAATATTTTTTATTTCAAATTTACCCCTTTTGCCCTAAAATATTCCAAAACTATAAATACTCTTTCCTGCATCATTCATAACTTGTTGAAAACCATAAAATTATCCTATTTCTCTCTTCATCTTCAACCTCCAATCTATGCATACACACTTACATTACATTGTAACGTTGTTCTGTTTGGGTACCATCTAGACAAGGATTGCTAGTGTCCAATTGTGTATTAGGTGGATTTTTATAGGGGTTTTCATCCAGAAAAAACCTCGGGTTTGTTCTCCAAGATCATTGGTTGATTTGGGGGTTTTCGTGCAAGACATTCGAGAGCTAATTGCGATAAAGTAAACAACTTTTGAGTGCTTAAAATCTTTGCAAGAAACCTTGGAGTGTTTGAAGTCTTTTCAAGAAAGTAACTTAGAATACTAGATAAAATCGAAGTCTTGTGTTGCAATATTTTGAAATTGACGGTGCGCAAAATGTTTAGAGATAAAGAATAAAAAGGAGTAGAAAGATCCGGATAGTCATTTTTCATCTATTGTGTTTTTGGTCTCACTCAAGATCAAAAGTGGAGAAGGGGTTGAATCAACAACAAGCTTAGGGTTTATGGAGTTGCTCTTGAACACTTCTGTTGTATCAACAATCTTGTGTCGCTTTTATTTTTGCTTTTACTTGTTTTGATATTCATTAATCGATTTATCAAATAGCATTGCATAATCATTTGAATTATAAGAATTTTCCTAATCGATTTCGATTCCTTATTCAAGTGTTAACATAACTTATAATCACTTTTGATAATAAGTGGTTTTTTGTATCAACACAATCAAAGGAAAAATTCTGAAAATTCACTTGCACCCCAAGTGTTTGACAAATTGACTAAACTAGTTCTTTTGATTTTACCATGGGAAATAGCCTTGCTAAGTGAAATTGATTAAACGGTAAATAAGTTTCAAAGTGATTCAAGGTTATTAATCCATATTATCTTTCTCATTCCATACTAGTTATTGATTTACGATTTTCATATCTGAGCTTCCCAATAACGTTCGTATAGACGACAATTTGAAAAACCTTATGCTCGTACTTTGATAAAACTCTTTCAAAACCAAATTTTTATTTGAATATTTTTAAAAGGGTATCTATTCACCCCCCTATAGATATTGTTTCTGTCGTCTAACACATGTGTGATCGGTGGATTTAGAACTGACTGTTTAACGCTGGTTCGCAAAATGTCGCGGAAGCAAGAGTCGCCACTGTCTTTTATTTTCTCCAACATGGACATGACAAAAGCATAGCAAAATTCCTTATGAGATAGTTTCTCGGTTCGGGAGGTAGATTTATAGAAAGGGAAGGTGTTAGCACCCTTTCTATCCATGGTTATCCATGGGCTCTTAGATATTTGCTCATTGTGTTTTCAAAATGTTTGCTTTTCAATTGTGAGTGGGTTTGAAAAAGTTTCATTTGAAAGATTTCTGAAAAACTCTTGTATCAGTCCTCAAGAGTGTTTGGAAAATTGTTTTGAAAGCTTTTTGAAAGTGTCGGTGTGAAAAGGTTTCTGATTCGTTTTTGAAAAGAGCAAGTATCTACGAGTCATCTACCTACCCTAAGGAATTAAGCTGTGTAGAAGTCCTTAAGGTAGTGCCATCCCACCATTGAGAGGTAGGTAGCACCACCGTTGGATGTGTTCGGGTCAATTCGAGTGTAGGGACAGTATGGTCACCGAAGCAACAGCAGGACACCTTAGAAGCTACCCTTATGTCCTTGATCCTTTTTTAATCCGAGGCAACCGTTTCGAGGCAACTATTCCGAGGCAACTGTTCCGAGGCAACTGTTTCGAGGCAACTGGATCATGGACATAAGGACTTACTAAGACGTCCTATACTTGACGACCACGTTTCGAAGGCAACAGGTGAGGCGTACCCTAGAAGTGGTGTGTGAATTTGTGTATTGTTTTCATGTTAAGTTTATCTTTGATCATGGCATTGTGAGCTACGCTTGTTTTTAATTAGCCATACATTCTTTCATGCAATTTTAGAATTTAAGAGTGCGGAAAGTAAAAGCGGAAAGATAAAAGCTACGCTATTACAAGGCGCGGGTCTATACATCGCCAAAATACAAAGACCCGTTTGATAAAAGATGCGGAAAGTAAATAGACCTAATTACTATTACAATCCTTGAGCAGTTACATAATATTCAAAAGAAAATAAATGCGCAAAAGAAATTGAACGTCCGAGGGTTTTGACCCTTTGCTTGAAATTAAATCAAATTAAAGCTAATTAATATTTAATTAAAGAAAATAAAGTGTTTTTTAGGTTTTTGGTATTTATGAAAATAAAGAAAATTAAAATCAAGATGAAACCCTAATTCTATGTATTTTAATTATTAATGAACATATTAAAGTTGACCTAATTTACTAATTAATTAATGTACATGTTTATTTACAAAAATAAATGGTAATTATAATAATAAATAATGAGAAAAATTAATTAAGAAAAAGATGAAATGTCAAAAACCTAATTCTACACATTTTTTATTTATTAAGAAAAAGATTAAAGTTTAAAACCTAAATTAACTAAATTAGTTATTGAAATTTATTTACAAAAATAAATTAATGGTGAATTAAATATTAATTAAACATATTTTGTATTTTTCTGTTTTTTATTATGGAAAAAATTATTTTATGGAATTAAAGAAAACAATTAAAACAATTTAAACAATTTAAACAAAATTAGAATTAAAAAGATGCAAACCAGGGGGTATCAGGCCCAGAATGGAGGTGTGATTTGAGAAATTCAGGCCCATCAGCCAAGGGCCTTGTTTGACTTTTTTGATCATGCATATGCTGGTTGACTGGACCATATGATGGTCTTCATCTCCTGACTCTTGGATGGAAGCTCATGTCCATGTGGCAAGCTTGAACGTGAGGCTGCATGATGGACCCTGGGGCGTGCACTGCATGGGAATGGATTAGAAAAAATAATAACAATTGTATGGGGGACCTGGGAATCGAACCCAGGTCCCAAGGCTTGTAACACATGTCCTCCACCATCTGAGCTAGGCAACGCATTTGTATACATAACGAAAAACAAATATTATATAAAAAAAGCAATGGTTAGTGATATAAAACAAAAACGCGCCAGATATTTGAACGCTCCTGTCATATGAAGACACGCATGCTTCTTCTTCATCTTTGTACCTGCAACATGAACAAGTAGCGGGGGGTTTTAAACCCCCACTAAGCATATCCACGAAAAAATAGCGAATAGAAGATGCCTTAACATAAATTGAGCGCGAGATCATCATTCAATTCGTATGGAGCTCCTGAATTCAACTGCATAGGTCTCAAGGTCCAATTTTTCCATACAAGGAAAGCCCTATTTTGAAGTTTCTGAAACCCTAGGTTTCATCAATGGTGGATTTGGCTACAGGCAGTGTTAGTCCAATTAAATGGTACCAATCGCTTAAGAAGATCATTATTAGTGTAAATTAATGAATAAAATGTATGAATGATGCGTAGAAATTGAAATTCGATTATGGAATATTTGTGAAGAAACGTGATTCAGTTCTACCAATTCTTGGAGTATGGGGACTTGTTCTTGATTGCAATCGACTCCTGGAAGGTTCAGCAACGTGTTAGAATGCTTTTTATGCTTTGAAACGTGCTCCAACTATGAAATCAGTTTCAAGCTTTTTTGTGAAAATTTGCAATTTGGTTCTGGCTCTCTAGCAGCTCTTTCGTGTATCCATGAATTAGGTTTCACTCAGCCTTTGTATGTGAACGAATTTAGGTCAAGAAACAAGCCCATAAGTCCATGAATTGATGTTTTGAATATTTGATTTTAATCATATCTTTTTCAATCTTTTTTTTTCATGAAACCCTTGCCAATTGTGGAAGATATTGCCTTGTTGATTGATGCACGAAATCTTTAGCACATAATGAACATATTTGCGGCACAAAAAAATTTGAAAATGCATTATTTGATATTTTCTCATAATTAAATCTAATTAAATGAATTAATATGAATAAAAATTCAATTAATTAATTAAAAATAAGAAAATAAATCCTTTTAAGCTCAATGGGTCGTGCATAGGATTTGGGTAATGATTCAAGGAAGAATTTGAGGCCCATTAGCAATTTTGAAGTGTTTTGGGCAAAGTTGACTTTTGAAAATTCCCAAAAATTTCCCAACTTCTCCAATGCATATCTTGCTCAATTTTGAAGCTATGAACATGTTCTTGGACATTTTGGAAAGGTCTTGAAGTCCTCTAACCAATGTCTTTGGTCCCATGTAATTTTGATTTACCAATCTCAAGTTATGGTCTTTGACTTAAAGTGCCTTTTTGTTGACTTTTGAAAATGACCTATAATGTTGAAATTGATAACTTTTTGTGAGAGCATTTCTTGGACTTGAAGTGTGAAGATGAGTTGTAGGAAATGTCACTCTCTTAAAAATGAGCTTTGGATGAGATTTTTCTGATAAACCATGAAGAAGTTATGCCTTGGTCAATTTGCAGTTGACTTTTCAGCTGTCCAAAAATAGAAACTTTTGCATCTTGAGACTTTTTGAGCCATGCTTTGAGAATCATGATCAAGAATTGATGAAATGATTATTGTGGCTTCAAAATGAGATGTTGACCAAAAATTTTGACTTTTGACTGTCAAATGACCACTTTGCCCCTGCAGTTGACTATGGAGCATTTAGGGTTTTTGACTGTGCAACTTGATGCTGTGAGTCTTGAAACTTGACATATGGATGCTTGACAATGTATATAGGCATATGGGACTTGATTGGACCCTTGAACACCTCAACTTCTTTGCAAGAACCAAAACCCTAATTTTGACTGTGTTAGGAGGCAATTGGACTGTGCAACCCTTGAGAGATTTTGAACCATGATCTTGGCAAATATTGAAGAATATGGGAGGGCAAATTTTGGGGTACAACAGTTGCCCCTGTTCAATCTTCTTAGACCTGAGGATGTAGATTGGCTGGCGTGCCTTTCGTAATCCGAAGGTGGAAGATGATTGAACACTAGAGTGCCCAGAAATTTGCACTCACATAGTAGAATGTCAATGGTGTGATGTCGGGAATGGGCTTACAGATGCCATTTGGAGAAATGATGGATAGGAGGATGGGCTTATAGATGCCATCTGGAAGTGTGACAGAACCTTGTCGGGAATGGGCTTATGGATGCCATTTGGAACTGTTGGTAGGTGGATGGGCTTATAGATGCCATCTGGAGGTTGTCTGTTGAATTGTAATTATTGTGAGTTGAAAGAGGGAACCTGTGTAGGGTTGCCTGATGTTGAGCTCGTGTAAAGCTGCATCTTGGAGGAAGGAAGCCTGTGTAGGGTTTACTGATAATGAGTCTGTATAAGACTGCATCTGAAATGGAGAAGGAACCTGTGTAGGGTTACTTTGATGACGAGTCCGTGTAAAACTACATCTAGAGCTGAGAAGGAAACCTGTGTAGGGTTTACTGATGACGAGTCCGTGCAAAACTACGTCTGGAGTTTGAGAAGGGAACCTGTGTGGGGTTACTGATGACGAGTCCGTGTAAAACTGCATCTAGAGAGAGAGAACCTGTGTAGGGTTTCTGATGACGAGTCCGTGTAAAACTGCATCTGGAGAGAGAGAACCTGTGTAGGGTTTCTTCGGGGTAAGTTCGTGTAAAACTTCTGGAGGAACCGGGGTAAGGTTACTTCGGGATAAGTCCGTGTAAGACTTCTGGAGGAACCGGGGTAAGGTTACCGTAGGATAAGTTCGTGTAAAACTTCTGGATGAACCAGGGTAAGGTCATCTTTGAGATAAGTCCGTGTAAGACTTCTGGAGGAACCGGGGTAAGGTTACTGCAGGATAAGTTCGTGTAAAACTTCTGGATGAACCGGGGTAAGGTCATCTTGAGATAAGCCCGTGTAAGACTTCTGGAGGAACCGGGGTAAGGTTACTGCAGGATAAGTTCGTGTAAAACTTCTTGATGAACCGGGGTAAGGTCATCTTGAGATAAGTCCGTGTAAGACTTCGTCTGAAAATTGGGAAGGAACCGGTGTAGGGTTGCCTGATGATGAGTTTGTGTAAAACTACATCTGAGGTTGAGGAGGAACCGGTGTATGGTTTCCTGTTGATGAGCCTGTGTAAGACTTCTTCTGAAAGAAAAGGAACCGGTGTAGGATTGCTTGAGGATGATCAAGTAGATAATTGTCCTGTTTGGTTTCAGATATTAACCCACGATCAGTCGTCCACAGAATTTTCCTGGCTTGTTACCAATGTTGATCTGGAACTGTAGAGGTAGATGGTAATCATCTTTTGATTGACCTTTTCCTAAAAAGGCAAAACGTTAGCTGTATGCAGTGTCATGGTGCATGAACTGCATGATTTTAAGATGTTCTCAAAAATAAATGAGATTTGTGTTGTATGATGCGTATGCATGCTATAATGTATGAAGATGTGATGTTTATGGATGTGTTTTCGTCTAGGAAAATAAATCCTTGACGGGTGCCGGGAAGTTGAATCTTGGGCTGATGTTGAAGAGTAGATCTTCGTTTCCGCTGGGGAGATTGTTGCAAGAATGAACTTGTAGGAGAAGATGACTACGTTGGGGAATAAACTTGGAAAATAGATTACTCTGCAGGGAGTGAACTCTGTGGGGAGATAGAGATACTTTACTGAGGTTGATGATAACTCCGCTGGGGATACCATTGTTGAGCTCTGTTGGAAGTTTTGATGAACTCCGCTAGGGATAGGAAGACTTCGCCGGGGACGATCTTTCCGTGGCAATTGGGCTGAGGATAACCCAGTTATATCCTGGTGGGGAAATAACCTTCTGAATAAAGCCGGGGAGATGCTTTTGCACTCTGTGGGGGATAAGCTTCCAGAACCTACTGGGGATAAGCTTCCAGAATCTACTGGGGATGATTGATTCAACTCTCCTGGGGAAACTTTTGGACTGTACCGGGGAATGGCTTCACTGGGTGTCTGTATTCCTCCGGGGAACAATCTTATATTAAGACTGTCGGGGATGCTTGTTGAGGAATATCTGCATACTCCGTTGGGGAATGTTGAGATCTTTTGGGGATACCCAACTTCCTTAAGGCTGACAGTAGACTAACTCTGCTCGGGGAGAGTGTTGCTGACTTGCTAGGGATACTGTGCCTTTCTAGGGCTGATAGGAGACCAACTGCTTGGGGGAGAGTATTGATGAACCTGTCTTACTCTCGGGGGAGTGAAGGTATCTGGGTTACGTTCTTCAGCCGAACTTACCTTGGTACCCTGGTGGACAGAGCAATTAGATTGCTTAGACAACTCATTATTGCCCCTGTTTCTGTGGGAGAAGGTACCTGTGGAGGTGTTTGATGACTGCCGATTGACAAAAATGACGAGATGACGGGACATAGTCGTACGCTTTAATCCCTAATTTTTGCCTGGACCGCCCTTTCGGGTTTTCAGTCCATCGGGATAACCATTTTTGCCCAAGCCGCCTTTTCAGGTTTTTGACTTGCCGGGTGTACAGATTTTTTTCTTTTCATCCCTTATTTTTGCCCGAACCCTTTTGGTTCGTCGGGAAGCCCTTATTTTTGCCTAGGTGTGTCAACCTAGCGGGTCTTTGATTATGTGCAATGTTTTTTCGACTATGTCCGTGCTCTCAGGATGTAAGGAGTTGCCCCTGTCAATAGCATTGTGTTACCGTACCACCAGAAGATCTTCGTTTGATCGTCCAATGCCCCAAGTGATCCAGATGGAGATTTGCCCCAAGTTGGTTGGCCTTTTGAGAGATTCTCCGAATCTTGACTTAACTGCCCCAGATAATAGACCATGATCATGTCTGCCCCTTGGTTGGAAGTACTTTTGTTCACTTATATATTCGTCGTGCGAATTTCTCTGCTGTTCGAACAAATAGTCATATGCAAATAGTGTTATATCAAGAATGCAAAGCTTATGTCTGTCTTGAAGTTTTTGAAAATGCATTTTTTTTATAAAAACAAGTGAATTTTTTGTAAACTGTGATGTCAACTCGTTATTTTACCGCAAGCCTTAAGGAGTCAGGATACCTTTCGTAAAAGTATGCTTTCGAACTAACCCATGCTTCAGCTAGGACTTTTAAAGGTTGTAGCGTGGCCTGGTTCACGGTTTAAGAAACAAAGGATAAGGCTCAAAATGTATTTGTACCCACCTGCTCTTCGTGATGTTCTTCAAACCTAAACTCAGCTAATCGTGCATTAGACCTTGTTTGAGTCTTTGTCCTGATATTCTGGTGATGGTTCGGATCTTGACAGTTTATTTTGAATAGGCAATCATCTTTTGTGAGAGTCTGTAGGACCTCTTTCTTTTGATTTTATTATCCCTGTTTTTTGCCTGAACTGTTTCTTTTGTGATTACAGTCAGCGGGATGCCCCAGTTTTGTAAGTCTCCTTCATAGGTTTTGACTTAATGGGCTTTTATTCTTGAGAGATAATGACTGCCTGTCTTTATGATTATTCGGAACCATCACTGTCTTTTGTTTTGTCAGGACTTCTTTGGTGCCATTCGTTATGCACTTGGATCAACTGAGAGAACTACCCTGCCCCAGGTTATAATTAAGGGTTTCAATTTTCGAAAATAAAAACTCCTACTTCTTTGGCTCGAACGGGTTGACGAGGGATTATCTTCCTTATAACTCCAGTGTTTAGGAATTGAAACAATGCCTGTACCTCATCAACGGGGTCTGTTCAAAAGCATACTGTAAATATCGTGATATCGTTTTCGTCATCCTCCCTCAAGAGGCTTAGAATTTTAAATCAAGAGTTGAACATCAAAAAATGAAAGCAATTTTAAGCATAGTAAACATAATTTCTTCAAAACAGACACGTGTAATGCATTAATGAAATAACCAAGTTTGACATGAAATAAAATGTTTGAACAATCAAAGAAAATTACAACTTGAACATTTGAATGAACAAAAAATTTCCAATCCTAGCCATGTTTTGGCAAGGGGGCGGTGGTCACATTAGGAGTCTCAGCAGGCTCGAATTCGATCTCCTTAGCGTCGATCATATTCTGGATCTTGTATTTTAGCGCCCAACAATCCTCAGTATCGTGCCCCGGGCTATCAGAATGATAAGCACACCTCGCTTCTGGGTTGTAGTTTGGAGAGGAGGTCTTGGGATTTGCAGGAGGGTTGATCACCGCAATCAGATTCATTTTCAACATGTGCTGCAATGCTTGTGACAATGGCATGTTGATGTTGGTGAATTGTCTTTTAGGCTCGTCGGGCCTTCGCTGATTTCCATTTTGTGGTTGGCGGCGTGGTGCAGAACCAGAGATCATGACTGCCCCTGCATGTTGGTCACGACGACCCTTTTGACTGTATGCAGCATTAGACTCTTTCTTCCCCATGTGAGGCTTTTTGTGAGTATCAGAAGGTGCGGCCTCTTGAATTTTCCCAGCCTTGATACCAGCTTCAATTCTTTCCCCAGTCAAGATTAAATCTGTAAACCCAGCAGAGGAATTCCCAATCAGATGGTTGAAGAAAGGTCCAGACAGGGTCCCCAAGAACATGTCCACAAGCTCACGGTCAGTTAGAGGTGGCTGCACCCTTCCAGCAAGGTCTCTCCACTTTTGCGCATATTCTTTAAAGCCTTCGCCTGCACCCATAGACATTCCCTGAAGCTGAGTACGCGTGGGAGCAAGGTCGGCATTGTACTGGTACTGCTTGTAGAATGCAGTGGCCAAGTCCTCCCAGCTGCGGATGTTGGCTCCATTCAGTTGATAGAACCAGTCGAGTTGAGTTCCTGACAGACTATCCTGAAAGAAGTGAACCCATAAATTCTTGTCAGCCGTGTAGGGCTGGATCCTCCTTATGTACGACCTGAGATGCAGCTTAGGACAGGATGCCCCGTCGTACTTTGCAAAGGCAGGTGCCTTGAATTTGTGCGGGATTACTACCCCAGAAGACAGACCTAGATCTTCAAAGTCCAGGCCGGGCACTTTTTGTATCTCCATAGAACTTAGCCGGTCTTCCAATTGTTTATACCTGTCCTCAGCTGGAGGGTACTGTTCATCATTGAACTCTGTCTCGTTGTCGGAGACCACTGGACTAGGAACCTCTCTCTCATGGGGGCTGTCCTTTCCAACAGATGGGGTAGTCTGCTCAACCTCATTTATTGACCCATTCCCAGATTTGCGTCTCGGGTTGAACAACACCGTTCTCTTCTTCTTCTTCTTCGAGAGCAGAGTCTTCAAATCCTGTTGACCTTGGGCTAGACTCTTAATCAATTCCTGGAACTGGCCGTTCTGAGCCTGGAGGGCCTTGATGGATTGCTCAGTAGATGATTCAGGATTCATGATGATTGCTGAAATAAACAGCGAAGAAGATAAGTGACCTGTCAAAAGGGTACCTGTAATGCAATGATATGTAAGATATGCATGCAATGTTTTCAAGGATCTCGCGGGGTAAACAAGAAAAATTGTTAGAATCTGGTAGCTTGATTGAAGGAACTTCATGTTGTTGAGAGTCCTTCTTCAAGAGTCAAGGCTCACCATATCGAGTGGGTCATAGCCCCTGACTTAAGTCATCAACCTTGGCTAGAGGAAAAAAATCCCCTTTTGCCCCTTGCTGGACAGTTGATTCATCATGACCTGCATCACAAGCCCTTGAGATCCTTGAAATGGGTTAGTCCTTATGCAGGATGCATGCAATGATATGATGTTATGCTATGCATGTAGTGATGTAAGTAAGCCCTGTAATGAGTCCCAATTAAGGACTGTAAACAAAACCTGCAAGAAACTCAAGTGTCAGATAACAAGCATGCAAATAGTCAAGTTTGAAGGCACACAAGTCACACAAGACAACCCTTAGAGTTCAGGCCAGCATGAAGTTTGGGGTACTACCCTCTTGAATTTGGTGGGCTCAAAACCTGTCCTATCAGAAGTAACCGGGTTCTAAGGGTCTCAATATCATTGGATTGTTTTCTGTGTTCATCGTTTCGATTTAGCCACTGAACTGGAGACCAAAATATTCCAAGAAAACAACCCTCAATTGAGTGTAGTATTGAGTATCAACCAACCTCGGACTGCACCAAAGTCAGTTATCTCACTACCCTAAAGAGGCCAAGATGGTTCAATTAAGGTTCCTAAGGTCAGTTGATGCTTCACGACACCATGCGGCGGCCCCGTACTCTCCTTGACTGGACTCAAGGGTTACCGGTACTCACCAAAGTGCCACATCAACGTAGCAGACTGCTTCAACCGTGTCGGTATACCCCGCACAGTTCCCTCACAGCCTTGTTGCTACTTTCTAAGAAGGTGTCCCCCAGATTCGGGTTAGGATCTATAGAACTCCCAAAACAGGCCCACAATATTAAAGCAAACAATTCAGACAATAGAAAACACAAGTATGAGCTATCCTAAGGTACACCTCACTTTAATTTCTGTCCCCAGCAGAGTCGCCAGTTCTGTGATCGCTGGATTTAGAACTGACTGTTTAACGCTGGTTCGCGAAATGTCGTGGAAGCAAGAGTCGCCACAGTCTTTTATTTTCTCCAACATGGATAGGACAAAAGCACAGCAAAATTCCTTATGAGATAGTTTCTCGGTTTGGGAGGTAGATTTATAGAAAGGGAAGGTGTTAGCACCCTTTCTATCCATGGTTATCCATGGGCTCTTAGATATTTGCTCATTGTGTTTTCAAAATGTTTGCTTTTCAATTGTGAGTGGGTTTGAAAAAGTTTCATTTGAAAGATTTCTGAATAACTCTTGTATCAATCCTCAAGAGTGTTTGAAAAATTGTTTTGAAAGTTTTTTGAAAGTGTCGGTGTGAAAAGGTTTTTGATTCGTTTTTGAAAAGAGCAAGTATCTACGAGTCATCTACCTACCCTAAGGAATTAAGCTGTGTAGAAGTCCTTAAGGTAGTGACATCCCACCATTGAGAGGTAGGTAGCACCACCGTTGGATGTGTTCGGGTCAATTCGAGTGTAGGGACAGTGTGGTCACCGAAGCAACAGCAAGACACCTTAGAAGCTACCCTTATGTCCTTGATCCTTTTTTAATCCGAGGCAACCGTTTCGAGGCAACTATTCCGAGGCAATTGTTCCGAGGCAACTGTTTCGAGGCAACTGGATCATGGACATAAGGACTTACTAAGACATCCTATACTTGACGACCACGTTTCGAAGGCAACAGGTGAGGCGTACCCTAGAAGTGGTGTGTGAATTTGTGTATTGTTTTCATGTTAAGTTTATCTTTGATCATGGCATTGTGAGCTACGCTTGTTTTTAATTAGCCATACATTCTTTCATGCAATTTTAGAATTTAAGAGTGCGGAAAGTAAAAGCGGAAAGATAAAAGCTACGCTATTACAAGGCGCGGGTCTATACATCGCCAAAATACAAAGACCCGTTTGATAAAAGATGCGGAAAGTAAATAGACCTAATTACTATTACAATCCTTGAGCAGTTACATAATATTCAAAAGAAAATAAATGCGCGAAAAGAAATTGAACGTCCGAGGGTTTTGACCCTTTGCTTGAAATTAAATCAAATTAAAGCTAATTAATATTTAATTAAAGAAAATAAAGTGTTTTTTAGGTTTTTGGTATTTATGAAAATAAAGAAAATTAAAATCAAGATGAAACCCTAATTCTATGTATTTTAATTATTAATGAAAATATTAAAGTTGACCTAATTTACTAATTAATTAATGTACATGTTTATTTACAAAAATAAATGGTAATTATAATAATAAATAATGAGAAAAATTAATTAAGAAAAAGATGAAATGTCAAAAACCTAATTCTACACATTTTTTATTTATTAAGAAAAAGATTAAAGTTTAAAACCTAAATTAACTAAATTAGTTATTGAAATTTATTTACAAAAATAAATTAATGGTGAATTAAATATTAATTAAACATATTTTGTATTTTTCTGTTTTTTATTATGGAAAAAATTATTTTATGGAATTAAAGAAAACAATTAAAACAATTTAAACAATTTAAACAAAATTAGAATTAAAAAGATGCAAACCAGGGGGTATCAGGCCCAGAATGGAGGTGTGATTTGAGAAATTAAGGCCCATCAGCCAAGGGCCTTGTTTGACTTTTCTGATCATGCATATGCTGGTTGACTGGACCATATGATGGTCTTCATCTCCTGACTCTTGGATGGAAGCTCATGGCCATGTGGCAAGCTTGAACGTGAGGCTGCATGATGGACCCTGGGGCGTGCACTGCATGGGAATGGATTAGAAAAAATAATAACAATTGTATGGGGGACCTGGGAATCGAACCCAGGTCCCAAGGCTTGTAACACATGTCCTCCACCATCTGAGCTAGGCAACGCATTTGTATACATAACGAAAAACAAATATTATATAAAAAAAAGCAATGGTTAGTGATATAAAACAAAAAAACGCGCCAGATATTTGAACGCTCTTGTCATATGAAGACACGCATGCTTCTTCTTCATCTTTGTACCTGCAACATGAACAAGTAGCGGGGGGTTTTAAACCCCCACTAAGCATATCCACGAAAAAATAGCGAATAGAAGATGCCTTAACATAAATTGAGCGCGAGATCATTATTAAATTCGTATGGAGCTCCTGAATTCAACTGCATAGGTCCCAAGGTCCAATTTTTCCATACAAGGAAAGCCCTATTTTGAAGTTTCTGAAACCCTAGGTTTCATCAATGGTGGATTTGGCTACAGGCAGTGTTAGTCCAATTAAATGGTACCAATCGCTTCAGAAGATCATTATTAGTGTAAATCAATGAATAAAATGTATGAATGATGCGCAGAAATTGAAATTCGATTATGGAATATTTGTGAAGAAACATGATTCAGTTCTACCAATTCTTGGAGTATGGGGACTTGTTCTTGATTGCAATCGACTCCTGGAAGGTTCAGCAACGTGTTAGAATGCTTTTTATGCTTTGAAACGTGCTCCAACTATGAAATCAGTTTCAAGCTTTTTTGTGAAAATTTGCAATTTGGTTCTGGCTCTCTAGCAGCTCTTTCGTGTATCCATGAATTAGGTTTCACTCAGCCTTTGTATGTGAACGAATTTAGGTCAAGAAACAAGCCCATAAGTCCATGAATTGATGTTTTGAATATTTGATTTTAATCATATCTTTTTCAATCTTTTTTTTCATGAAACCCTTGCCAATTGTGGAAGATATTGCCTTGTTGATTGATGCACGAAATCTTTAGCACATAATGAACATATTTGCTGCACAAAAAGATTTGAAAATGCATTATTTGATATTTTCTCATAATTAAATCTAATTAAATGAATTAATATGAATAAAAATTCAATTAATTAATTAAAAATAAGAAAATAAATCCTTTTAAGCTCAATGGGTCGTGCATAGGCTTTGGGTAATGATTCAAGGAAGAATTTGAGGCCCATTAGCAATTTTGAAGTGTTTTGGGCAAAGTTGACTTTTGAAAATTCCCAAAAATTTCTCAACTTCTCCAATGCATATCTTGCTCAATTTTGAAGCTATCAACATGTTCTTGGACATTTTGGAAAGGTCTTGGAGTCCTCTAACCAATGTCTTTAGTCCCATGTCATTTTGATTTACCAATCTCAAGTTATGATCTTTGACTTAAAGTGCCTTTTTGTTGACTTTTGAAAATGACCTATAATGTTGAAATTGATAACTTTTGGTGAGAGCATTTCTTGTACTTGAAGTGTGAAGATGAGTTGTAGGAAATGTCACTCTCTTCAAAATGAGCTTTGGATGGGATTTTTATGATAAACCATGAAGAAGTTATGCCTTGGTCAATTTGCAGTTGACTTTTCAACTGTCCAAAAATAGAAACTTTTGCATCTTGAGACTTTTTGAGCCATGCTTTGAGAATCATGATCAAGAATTGATCAAATGATGATTGTGGATTCAAAATGAGATGTTGACCAAAAAGTTTGACTTTTGACTGTCAAATGACCACTTTGCCCCTGCAGTTGACTGTGGAGCATTTAGGGTTTTTGACTGTGCAACTTGATGTTGTGAGTCTTGAAACTTGACATATGGATGCTTGACAATGTATATAGGCATATGGGACTTGATTGGACCCTTGAACACCTCAACTTCTTTGCAAGAACCAAAACCCTAATTTTGACTGTGTTAGGAGGCAATTGGACTGTGCAACCCTTGAGAGATTTTGAACCATGATCTTGGCAAATCTTGAAGAATATGGGAGGGAAAATTTTGGGGTACAACAACATGCAACCTATTTGGCTTACCAATATC
Organism: Vicia faba; assembly: GCA_948472305.1. NCBI lineage: Eukaryota > Viridiplantae > Streptophyta > Magnoliopsida > Fabales > Fabaceae > Vicia > Vicia faba. The sequence continues at coordinate 930,986,881 of OX451735.1, read as the reverse complement.
CATTGATATTCTCTTATTAAGAGGACGGTTATAGACCAAATGTTGCCCATCGAGATCTTGAAATTTTCGAAGATAATAAAAGAAACAAACTTACATTTTGAGAGTGGCTAGCGTACAGAATCCAAACAAGATCTGAAGAGGGAAAAACTTTATTATCATCCAGGAGATTGTTTAAAAAAAATACTTGATGGTTACACAATGCTTGATGGAGAGAGATTGAAATGGCTAAGGGAAAAAATATCCAACCTTCGGGTGTCAAAGTTCAGAAGTATAAATGAACAGGGAGACCAATCTCAAATAGTAGGATCGAGCACAAAAAAAAAGTCATATTACCATCTTCTTATGTTGGAGGTAGGAGATTTATAGATCAATTGTACTATGATGGCATGGCTATTTGTAGTAAAATATGATTTCCTTATTTATTCATCACTCTTACATGCAACCCAAATTGGCCTGAAATTCGACGAGTTCTAGGACCTCTACACTTGAAACCACATGATATTCCATATCTAATTGCTCGAATTTTTAAGATGAAATTTCACAGCCTTCTAGCTGATGTAACATAGAAATGTGTCTTAGGAAAAGTTCTTGCACGTAGATTCCTTCTAAAGTAACGGTGAGTCATCGCGGCTTATAGATGCCATCCAAAGTAATTGTTGATAGAAATTAGACTAAGTCTACGCTTGACTTCAACTGGAAGATGTATCAGAATAAATCTACGCTCGATTTAATCTGATCCAGAAAGTGTCTACTGGAAGAAGTATTAGAATAAATTTACGCCTGATTTAATCTGAGCCAGGAGATATATATGCCCAACTTCGACTGGAAGAAGTAACAGAATAAATCTATGGTCAATTTAATTTGAGCTAGAAAATGTCTACTGGAAGAAGTATCCGAATAAATCTATGCTTTATTAATCTGAGCCAGAAGATGTCTACGTCCGTCTTTAACTGGGAGAAGTATCAGAATAAATATGTATGGTCGATTTAATCTAAGCCAAAAAATGTGTACTAGAAGAAGTATTAGAATAAATCTACGCTTGATTTAATTTGAGCTAGAAGATGTCTACGCTTTTCTTTAACTAGAAGAAGTATCAGAAAAAAATTTAATCGATTTAATCTGAGCCAGAAGAAGTCTTTTTGTTTTTAACTGGGATAAGTATCAAAATAAATCTATGGTTGATTTAATCTGAGCCAGAAAAGGTCTACGTGAAGAAGTATCAGAATAAATCTATGGTTGATTTAATCTGAGCCATAAAGTGTCTACTGGAAGAAGTATCAGAATAAATCTACACTTGATTTAATCTGAGCCAAAAGATGTCTACGTGTGTCTTTAAGTGGAAGAAGTATCAGAATAAATCGACACTCGATTTAATTTGAGCCAGAAGAGGTCTTTTTGTCTTTAATAGGAAGAAGTATCAGAATAAATCTATGGTTGATTTAATCTGAGCTAGAAAATATCTACTGGAAGAAGTATGAGAATAAATCTATGGTCAATTTAATCTGAGCCAGAAGATGTCTTTTATGAGAATGATCCTCTGAGGAAATTGCTAAAATAGCCCTTTGTCGGATGTAGCCTTGGAGAAGACTGCCAGGTCATATAAATAGTTGATGATATTTGTCTGTTGATTGATATTTCCTGAAAAGGTAAAGAGTTAGTTGTATCTAATGTCATGACGTATGAAATACATCGCATAATGATGTTCCAAAAATAAATGAGACTGTGTTATATGCGTTTCGTATGCATATGCTATGATATTGGTAAATGATGTAAGAATGTGAAATTTTGTTGAAAGTGTATCAACAGTTCCGTATGACATCTTGCTGGGCAAAATGAATCCCTGACTGGTGTTGGGGATGAAGAACATGTGTAATCTTCAACCTTGACTAGAATGCTTCCACTGGGGATTCCTGCTTGCTGTTTGCAGAAACTTCGCTGGGGAATGTTGACTTCTGTTTGGGGAGAAGAATTTAGGAACATCAATTGTTCATTTCTCTAATAGGGAGTTTAATTCTTATATACCCTGACTAGGGATACAAGATATGGATAACCTTTCTACTCGTCTGGGGAGGATAAAGTTGACTATTATTTGGTCCCGTTCCAGGTTTCATAGCAACTCTTTGGGGATAGTGGTGACTTCACTAGGGAGAGGAATCATAGTAATCTAAGGAATAAACTCAAGATGGGGAGCTTGTAATCTGTTGGGGAAATAAACCTTGTTGGGGAAATAAACCATGTTGACGGAGAAGTACTCTACTGAGGAAACACCCTTGCTGAGGAAATGAGCTCTATGGGAGAGAGGAAATCTGCAGGGGGTTTTACAATTTTGGAGGAATAAACTCGGCCAAGGAAGAGAACTTCCATGAATTGTACTGATTTTATTTCCTTAGGTTAGTGATATTACCGGGAAGGAGATCATACTCCTTTATCCGCCAGAGTGATCTGTTGGGGAAATTGTGGGGAATGTATCTTCATTGAAGATGAATTTATGAAGATTACTCTGTGGGGATAATCTCATGGAAGTGGCTCTGTAGGGATTTGTGGATGGCTTGGACGTTATCCCAACTCCTAGAGTCTTGAGTAAATGCTTATTCCTGTTTTTACGCATATATTTGTTAACAGTTAATCGTGTTCATATGCATATGTTCATTCAATATTAGTCATTTGGTAGATTTTGCAAACAAAACAGAAAAAACAAAAAGTTTGAATTTTAGGGTGTATTTATATTGATAGTTTACCTATAAACAGGCGATTTTGTACAAAGATACGTAAATCCTAATAAAAGGAAATTGTCATGAAATGAAAAGAGTACAAAGTGAAAACAAAACATATAGCTATGTAGAAATGATCTCGTTGGGTTCCAACTCTGCTATTGCCCCTATGTCTTCGAACATCTCATCCCTTGTTGTTGGAAGAAGTTGATTGAACTGATCTGTACCATTTGAACTTTTGACTTTGGTAATAAAGCCTACAGTAAGTGATCCAATGAGATATAGTCATACACTTTTAATTTCTAACTTTTTCCTGGACCTCTCTTTCGGGTTTTCAGTCCACCGAGATACCCTTTCTTGCCCAAGCCGCCTTTTCAAGTTTTCGACTTGCCGATGAACAATATTATATATATATGTCCCTAATTTTTTCCCGAACCCTTTTGTTTCATTGGGATGCCCTTATTTTTGCCTAGTCCAGTCAACCTAGTGGGTCATTTTAATGCGTAGTATCTTTTAACTATGTCCACGTTCACAGGGTGCGGGAAATCTTCAATATCCATGGTGGTTAGTATCATAGCACCACCCTAAAATACTTTCTTGACAACAAATGGACCATCATATGTGAGAGTCCATTTGCCCCTGGGATCACCTTGTGGTATAATGATGCTCTTTATTACCATTTCAATAGCCTGATATACCTGATGCTTGATTTTCTTGTGGAATGCCTTGATAATACGTTTCTGATACATATGACTGTGATAGAGAACCGCAAGCCTCTTTTCACCAATCAGATTCAACTGGTCTAGCCTGGTCTGAATCCACTTGTGTTCGTCTAAGTCTGCATCCTTCATAATCCTCAGAGAAGGAATATGAACTTCGACAGGTAGGACAACTTCCATACCATAGACCAGAGAGAATGGGGTTGCCCTAGTTGACGTTCATGTTGAAGCGCGATAGCCATGAAGAGAAAATGGTAACATCTCGTGCTAGTCTTTGTAAGTCACGACCATCTTCTGTATTATCTTCTTAATATTCTTGTTGGCGGCTTCCACTATACCATTCATCTTTGGTCGATACGGAGAAGAGTTGTGGTGCTTGATCTTAAATTGCATGCAGAGTTTAGTGATCATAGTGTTGTTGAGGTTGGTACCATTGTCCGTGATAATTCTCTCGGGGATGCCATACTGGCATATAATATTATGTTTTATGAACCGGGAAACCACATTCTTGGTAACATAGGTGAACGAGGCTACTTCAACCCATTTTTGTGAAGTAGTCAATGGTGACGAGAATGAAGTGATGTCCGTTAGAAGCAGTAGTCTTAATTTATTTGATCATATCAATGCCCCACATTATGAATGGCCAAGTAGCAGTCAAAACATTCAGAGTAACTAGAGGCACATGTACTTTATCAGCATAGATTTGGCATTTGGGACACGTTGTGGAGTGGTGATGGCAATCAATTTCCATGGTCGACCAATAGTAACCCGCTCTCAGGATTTTCTTAGCCATAGTATGTCCACTGGAATGAGTACCGAAGATACCTTCATGCATATCCTCCATAATTTTCTCTGCTTCCTTCTTGTCCATAGAATGAAGTAGAGTCGAATCATGATTGCGCCTGTACAAAATTCCATTGCTCAAGAAGAACTTAGTCGAGAACCTCCGTAGAAATTTCTTGTCATTGACCGATGCCCCTTAAGGGTATTCTTGAGCATCAAGGTACCATTTCACTTCATGAAACCAATGTTTTTCTTCTACTCTAACATTATCAATTTCGTAGCAATGTGTCGGTTCATAGAATCTTTCAATGGTAATTCTGGGAGCCTCATTGTTCCCATTTGACCTTGAACATGGATGACATGGTAGCTAATGCGTCCGCCAACTGATTCTCTTCCCTTGGGATATGATCAAAAGTAATCTCTTTGAAGTACGAAATCAAGGTTAGCACATGTTCTCGGTAAGGTACAAGATTCAAATGCTTCATATCCCATTCTCCCTTAACCTGACTGATTACCAACGCTGAATCCCCATATACATTCAGGAATCTGATTCTCAGCTCAATAGCAGCTTTAATACCCATGATGCATACTTCATATTCAGCCATATTATTGGTGCAGTCAAAGCAAAGTCTGGCAGTGAAAGGTGTATGACAACCCCAAGGAGAGATAATTGTATCACTTATCCTATTTCCAAGTGCGTCAGAAGCTCCATCGAAAACCATAGTCCAACGGGATCCTAGCTCAGGTCCTTCATACAGTCCAGGTTCTTCACAATCTGTAATTAGCATGATGTTCTCATCCAGGAATTCGAAGTTCATATGTTGGTAGTCTTTTACATCTTGATGCGCCAAATGATCTTCCAGTATACTTCCTTTGATTTCCTTTTGAGTGGTGTACTGAATATCATATTCTGTTAAGACCATTTTCCATCGGGCTATTCTTCCAGAGAGAGTTGGCTTCTCGAATATGTACTTGATAGGATCCATTTTAGAGATCAATAGAGTAGTATGAGTCAACATATAATGTCTTAGTCGGCGAGCAGCCCATGCAAAAGCAAAACAATTTTTCTTGAGCAGTGAATATCTTATTTCACAGTCAGTAAACTTTTTGCTAAGGTAGTATATTGCATTCTCTTTTCGACCAGGCTCGTCATGCTACCCTAGTACACACCCCATTGAGTTCTCTAGCACTGTTAGGTACATGATTAGAGGCCTTCCTTCAACCGGTGGCATCAGAATTGGAGGTTCTTGTAGGTATTCCTTAATTTTATCAAAGGCTATTTGTCAGTCGTTGTTCCATTTTACTGCTTGATCTTTCTTCAACAGCTTAAAGATTGGTTCATAAGTAGCAGACAAATGGGAAATGAATCAGGCAATGTAATTCAGTCATCCTAAGAAACCTCTGAACTCCTTCTCGGTGTGGGGATCCCGCATTTCTTGAATATCTTTAACTTTTGCGGGATCAACTTCAATACCTTTACCACTGACGACGAAACCCAAGATTTTACCAGATCTTACCCCAAAAGTGCATTTGTTCGGATTTAGCCTTAGTTTCTACTTCTTCAGCCTTTCAAATAACTTATGTAGATGATCAAGATGTTCTTCTTCAGTCTGTGACCTTTCTATCATTTCTTCGACATAGACTTCTATCTCACGATGAATTATGTCGTGAAATAAGGCTACTATGGCACGTTGATAAGTTTCCCCGATGTTCTTCAACCCAAAAAGCATGACCTTGTAACAGAAAGTGCCCCACTGTGTGAAGAAGGTAGTTTTCACCATGTTGTCAGGCGCCATCTTGATCTGATTATAACCCGAGAAACCATCCATGAAGGATAATACATTGTGTTGAGTGATGTTGTTGACCAAGACATCAATATGTGGTAGCGGGAAGTCATCTTTGGGGCTATCCCTGTTCAGATCCCTGTAATCTACACACATACGTACCTTGCCATATTTCTTTGGTATTGGAACAACATTAGAGACCCATTGAGGATAAGATGTAACTGCTAAGAAACCTGTGTTGAATTGCTTCATAACCTCGGCCTTGATCTTCTCTGACATCTCGGGATGCATGTGACGAACCTTCTGCTTAATTGGAGAACAACCCTCTTTCATTGGTAGACGATAAAACACAATATCAGATCGATCCCTAGAATATCTTCGTACAACCAAGTGAAGATCTCAACATAGTCATGTAACATCTGAATCAATTTGTTCTTGACATTACCTTCTAAGTTGGCGCCTATCTTGATGTCTTTTCTGTCTGTCTCAAAACCCAAGTTTACCGCTTTCATCGGATCTTCATGCGGTTGGATAGCCTTTTCTTCTTGTATTAAGAGTCTTGCAAGTTCTCCAGGTATTTCACAATCTTCCTCACTGTTGCACCCCAAAATTTTCCCTCCCATATTCTTCAAGATTTGCAAAGATCAAGCTTCAAAGTCTCTCAAGGGTTGCACAGTCCATTGGCCTCCTAACAGTCAAAAAATTAGGGTTTTGGTTCTGGCAAAGAAGTTGAAGTTTCCAAGGGCCCAATCAAGTCCCACATGCCTACATACATTGTCAAGCATCCATATGCCAAGTTTCAAGACTCACAGCACCAAGTTGCACAGTCAAAAACCCTAATTGCTCCACAGTCAACTGCAGGGGCAAAATGGTCATTTGACAGCCAAAAGTCAAAAAATTTGGTCAACATCTTATTTTGAAGCCACAAACATCATTTGATCAATTCTTGATCATGATTCTCAAGGCATGGCTCAAAAAGTCTCAAGATGCAAAAGTTTCTATTTTTGGACAGTTGGAAAAGTCAACTGCAAATTGACCAGGGTATAACTTCCACATGGTTTATCAGAAAAATTCCATCCAAAGCTCATTTTGAAGAGAATGAAATTTCCTACAACTCCTCTTCACACTTCAAGTCCAAGAAATGCTCTCACAAAAAGTTATCAAGCTCAACATTATAGGTCATTTTCAAAAGTCAACAAAAAGGGACTTTAAGTCAAAGACCATAACATGAGATTGGTAAATCAAAATGACATGGGACCAAAGACATTGGTTAGAGGACTTCAAGACCTTTCCAAAATGTCTAAGAACATGATCAAAGCTTAAAAATTGAGCAAGATATGCCTTGTGGAAGTTGGGAAATTTTTGGGAATTTTGAAAAGTCAACTTTGCTTCAAATGCCTCAAAATTGCTAATGGGCCTCAATTTCTTCCATGAATCATCATCCAAAAGCTATGCACGACCCATTAAGCTAAAAGGGATTTATTTTCTCATTTTTTATTAATTATTTGGATTTTTATTATTATTAATTCACTTAATTAAAATTAAATATGAAAAAATATCAAATGACACCTTTCAAATCTTTTTATGCAGCATATTCACTCTTTATGAGCTCAAGATTTCGTGCACATTCTAAAAGGAAAGAATCTCTCATGATTGGCAATGATTGGTATGGAAAAGTTTGAAGAAAAGATATGCAAAATAAAAAATTCAAAAGCATTGAAACAATGGATCATGGGCTTATTTTTCTAACCTAATTCATTCACACATATATGCACAATTGAACCCTAATGAGAAGAACACAGAAGCTGCGCATAAGCATCAAGATCAAACTTGCATTTTTGACAAAAAAATTGAAAACTGTTTTCATAGATACAAGGTGATTCAAAGCTCAAAAAGTATTCCACAAGCTTGCCAAGACTACCAGGAAGCATTTGCAATCGAAACCAACCTTCCATACTCAAGGAGTTGGTATAACCGAGTCACCCTGTTCATAAAATATTGGATATTCGTATTTGAATTTACATGCATTGTTCATGCGTTTTTAATGTTGATTTATACTAACATGGACCTTCTGAAGCTAATGACATAACTCAATTGAATTAATATTGCCTGTATCACGATTCACCATTAACGATTGCTAGGGTTGCAGAAGCTTTGAATTGGGGCTTTCCTCATCTGGAAAAATTAGGCCACGAAACCTGTACCACTGGATTCAGAACGTCCAAACGAATCAATTCCCCCCATCGCGCCCTTTTTATATTTGCATATGACCTATTCGCTATTTTTCAGGTTTGAGTTTAGTGGGGTTTAAAACCCCCCGCTATCTATTTGATAATTTCAGGCAAAACGAAGAAACAAGGAAGACGAAGCCTATGTGTTCAAGCGTGATTGGCAGATTTGAAAGTTAGCGCGTTTTTATTTGGATTCAGTATAACGCTTTCTTTTCACATGTATTGCTTATGCTCCACTAAACTAACAAAGAAACGCACTAGCTCCATTGGCAAACGCGCTGGCATGCAGGTATTGGGACCTGGGTTCGATTCCCAGGTCCCCCACTTCTTCCATAACATTTTTATTAATATGCTTCTGTGCAGCGTGCCATCTAAAGACTATCATACAACCTTGCCTCCTAGCTTGCCACGCGCCCAGGAAGTCTCATCTAATGGCCAGGACATGCAGCTCACCATGGACGCTAGTCAACGACGCCATACGCAATTCTGGAAAGTCAAAAAAGGCCTGAATCTGTTGGGCCTAATTGCTTCAAAAACTCCCTTTGGGTCCAGACACCCTCAGGGTTTGCTTAATCTTTTCATTATTTTTCTTTCTTTCTTTATTTTTTTTCTTTTATTCTTTTAATTGTTATTTTGATTAATTGCTTTTATTTAATTCACAAAATAATTTTTATAACACAAAAAAAAAAGAGTCAGAAATCATAAAAATAAAATATGTTTATTTAATTTTTAATTCTTTAAATAGTTTTGTAAATAAATTTTAATAATCAAATTAGTTTAATTTTAGGTCTTCAACTTTAATATTTTTTCTTAAATAAACTAAAAAATGTAGAAATTAGGGTTTGTCACATTTTCATCCTTTTTCTTAAATAAATAAATAATTCCTATCATTATTATTAATTAGTAATTATTTTGTAAATAAATATGTAATTAATTAATTAGTGTAAACTAGGTCAAAACTTAAATATTTTTTCTTTAACATTTAAAAATAACTTAGAACTAGGTTTTTATTTAAATTTCTAATTTCAATTAATTTTATTTGCTTCATAAATACCAAAACAAAAAAACCTAAAAACATTTCTTTCTTTTAATTTAATCATTAATTAACTTTCAATTTCGATTTAATTTCTTTAAAGGGTCCAACGCCCTCGCATTTTTGACTCTAATTTCTTTTCGCACTTATTCTTATTTATTTTCATGTGATTGTTATGTAATTGCCCCAAAGACTTGTACTAATAATTAGGACATTTATTTCCTTTCCGCAATTTATTAAAAAACGGGTCTTTGTTTAATTTGGCGATGTATAGACCCGCGCCTTGTAATAGCGTAGGACTTTATTTTCCGTATTTTAATTTCTGCACCTTTAAACTGCTAATCACATGAAAGAATGTATGGCCTAAATTAAAAACAAGTGTAGCTCACCCAATGCATGATCAAGATAAAACATAACTGAAAATGACACACAATTCACACACCACTCCTAGGGTACGCCTCACTGTTGCCTTGCCCCTCGAAACGTGGTCGTCGAGTATAGGACATCTTAGTGAGTCCTTATGTCCATTGATCTAGTTGCCTCGAACAAGTTGCCTCGGAACGGTTGCCTCGGAATAGTTGCCTCGAAATGGTTGCCTCAGAATAAAAAGATCAATGGCATAAGGGTAGCTTCTAAGGTATCCTACTGTTGCTCGGCGACCACACTGTCCCTAACCCTCGAATTGACCCGAACACCTCCAACGGTGGTGCTACCTACCTCTCAATGGTGGGATGGCACTACCTTAAGGACATTTACACAGCCTAATTCCTTAGGGTAGGTGGATGACTCATAGATACTTGCTCTATTCAAAAAAACAAACAAAACTCTTTTCACACCGACACTTTTCAAAAAGCTTTCAAAATAACTTTTCAAACACTCTTGAGGACTGATACAAGAGTCGATCTGAAACTTTCAAAGAAACTTTTTTCAAACCCACTCACTTTGAAAAGCAAACAAACATTTTGAAAACACAAAAGAGCAAGTATCTAAGAGCCCATGGATAACCATGGATAGAAAGGGTGCTAATACCTTCCCTTTCTATAAATCTACCTCCCGAACCGAGAAACAATCTCAAAAGGAATTTTTCTGTGCTTTTGTCCTTTCCTTATTGGAGAAAATAAAAGACGGTGGCGACTCTTGCTTCCGCGACATTTCGCGAACCAGCGTTAAACAGTCAGTTCCATACCCACCGATCACAGAACTGGCGACTGTGCTGGGGAGTATCTTTTAAAGTGAGGTGTACCTTAGGACTAAGATCACTTGTGTTTTCAATTGTCTGAACTATTTGCTTTATTATTGTGGGCTGTCTCGGGAGTTCTATAGATCCTAACCCGGATCTGGGGATACCTTCTTAGAAAGTAGAAACAAGGCTGTGAGGGAACTGTGTGGGGTATACCGACATGGTTGAAGCAGTCTGCTACGTTGATGTGGCACTTTGGTGTATACCGGTAACCCTTGAGTTCAGTCAAGGAGAGTACGGGGCCGCCGCGTGGTGTCGTGAAGCATCAACTGACCTTAGGAACCTTAATTGAACCACCTTGGCCTCTTTAGGGTAGTGAGATAACTGACTTTGGTGCAGTCCGAGGTTGGTTGATACTCGATACTACACTCAATTGAGGGTTGTTTTCTTGGAATATTTCGGTCGCCAGTTCAGTGGCTAAATCGAAACGATGAACAATGAAAACAGTCCAGTGATATTGGGACCCTTAGAACCCGGTTACTTCTGATAGGACAGGTTGAGCCCACCAACTTCAAGAGGGTAGCATCCCAAACTTCATGCTGGCCTAAACTCTAAGGGCTCTCTTGCGTGACTTGTGTGCCTTCCAACTTGACTATTTGCATGCTTGTTATCTGACACTTGAGTTTCTTGCAGGTTTTGTTTACAGTCCTTAATTGGGACTCATAACAGGGTTTACCTACTTTACCCCATGCATAGCATAACATCATACCATTACATACATCCTGCATAAAGACTAACTCGTTTCAAGGATCTTAAAGGCTTGTGATGCAGGTCAAGATGAACCAACTGCCTAGCAAGGGGCAAAGGGGATTTATTTTCCTCTAGCCAAGGTTGTCAGGGGCTATGACCCACTGGATATGGTGAGCCTTTGACCCTTGAAGAAGGACTCTCTACAACATGAAGTTCCTTCAATCAAGTTACCAGTTTCCAACTCTAACAATTTTCTTGTTTACCCCGCAAGGTCCTTGAAAACATTACATGCATATCATTGCATTACAGGTACCCTTTTACAGGTCACTTACCTTCTCCGCTGTTTATTTCAGCAATGGCTTCCCAACAATACAACCAGGACCTTCATGCTCAAGAGACTCGGTTCGGGGAAATCCTCCTGAATCTATCCAAGGGGCAGGAAGAGCTGAGAACACTTCTCATGGGGACTTTGGTCAGGAACAGTGCTGGGGATGAACGGCTGAAACATCTGCAAGCTGAGGTGGATGCAATGAGAGCCCAGATGCTGGGACAGGTGACTATCATTCAAGTCTTAGCTCAAAGACAAGAAGAGCTTGGGGTTCTCGTCAACCAACTGCTTCGGGGTAACCAAATGGGGCAAACATCTAAGGGTGAAGGGCCAGTCATCATTCAACCACCTTTGAGACAAGAAGATAAGGGGAGAGCTCCTCAAAAGGCTTCAGTGTCACAAATTCAGCATCAACCTCACCAGCTTCAGCTAGACAAGCCTAAAAGGCAATTCACCAAGCTCAACGTGTCGTCGCCTCAAGCTTTACAACAACTGTTGAGGTTGAATTTGGTAACTCTAAGGGACCCTCCTAAGAATCCCAACATGACACCTTCAAGGTATAACCCCAACGCCCGCTGTGCTTATCATTCCGACAGCCCGGGGCATGCTACAGATGATTGCTGGACCTTGAAGAACAAGATTCAAGACCTGATTGAGGAAGGAGTTGTGGAATTCACCCAAGATGGCCAGGCTGAGTGCTTCTACCATCCCTACAGAAGGCACCATTTGAAGTAACCAGCCCTGAGATGAGAAGACTTTTGTTTATTAGAATTTTCAAGTTGTAACTTTCTTTTGACTGTCCAAACATTTATTCATGATTAAACGTTGTTATTTCATTAATGCATTGCATATGTCTGTTTTGAAGCAATATATTCGCATTCACTATATGCAAACTGTTTTCATATTTTTTGTGATGGTCAACTCTCAATCAATAATTCTAAGCCTCTTGAGGGAGGATGACGAAAACGATACCGCGATCATTACAGTATGCTTTTGAACAGACCCCCGCTGATGAGGTACGGGCATTGTTTCAATCCCTAAACACTGGAGTTATAAGGAAGATAATCCCTCGTCAACCCCTCTGAGCCAAAGAAGTAGGAGTTTTTTTTTTCTTTTCGAAAATTAAAACCCTTTATCATAACCTGGGGCAGGGTAGTCTCTCAGTTGATCCAAGTGCATAACGAATGGCACCAAAGAGGTCCTTACAAAAACAAAATACATTGATGGTTCCGAACAATCATACAGACAGGCAGTCATTATCCCTCAAAAAAAAACTAAAGCCCAATAAGTCAAAACCTATGAAGGAGACTTACAAAACTGGGGCATCCCGCTGACTGTAAATACAAAAAGAAACAGTTCAGGCAAAAAAAATAGGGATAATGAAATAAAAAAGAAAGAGGTCCTACAAACCCTCAACAAAAAAAAAGAAATGACTGCCTATTCAAAATAAACTATCAACATCCGAACCATCACCGGAATATCAGGATAAAGACTCAAACAAGGTCTAACGCACGATTAGCTGAGTTTAGGTTTGAAGAACATCACGAAGAACGGGTGGGTACAAATAAAATTTGAGCCTTTATCCTTTGTTTCTTAAACCGTGAACCAGGCCACGTTACAACCCTTAAAAGTCCTAGTTGAAGTATGGGTTAGTTCGAAAGCATACTGTTACGAAAGGTATCCTGACTCCTTAAGGCCTACGGTAAATACGGAGTCGACATCACGTTTTAAAAACATTCACTTGTTTTAGGAAAAAGAATGCATTTTCAAAATCTTCAAGACAGACATAAGCGTTGCATTTTTAACATAACCTTGTTTGCATATGACTATTTGTTTGAACAGCAGGGAAATTCGCACGATGAATACCTAGTGAACAAAAACACTTCTAACAGGGGCACCTCCCTACATTATGAGGGAATGGACATAGTCGAAAAATACTACGCGTAATCAAAGACCCGCTAGGTTAACACACCTAGGCAAAAATAAGGGCTTCCCGACGAACCAAAAGGGTTCGGGCAAAATAAACGATGAAATGAAAAATCTGTACACTCGGCAAGTCGAAAACCTGAAAAGGCGGCTTGGGCAAAAATGGGTATCCCGGTGGACTGAAAACCTGAAAGGGTGGTCCAGGCAAAAATTAGGGATCAGAGCGTACGACTATGTCCTGTCATCTCGTCACTTGCCTACCAGAAGAAGATTTGTCAAATCGGCAGTCATCAAGACTCCACCAATATCTTCTCCCACAGAAACAGGGGCAGTAATGAGTCGTCCAAGCGATCCAATTGCTATGTCCACAAGATACAAGGTATGATCAGCTGAAGAAGGTAGCCAAGATATCTTAATTCCCCAGAGAGTGAGCAAGCAAGTCAATACGCTCTCCCCAAGCAGAGTTATCCTGTCAGCCTTAAGGAAGTTGGGCATCCTCCAGCAAATATCAAACGTTCCTCAGCAGAGTACACAGATATTCCTAACAAGCATCCCCGGCAGTCTTGATCTAAGATTGTTCCCCGGCGTTATACCAGACATTCAGCGGAGCCACTTCCCCAATATATCTCAAAGATTTCCCCAGGAGAGTCCAGTCTGAAGATTTCCCCAGGAAAGTTGAATCATCTCCCCAGTAGGAAGCTCATCCCCAGTAGATTCTGGAAGCTTCCCCCTGCAGAGCACGAACGCGTCCCCCGGCTTTATTCAAAGGTTATGTCCCTGCCAGGATATAACTGGGTTATCCTCAGCCAAAAGCCACGAAAAGATCGTCCTCGACAGAGTCTTCTTATCCCCAGCGGAGTCTAGTAAAACTTCCCACATAACAACGGTGTCCCCAGCGGAGTTACCATCAACATCTCAATAGAATACCTCTCTTCCCACAGAGTATTTCTCCCCAGCAAGGTCGCTAGAGTAATTTTCTCCCCGCAGAGTAATCTATTCGCCAAGTTTATTCCCCAACGGAGTCATCTTCTTCTACCGGTATTCTTGCAACCATCACCCCCAGCGGAAACAGAGCTCTACTCTTCCATATCAGCCCAGGATTTAACTCCCGGCATTCGTCAAGGATATATTTTCCTAGACAAAAATACATTCAAAAACATCACATACCTCATGATGCATGCATATACGCATCATATAACACAATCTAATTTATTTCGAGAACATCATTGTTTGATCCATATCATGCATTGCATATGAATGACCTTTACCTTTCAGGAAAGATGCAGTTAAATTCTGAACTATGTTGAAGACCTTCTCTGGTTCAGTCAGATCGATGCTAAGATCTCCCTGATTCTTATTCTAGTTGAAGATATTCCAAGACTTTAGTCTGGTTCAGTTAAATCGATTCTAAGATTTTTCTGATTCTTATCCAGTCAAAGTTAATCCAAGACCTTCTCTGGTTCAGTCAGATCGACGCTAAGATATCCCTGATTCTTATTCCAGTTGAAGATATTCCAAGACTTTAGTCTGGTTCAGTTAAATCAATTCTAAGATTTTTCTGATTCTTATCCAGTCAAAGTTAATCCAAGACCTTCTCTGGTTCAGTCAGATCGACGCTAAGATCTCCCTGATTCTTATTCCAGTTGAAGATATTCCAAGACTTTAGTCTGGTTCAGTTAAATCGATTCTAAGATTTTTCTGATTCTTATCCAGTCAAAGTTAATCCAAGACCTTCTCTGGTTCAGTCAGATCGATGCTAAGATCTCCCTGATTCTTATTCCAGTTGAAGATTCCAAGACCTTGCCTGGTTCAGTTAAATCGACTCCTAAAGATTTTTCTGATGCCGATCTAGTCAAAGGCCTTCTCTGGTCCAGTTAAATCGATTCCTAAAATTTTTTTCCTGATGAAGACTCAGTAGAAGACATCCAAGATTCTCTCATCGTTACTGTTGAGGTAGTAATCGCCCAAGGTTCTCTCATCGTTACTGTTGAGGTAGTAATCGCCCCAGGTTCTCTCATCGTTACTGTTGAGGTAGTAATCTCCCCAGGTTCTCTCATCGTTACTGTTGAGGTAGTAATCGCCCCAGGTTCTCTCATCGTTACTGTTGAGGTAGTAATCGCCCAAGGTTCTCTCATCGTTACTGTTGAGGTAGTAATCGCCCAAGATTCTCTCATCGTTACTGTTGAGGTAGTAATCGCCCAAGGTTCTCTCATCGTTACTGTTGAGGTAGTAATCGCCCAAGGTTCTCTCATCGTTACTGTTGAGGTAGTAATCGCCCAAGGTTCTCTCATCGTTACTGTTGAGGAAGTAATCGCCCAAGGTTCTCTAATCGTTACTGTTGAGGTAGTAATCGCCCAAGGTTCTCTCATCGTTACTGTTGAGGTAGTAATCGCCCAAGGTTCTCTCATCGTTACTGTTGAGGAAGTAATCGCCCAAGGTTCTCTCATCATTACTGTTGAGGTACGCAGGTTCTCGCTAAGGAATCTCTTACGCGATCAGCACCTAGATGGCATCTATAAGCCCATCCACATACTGACATTCTCCAAATGGCATCTATAAGCCCATTCCCGACAAGACCCCGTCACCACACCAGATGGCATCTATAAGCCCATCCCCCTATCCAGCATCTCTCCAAATGGCATCTGTAAGCCCATTCCCTGCATCATATTGCTGATACTCTACTATGTGAGTGCAAATTTCTGGGCACTCTAGTGTTCAATCGTCTTCCACCTTCGGATTGCGAAAGGCACGTCAGCCAATCTACATCCTCAGGTCTAAGAAGATTGAACAGGGGAAACTGTTGCACCCCAAAATCTGCCCTCCCATATTCTTCAAGATTTGCAAAGATCAAGCTTCAAAGTCTCTCAAGGGTTGCACAGTCCATTGGCCTCCTAACAGTAAAAAAATTAGGGTTTTGGTTCTGGAAAAGAAGTTGAAGTTTCCAAGGGCCCAATCAAGTCCCACATGCCTACATACATTGTCAAGCATCCATATGCCAAGTTTCAAGACTCACAGCACCAAGTTGCACAGTCAAAAACCCTAATTGCTCCACAGTCAACTGCAGGGGCAAAATGGTCATTTGACATCCAAAAGTCAAAATTTTTTGTCAACATCTTATTTTGAAGCCACAAACATCATTTGATCAATTCTTGATCATGATTCTCAAGGCATGGCTCAAAAAGTCTCAAGATGCAAAAGTTTCTATTTTTGGACAGTTGGAAAAGTCAACTGCAAATTGACCAAGGCATAACTTCCACATGGTTTATCAGAAAAATTCCATCCAAAGCTCATTTTGAAAATAATGACATTTCCTACAACTCCTCTTCACACTTCAAGTCCAAGAAATGCTCTCACAAAAAGTTATCAAGCTCAACATTATAGGTCATTTTCAAAAGTCAACAAAAAGAGACTTTAAGTCAAAGACCATAACATGAGATTGGTAAATCAAAATGACATGGGACCAAAGGCATTGGTTAGAGGACTTCAATACCTTTCCAAAATGTCCAAGAACATGATCAAACCTTAAAAATTGAGCAAGATATGCCTTGTGGAAGTTGGGAAATTTTTGGGAATTTTGAAAAGTCAACTTTGCTTCAAATGCCTCAAAATTTCTAATGGGCCTCAATTTCTTCCATGAATCATCACTCAAAAGCTATGCACGACCCATTAAGCTAAAAGGGAGTTATTTTATCATTTTTTATTAATTATTTGGATTTTTATTATTATTAATTCACTTAATTAAAATTAAATATGAAAAAATATCAAATGACACCTTTCAAATCTTTTTATGCAGCATATTCACTCTTTATGAGCTCAAGATTTCGTGCACATTCTAAAAGGAAAGAATCTCTCATGATTGGCAATGATTGGTATGGAAAAGTTTGAAGAAAAGATATGCAAAATAAAAAATTCAAAAGCATTGAAACAATGGATCATGGGCTTATTTTTCTAACCTAATTCATTCACACATATATGCACAATTGAACCCTAATGAGAAGAACACAGAAGCTGCGCATAAGCATCAAGATCAAACTTGCATTTTTGACAAAAAAATTGAAAACTGTTTTCATAGATACAAGGTGATTCAAAGCTCAAAAAGTATTCCACAAGCTTGCCAAGACTACCAGGAAGCTTTTGCAATCGAAACCAACCTTCCATACTCAAGGAGTTGGTATAACCGAGTCACTCTGTTCATAAAATATTGGATATTCGTATTTGAATTTACATGCATTGTTCATGCGTTTTTAATGTTGATTTATACTAACATGGACCTTCTGAAGCTAATGACATAACTCAATTGGATTAATATTGCCTGTATCACGATTCACCATTAACGATTGCTAGGGTTGCAGAAGCTTTGAATTGGGGCTTTCCTCATCTGGAAAAATTAGGCCACGAAACCTGTACCACTGGATTCAGAACGTCCAAACGAATCAATTCCCCCCATCGCGCCCTTTTTATATTTGCATATGACCTATTCGCTATTTTTCAGGTTTGAGTTTAGTGGGGGTTTAAAACCCCCGCTATCTATTTGATAATTTCAGGCAAAACGAAGAAACAAGGAAGACGAAGCCTATGTGTTCAAGCGTGATTGGCAGATTTCAAAGTTAGCGCATTTTTATTTGGATTCAGTATAACGCTTTCTTTTCACATGTATTGCTTATGCTCCACTAAACTAACAAAGAAACACACTAGCTCCATTGGCAAACGCGCTGGCATGCAGGTATTGGGACCTGGGTTCGATTCCCAGGTCCCCCACTTCTTCCATAACATTTTTATTAATATGCTTCTGTGCAGCGTGCCATCCAAAGACTATCATACAACCTTGCCTCCTAGCTTGCCACGCGCCCAGGAAGTCTCATCTAATGGCCAGTACATGCAGCTCACCATGGACGCTAGTCAACCACGCCATACGCAATTCTGGAAAGTCAAAAAAGGCCTGAATCTGTTGGGCCTAATTGCTTCAAAAACTCCCTTTGGGTCCAGACACCCCCAGGGTTTGCTTAATCTTTTCATTATTTTTCTTTCTTTATTTATTTTTTTTCTTTTATTCTTTTTATTGTTATTTTGATTAATTGCTTTTATTTAATTCACAAAATAATTTTTATAACACAAAAAAAAAGTCAGAAATCATAAAAATAAAATATGTTTATTTAATTTTTAATTCTTTAAATAGTTTTGTAAATAAATTTTAATAATCAAATTAGTTTAATTTTAGGTCTTCAACTTTAATATTTTTTCTTAAATAAACTAAAAAATGTAGAAATTAGGGTTTGTCACATTTTCATCTTTTTTCTTAAATAAATAAATAATTCCTATCATTATTATTAATTAGTAATTATTTTGTAAATAAATATGTAATTAATTAATTAGTGTAAACTAGGTCAAAACTTAAATATTTTTTCTTTAACATTTAAAAATAACTTAGAACTAGGTTTTTATTTAAATTTCTAATTTCAATTAATTTTCTTTGCTTCATAAATACCAAAACAAAAAAAAACCTAAAAACATTTCTTTCTTTTAATTTAATCATTAATTAACTTTCAATTTCGATTTAATTTCTTTAAAGGGTCCAACGCCCTCGCATATTTGACTCTAATTTCTTTTCGCACTTATTCTTATTTATTTTCTTGTGATTGTTATGTAATTGCCCCAAAGCCTTGTACTAATAATTAGGACATTTATTTCCTTTCCGCACTTTATTAAAAAACGGGTCTTTGTTTAATTTGGCGATGTATAGATCCGCGCCTTGTAATAGCGTAGGACTTTATTTTCCGTATTTTAATTTCCGCACCTTTAAACTGCTAATCACATGAAAGAATGTATGGCCTAAATTAAAAACAAGCGTAGCTCACCCAATGCATGATCAAGATAAAACATAACTGAAAATGACACACAATTCACACACCACTCCTAGGGTACGCCTCACTGTTGCCTTGCCCCTCGAAACGTGGTCGTCGAGTATAGGACGTCTTAGTGAGTCCTTATGTCCATTGATCTAGTTGCCTCGAACAAGTTGCCTCAGAACGGTTGCCTCGAAATGGTTGCCTCGGAATAAAAAGATCAATGGCATAAGGGTAGCTTCTAAGGTATCCTACTGTTGCTCGGCGACCACACTGTCCCTAACCCTCGAATTGACCCGAACACCTCCAACGGTGGTGCTACCTACCTCTCAATGGTGGGATGGCACTACCTTAAGGACATTTACACAGCCTAATTCCTTAGGGTAGGTGGATGACTCATAGATACTTACTCTATTCAAAAAAACAAACAAAACTCTTTTCACACCGACACTTTTCAAAAAGCTTTCAAAATAACTTTTCAAACACTCTTGAGGACTGATACAAGAGTCGATCTGAAACTTTCAAAGAAACTTTTTTCAAACCCACTCACTTTGAAAAGCAAACAAACATTTTGAAAACACAAAAGAGCAAGTATCTAAGAGCCCATGGATAACCATGGATAGAAAGGGTGCTAATACCTTCCCTTTCTATAAATCTACCTCCCGAACCGAGAAACAATCTCAAAAGGAATTTTTATGTGCTTTTGTCCTTTCCTTATTGGAGAAAATAAAAGACGGTGGCGACTCTTGCTTCCGCGACATTTCACGAACCAGCGTTAAACAATCAGTTCCAGATCCACCGATCACACTCACCTTCGTCCTCAGGTTAGTAGATCGGATTTTCAAAGTCATAAGTGGAAATAGCATAATCATTATCAATGAGATCCGGAGTGGATTATGATCTGCAATATAGTGTGCGGTGTGTGTAATAACACATAGCTATTTGAAAGTGTAATAAAGTAAAAGAAAGACAAAGAGCGCAAAAATTTGAATGCAAAATGTCCAATGTTTTCATTAAATGAAAATATGACTTATGAAATGACAACTCTTAACAAATGAACCATTACGCCCCGGGCAAGACACAAGGTTTAAAGTCATTGTTTTAAAAGAAATTACATAACCAAACTTCTTAAAGTGATAAAACAGAAATAGCTATTACTCCTGACTAAAGGAGATAGAGATAATGTCTTATGCTTTCCAATTATCGAGTCCATCGCCAATGGTAGGGAATATCCAGTTGTCGAAATCATAATCAATATTAACGTCTTCTATAACATTGATTATGTTGTTGCTAATACGTAACAGAGGTCTTCCAGCTCGAGCACGACAAACAATCCTTTTTCCTTCTACAATAAAGCCAAACCAAACTTGTCAGATTTGTAAGGGATATCAGGAAGCTGACCCCAAATAGTACAACCACCTTCTTCCATAGTTGCTTTGGCATCTTTTAAGGAAGCCATCTTGTATAGAACCCTGGTGGTCTTTGGAATGGTAGAAACATCTTCAACAGCAGCAGGGGAAATGCCTTCAAAGGTATGACATGGAGTCTCGATAAATTCTCCGTCCATCTCCACGTACCGAGATGAATTCAGGTGCTTGACCATGTACTCCTCCTCTTCGCAGACAGTAACAACCTTCCCTTTTATAGGACATTTTAATTTCTGGTGTAAGGTGGAGGTAACAGCGCCTGCCCCATGGATCCAGAGGCGTCCCAATAGGCAAGAATAAGTTGGATGGATGTCCATTACATAGAAGGTGGATTCAAAGATCTGTGAACCCACTTTGATAGGAAGATCAACTTCTCCATGTTCCATTCTTTTGGACCCATTAAAAGCTCAAACTATAATGTCACTGGGTTTTAGCACAATCCCTTCACAATCTAGTCTGTCAAGAGCGCCCTTTGGCAGAACATTCAGAGAAGAACCAGTATCAACTAACACACGAGCCAACGTAGTTCCCCTGTGTGATACGGTGGGAGAGATGACTTGGGTGTTTTGCATTTGATCGCAAATGTTGCGGTTAGCAAGAGTCGCCATCGACTTTTCTTTTATCCAAAAGGAAAGGTGAAAAAGCACAGGAAAGACCTTTGAGATTATTTCTTGAGTTCGGGGGGTAGATTATGAAAAGGGAAGGTATTAGCATCCTTTTCATCCATGATTTTCCATGGGCTCTTAGTTACTTGCTAGATCACTTGCTTTTGTTTGAAATTGTGCTTTATGTGGCTATGAAAATATTTTTGTAAAGAGGCCATTATTTAGGAAAACTTTGTAATGATTCTCGTTCGTAAGAATGTATACAAAGATGTTGATCTTCTGAAAATGTTTTCAAGTTTGTAAGATGTTTGAAAGTGTAGGTGTTTGATTTTGAAAATAGCAAGGATGTTTTGTTTGAAATTGAGCAAGTAATTAGGAACATTCTACCTACTCAAAAGTTTTTCATTATCATTTTCTTTTTCCTTTGACATTGTTATCTTACCATTGGTTTGGCAAGTAACCCTATCTTTGGATGTAAACGGGACGGGCGTGGGTCATTGTATAACCATGATTAGCAATGTTGCAAGGTATCTTAGCATTTCTCATTGAGGGACTAAGATCATTTGAAAGCCAATATTCGTAGCATCATCGAGGGACTATAATCTTGTATTTTGATTGTTTTGCTAAGACATCTCACATGCATAACATGACCATTTTTTAGGCAACAAGTGGGGTTAACCCTAGGGGTTCATGTATGAATAGTGTGTTTGATTTACATGTATTTAGTCTTTGATTAAGGGTTGTCTACTTGTTGTTTTTATCTTCCCATACAAATCCTAATTACTAGCATTTATATGAAAGTGATAAATTGCAGAAAGTAAATATTCTACGCTATTACAATCATTAGGGGGATGGGGTGTACAAATTTACAAATGGGGATTGCAAGAAATTAAAGTCCTAATTATCTATTACAACCATGTCGAAATAATCTACAAGAATTGAAATGGACTTGTTTTGCTTTTGTTAAGAAGAAGAAAGGAGTTTGCTTAGGAAAAATATTTTTAGTCTTTTGGTTTTAAAAGAAACAAAATAAAATATGTGAATACAAAAATATTTTTGGTGCTTTTGATTATAGAAAATGAAATGATGATAAAAATAATAAGAGGAAAAAAAGGCCAGAATCAGCGTGTTGCTGAAATAAGAGAGAACATAAATTTTGACTCCAATACACTGCAAGTCAGAAAGAAAATGTTAGCAGAAAAGGGGATAGTCGCAAGTTCTGGGTCTGGGTACACTAAAGTTCTAGGGGTGCTGGGAACAAGGGAAATCCTAAAAGTTCTGACGCAACTAGCAGCCTAGAAGTTCTAATATTATTGGAAGGTCAGAAGTTCTGGTTATTGAGAGAGTTTAGAAGTTCTGATGTAGCTGGAAACCTAGAAGTTCTAGTGTCACTGGCAAGCTAGAAGTTCTGATAATGGGTATGTGAGGTGTCAATGTTGTGGGATGAGAATATCTAGAAGTTTTGGTCCAGGATTACTGTTTTGATAAGAAAATAAAGGGGATTGGTCTAGAAGTTCTAATCCAACTAATGGGGTAAAAATGTCAAGAAATAAAAATGAAAAAGGGTGTTTCTGGGGGCTAGAACTCAGGACCCTTAACACTAATATCTTATGTGTGTGTTCTCTACCACTGGGGTGGCTATACATCTGGTATTAGAAGCAAAAACATAAACATAAATTACAAAGTAAACTCTGATTCTGAATTTCATCTCCTTCTCCATGTCAGTCAGAGCATCTGCAACTTAGCCATTTCTCAATAAAACAGAAAATGCACACATAGCAGTTATGGAAGGTTTCATCATGGTTTCAGAAATATAAATTATCAGAAGTATAAATCAGAAGCAGGAATGAGTTTTGCTAATCCTAATTCTGAATCCTAATTTCCTCAAGAAGTTCTAAACTGAAGTTCTCTCTACTTAGGCAAAAAATACATGAAATCTATGAATATGTACAACATCAGAGCCAGGATGTCTACATCGTATTTTTGAGCATGCAAGCATATCAATGCCTAAATAATCAGATAAAAGTCAGAAGAAACTTACCTTGCAGCTGGAAAATGTTTTGTGAACTAGAGCCTGGTTCTGACTGCTGTAATGTTCTGGTCAGCTTCCTTCAATTCTCAGAAAGCTAGAACAACCCTGAACTATGGATGGCTGGAAAATTCTAGAACAAACAAGAAGTAATGTTCTGGTTTTTGAGATGGAGATGGATGAAGACTGTGTTACAGTCTGAAAATAGAAGTTGGGACAACTTCTGAATGTGTATCAGAAGCTGTGTGGGTGATTTGGTTGGGAAATGCACAAGGAAAATTAGAGCTTGGATGCAAAAGCCAGAAATTAGCAGGTTTTGTATTTGTGTTTACAGTTTCAAGTTCTTTGAAATTTCAGCAAAGTCTCAAGGCTTTTTCTCAAATTCTCCACCTTTTTATAGTTGCAAATGAAGTTCAATTTATAGGCAAGGATTTTGTAGCTTGGAGAAGTCAAGAGTACAACCATCATATGCTAAGGCGCTGACTTGTTCTTGAAGTAAGTTTAAACAAGTATGGTTCAAGGCACAAAGTAGGATGGTTAACAGCTTTAGCCGCGCTTAATCTAAATTTGTAAGCATGAATTAAGGAAAAGTACCCTCAGAAGCAAAATCAAAGCACGGGCCCAGCATAAACTTGTACAAAAGTTTGCTTTTCAAGGATAGCAATGGAAGTTCTTTCTCACACATGGGGAAATCCTTTGGATAAAAACTCAAAAGTGGTTGTGATCATTAAATGATGATGATATATATCAAACCAGAAATCCTGCGCTATGAGATTGTCCATCATAGCTAAGATTTGGGCAAGAAATTCAGTATCAGCGCAACTTAGAATAAACATCCACCTTTGGATCCCTGAATCCCTTTGCTCCAACATGTTCTGAGCAAGATCTCAGACTTTCCATAAAGCTTGTGACATGCTTTGTAAGTCATATTTGAATTTCTCTTGCAACTTCTGATTGAACCTACGTGAAAATTGGCCCAGAAGTTTTAGACAACTTCTGACTTGAAAATGTCCAGAATTTACTGAGTGCTTCAGTTTCATGGACGTGACTTTGAAGATGTATAACTTGAAATTCCAGCCTTTTTAGGAGAAGTTCTATTCTGAAATATTTGAGCTCTCATTGAGATCCAAAACTCTTGGGTTAGAAGTTCTTCCAGAATACGCTTGCGTCATGGTGATAATCTGACCAGAAGTTCTGAGCTTGTCATATTTC
The DNA here is from genome assembly GCA_948472305.1 of Vicia faba. NCBI lineage: Eukaryota > Viridiplantae > Streptophyta > Magnoliopsida > Fabales > Fabaceae > Vicia > Vicia faba. Next base: position 930,962,320 of record OX451735.1, on the reverse strand, counting down.
TTAAACACTTAGAAAAATTCTAAGTATTTAGAATTTTGACTTTTTCAACATGAATCTTGACTTCTGATTTTCTTAATGAAACAAACTTCATACCTTGATGAAATATGATTCTTGAAACTTGATTTTGATCTAAAAGTCAAAGTTGACTTTTCAGTATGCAAATGACCATTTTTCCCTTGTGAATGACTTTCTTGGAAAATTTGTAATTCAGGGCTTGAAATTGGATGGAAGCAAACCTGAGGGTCCAGGATGATCCTTTGAGAAATGAGAGGGAAAATTTTGGGGTATAACACCATGCATTCAATGGAGATATACAGGGCCCTATTATGATTTCCCCCCTTCAGAGTCAGGTCAGTATTGGAGAAACCTAATCCATTATCAGTTGTTAAACTCGCTACATAACTTCCAAATTGATCAGCTAAAATTTCTTACAAAACATGAGCAGTCTTCAAGAATTTTACTAAAGCCTGCGCATGGGCTTCAAAACACGGTAGTAAAGATAGCATGGAGATTTTAGACGGGGTCTGCCCCAGCTGTTCAAAAATTTTATAGTCGCTCTTGCGGATGATTTTCAAAACCTCTTCCAACTCTTTTCCAGAGGTGTCCTTGACTGTAGCTTCTTTTGGCGCCTCTATATGGGCAGGCTCTATCATTGGATCTTTACCCCGAGCCTCGACAGTTGTCTTGGTAACTGTGACTTGAACAGGTGGATAGATTTCCGAGGAGAAAATCCTTCCGCTTCTAGTAATTTTGTTGGTCCCCACAATATTGTAAATATTGGGATCAGCCTCCTCATCATCTTTGTTAGACAACTCTTATTTAACACCATGGTAATAGACGTCAGACCCATAATTCCAAGGAATAGCCTTCTCCGAGGCATATGGGATAGGCCTAGGTGTTGTAATGATTAAAGGAGTAGCTTTTGGAATGGCAGTAATCCTTACAGGACTCTTGGAAGTGATCCTTAAAAGAGTACCAGATATGACAGACAAATCTCAACACAAATTCTCAGCATACAGAACTTTCTCAATCAAAATTGCATGTTCATCCATCAGGCGTTGAATGTCTTTCTTCAGTAACTCGCAACCATTGGGTTGAACTGCACATTAATAACATTCTTTAACATAACCCGAAAATAAACCGGCTTGTAGCAAATTCCCCTTCATTGTTGAGAGAGGAGTAACCATATCACTTATGGAGCCAACATACAAAACATCTTCAATAGGACTTATGCCTTTGTCATGCTTCAGCATAGGTGCAATAATCACGTTTGGAGTCTCTGGAAGGTCAAACTCAATTTCCTTATTATCGGTCATATCTTGATCTTGATTTTCAGGGCCCAACAGTTATTGGTGTTGTGCCCAGGAATGTTCGAATGATAGGCACACCTCGCATTTGGATTGTACTTTGGAGAGGATGTGTTGGGATTCTGAGGAGGATCCCACAGTGAAATGAGTTCAGCCTTTAACAAATATTATAATAACTGAGATAAATGCATGCTGATCTTGGTAAGCTACCTTGATGAAGCGTCTGGACTTCGATAGTTGCCCTATTGTGATTGTTGAACAGGCGCTGGATTAGAGATCAACACCGCTCCCATAGACTGATGGCATTCACTTTTACTATGGCTCTTCTAGCCATAGACAACATTGGTTTCTTTTTTACCACCGAAGGACTTCTTCACAGCATTAGAAGTTGCAGCCATTGGAATATTCCCAATCTTAATACCATTTTCAAATCTTTCTCCTGTCAAAATTAGCTCAGTAAGGCCATACGACGAGCTTCTAATCAACAGATTAAAGAATGGGCCTGTCAAAGAGTCCATGAACGTATCCACCAATTCTCGGTCAATCAAAGGAGGTTGCACCCTTCCAGCTAGATCTCTCCATTTTTGTGCATACTCCTTGAACCCTTCATTTGAGACCACAGGCATGTTTTGCAACTGCAAACGAGTCAGTCCTAGGTCGACATTATATTGATATTGCTTGTAGAAAGCAGCAGCCAAGTCTTCCCATGTGTGAATGTTGGTTCCTTCCAGTTGATAGAACCATTCAAGTTGAGTACTGGATAAACTTTCTTGAAAGAAATGGACCCACAATTTTCAGTCAGCAATATGTGGTTGGATCTTTCGAACATACAACCTCAAATGGAGTTTTGGATAAGAGATCCTATCATATTTAGAAAATACGGGGACCTTGAACTTATGGGGGATGACTATCCTCAGGATCAGACCTAGTTCTCCAAATCTAATCCAGGCACCTTCTGGATTTCCACAACTTTGATCCGGTCTTCCAACTACTTGTACTTGTCATCTGCAGGAGGATATTGTTCGTCGGAGTAGTCTTCATCTTCAGAAACTTGATTATTTCTACTTTCCAGCTTGACGCTTCTACCATCCTCTTCTTGGTTGTCGTCTTCCTCAGAGGAAATGTCGCCCATTTGATATGGTTGAGCAGGACCATTGAACCTTCTCCCCATATTGAGGATAACAGTCCGCTTCTTAGTCTTATTTTCCTTGGCGAGGAGCGTCATTATCTCTTGTTGCCCTTTGGCCAGATTCAGAAGAGTCTCTTGAAATTGTGCATGCTGAGCCTGGATATCCTTGAAAATTTGTTCGAGGGCCATCTTATACTGAAATAAACAATAAGTAGATGAGAAGACCTGTTTTGGAAAACCTATTTATAAAATGATGCATGATATGTAGATGCAATGTTTTCTAGGACCTTATGGGATTTAAATTCATTAATCAAAAGGAAACTGAAACAAAGACTTCATTAGTAAGTTCAAAATTACAACTTCCTCTTATTCTTACAATGAAAAGCAAAAGGGTCTCAAAGAGGCAACAATATAAACTCCTAAAACCTAAGATTCAAATCTCCCACGGATGCTTCCTCGTCGTGTCGATGTATGCATTAAGGCCTTGCTCCTCGTGAAGTTGCTTTGTGAGCTCCAACACTTTATTTTCACTTGCATAGAATTGAGTTTCAAAGGTGTCTCGTTCTTCCTTGAGTTGAATCCAGGACTTCCTCAATTATTCGAGGTCAGTGGGCATGTCTGGATGGAGGATAGTGCGAGAAACGTCTCCTTCGACAACAGGCTCTATGATCACCGGTAGAACAGCTGGATATGGCATCATGAGGTTTTAAGCACGAGCTTGTACCCATTCGAGGTAGGGCTCCATAGGGATGGAATTATTTTATCCTAAATTCTTGCTATCAATCTTGTTTACCATGCCCCAAGAACGTATAAACCTTTGACGATAACCTTGAAAATCATTCTCGTAATCGAATACAATACCCTGGATAAACATGTCATGAGGACCATCTCTTCAAACATAACCAAATTGGTGTAAAGATATAGAAAGGTTATAGTTAATACCTCCCCTAATGCCAAGGAGTGGAACATTAGGGAATTCCCTGCAGCGGTCAATGATAGTAACATCTTCCAGAGATCGGGAACACCAATAGATATCTGAATGAGAGAGCGACATGATCCTTTGAGACCAGCTCAAAACTTGTTCATTATTCATTACTGATCGGGGAAGGTGAGAAATGAACCACCTGGATAGCAAAGGTATGTAACACATAAGAGTCCATCGCTTCCCCATAGTACGAGTGTGAAGAGAATGCAAAATATCTCCAAGCAAAGTAGGCACAGGGTTACGTGTGAGGAAAATGTTAACAGCGCTCACATTTATGAGTTGGTCTGGATTAGGGAATATCACCAAACTATAGATCAACAAAGTCAAGATTTCCTCGAAAGCCTAAAAACTCATAGCATCCAGAAACAGATGAGTCTTCTCTAACAGAAATTTATTAAGAAAACCTTTGACTCCACTTCTCGTTTCCAAATTAGATACAATGTCGAACTACTTCAGATGTAAGGCTGCTGTAATATCTTCAGGTTATGGATCTTTCTCTAAACCAGTGAAAGGTGTTCGATCAAGAACATGTATTCCCAGTAGCTTAGAAAATTCTTCCATTGTGGGTACCAACTGATAATATGGAATGGTGAAACAGTGATGTGCAGGATCAAAGAACTGAAATAAAACACTCATCATGTTTTCTTTAAAACCTGAAGTAACCAAACTGAGTAGATGACCATGCCTTTTGGTGAATTGGGATCTTTCAGAAAATTTTGAGACTAACTCCTAAGTTGAGAAGGTATCCTCACAAAACTGATTCGGATAGTATTTCTGCGAGTAGAGGCCATAACCTACAACAAAGAACAAAGATAAACTCCTAGGTCCTTGAAATGGTTAGTGAAAATTATATGTCATGATGTCATGTTCGCACAAATTTAATCAAACACAAACAAGACACATAGGGCCTTAGGTCCAGGCTTGCATGGAGTTTATAGGTAAGTACCCTCTTGAGTTTAGTTGGCTCAACCTGTCCTAAAAGAAGTAACCGGGTTTTAGGAATCTCATATCACTGATTTTTTTCTCTCAAGCATTGTTTTAGCTCAAGCATCTGAATTAAGGTCGAAATATCCCGAGAGTCCAATCTCAATGAGTGTAGCATCGAGTATCAACCAACTTCAGTCTGCACCAAAGCCGGCCATCTCACTACTTTCTAATGGCTAAGTTATGTCAACTAAGGTTCTAAGGTGAATTAGTGTTTTATGACACCACACGGTAGCCCAGCATTCTCCTTGACTGACTCAAGGGACACCGGCACCAACCAATGTGTCACACTAACATAGTCATCATTTCAACCATATCGGTTTACACTCTACAGTTTTCATGATCTACTGCTACTTATCTAAAATTCCCCCAGAATCGGGTATAGGATCTATACAAGAAATAAACCCAAGCATATCCCGAAATATAAAGCATACAAAGAAAATAAATAAAGCAATAAAGGTTAACTAGATCTAAAGGTAACCCTACTTTTAGTTATGTCCCCAACAGAGTCTCCAGTTCTGTAATACGGTGGGAGAACTGACTTTTGGGTTTTACGTTTTATCACAAATGTTGTGGATAACAAGAGTTTCCATCGACTTTTATTTTATCCAATAAAGGAAAGGGTTAAAAGAACAAGAAAGACCTTTGAGAATTTTCTGAGTAAGGGGGTAGGTTTTGAAAAGGGAAGGTGTTAGCACCCTTTTCATTTGTAGTTTTCTACGGGATCTTAATCGCTAGCTCACTTTTTAGAAATGGTTTGTGCTTGTGTATGTTTGAAAATATTTTGAAAATGCCTAAGTGCGGAAATTTTGTAATGATTCTCGTATCGTTGAGAATGTACACAAAATGTTTGTTTTGAAAATATGGTGAAAGAAAGTGTTGATTTGTGAGAGATGTTTTGTTTTGAAAAGTTTGTGCGAAAGCGACTGCGAGCGTTCTACCTACTCAAAGAAACCTTTGTTCTTTTCCTCCTTCTTTAGATGGTGCTACCCTACCATTAGTTAGTAGGAAGCCCTATCATTGGATGTGAGGGACAGACACGGGTCATCATACAGTCATAGAAGGAAACTAGTGGGACACTTTAGAAATTTGAGTAAGGGACTAAGATTGTTTACCGAAGGCACCACAAAGGGTCATCGAGGGACTACGGTCTTTTTAATAGAGGGTCTTTGCTAAAGCATCCCACGTTCGAGGGACATGACTATTTTTTATTCGAGGCAACAAGTGAGAGCCACCCTAGAGGTGCACGTGTGTAAAGTGATTGGTAGACATAAGCTATTTACATTCGTAGAAGCATCATATAAAATTTATCTAGGAAAATAAAAAGGAAAGATGAAAATAAAAATAATTTAGAAGTAGGTGAGAATCCATGAGTTTATTCGGTAAAAGTTGTGACAAATGAATTGAAGTTGAAAGCATGTTTTTGTTATTTTGTGGTTTATGCTTTAAAATAGTTTATGAAGGAAATATGTACAAAAATCAAGCAAGATTGTGAAAACAAAGATGAGTTTGGATGTTTGAAACAAGTGTATGCATCATAATCACATTTGAAAGTCATGGAGCATAAATTTTGATTTTTGTACATGTTTCATGTTTTAATGTGAATTTGGTTGAGAAAAGTCCTAAGAAGGATCAAGCTATCATGAAATGTCTACTCAAGTATCAATATATCTCATGAGAATCAAGACCTATCATGGTAAAATCAAGCTTTGTGAGCAAGGTTGAAAATTTGATCAAAAGATCATCAAAAATCTTTTTAAAAACCCTAAAAAGTGATGACTTTGATTTTATTAAAAAAATAATGAAATAAAAATATTATTGTGATTTTTTTCCAGTATTCACAAAATAGAGGTAGTGAACTATTAGTGTGCAAAAAATAAGCTCAAAAGAGTTAAATTTGGTTGCAAAAAGAATGATTGAATATGATGAAAATTAGGTGGAACAAGAAGTTAAAAATGAGGAAAATATGGAAAAGGGTACCACTGGGCTCGAACCCAAGTCCCAAAGGTTACATGCGCGCTATGTATATCACTGGGGTGGTTGTTTCATCCGGTTATGAAATAACACCCATTAAATATATTGTAAGCCAAGTCATGAAAATTTGAAAATGCCAGCTCACCCTTCTTCTTCCTCTCGCGCGCTAACGGACAACAACAACACCATTTCCATTCTTTGATTTTTTAGAAAATGCTCCTTTCTCAACCAAATTGAAAACTTCCAAGATCAAACTTGCATGATTTTTTACAAGGAATGCAACCATATTAATTTTAAACACTATAAATCAATGGTTAGGGTGAATTTTGTTTGGTACCAAACTGGAACCCTAACATTCCAGAAAACTCAGTTCCAAAATTCTCATTACACAATCAATCAAAATGATATTTAAGGACATGGTTAGCTTCATAGACATGATATATACATTTTCCTTTAGAATGCATATGCAATGATGCTTAAATAAATAATTCAAAGTTTGAAAAATGTACTAAGTTGAAGAAACTCCAATGCTTCTTCGAGTAGTTCTAGAGGCAAGATGATGATTTCTTTAGCTTGTTGGGACCTCCCTGAGTGTATTCCAGCCCCTACTTTGATTAGAGGATGGCTGAAACATTCTACCCAAGTCAAATTGAAAGGTTAGATTTTGAAAATGGTGGATGATGATGGAGTGATTACAGAAGTGAAACAGGTGTTTGGATCACTTCTATATGGTGTATTGATGATGATTTAATGGTTGGCTGGCAAAGATATTCCAGGAGTTATGTGTTTCAAAGTTTTGGACTTCAAAGCTCAATAATGGAGGTTTTGTGGCCAATTCGGGTTTGAGAGATATTAGGAGGGTTTGAGGGCTTGCCAATTCGTGTCTTGGCTTGCTAATGAACACACTATTTATAGGAAAAAGGTTTGAGAAGTTGAAGTAACCAGATTTGCAAGATAACAAGTTATGGATTGGTTGGATGTAACTTATGACTCTATGATAAATAAAGTTCCAATGCATAGTACCGTGTGTCATGGAGTTTCTGTACATTTGAAGCATGCTTCTCTAAGCTTTTAGGTTGAGTGTATGCAGTGGGAACAAGTGAGAGGCTCAAAGAGAGTTGACAAATGTATAAAGCAAGCTTTATCAAAATGGAAGTCTTGCCTTTCTTCTTAAAATAGCAAAATGTTTTGGTTAAATATTAAACCAATTGGACCAATGAGATTGTGTAGCATGTTTATGAGATTCGGTCATGAGTTCATCACAAGAATGACCTATAATTCAAGAATGAAATTCTAACTTCAACTCTTCGAATCTCTCAACTCAAGTATGATATTTTCATGCTCTTGGATATTTTGGAAATCTTGAATCAAAATATTCAACTTTCATGTTGACCATTTTGGCTAAAACAAAAGGGAAATTGGTGAAAATTGGCCAAGAAGTTGAGATAAAAAGCTTATCCAAAATATTTCTAAGTGTTAGGTAAAAATATCAAAACTTCATGGGCCCATATCTCTTAATCCAAGCACTTTTTGAGGATCATCCCACATTATCAAAGTTATAGAATTCATTAATCCCTATAATTTTCATGTTGAAAGTTTTCCTTGAATCAATTTGGATCTTAGTGAAAAATGGTCATAAAATAGTGACTGTGTTAAGAACAAAACACTTAGAAATTTTTCTAAGTGTTGGAAAATTTTCCAATTTTTGAATTTTGTTTTTTTTTATTCTTGATGATCAAACTTGATAATTTTGAGTTTTTTGATGATTCTTGATTTCTGACTTCCAATGTTGACCAAAAAGTCAAAGTTTGACTTTTGTGTGACTGTTGACTTTTTATCAATTAATTCAATTCTTTAACTATCAATCACTTATATCTTTGAAAATGTCTTGAGCCATATAATTAGGTCAAGATGTTGTATTTGAGCCCTTGAGATCATGCTTTAAGCCATTAGGTTATGTACTACGCCAAAAGTCAATGATCAATCATCTTCAATCAAAACTCTAATTTGGTGATTTTTTATCTTTGATAATTTGAGGGCTTTCCATGAGGAATCATTATCAACCCTTGATCAAATTATGAATATCACCTCAAAATATTGATGTTGACAAAAAATCTTGAAGTTTGACTGTATGTTGACCATAATTAACTTTTTACCTAATATAGTTAATTTTCAATCTTCTGAGTCATTGACTGAGCAATCATGTGATGTAGGACTTGAAGCTTGACATAAGTACTATTAAGGACCCATGATGAACCATGAAAGTCATTTGAGACCCTTGCATCTCAATCTTCCTTCAAAAACACAAAAACCCTAGTTGTAGACCCTTGCTTAGAAGGAGGTTTGACCAGTCAACTCTTAAGTAGCTTTAAGTATTTTAGACCTTTGTGAGCATGTTTTAAAGAAAATGGGAGGGAAGATTTTGGGGTACAACACTTATTTAGCCTGATGCAACTCATTACATTGTTGTAATGTTGCTTGATTGTTATTTAAAAGTTTGTATCATCACATATATTTATGGGGATATGTGTTTGTTTCTCTTATATGCAAAATAGCCTCTGATTGTTGTATTGGTATTGTTATGGAACTATGTAACTTCTCGCGATTTCATATCCTTCTTTTTGATATTGTCAAAGGGGGGGGGAGGGGGGGAAGCATATGCGAGTCAAAGTAAGGAATCATAAATTCAGGGGAGCCTTCGATAAATACAAGGAATGCATCATCGCAAGTTTTTCCATCATCAAAAAGGGGGAGTATGTGAGTACAAACTTCGTCTTCAAATGTTTTGAATGATGTCAAAACTAGGAAAAGCTTTCACTTCTGAGTATAAGATAATATCCTTATGTCTTGTGGCACTCCTCTGCATTAGAAGTCTTAGGAATCAATAAAAAGCATTTTGAAATTGATCCAAGTCACTAAAAATAGTTTTCTGCATGATTTTTCACCGCATGTGTCGACACATCTGTATTTCAGGTTGACACATGTAACTCATTTTTAAAGCATGTATCTTCTGTAAGTCTTAGGTCGACACATACTGAAACTTTTCTAAAATTACAGAAATTTTCATTTTATGTGTCGACACATCCGCTTTTCAGGTCGACACATTTACTATCGTTTTAAAGCCTGTAGCTTCTGACTTGTTTCGATCGACACATGGCCTCTCATAGGTCGTCACATACAACCTAAATTTCACGTATGTGTCGACACATACAATAATTAGGTCGATACATACTGTTATGTTTGGTCAATTTCTTTAAATATTTTTATTTCAAATTTACCCCTTTTGCCCTAAAATATTCCAAAATTATAAATACTCTTTCATGCATCATTCATAACTTGTTGAAAACCGTAAAATTATTTGATTTCTCTCTTCATCTTCAACCTCTAATCTATGCATGCACACTAACAATACATTGTAACGATGTTCCGTTTGGGTTCCATCTAGACGAGGATGGCTAGTGTCCAATTGTGTATTGAGTGGAGTTTTGTAGGGGTTTTCATTCAGAAAAAACCTCGGGTTTATTCTCCAAGATCATTGGTTGATTTGGAGGTTTTCGTGCAAGACGTTTGAGAGGCAATTGCGGTAAAGTGAACAACTTTTGAGTGATTAAAATCTTTGCAAGAATCCTTGGAGTGCTTGAAATATTTTCAAGGAAGTAACTAAGAATACCATATAAAATTGAATTGTTGTGTTACAATAGTTTGAAATTGACAGTGCGCGAAATCTTTGGAGATAAAGAATAAAAAGGAGTAGCAAGATCCAAATAGTCATTTTTCATCTATTGTGTTTTTAGTCTCTCTCAAGATCAAAAATGGAGAAGGGGTTGAATCAACAACAAGCTTGTTGTTTATGGAGTTGCTCTTGAACACTTCTCTTGTATCAACAATCTTGTGTCGCTTTTATTTTTGCTTTTACTTATTTTGATATTCATTGATCGATTTATCAAATAACGTTGCGTTATCATTTGAATTATAAGAATTTTCCTAATCGATTTCAATTCTTAATTCAAGTGTTGATATAACTTATAATAACTTTTGATTATAAATGGTTTTTTGTATCAACACAATCAAAGGAAAAATTCTGAAAATTCACTTGCACGCCAAGTATTTGATAAATTGACTAAACTAGTTCTTTTGATTTTACCATGGGAAATAGTCTTGCTAAGTGAAATTTATTAAACGGTAAATAAGTTTCAAAGTGATTCAAGGTTATTAATCCACATTATCTTTCTCATTCATACTATTTTTTGATTTACAGTTTGCATATCTGAGCTTCCCAATAACGTTCGTATAGACGCCAATTTGAAAAAGCTTCTGCGTCGTACTTTGATAAAACTCTTTCAAAACCAAATTTTTATTTGAATATTTTAAAGGGGTATCTATTAACCCCCTATAGATATTGTTTCCATCGTCTAACACTTGCAACCTATTTGGCTTACCAATATCCATTGATATTCTCGTATTGAGAGGACGATTATAGACCAAATATTGCCCATCGAGATCTTGAAATTTTCAAAGATAATGAAAGAAACAAACTTAAATTTTGAGAATGGCTAGCATACAAAATCCAAACAAGATCTGAAGAGGGCAAAACTTTATTATCATCTAAAACTTTATTATCATCCAGGAGATTGTTTCAAAAAAAATTAGTTGATGGTTACACAATGCTTGAAGGAGAGAGTTTGAAATGGATAAGGGAAAAACTATCCAACCTTCGGGTGTCAAAGTTCATAAGTCTAAATGAACAGGGAGACCAATCTCAAACAGCAGGATTGAGCACCGAAAAAAGAGTCATATTACCATCTTCTTATGTTGGAGGTCATAAATTTATGGATTAATTGTACTATGATGGCATGGCTATTTGTAGTAAAATAGGATTTCTTGATTTATTCATCACTCTCACGTGCAACCCAAATTAGCCTGAAATTTAACGAGTGCTAGGACCTCTACACTTGAAATTACACGATAGTCCAAATCTAATTACTCTAATTTTTAAGATGAAATTTCACATCCTTCTAGCTGATGTGACAGAGAAATGTGTCTTAGGCAATGTTTTTGCATGTAAGTTCTACATGCCTTTTTTAACATGATTGCTTAAAGAAATTATTAGTTACATTTTGATTATCCAAAAATTTCCTTTGGTGATTTAAAGCACTTTCATTGTACATATGCATATCCTTCTAGCTAACATAATTTTTTCCTATTGATATGTACACCATTGAATTTTAAAAGAGAGGCTTGCCACATGCACACATCCTAATTTTCTTACATTTTTCAAATGAATATCCAGCTCCGGATGATATAGATTAAATGATATCTATTGAGGTACCAAATTCATTAACACAACCAAAGTTGTATAATCTTGTAAAGAACCACATGGTGTATGGACCTTGTGGATTGGCAAATCCAAAGTGTCCATGCATGAAAGATGGTAAGTGTTTGAAGTACTATATTAATAAGTTTCAAGATGTCACAGTAGTTGATCGATATAGATATCCGGTGTTTAGAAGAAGAGATAATGGGTTTACAATTGAAAAAAATGGAATCAAACTTCATAGTGGGCATGTGGTCCCACACAACCCACGTTTGTTGATGAAATATGAGTCAACATCAATATGGAATGGTGCAATCAAAGTACTTTGATAAAATATCTTTTCAAACACATCAATAAAGGTTCTTACCGAATATCAATTGTTAGTGTTCCAACAAATCCTACCAGTGACAAAAATGTTGACGAGATCAAACAATACCTTATTGCATATATGTTTAATCGAGCAAAGCATGCTGGAGAATATTTTCTTATACGATTAAAGGGTGGAAGCTAGCTATTAAAAGGTTGTTTTTTCATATGGAAGAAGAGAATCTCGTCAACTACAAAGATTTTGATCAAATCGAAAATGTCCTTCTTAAACCAAGTGTCACAGAATCAATGTTTACTTCTTGGTTTCAAGCAAATAGAGAGTATGAGGAAGCAAAGTTGTTGACATACGGCCAATTTGTGTCAAAGTTTGTTTATATCAAAAGAAGTGTGTTGGAAACCAAGAAAAAGAGGTTACACAATTGGACGGCTGATTTGGGTTCCTCCAAAAACAAGAGAGTTGTATTACATGAGAATGTTGCTGACGGTAAAAAAAAGGGCCTACAAGTTATGATGACATCAAAACAATTGACGGCTTCAAACATCAAACTTTCAGATAGACATGTTTTGCAATAGAATTTCTATAAAATGACAAGGAGTTCATTGAGGCAATTAAAGAGACTTATAATTGGGGTTCAGGGATTTTTTTGTGTATGTTTTTTGTTACTATGTTGCTGTGAACTTCAATGAATAGACCTGACCATATTTGACGCAATTCATAGAGATTTTTATCATATGAGATTTTTATCATATATATATATAAAAGTTTGAGAATCTATTTTGTAGAAATGAAGATATCCAACAACTAACATTGATGGAAATTGAGAATCAATAGCAGAAAAATCGTCGTACCTTGAAAGATTAGGCTAATGTCATATCCAAAAAATCATGTGTTTGACTTTCTTAAAAATAGATTGATATATGATAAAAGACAATATGATCCAACAGCTCAAAACGCAATATATCAAGATTTGTTTCACAAGTTAACTGGTTACACAATTGCTACAAGTATTACAAACTATTTATGAATTGCATATAGGTATTGATGTGCAAATACTATTTATGAAATGCGTATAGGAATTTTTAGTGGCTCTGTTGCAATAAAGAATTAATGTAATACATATTTGTTTTCATTCAGCTTTGGTATTAAAATGTTTACATACTGTTTGATGTTTGCCTTGCATGGACACCGTGTGAATTCCATTCTTCTACTACATCTTCCTGTAATAAGCATCACAAACAATGTTCACAGAATGCATATGTCTGTGTGAAACACATTCAGTAGCTAACTTTCACATAAAGGCTAAAGTTGGTATCTTGGTGCAAGAGCCCATTGAACTTTCTCAAGGGGTCCTAAATGTGAATTGTTGATTGAACCTTTTTAAGAGGGTTAGAGTAAATCGTTTTGTTATTCAGAGTGAACCTAAGATGGTTAATATAAGACTTGTTTGTCTAGATAAAATGGCGAGTTGAAGCAATTGGTAGATATTTGATGTTTGATCTAGCATGGTAGGTGATACATATAAATACTCTAACGCTTAACTCATTGACTTATTTGAGGCAGAAGGAAATATTAAAGTTTGGCTACATTTTTCATTTCTGAATTGTTCATTGTAAATTTTTCAATTTCAAAAACCACTCCTTAGGAGTAAAAATCATCCCCTTTACATAGAACAAATCGTTATTTTCTAAGAGTGGACATGAGATGATTAGGGAAAAAATAAGAATATAATTTAAAAATTTATACCTGTTTTTATAAAATGGGTGTAAATAGAAATAATAGTGGCAATTTTGTAAATAAAATCTCGTTTTAAATTTAACGGCATAATAATAAACATCCTATTTTAAAAAATGGATACAAATAACAAGGATGGCAACACCTTTATAATTAAAGTCTTGTTTTTAAGTTTTAGTGCGTAACAATAAACATTCATTTTTTGAAAAACGGGTGAAAATTAAAATATTATTCTCTCCATTTTAAAATGACTGTTGTTATAACAAATAAATTTTGTTTTAAAATGATTGTCATTTTCACTTTTCAATGTAGTAATGATAATTATTTTTTCAATTGTACTCTTTATTTTTTATTTTCTACACTACTTCTTGTATAGTAATAGAGTTAATTTTATAAAAGTATAATATTTTATGATAACATCATTATATTCTTTAATTTGTGTAAAAAATCTTTAAATAAGAATCATTTTAAAACGAATGGAGTATTTATTATCAAAATTTTTATTACTTCTATTATAATACAAAAAGAGTGTAATATGTAAAAACACAAAACAAAAAAAAAAACAACTTATATATTTTGTAATTTTATGATACGTATTTCAAAATATTAATTTTTTGATATTCTCAATTGTTTCATCATAATTTTTAGAATTTAATTATAAACACCCTGCATTTGGTAAACCAGGTGTAAAAGTAAAATAAAACTCTATATGATTTGAGTCTTATTTAACCGACTTTATGTATTCACCTTTATCTTTATTTTTTTTTCTATTTCTATTTGATAGCTGAAATATTTAATATTACATAAACAATCTTCAAGTCTCTTACCTTTCCTAGAAACCAAACAACACTCAAGAAACCTTTATTCTTGTTTGTTCATCTCCATGCAAAGGTCAATGACCAAACCTCGTACAAATTCAACTTCTTGTGCGAAGGTCAAAGAACCAAATCAATGGGTCTCCACAATCTTGATTCTCAATTGTGAAAATACACTGCTTCATCTGAAGGTGTGAGAAATACAAAAAAAAAGGTTTGAATTAGGTTTCACCAAAAATAATTTTGAGTTCTTTTTCGATGATGAAGGACCAAGTTAAACTAAAGCATAAAAATAAATGAACAATGTTGTATCCTAAAATTTATCCTCTCTTTTCTCAAAACATTTCTCACAAGATCTTCAAAAGCTCAAACTTGTACAAGAGTTGGCTAAATTAAATCACCTCATAAACACTGAGGCCTCAAACTAGGGTTTTGATTTTCAAAAGACAATTGAACTTCTAATGTCTCAAGTGACTTTCATGAATCATTATAGACCTCCAAAAATAATCATGTCAAGTTTCGAGTCTTGAATCACAATTTTGTTCAGTCAATTGACCAGATGACTAAAAAATAAGTTGTATTGGTTAAAAAGTCAATTATGATCAATCTACAGTCAAACTTCGATATTGTTGACCAATATAAACAATTTAAATTCATATTCATTAATTGATCAAGTTGGGATCACAATTCCTCAAGAAAAGTGTGCAAACCATCAAAAGGGTAAAATGGTCAAAAATTAGGGTTTTTGATTAGAATGACTGATTTTTGACTTTTGAGCTAATACATGACTTAGTGGTTTGAAACATGATCTCAAGGATTCAAGTACATCATTTTGACCTAATTGCGTGACTCAATTCATCTCTCAAGGTCAAACAATTGATAGATGAAATTTGGTCACTTGATGAAAAGTCAACAGATACACCAAAAGTCAAACTTTGACTTTTTAATCCAAAATTAAGTTTCAAAGATCAAAATTCATCAAGACATTCAAAAATATGAAGCTTGATCATCAATAAATCAATAAAGTCAAAAGTCAATTTAAAAAGTCAAACTTTTTAAGACTTAGAAATTTTTCTAAGTGTTTTTATACATGATAATTTCACTACTTCATGCCAATTTTTCACAAAGATGTGAGATGATTCAAAAGAAACTTTCAACATGAGAGTTGTAGATATTGATGAGATCTACAAATTTGTATTAGAGGGTTCATATCTAAAAAATGCTTAGATTTTGAGTTATAGGCCCATGAAGTCATGCACTTTTTCTTAAACACTTAGTGAAATTTTGACCTAGTTTAGGCAAATTTTTTGTCCCAACTTCTTGGCCATTTTTCACATAGCTCCAATTTGATTTATAAAAAATGAAAAATATGAAAGTTGTATAGGATGTTTCAAGATTTCTAAAATGTCCACGAACTTGTAGAGATCATTTTTGAGCTAAGAGAATCGAAGAGAAGAATTCGGGCATCCATTCTTTAATTACAAGTTATTTTTGTGATGAACACTTGATCAAATCCCTAGCCTATGCTGCATAACTTCATTTTGCATGCTTCTAACTTGTGTTTCACTCCATAATTAATTGATTACACAATTGATAGAGCCGTTGTCCAAGCATTTGAGTCCTTATCCAAGTTACATTTCCATTAATGACACAAAGTAACATTGTCATTCTAGTAAAGTAGATTTAATCACAAAACCAACTTGTCTTGAGCTTTGCATTTGTTCTTTATGCACAAGTATCCTCTACACAATTAAATAAGCATGTTTAAAGTGACCTAACCACTTTAGATAGCCAGTACCTTACCTTGAAACAATGCTTGTCAAGCTTGCTTCAAAAACAAGCCAAAGATCTATAACATGTGATTTTATTTTCTGAACTCTCCAAGTTTTCAAACCCTTTCCAATAAATTGAGCCTTCATCTACAAGCCAAGGACACGAAATTAGAAGTCTTGAAACTCCCTCAGACTTCCTCAAACCAGAAATTTCTCTAAAAACACCATAACTTGTCATTTCTGTCCAAAAATTTCCATCTCATAAACCACTCGTGTGTTTCTTCTCCAAATCAATCCTAAAGCTTCCTTACATCAAATATAACTCTCCCTTCCCTGTTTCAAAGTTGTAACACCTCCATCACCATTGTCCAAACCTCACTTTACACGTCTGCAACATGACTTCACCAGAATATTCCAGGCACTCTCAGCTCAAGCTAAGCATTGCATTAGTTTCCTGGAAGTTCAAGGATGCTAACCAGATCGTCGTAGCACCTTGAAGTGAGCTCTAACTCAAAACACGATCTCCATCTGCAAGGTGAGTTTTCTGAAATTCTAACTCTTCATACAAGCATCATTTGGCTTCCATTTTAAGAGATAAAATATAGACATCATAGCCCTGAAACTAACCATGTCCTTAGAATTCATTTATGTTTTCTGAGAAGTGGGAATTTTGAGCCTGAACTTTTTGAAAAAATTAGGTTAAATTTGGTATCATTTAAAATTCGTGCTCATCTTTTATCCATTGCTTAATTTATTTACATATTTGAAATCATGGTGAAATTTCTAGTAAGTTTGATGTTTATAATTTATGAAATGGTTGAGAGTTGAGAAAGTTACAAAGTTATGGTTGGCATGAGGAAGAAGATGAAGTACAATCATGGACTTGTTTTATCTTATATTTATTGCAACTTGTTTCTATACCGGGTGTAAAGGTCATCCTAGTGGCAGCAAGCGCGTGCGTAAGGCATTTATGTAGAAGGTCCTGGATTCGAGCCCCAGCGAGACCTTTTGCATTTTTCATATTTTCACTTGTTTCTTTTTTTTGTTTGAACAGACGCGCTTAGGCCTCCCTCCACTGGGCCATTCATTTTTACTTTCCTTTCCCCCTGATTGCTAAATAATACGCAGCCCAACATAATATTTTTTATTTTTTGTTATTTCTGATTATACAAAAATCAGTTTGGACCTAAACCAAACAAATATTGTTTTTCTTATTGACCCCCTAATTTCTTTTCTAACCCCTGACCTTTTTTTATATTTTCATTTTTACTTTCTTTTCTTTCTTTTATTATTTTTTATTTTTTATTTTTGTTATTATTTTATTAAAAAATATAAAAAAGTATATTTTATTAAATACTTTGACTAAAATTATTATTTTATTTCTATTTTATAAAATCCTAAAAAATATTTTCTTTCTTAAATTAATTAAAATAAATATGGACTTAACTTTTATTATAGTTTTCTTTTCTAATTAGATTAATTTAGAATTTAGGAATTTAATTAATTAATTTCTTTTTCCATTTAATTTAGTTTAATCAAAACCTTTTCCATAAGAAAAACATAAACAAAACAATTTTTCTTTTCTTTTATATTGTCACTATATTTTTGTACATTTTATTTTGTATTATTCAATTTGGTTGTAATAGTAATTAAGTTTTAATTGCTTTCATCCCCATTTGTAATTTGTGTCCCCATCCCCTAAAACGATGTAATAGCGCTGAACTTTTAAATTCCGCAATTGATCGATTTCCATATTATTGCTAGTGATTAGGGTTTGTATTGCAAGACATAAAATCAAACAAGTAGACAACTTTAATTCAAGACAAAATGCATGAAAACAAAAACACTTTGCACACTTGCACCTCTAGGGTTAACCCACACTTGTTTCCTTAGAATAAAGCAGTCATGTCCCTCGAACGTGAGATATTTTAGCAAAGACCCTCGATTACAAGATCGTAGTCCCTAGATGACCCTTTAGTGTTGCCTTCGATAAACAATTTTAGACCCTTATAACAAATTGCTAAGATATCCTACAATGTTGCCTTCTATGAATGTACGATTACCCACACCCGTCCCTTCACATCCAATGATAAGGTTTTCTACTAACTAATGGTAGAATAACACTATCTAGAGGCAGAGGAAAAGAACAAAGACTTTTTGAGTAGGTAGAACGCTCGTAGTTGCTTGCTCATAAACATTACAAACAAAACATCTTCCAAACACACCAACACTTTTTTCTTGAAATGTTTTCAAAAGTTAACACTTTTTATACATTCTTATAGAGACGAGAATCATTACAAAGTTCTCCTAAACAAATGCTCTTTTCAAAAGTAATTTCAAAAAACAAATCACAAGCACATTTACAAAGCATTTCAAAATGAGCTAGCAACCAAGAGCTCGTAGATAACTACGGATGAAAAGGGTGCTAACACCATCCCTTTTCATAACCTACCCCCCGAACTCAAGAAAATTCTCAAAAGGTATTTCCTATTCTTTTCACTCTTTCCTTTATTGGATAAAAGAAAATTCGGTGGCGACTCTTGCTATCCGCAACAATTGCGATAAAAGGAAAAACACCCAAGTCAGTTCTCCCACCGTATTACAAACACGATAATTTTCATTCTGGTTCACTGTTAACGAAGCTACTCTAGTTCACCCCTCAAGGTGATTTTTCCTTCAACAAGGACTTAATCCACTATAATCAAACATATTACAGATAACCTACAATAAGTCAGATCAACCTTATCGGCACCCCCAATAAGTCAGTCAATCCTTATTGTAAATCCACTCAAGCCTCAATGGGAGTCTTCTTGAGATCATACCTTCACTCGGTCTCTCAAGGTATCAATCAACAACAATTAAATACTTCCAGTGTATTACAAATTTCTTCTTGTAAGCTGATTATACAGACGTTTCAATATAAAGAAAACACCTAAGTGTTTTACAGCAGGATACGAGCAACAACTCCTTGCCTATTTACAAAACTATACACAAAAGATTTTCTCTAAAGAGTTTTCACAATGCTTTGTGTAGTTTTACTTGAGTTGGATTTAATCCGATATATTTTGTGTAATTTTGATTATAACTTTTCTTCAGCTTCCAAGTCTTCCTTTTATATCTTGTAAAAGAGATTCGTTGAAAGGGTAGAAATGTAATTGAAAATCCAACTGTTTGTTCTCAACGATCATAATGAGAGTGGTCACAGTTTAGTACAAAAAAAGGATTGTCCTTACGCCATCCTAAAGACACTTTATGTACCTTTTGTACAGCATCACATGTTAACCATTTTTAACTTCTTCTTATCTTTAGAGGCTTCGGATAATTTGAATGTTGAAGCTTGTTGTAGAAGAATCACTCTTAAGTCTTAGAACCTAAGTCTTGGAGTCTTTAGAACTTGTCCTATCAGAACCTTGTCTTCAGAGTCTTCAGCATTTGGTCGTAAGAACTTGCTTGTCTTTAGATCATCAGAACTTCTTTAGAAGAACCTCGTCTTCATGATCTTCAGAACTTGTAACACACCGAAGTAAAGCTTTAGAAGGCCTCCAAAGCTTAACCATAAAAGTCACGATTAGAACCTCTTGTACTAATGTTCCTGAGACACATTGCAGAAGACGTATTCAGAATCTTGACTTCAACTCTAACATGTAACGACATGTTTTCTTCCAGTGGTGTATATTCAGAACCTGATAACACCACATACCTTGATACTAGAGTCAGAATATTATAGCAGCAGCTACACACTAGAACAAACCATTAGAGTATAAAATTATTCTTAAAGATAACATATAAAGTTATCATCAAAATATTAAGGCCAGATGTAGAACACTTCTTGTTCTTACATCATCCTCTTTCATTCAACTCCTTGTATGAAGGTCACAACAGTTCAACGACTCACTGGCATCTGCTCCATTCATCTTCTTAGAAACATGCCATAACATAACGAGAAAGTTATTGGTTTGCAAGTTTGAGACGAATATGTTAGTCTTTTTCTCTTATGCTATATTTGTATTTTATTCTAAAATCAAGATCTTGTGTATGTGTTTGGCCTTATGTTGTTAATATGAAGGCGAGAAAATAAACAAGAAAGGGAAGGGGTTTAATTGTGTATATGATAACTTATGCTTTTTCATAACAACATCTTCTGAATCTGACCAAGCTCAGATTCTAAGCTAGAGTATGCAGCACCAGGATATTTAAAGTACAGTAACAATAAGTAAATCACACACAAAGATTATACTGGTTCCTCTATAATGAGATTGGTCAAGTCTCTTTTCCATGCAAGATCTTTTCACTATAATCAAAACCTGATTACAACTTTCTTAGACACACCGGTCCAAGACTTCCTTCTCAATTTCACCATAAAGAGACTTCTTGCTTAAACCAATTGTCCATGACTTCCTTGCTCAATCAAACTAGAAAGAGACTTCCTTGCCTAAAACAACTGTTCACGACTTCCTTGCTCAATCACGCTAGAAAGAAACTTCCTTGCCTAAACCAATTGTTCAGAACTTCCTTGCTCAATCACGCTAAAAAGTGACTTTCTTGCCTAAATCAACTGTTCAGGACTTCCTTGCTCAAACATTCATCCTGAGACTTCTTTGCTCAAACACTCAGTTTGAGACTTTTACAAATTCTAAACAAATTGTTTAGGATTACAACAAGATGTACATGATATTCAATCAGAGGTACAAATAATATAACACAAGCAAAGACCTTGATACTTAATGATCCTGCACACTTAACCAAACATTAATATACTCTATTTTTCTTTAAGTATTTTTGTTATCATCAAAACCCAAGGAGTATGAAATCAAAAGAGTATGAACATATTTTGTTCCAATAATCTCCCCCTTTTTGATGTTGATAAACATAAGTATTTAAGAAGAATTGGTTAGTCAGTTTTAATAATTTGACAACATTTGAGTCTGAGGTTTGTAAGCTCCCTTTGAGTCTAGTAGTCTATAGGCTAAGGTTTGTAAGCTCCATCTAAGTCTTATCCAAATTATTTAAACAATTTTTAGTAACTTGTCAACTTCATAGCCTGAGGTTTGTAAGCTCTCTCTGAGTCTAATAGTTTATTGGTTGAGTTTTATAAGCTCCTCCTAAGTTCTATACAAGATATTAAGTCAGTTTTAGTAACTTTGACAACATCAAAGTATGAGGTTTGTAAGATCTCTCATAGTCTAATAGTTCATAGGTTGAGCTTTGTAAGCCCCCCCCCCCCCCCCCCCCCCCGCATAAGTTCTATCTAAATTATTAAATCCTTAAATTAAGCACATAACTTTTAAAGTGATTAAGTTGGGTTTAGGGTGTTGATAAAAACACATAAAAATGTTTTTATCATACTTTTTAAATACTTCCATATTTCTCCCCTTTTTTCATCAACAAAAAATAAATAAATAAAATAGAGAGAAAAAGGATACATAATAGATGCAGATGCTTAATATTAATAGAGGAAAATATGCATAAAGAAATCCAGCATTTAAAACACATATAGCAAAAATATAATGGTTCTAGATCCTAATCCTAGGGTTTCTTCAAAAGATCCAGAATAGTGTTATGATCAGATCCCGTTTCCTATTGCTTAGTAGCTATAAAATTGAGTTGAGTATCGAATATTTCTTAATGATCAAAGAGGTTGGATATCTGAGACCTCATGTCTTTAATTTGAGTACCCATCTGAACTTGTGAGTTTGCCACTGAGGCCAATCTAGCCTCAAGATGAACTCTCCTCTGATTTGCTGAAGCAACAACTTCAAATGAGAAGTTTTTAAAACTATATATGAAAGAGTCAACAAAGAGTTTGAAATCATCCCATCTCATTAACGGTGAAGAATTCAGAAATGAATAAAAAAAATAATCAAGACAATCACGTGATATAACTTTGGCAATCTGAGGTCCTTATGTACAAACCAAATCTCCTGCCTCGCGCTCCTTTAAACCTACTTCAACATCCACATGCTCTTTAGTTAAATTATCAACAATCTCAATGATAATACCAGAGACAGTCCTTTTAGAGTCTTCAAGAGAAACAATTTTAGTTCCAACAATAACCTCTTGAACAAATTCAATAACCTTAGGATATGTTGTTATTGATTCAAATCTTGTTCCCAACTTTTCCCTTAGAACCTTTTCAGCACCCTGGATAAATTCATTAGCAAGAAGTGTAAGGTTTTCTGCGAGAAACTTTGAATATGTTATGACCATAATTGACATAACAGTGTCCACATGTTGTCTCACTTTCTTTATCAAAGGTGCTTTTTCTTCCTCATCTTCTTTAGGAAGAACTACTACTCTTGTCTTCTTTTACATAGACAAAGGAGCAAAAACTCTTTTTCTTCTCAAGAGTTATGCCACTCCTAGTTTTAATTGGAAAGACCTTTGTTGAAGTAGCTACCTCTTTGACTTTCTTTCTAAAAGCCTTTTAAGCGTCACTAAGAAGCTTCTTCTTAGTAGGCTTTTGAGTGACTCTTCCTTTATCTGAAGTAGTCAATTTTCTTTTTCCCTTTTTGATTGATACATAAGATTGAGTGCCTTGACTCCAACCGAGGATGAAAGGATATGCAGTTAGTATGGCGATTATGCCATTCCTTTTTTATGAATGAAATTTTTCAGTTCTAGGTATTTGCCTACCCTTCACTATCATTGAGATAGAATTCCTAAAGCATCTGATGATGACTCCTTCAATAATTTATCCCACAAGTAGGGCATATGTGAAGGTCTATCAATATTGGTGCAAATAATTAAAAGGAAAACATTTTGTGACCCTTTTCTTTCATCTCTTTCGTTGTCGTCGTGGCCCTGTGACTTGGACGCATAATATAAGGTTAATTACTCTGGAGCCAGTCGTTCAAGGCTTTTGGCCTCTTTCTAAGTTGCACCCTTTCGAATATCGGTTATTTCTGGTCACCCCTATCCATCTGAAAGCTCATGCTAGTGTTTGTTCTTTCGGGGACAAAATAGAGTGAAGTTGTACTGACTTGTTTCCCCAAGTATTAGATTGAGAATCACTTTTTAATGGAAAACAAAGTGCATGTATACAAGGCAGAAGATCTTGCTAAAGAAGAATTGTATCAAAGAAATAACTGACAAGTTTCATCAACGATCTAGAATACTGAGGCACCCCCATAGAGGAGGCCGGTCGAAAACGCTTGGAACACCTCATTGAAGTTCAATTGCTAATGAAAGCGTGTTCCCAAAAACAAAGAAAAGTTATTTTTGATAAGCTCGAAAAGCTCTAGGCCTCTTTATGGAGTATTTATTTTGACGAGGATTGTGCACATATTGAATGAAGGATGAAGTGCAAATTTAACTTATAACACTGCTTTGAATAGTCTTATGAAGTTGTTTTGAATCACATTTTTCAAAATCATTAATATATAACTTAGGAATTAATCATAAACTATTCATGTGTGTTGAAATTACAACATACTTTTAGTGTCAACCTCTTTAGTACGATATTTCTTTTGAATAGCTATCACTTTCATGAAAGTTAAAAATCATACAAATAACTAGAAAGTTAGATGAAGATGAAATTCTCGCATGGGAAATCGTTTTCTTTCCATTGTTGTAAATTGTAATTCTTTATTCCTTTTATTCTAGTTTAGATGTTTCAAATGTCAATGAAAAATCATAATCATATAACAAAATTAACTTTTCTTTATAGTTAAAAAAACAATATTTTATTTTGAAAGCGATATTCCTCAAATGAAAAATGGTTGATTAAAATCAAAGTGAGTAAGATCGGAATCAATAATCTCTCTGATAGATATGGTAGAAATGAAATGTCTTCAATTTATTATATCTTAAACAATAATCTCTTTGGTAGATATGGTCTTCAATTTGTTATATCTTAAATAAACCTGATTTTAAAATTATTTATGTAACCAAAGATATCACTAGGTTGAGTTGAGTACTATATTACTCTTTTTAAAATGTTTCATGTCATTGCAATGTAGAATTCATTCAAAAATTGCACCTTTAAATATGGTAGAAGCCACTCAACAACTATGTCACCAAAAATTCTTTTCTTTTTGTTTTTATATTTTTACATATATATTTTCTATTTTAAGAATACGTCTCACATTCTATAAAATAAATTATAATGCTTGTATTAACCAATTGAGAAGATGTTTCCAAATATTACAAGCCTTCCAAATTAACAACTTATATATGTCTCTTTGTCTCCATTATAATCTTTATATCCTATCTTATAGTAGGCTTTATAGACTATCATTTTTGTGAAAGTATTATATATATATATATATATATATATATATATATATATATATATATATATATATATATATATATATATATATATATATATATATATATTCACAATGTATTATTAATTGAATTTAATATTAATATGTGTATGATTACAGTTTAAGAGTCATATTAAAGGAGTTTAATAGTATGATAAATTTAAATTTAAATTTAAATTAAAAGAAATGTTTACATTTAGTTGGATAGTATCTTAGATACTATTATGTATCTCTTGTGGATAGAATTTTGAAAACTAAAATCAATTTTCGTTTTAAGTTTAAAATTTTTTAAATTAAAATCAATTTCATTTTTAAACTAAAATTTTCTTAATTCAAACAATTTAAATAATTAAATTTGTAAAATAAATAAAATATTATAGATATATAATATGTTTTTAATTGTAATTTTAATAATTATGATTATAAATAATAATATTTGACAAATGCATGTTAAAATGGTGACAACTTACTATGGGAGTGGTCATAGTTGGCACTGGTTAAGTGGTTAGAGTGGTAATTGATAGTGATAATCTTGTTTATGATAGTTGTAGTGGTGGTTAGAGTGGTAATTGGTGGTGGTGATTAGTGATTGAGTTGGTAATAAACAATGGTTTGAGTGGTGTTTGACGATGTTGACATGGTGGTTGATGGTGGTCAACATATGGTGGTGACAGACATAATAGTGGTTCCTCACAAAAAATAAATAATTTACTGTCATTTTTTCTCCTTGTAAACTTATATGTAATTAAGTATTATTTGAGGGGAGCTGAGTTGAAGACTTTCTTAAAAAAAATTGTTGGACATATTTATGTTAATAATATTTTTTTATTACTATTATAAATTATAATACTTTATACGAAATATATATTTTACTATTATAACGCTTAAGAAACAAACTGAATATATCAACAAAAAAAAATTAAACATGCACTTCAAAATACACGTCACTCGTTATAACGCGAACCATGCTCTTTCACTCCCGGCTTCGATCAAATTCTTGTTCTAGATATCGATCTCGTTGTTGTTCTGATTTCGATCTTGATTCTATCCTTGTTCTCGATCTTGATCATTGTATGATTTTCGTAATCAATATGCATTATTTGTTGTCTCTCCCATCACCTCTAATCTGGCTCTCCGGTCTGCGAAGTCTCTCATTGATTTGAGTACAATCTCTGATGTTCGTCGTGTTTTTATGCTTAATTCTTGTTTATCAATTTTTTCTGATTAATCCTTGTTTATCAACAATGCTTCAAAACTATTTTCAACAGTGCTTATACTTATTCTATTTGATTCTTTTGGAAATTTAATTAGGGTTCAATTGATGTTTACTTATATTAATTATATTGATGTTCAACCAAAGATTCTTGTAATGTTTAACTTGGTATGCGATCAGATCTTGATTCTCATTGCTTGGTTCACAAGGCTTCACTAATAAAATCGATTTTCTCTATGTATTGGTCAATTTGAGTATCAAAATGCATTGGTAAATCTTGTAGGGGCAATTCCGAAGAGAGAGCATTTTACTTGGGACACACCTTTGTGAGAGACACACCACTTGTCCATCTAAAACCTTAAGGTAATAGATGAGTGGATTCTCTCGTATATAAGTGCTCAATCTTCCCTTTTATAATCAATGTGGGACTTCTTCCTCACACTTGATTCTCAACAAATCTGAGTATTAGAAATTATTCGTGAGTTTCTTCATCCTTTTCCATTTCAGTATTTCAACTCTTTTTGTCATTTTTAGAAGAAATTATTATGCAGTTCTATGCACCCTTTTGGTGATAGTGTTGCAGATTTGTTTTAGAAGGAGAAAAATTACTTGCAAAGCAACATTAAAAGGAGATAAGTGGTGAATTTTCAATTAGTTCCAATTGAATTGAGTTATGATAGTGTTGTCAGAGCTGCTGGAAATTTCAGCACCCGATATCTAATCGGTGTTGGTGGCTTCAGGTCAACTTATAAGGAAGAGCTATCACCAGGGTTTTTTTCCGCCATAAAGGGGCTATTGATAGGTAAGTTTCAAGGCATGCAACAACTTGAAACTGAAATCAGAATGCTCGGGAGAATTCGACATAAGAATCTCATGACTCTAATTGGCTATTATGCGGGAAAAGTTGTAATGTTGTTGACTTACAATTATCTATCTGGTGGAAACCTTGAAGCTTTCTTACATGACATTTATAGGTCAGCGAAAAATGTGCAGTGGCCGGTTGTTTACAAAATAGTGAAAGGTAACGCTGAGGCCTTTTCTTACCTCCATTACTCTTGTGTTCCCCGCATATTCACCGAGATATCAAGTCTAGCAACATTTTACCCGACTAGAATGTTAATGCCTATCTGTCTAATTTCGACTTGGCACACCTGCATGAGGTATATATGAAACTCATGCAACTACCGATGTTGCTGGCACATTTGGTTCCGCTGCACCTAAATATGCCACCACTTGTAGGGTTTTTTAACAAAGTAAATGTTTATAGCTACAGAATTATGCTTTAGAATTGATATCGGGAAGAAGTTCGCTCGATCCGTCATTTTCAAATTACAAAATTGGGTTCAATATAGTGTCTTGGGCAGAGCTTCTAATGATTGAAGATCACTGTTTTTAGCCTTTTTTCATCTACTTTGTGGAAATCATGACCAAAGGAAAAGTTGCTCGAGCATTTAAAGATTGTGTTAACTTGTACAGAAGAGACTCTTTCTATTCTACCGTCAGAGAAAGATGTTCTTGAGAAACTGAAATAGTTAAAAAGTTGAAAATTTTCAGCATATTGTATTTAACTGCAAAGGATCGATGCTTTTGGTTGCTCAAAAATACCGACTAAGGTAACCTACAGCTTTCTTTTATAATCCATGTACTAGTTTTCATGTCACTACTAGAAAAACATTATTTAGCATCGCCTATTTTTCGACGCTAAGGACCAAAAAATCGACGCTATAGCCTGTTTAGCGTTAGATTAGCGTCGATGTCGGGACATGCTAAAACAATCGAAGTTAACTCTTAGCGCCATTCATTCAAGGCCAAGTCTATGGTAGCGACGGTCTGATCGATTCTACGCCAAGCCTAACATACATCCAATGCTAAAAAAACAAATGTATAAAAAAGTCAACAAAAATGTAGCGTCGGCCCATGCCGACGCTAAAGTCAACTTAAAAAGTCAACAGAAGCTCTGTTAGCTTGGGTCTGCCGAGGCTAAAGTCAACTTTAAAAAGCCATCAAAAACTAAGTTAGCTTGAGCCAGGTCGAGGCTAAAGTCAACTTAAAAAGTAAAAGAAACTGTGTTAGTTTGGGCCAAGCAAAGACTAAAATCAATTTTTAGAAAGTCAAAATAACTGTTTTAACTGATATATAATAGAAGCATTGACAGAATGAACGTTTAGTTCCAATCATTTTCTTCCAAATAGATTCGCTCCTACCTTTTCGCAAAGGTGATTCAATCTTTTACTTCATCACCACCTTTTACTTCTCTTTATGTAAAGCCTATTATTTTGACACTAATTGTAAATATGAAGCTACTGTTGTGGATTAAAATGTGACTGAAGCTGCTGAAAAATAATTTGTATGAGTAATCCATTCTTTGCGAAAATAGACCATGATACTCATAACTATACATTTTTCTAGCAAGCTATCACTAACTTAAACAAAAATTGTTCGTAGAGTAGAAGAAACAGTATAAATCCACTGAAATATAGAAAATAAAATATGTACAACTACAACCACTGCCGAAAACAACACCTATTTTTAATCTTAAATATGAAAATCTAATAATTAAAATTCTAAATGTGAGCCATGATTTCTTTTCACAACAAGACCAAGTATTACATGGAAGTTGTTACCTATAGAAAAGTTGAAGCATTAGGAACATAGTGTGCAAACCCATGAGTTGTTGTTCCATGGAGAACAATCACTACAAAAATATATGTCCCCAGCGACATATATTAGCGACGTGCTTATCACGTGGGTAGTAGCGACGTGATAACCACGTCGCTAATATATTTTAATGACATTTAATGGAATCTGATGAACGTTGTTGGGAGGGAAGTTTGAAATTTTGTAGCGACGTGTTAGCCACGTCGCTAAATTTTTGGGGGGAAAATGCGCAGTGTTGGACAGAGAAAAGTATTTATGGTTGCATTGTAGCGACGTGATTATCACGTGGCAACGTGGCGACGTGACAGTCACGTCGCTACTAGAAGTTACAAATGTTAACGTTTTGATTTACAGTAGCGTGCTTCTTCTTCTTCCTTTGCTTTCCTTTGCTTGCTTCCATTCCATTACAGCAACTCTCACAAACTCAAACCCAATTTTGCGAATTAATTTTCTTCCATTCCAATTTGTTGAAGAAATCTAAGGTATGCATGTGATGTTAAATGTTTATTTCGTTTTATCTTTAGTTTTTATACTGGAATTTAATTAACATGGTATTTGTTGGATTGTTCCTTATTATTTGTAGAGAAATTTGAAGAACACCAAGAACTAGAAGACGCAAATTTATTGAAGAAATTATATAGAGGTATTTATGCATTTTTTTTTAGATTTTATATGTATTATATAGATTAGATTTGTATATGTATTTTGTGGTAATTAGGAATATATGTATATACTGTTAGTAGTATA
The DNA here is from genome assembly GCA_948472305.1 of Vicia faba. Taxonomy (NCBI): domain Eukaryota; kingdom Viridiplantae; phylum Streptophyta; class Magnoliopsida; order Fabales; family Fabaceae; genus Vicia; species Vicia faba. The sequence goes on along the minus strand of OX451735.1, from coordinate 930,933,096 downwards.
AAATTACTGATAATAAAAAAAATTTTAAAAACATATTTAATAACATATTTAATATATTTTTTGCATATGTAATTTGTATATGTAATTTGCATATTTTTTGCATATGTGATTTATATATTTTTTAGTAGTATATTTGTATATGTAATTTGCATATTTTTTAATAACATATTTAATATATTTTTTAAAAAATTTTAGAAAACATAAATTTAATAACATATTTAATAACATGTTTTTTATAGATGTAAATTGTATTTATTATAATAGTTTTATTTTTTTATTTATATGTTAAAGATATGGAAAAAATATTATATATTAGAATAACAATTTATAAAAAACATATTTAAAAAAAGAATATATATATTATATTATTATTTTAATATTATTGTTATATATATAATAATAAATAGTATGTATCTTACATTATTTGTTTTCTAAATATATTATAGTATATTATAGTATATTTAAATAGTATGTATCTTATATTATATATAATAAAAAGTAAATATGTTATATTATTGTTTTTTGATATTATTGTTATGTAATAAAAAATTATATATTTTACATTTGAATATTTATTTATATGTTAGTATATATATAAAAAAGCAAAATTTATATTTCTAAGAATAGTATTAAATAGTTTAAGAATATTTCTAATGAAAAAGACAATGATTGTATAAATGTGCAGTATGGAATATTATCGGTATTATCGCAGTTGGATGTACGATAGAACATATCCAGGAAGAAGTGGACTTAAACCCAATTTTATAGTAGGAGTTGATGGGTTTATTAAGTGGGCGTTTGCTCAGGATTGTTGTCGAAGCGAAGGAGGGGTTAGATGTCCCTGTCTTAAGTGTGAATGTAGACCAATAATTAGTGACCCAGAGGAAGTAACACGTCATCTGCATAGAAGGGGATTCATTGAAAATTATTGGGTTTGGACGTATAATGGTGAAGAACTACCGGTTAATGTACCAGAGACTAGCAACACGCATGCTTCAAGTAGTCGACCGGTTATGGAGTATGAGGAGAACTTTAATTTGATCGGTGACATGGTTGAGGATGCTTTTGGTGTGAACGTGACATATGATGAACCTGAAGATTTTGACGGGGAAGAGTTGCCGAATGAGGAAGCGCAAAGATTTTATCAATTATTGAACGAGATGAATACGCCGTTGTTTGAGGGGTCGTCAGACTCGAAGCTATCAATGTGTGTGAGATTATTGGCTGCCAAGTCAAATTGGAATGTTTCTGATCAATGTTTGGAACATTTTGCAAAAATGATGTTGGACTCCACCGCTACGAAAGACAATTTGCCTACAAGTTATTATGATGCAAAGAAGTGGGTGTCGAAGTTGGGTTTAAAAGTAAGAAAGATTGACTGTTGCATTAACGGTTGCATGTTGTTTTATGACAATGAGTTTGGTATTCAAGATGGATCGTTAGAGGAGTGTAAGTTTTGTAATAGTCCAAGATATCAAGTTCGCAGTAGAGCCGTTAACAGCAAGCAAAAGCGTGTAGCAGTAAAATCCATGTTTTATCTTCCTATAATACCAAGGTTAAAAAGAATGTTTGCTTCAATGCACAGTGCAAGTCAAATGACATGGCATCATACAAACCAAACAAGTTCTGGCACTATGCGACATCCATCTGATGGTGAGGCATGGAAGCACTTTGATCGGACACATCCAGATTTTGCTGCAGAACCTAGAAATGTCAGGCTTGGATTATGCTCTGATGGATTTGCCCCATACGTGCAAGCGTCAGGAAGTGCGTACTCTTGTTGGCCAGTTATTGTAACACCTTACAACCTCCCTCCTGAGATGTGCATGACAAAACCATACATGTTTTTGACGTGTGTTATTCCAGGCCCGCACAGTCCAAAAGCCGGAATTGATGTGTACTTACAACCTTTAATTGATGATTTGAAGAAGATGTGGATTGGAGAATGGACTTATGATATATCCCGTAAACAGAACTTCACATTACGAGCTGCCTTGATGTGGACCGTTAATGACTTTCCAGCATATGGCATGTTGTCTGGTTGGGGTACGCATGGAAAAATGGGTTGTCCGCATTGCATGGGATACACCAAAGCATTTACGTTGGATAAAGGTGGGAAAAGCTCATGGTTTGACTGTCACCGCAGATTCCTACCAGCAAATCACCCGTATAGAAGAAACAAGACAAATTTTAAAAAAGATGTACGAGAGAAAGATTTGCCTCCGCCTCGATTGCCACCAGGGGTTATATGGAACCAAGTATGTGAACTACCAAAATTTACAGATACTGGGAAAGCATGCCGAATTGAAGGATACGGCGTCACCCACAATTGGACAAAAAGAAGTATATTTTGGGATCTTCCGTATTGGAAAGATAATTTGTTGCGCCATAATCTTGATGTTATGCATATTGAGAAGAATTTTTTTGATAATGTATTTAACACAGTGATGGATGTGACAGGAAAAACAAAAGATAATGAGAAGGCCAGACAAGACATGGGAATTTGGTGTAATCGAAGAGAGTTGGAGTTGAAGCCTCAACCGAATGGAAAATTATTAAAACCCAAGGCTTGTTTCAGTCTGACTTCCCAAGAAGCTAAAGCGGTTTGTAGATGGTTAAAAGAATTGAGAATGCCCGATGGGTATTCATCAAATTTAGCAAGGTGTGCTGACCCTAACACTGGAAAATTGCATGGTATGAAAAGTCATGATTGTCACATTTTTATGGAACAGTTGCTACCAATTGCATTTGGATCGCTACCCAAACATGTTCTTGACCCACTAACTGAAATTAGTCAATTTTTTAGAGATATTTGTGCGTCAGCTTTAAAAGTGGAAGACATCATTAAGTTGGACCAAAACATTGCACTCATTCTTTGTAAGTTGGAACAAGTATTTCCGCCTGGTTTCTTTGACTCCATGGAACATTTACCTGTGCATCTTGCATATGAGGCTTATCTTGGTGGACCTGTTCAATATAGGTGGATGTATCCGTTTGAAAGGTTCATGGGTGATTCAAAGAGATCGGTAAAAAATAAAGCTAGAGTAGAAGGATCTATATGTGCACATTACTTGCATCGGGAAACATCACATTTTTGCAGTCACTATTTCAATCACTTGATGTTAACTCCTAGAATCATACGGAATCCTGTAAATGTCAATCAGAGGAGTCAATTCACCTTATCAGTCTTTGCGCTACCAGGTCGACCTTCTGGAAAGAAGGGTGTGCATTGGTTGACCCAAAAAGAAATGCAATCTGCACATGTCCATGTCTTGATCAACTGCGTTGAAGTTAAACCATATCTTGAGTGAGTTTACCAAAACTTTTTAAACTTATGGTGTGTGTATACCAAACTTATTAAACTTATTGTGTGTTTTTTGTAGGGAATTTAACAATGCCTATTTTCATAGTACCGGGGTACAGTCAACATCAGGTGTCATTCATGCTCAATTTCCCTCATGGTTCAAGCAAACATTGTCTAGCGTTCCTGCACTAACTCCAGAAATACTCCATTTGAGAAACTTGGCAGAAGGCCCTATCCAAAGCGCAAATGATTGGCACACATACTTCGTGAACGGATATAAATTTCACACTGAGGCATGGACCGAAGGGAAAAAAACCATAAATAGTGGTGTTTTTGTAAAAGGAGTTACAGATGGCGGTGAAGACGACTTCTATGGATTTGTTAAACATATCTACGAGTTGGTATACAATTACTTGGACACGGAAAATAAAGTTGTCTTGTTTTATTGTGAATGGTATGATCCAACTAGAGGCACAAAGATAGACAAGTCATATGGTTCTGTCGAGATTCAAATGAACCGGAGATACAAAGAATATGACCCTTTCATAATGTCACATATTGTTAGGCAAGTTTATTATGTTCCTTATCCTTCATTTGTAATACGTAAAAGAGGATGGTGTGTTGTAATAAAAACAAAACCGCTAGGTCATATTGAAACTGGAGATCTAGTGGAAGATGTTGCCTACCAAGTTGATGACGTTGAACAGATTAATGATGTGGTTGCAGCTGAAGACATTACAACTTTGTCCGATACAACTGTTGAGGGCCTTCAAGTTGATGCGTCTATATTGTTGGTTGATAATAATGTGGATGAAGACAATGATGAAGAGTTTGAATCCGAGGACAATATTACATCGGATGATGAACATGATATGGATAACGAGCATGAAGATTTAGATTAATTAATCACTTAATGTAATATTAATGAATATCTATTGAACATTTATATATTGAATTTGTCAATGAATATATATTTATGTCAATGACTTTATTATCTTTGTTTATGAAAATATATATAACTAGGTAAAATGGCACCGAAGAATAAGGATACCGGTAAGAAGTCTCAGCGTCCGAGGGTAGTAACATGTGAGTCTCCTCACTCAGCCATGTGCCCACCCCCTCAGAGTCAGGTTGATCATATGTCCCTGGCCAGTACTCAGGGTTTTGTCCCATTACTCTCCTCCCATACATTCCCGTCTGGGGTACCTGCATCTTTTGTGCCACCTGGAGGCCCCGGTTTCCTTTACCCACAGACTCAGATGCCGTCTTCCTTCCAGCATGCAGCAGGATCTAGTTTCCCTTTCCCACCGACCCAGATGCCGTCATCCTTCCAGCAGGCGGGAGGATCTAGTGTTCCTTTCCCACATACTCAGATGCCATCTTCCTTCCAGCATGCGGGAGGATCTAGTTTCCCTTTCGCACCGACCCAGGTGCCTTCATCTTTCCAGCAGACTGGTGTCCCCTCATCATTCCAGCAGACGGGGGGAGGACCCAGTTTTCCATTTATACAGACTGGCGTGCCTTCATCATTCCAGCAGACAGGGGGACCCACACAGATGTATTCATCCTTCCAGCAGGCGGGAGGGTCCAGCACCCCACACTCCACACACATTGGAGGACCCAGCAGTCCACGTCCGGCACAGGCTGCAGGATCCCGCGCCCCACGTCCTAGACGGACCGGAGGGTCACGCACCCCTCATCCCACACAGGCTGCAGGATCCAGCACCCCACGTCCTACACAGGCTGGCGGTGATGCAGATGTCGTAGCTGATGATATAGATGGAGCTGATATTCGTGAGAGATCAGATGATCCGAGTGAGATTCATGTAATTGACGGGAGGTTTTGGATTTGGCCCGAAGGAAGCAAGTAAGTTTCTTATATAAACTTTTATTTAAGTACATATTCATTTTAATATTTTGTATAAATTTATAATTAATATTGTTTATTCAAAATCTTGTTGTTTAGTTTCGCGCCGAGTCGGACGGCTGCCAAGGTTATTAATTATATAATCCAGCAGATGTATAAATCCTCTTGGAAGAACTTTGGCGAGGTTACAAATAAAGAAGAATGGTTTAAAAAATTTAAGGTATTGTTATTTATTTAAGTTGTAAATTTATTATATTTTTTTAGTATTGTTATTTAAGTCACATTTTAATGATAATTGCTTAACTTTTTATTTTAATGTCATACAACATTGCAGGAAAAATGTGTGTGGGATCCGTTGAATGAGAAAATAATGGAAAAAATATATTATAGCAGAACTTCTAGAAGATTTTCGGATATAATGCGGCGGGTTAGGGAGAATTATGAGCTGCATGGTATCCGTCCTAACTGGATAGGCGTAGAGGTTTTTGGCGAACTTCGTACATATTGGAGTTCGCCAGAATTCAAGGCCAAATCTGAAAATTTTAAGAAGATGAGGGCATCAGAAAAAGGGGGATGTGTCAATACTGTTGGAAGTATTAGCACTGCAGAGCATGTCCGACGGATGGTAAATATTACTAATTTTTTAAGTTATATATATTTTTATTCATAATATTTGTTACTAATTATTTTTAACTTTATTGTTTAGACTAAGGAGATGGGGAGACCACCATTGATGATTGAGTTGATTACGAGGACTCGGACAAAAAAATCGGGAGGTTTTGTCGACGACCGCACCCAGAAAGCTTTTGTAAGTAATTAAACTTATGTTTTTTTTTTAAGTTAATAACAAAAATAGTGACGTTATTTCCACGTGGCAATCTATAAGTTGTGGCGTGATTATCATGTGGCAACTGATAAATTGCCAGGTGACTGATTTTCATATGGCAACTGATACATTGCCACGGGAAACTCACGTGGCAATTCATAAGTTGATTTGTGAAAATCACGTGACAAATTTTTAATATATTTGAATTTAGTATAATTTAATATATAAATGTTTTAATTTTTTTTTAATTGTATTATGTAATATTTTTAATGTATAATTTAATGTGTAGGATGATTATCAGACATTGCTAGCAAATTTTCTAGAACACAATCCGCAATATAGGCCAGCAGAGGGGGAGCCGCTTAATGGGGATGTTGATTTCTATATTTGGAATGAGGTTGTTAATGGAAAAGGGCCTAATGGTTGCTTTTTTGCGGGAGGAAATTTGGCCGCCGGCTTGAGAGTTGGTGATCGTAATCTGTTTCAAAGACTTAGAGATGGAGAAGGGGGGTCACGTCAACCCAATCTGACTCAGGTTCAACTTGAAACAGTACGACAATTGGCGGCCAGTGAAGTGAGACGCGAAATGGAGGCCCAAATGACGACAATGAGGCAAGAGCAGGAGCGTCAGTTAGAGATCATGCGGAAGCGGCAATCTGATATGGAGGAGCAGATGAGACAGTTTATGCAAGGGGGTCGAAATCAAAATGTTCCTGATCATACACAGCCGGATGATGACGGACTTGATGACTTTGATCTTGATAATTTTCCGGGTGAAGATGCCCCGTGAAAACATTTTTTTTATTTCGTTTTTATATTTGCATTTATGTAAGATATTTATTTTTATCATTTTAAATTAATAAATTATATAACATTTAATTATGTGAATTTATTTTATAAAATTCTATTATTCGAAATATAAAATAAAATACTATTATTCTAATAATTTTAATATATAAATTTTATTATATAAATTTTATTATATAAATTTTAATATATAAATTTTATTATATAAATTTTAATATATAAATTTTATTATATAAATTTTATTATTTAAATTTTATTATATAAATTTTATTATTTAAATTTTATTACATTAATGAATTAATATAAAAAATAATTATTAACAATTTTTTAAAAAATAAAAACGTCCCCTGTAGCGACGTGGGATTCATGTCACAAATTAGTGACATGAATCTCACGTCGCTAATAAAGCTGCATTAACAAATATGTAGCGACGTGAATACCACGTCACAACTTTGTGACGTGGGAATCACGTCGCTACTTGCTTGCCACTTACTCCCCAGCGACATAACTCACCACGTCGCTAATTTTGCTTTGCCACGTGATTTTGATGTTTGCCACATGAATTTCACGTGGCAACTAAGCTTCTTTTTTGTAGTGAATAGTTACTTTCAACAATGGATCCATGAACCATCTTCCAGCAAGATAGCTCAGAAAATGCAAGAGTAAAAGCATCACCCCTTTTTTGGCATCATCAGTTCCACCATCACTAACAACAACCTGTATATGTCAAAATCATAAAATACATTAGCACTTGATAATTTGTCTTTTCACATACTATTAATCTCAACAAGAGTATGTACAATGTAGTACAACAGAATAATAAAGGAAAAGCGAAACATCATCAATATCACGACATCAAAAAAATAACAAGACAACTGATAAACCAAAGAAAAGCGAAACATCCAAAACAAAACATAAGCAGAAGAAGAAAGAAGATTGAAACAGAAAGGAAAAGATTGGAGAAACCGAAATACCTTGTGCCTCCATAAGTCACCGCTAAAAGTAACTCCGATAACAAATCTGGTGCTTACTAACATCATCGTGAAACCCACACGCAAGAAACTACGACCGGTTCACCACCCAACGACGCCGACGACAACAGAAGCACGCGCAGCCACCACGACTCAACAACACGCCGCCGCGAGAAATCAATTACCGCCAAGATCTTTCGGGTTGGTGGTACTCCTTCATCCTTCCATTTTCTTTTTCCTTTCCTGTGTTTTTTGATGTTGTAATCCGTTTTTTTTTTTTACTTTTTTGCAAAGTTTGTTGAGTTATCGGTGTTAGTAAATCTAAGTGGCTTATTTATTATAATTAAAATACTATTATATAAATAGTTTACAAAAAGAAAATTAAAGTGAATGTTTGGCAAATATCAGGGTCACTAAGTTATATTTGATACTCTACCATTTAGACATAATTAAAACTAACAAATATAATTCTTTCATGATCAATAGAGACTAAGTCAGTTACATATAATAAATAACAATTAATAATAATATTAATAATAACATAATAATTCTCCCTCTAAACTAGATTGTCTAGTTTATCTCTGAGATATCACATACGTCAAGCTTCTTCTTGAGTTCTTGAAAGACTTCAAGCCTGAGCGGCTTAGTAAAGATATCAACTATCTGCTGTTTGGTGTCGCAATAATTCAATTGAACATTTCCTTCATTTACTAAATCATGGAGGAAATGAAAGCGCACATCAATATGTTTTCTCTTTCCATGCATAACCGGGTTCTTTGAGAACATGATGGTAGAACTGTTATCACAAAAAATCACTGGACTTTTGCTTCCATTGTAGTCCAATTTGGACAACACCCTCTTCACCCAAATCAGTTGGCAGGCACAAGCTGACGCAGCTACGAATTCTGCTTTGGTGGTGCTGAGTGTGACTATAGGTTGTTTCCTTGATGACCATGTCACTGCTGCATTGCTAAGTATAAAGGCATAACAAGAGGTTATTTTGCTGTCATCGATACATCCAGCATAGTCGTTGTCTGTGTATCCCACAAGCTCCTGATTGCCTGATCTTTGATAGAAAATCCCAAAACACATAGTTCCTTGTACATAACTCAATATTCTCTTTGTTGCCATAAGGTGCATCTCAGTTGGCTTGGCCGTATATCTACTGACTATACAAATTGCATACATCAGATTTGGCCTGGTAGTGGTCAAATATATCAAACTACCGACAAGTTGCTTGAACATGGAGCTGTTTATTGTCACACCTATATGATCTTTATCAATTTTAACCCCAGAAATAGTAGGATTTAGGACCAAGTTGCTTTTATCCATGCCAAACTTCTTCGAGACCTCTTTGGCATATCGTTTTTGAGAGATGAAGATTTCACTGTCAAGCTGCATAACCTCTAAGCCAAGGAAGTGGTGCATTCTCCCGAGATCAATCATTTCAAATTCCTCCATCATTGATTGTTTGAATTATTTCAACATAGCTTCATCTTTCCCAGTATAAATCAAATCATCAACATATAGGCTAAATCAAATTTCTTCCTTGTTGATTGATCTTGGTGAACAAGGTTTATTCGCTTGCTTCTTTATCAAAGCCCATGTTTCTGAAGTATGCTTCAAGTCTGCTAAACCAAACTCTCGGTGCTTGTTTAAGGTCGTATAAAGCTTTTATGGAGCTTGTATACCTTAGTCGTTTCATGCTTCACTTCATATATTTTTGATTGATCAATATACACCTTATCTGTAAGTTTACCTTGTAAGAATGCGGACTTCACGTCCAGCTGATACACAACCCAACTTCGTTACGCAACAAGAGCCAAACTCATACGCACAATGGCTAGCCTTGCCGCTGGCGCATATACTTCTTCATAATCAATTTTGTGTTGTTGCGCATATCCATTTGCTACTAAGCGAGCCTTATACTTATCAATCTCACCATGTTGATTCAATTTTACTTTTTTCCAAGTTTGTTGAGTTATCAGATTTCTAAACCATGACAAATATTTTGAATGTTAAGGTTTTGCTTGCGTTGTATTGATTCACATATGCTATTTTGTCGATTGAATGTGTCTGTGTTATCTTATGGTTGCAATTAGGGAATTTAGGGTTGAGTCATATGTTAAAGGTAAGATTCGTTGTGGTGGAGGAGTGAATGTCAAGACGCTGAAGGAGTCAATGTGAAGGTTTGTTTTTTGTTTTTATTTTATTTTATTATCAATTTATAATTATAATTTGATTTGATTTTATAATTTTGGTTATATTTTAAATTTTTAATTTCAATTTAGTTTTAGCTTCACTTATTAATTTATAGTTTTGATTTTAATTTATTTAAATTTATTTTATGAATTTTTCTTTATGAATTAGTTTTAGTTTTGATTTATAGTTTTATTTTATTTTATTTTATTTGGTTTTAAAAAAATATTTGGTTTTCTTCAATTTGATTTTAATTTTTAGTTTTGATTTTAATTAAGTTTTTGTTTTTGTTTTATTTTATTTATTTATAATTTTAATTTTAATTTATTTTATTTTATAAATTTAATTTTGGTTTGATTTATAGTTTTATTCTATTAAGTAATAGTTTTCGGATTGTTTGATTTTAAAAATATTTGATTTTATTTTATTAATTATAAAGAAGAAAAAATGGAGGCAAATTAAAAAATTGGTGGAAAAACAAATTTATTTCAAAAAAAAAAAGAACAAGCAAACAAAAATTAAGAAGGGAACTAAAAAAAATTCTGCATTAACTATAGCGTCGGCTTAATCCGACACTAACATGTTGATAAATAAATAACAAATAATTAATAAATTAATAAATACATAGTGCTGGATGAACCGTGGCTACTGGGTCTGATAAAAATAAATAATGGGAAATTAATTAGCTTCGGTCTCGCTGTTTCTAGTTAATTACTAAAATTAAAATTAAAATTAAAAATTAAAATAAAACTTGTAGCGTGGTATTAGCGTGGGTTTGGCCAATGCTAATAACTTAACTTAGCGTCAAAGTCAGTAGCCGACGCTAAATTTCGACAGCTAAAATATAATTTTCTAATAGTGTGTATCATACACCTAAATAATCATTTTTTTTAATGACCAATAGTATCAAATATTTACAACAAAATATCCTCAAGATAATTTCCTTTGATCCCAATGAGATACATGCCGGTTTAACTCTTACTTTATTATCAATATATGTTCTTTCCTTGTACATTAATATTATGACATTACTAAATTCATAAGGCTCTGTTTGGTTAGTTAAACACTTATTGACTCATACATTTTTAACTTGCAGGACATATTATTACATATAAAATTTTACATCATCAAGTGCTAAAATTTTCATCATGAAAATTTGGATTCTCATTCTCATCATAGTGACATTGAACTTGATAGTTGTTGATACAAAAAAAAACATTGTTCTTCGTTTCACACTTTATTATACGATCTTAAAAAGAATGTAATTATTTAGTGGATGTGTTTTTGTTGCATCATTTTAGTGTTACAAAATGGTATTTGTGATTATCAATTTATTTATGTTTGATATTTTTGGAGGGTGATTTTTATTTGTGACATGCATGGGAAGTATGGAAAAGTTATAAATTCAGCAAGTACTTGGTGACAAAGCTCACATATATGCATTACAAAAGCATCATAATCCAAATCATACGAAAAAGAATAATACTTTAAAAATGGAAAAAAAATGATTCTTTGTCACCAAGTAATTAGTGAATTGTAGAATTTTTCAATACTTTTCATGTGGGTCACAAAAAAATGTCTCCCTAAAAATGTCAAAAATAAATAAATTTGTGATCACAAATACCATCCTATAACACTAAAATAACACTAAAATGATGCAACAAAACTCATCCATTGAGTAATTACATTCTTCTTCATATGGTATAATAAAATGTGAAAGGAAGAACAATGGTTTTTTTTACCAACATCTATCAAGTTCAATGTCACTATGATGAGAAAGAGAATCCTAATTTTCATGATGACCATTTTAGTACCTGATCCTATAAAATTTTGTATGTAATAATATGTCCTTCAAGTGAAAAATGTATGAATCAGTAAGTGCTCAACTAATCAAACAGAGCCTTAAGCATTTTAGTAATTTAATAATATTAATGTACAAGGAAAGAATATATACTGAAGAGTTAAACTAGCGCGTATCTCGTCGGGATCAAAGGATATTATCTTAAGAATATTTTGTTGTCAATGTTTGATACTATTGGTCATAAAAAAGTGATTATTTAGATGTATGACACAAGAAACTAATACCTGAATGATAGGAGAAGTTACAGGTTACCTTAGTTGGTATTTTCAAGCAATCAAAAACATCGTTCGTTTGTTGTTAAATACAATATGTTGAAATTTTTTAACTTTTCAACTGTTTCATTTTCTCAACAACATCCTTTATTGACGGTCGAATAGAAGAAGTTTCTTATGTGCAAGTTAACGCAATCTTTAAAAGCTCGAACAATTTTTTCTTTGGTCTTGATTTCCACAAACAAGATGGAAAAAAGCTCAAAACAACTATCTTCGATCATTAGAAGCTCCGCCGATGACATTATATTGAATCTGTTTTTGTAATTTGAAAATGACGGATCGAGCGACATTTCAATGGATAGAGAAAATAGATTTGAGTAGTAAGGCCTAGTGAATCGAGCATCGAGAATCAAGATATGATCGCATACCAAGTCAAACATTATATGAATCATTGATTGAACATCAATATAATTAACATAAGTAAACATCAATGAAACCCTAATTAAGTTTCCAAAAGAATCAAATAGAATAAATATAAGCATTGCTGAAAATAGTTATGAAGCATTGTTGATTAACAAGGATTAATCAGAAAAAATTGATAAACAAGAATTAAGTAGAAAAACACTTTGAACATCGAAGATTGTACTCAAGTCGACGAGAGACTTCGCAGATCAGAGAGCTAGATCACAAGTGATAGCAGAGAAAACAAACAATGTATATTAATTACGAAAATCATACTAAAATCGAGAACAAGAATGAAATCGAGAGCGAGATCAAAACAAGGACGATATTGAAATCTAGAACAATAACGTGATCAAAACCGAGCGTGAGAGAGCAAGGTTTGTGTTATATCGAATGACGTGTATTTAGAATGCGTGTTTAATTTATTTATTTATTTTTTGATGTATTTAGTTTGTTTCTTAAATGTTATAATAATAAAATATTATTAAAATATAGGTTTTTCTTATATAGTATTATAATTTATAATAGTAATATAAAATATTATTAACATAAATATGTCCAACAAAATTTTTAAGAAAGTCTTTAACTCATGATTGATGCTGGATTTGGTAGGAAAGATCGTGGTTTGATTTCCGACAACTGCAATTAGGATGAGATTAAAACTATTTGATGTCAGAATTGGTCCTCGAACCATAAATAAATAAAAAAAGTACTTAATTACCTACAAAATAACAAGGAAAAAATGGTAACAAAATTATGATAGCAAATTTCTAATTTTCTTATTTTCTTGAAGTGTTACATCACCTATATTAGGTCTCTTAGCAAAACTTAATATCTATAATATAAGAAAACAAATATATTTGAAAAATACCATTTTACCCTTTGCTTAAAAAATTACACCTAATAATTTAAGGGTTAAATTGAGTCTAAATATTAATTTTTGTAACTAAATTCTACAAAATTATGCATTTGTTCTATTTGAACTACTACTTCAAATTGTTTCACATTTATTTTCTCCCTCCTACATTCTGGTTTCCTCCCTCCCACTCTGATCTCTGAAAACAACAACCTGATTCAATTATTTTTTACAAACCACCTAACATTGTTCATTCTGACATGCATTGTTTCCAACTTGGTGTTTTCGATTTCTTTAAATGGATTTTGTGGTTGAAAATTTGGTGTTTATGATTCACTTATCAATGGGTATTATTATGTTTGGGTTTTGGTGAGTTTGGGTGCTACCATAGTCGTAATTATGAGTAACAAATCTGAGGGAATAAAAAAGGTATGAGATTGAGATTAAGAGGAAGAAGAAAGTTGTTGATGAGTGAAGATTGTGATTTAGGCCTTTGAAAGTGTTCTTCATGGTTTATGGTTGAAAGAAAATGAGTTTCTATTGTGCTGTGAGATTTGATAAAGTTTGAAGATTGGAATGAATAATCCACTGAATAAGGAAGATAAAAATAATTTTTATTTTATTAGATGGTAGTAGCAGGAAGATAAGAATTTGAGAGTATTTTTCATTATGCTCTTCTATTTCACTATGCTTTTTCATATTTCACTGGTTTATCAATTTATTTAATTATTATAGAAAAAAACAACCACTTAAAAATCAAAATCAAATTAGGTAAACAATTTTTTTGGAAAGTTTTTCTGAGAAATATTTACACAAAAAAGTATTTATTATCATAAGGTTTCCTTAAGAATAACAATAGTAATGAGTTGATTGTGTCGGAGCCAGAACCTTAGGTAAGAGGGTGTAAAAATAAATAAATTCGACACTAAATAAATTAATGATGCAAATAAAAATCTAGGAGTTTAAAGTGTAATTTATATAGATAAAACGTTAAATCTGAAGGTGCAAAAGTAAATAAATTCAAAATCAAATAATTAAATTGTGCAAATAAAAAATTTCAGAGTTAAAAGTGTAATTTATATAGATATTTAGATGCAATTTATATAGATATTTAGATGTAACATTTAGACATAAGGTTTTCAAAAATTAACAATAATATAGTATTTTTGTATTTATCAACTTCAAATCATACAAGCGAAGCGTTTGAGACAGATTTAGACTAGACTAGACTAAACGGAGAACAAATATTTTTTTAATTAATGTCAAAACAAAATTAATAGTTACATCCGCTGAGAAAATATATGGTTATCTAAATATTTATATATTATATAGAAAAACTATATTTATGTACCAAATATAAATAAAAAAATATTTTTATTTTAAAAATAATAAATTTTTTTAGTTAAATAATTTTGTCTTTTTCATTCTTATTATATTTTAGAAACAAATGTGCGTAACACACCACTAATCGTATGAACGCACGAGTATTCAGACCAAAATTTATATGAACTCATTGACTATTATATTTTTTGTACAATTAAAAAAATAAAAGTAAATATATTTAAAATAATATATGAATTCAAACTCGTGAATAATAAGTTTTTGATTTAAATATTTTTATAAATAATGTCAAAACATAAATAATATTTTCATACGGAAAAATATACGGTTAATCCAAATATTTGTATATATGAAAAAAATTCTATCTATGATTCATATATAAATAAAAATATGTTTTTTTTTAAATAATAAACTCTTTTAATTAAATAATTTTGTTTTTCTTTATATTTTTAAAATAAATACACGTAATACACCCGTACCCGTACGAAAGCACGAATATCTTACTAGTAACTATAATTATCATTATCATATAGCACCTCAAATCGGTTTTATAGATTAAAATATATATTTATAAATAAGAACCCTCTTCACTTCATAAATCAATTATGTAAAATTAAGTTAATTTTAATTCAAATTTTAAGATGATATAAAAGCATATTTGAAATTATTACAACTTAGATCAATCATATTTTAACTTTTGTTATTATTCAAGTATAAAGAGAATACCAATAAAATTACATCATTACATATACATCTTTATTTTTACTAATCAATCGGCTGAAAGCTTGATATTTTGTTTGTACCAAAAAGAATTACTAGTAGTATTTCTTTTGAATATTTTCTAAATAAAATATGTTGAAAATTCTAATGCACTTAGACGAGAAAAATATTATAATTTATCATATAAATTTTACAGGGGAAATTCGTTTGTTGTTATTAATCAAAAGTATTTGTAATAAGTATTTTTAAAAAAGTATGTAAGATGGAGTGGAAATGTCAAAATTATAGGGTGGAGATAACAAAAGTAGTAAAGTTCTTTAGAAATATTCAGCTCTTTCAAATGGCCCATTTTTTATTTTGAAATATAAATGCAAGTGTCTATAGACTATTTGGGCCTAATGCTTAACATTGAAATTTTTTTAAGTCACCTCAACTATTAAGTCCTTACAAAAAATAATCACTTTTAATTAATTAAATTGAAGAGAAAAAATTAATGAACTTTGCAATTCTTATTAGTATCTAAAAATTTTAAAGAAAAAATTGGTGATTCTTTTAGCAAATTCTTATTGAACAAGTTTTGGTGTTTTAGTATTTTATTTCTCTCGAGTTATGGTTCTAATTTCCAACCGGCCGACAAGCTCAAGACAAACATAGCTATTCAGCTAACATGATTTTCATCCTAGAGTTAAGAAAATATGTTTGTTGCATAGATCACAAATATAGATTAAATAACACCCTCTTCGAGCAAGATTATATTTAGAGATGATAATAGATATTCATAAGTATGGATATTAATTTTCTGTTATTCGTCTCGTTTAATAAATATGATATTCGTATCCGTCTGATACCTGTGTGAGTATCCGTTAGACGAATATCCGTAGATTTTGAGATATCCGCATGTATATAAGAATATTCATGGATACTTTTACTATTTTAAAAAATATATAATAAACTAAAATTTTAATTATTTTTAAAGACAACAAAATAGTTTCAAATTTAATATAATAATAATAATAATAATAATAATAATAATAATAATAAAAATAAATCACATTTATTTTATTTCTTCTTCTTACAAATAATTATGTTATACTCACAAAATAATAATAGTTTCATATTTAACAAAATAAAAAAATAATAATAATAATAATTATTATTATTATTATTATTATTTTAAATTAAATAAATTAATATTTAAATAATTTTGTTAATTATTAACGGATACGGATATCCGTAAATACGTGTATCATTAAATCCATATTTGTACCGGTAAGTAAACGGATATTAAAATATCCATTTATTTTACTTGTGGATATCCATTAAGACATCCTACTCGTGTTCATGACAGATTTTACCTGCGGGTACCTACAGGTATATGTTTTTTTCCCTCCTTAATTATATATATAAGAACTTTACCATGAAGATTTCTCTAAACCATCGTAGATTTGAAAGGTGGAATGCCTTTGTTGCAAATGATCTTTTTCCCGACCTATGTTTTGTATTATACTAGGAAGTTGTATGCATCTTGAAATTTAGAAGAATTATAGTTGTTAGAATTTTAAAGCACAATGTTGATGAATAGTTGAGTAATTGAGTGTGGAGAGTGAGAGAGTGAGAGAGAATTAGAGAGAGTAAAATTGAGGGTGAAAATATGGATTAATTCATTTACAAAATTTCCAAAAGTTATATATACATCAATACATGATAAGGTACAATTATCAAACAAATAAAACTAAAAGCTCTCAAGTGTAACCGATTGCACTATTATGCCAATCGATTACATTCAAATTCTGACTCAATTTTTAACTTAATGTTCCAGGTGTAATTGGTTGACATATTATGTCAACCGATTACATTTAGCTAGTGTAAGTTTTTGTTTGACAAAATACAAGGGGTCAACCAGATGCACTATTGTGCCAACTGATTACATGCATGTGAATTAACACACCACTTTAATTCATGTGCTCTAAGTCTTCCATTCCCATTAGTTTTTTCATTCTCTTGAACACTTCAATTGTGACTCATTTGGTCAGCAAATCGGCCACTTGATCTTCACTTATATAATATCCAACCTCAATCTTCCTTCACTAACAAGTTCTCTTAAGTAGTGAAACTGCTTCTCAATATACTTGCTTCTCCCATTTACAAAGAGGTTCTTATCAAGGTTTATAGCGGAAACATTATCAAACTTGAGTGTTACAGCGTCACCCTCTTCATTTCTCAACACCTCTAACAGATTCATCAATTACACGGCTTGGCATGCACATAATGAAGTTACAATGTATTTGGCCTCACAAGAAGAGAGTGTCACTACTAGTCCTTCTTCGAACACCATGAGGTTGGAGTTTCACCGAACATAAAGATGTATCTAGTTGTATACTTTCTATCATATTTATCTCTGCACCAAATGAAATCGGTTAATTAGAGTAAATTATATTTTCTGCCCTTGTGCATTGCGGGAAAAAGAATTCCATAACTAATAGATCCTTTAACGTATCTTAGAATCCTATTGACTGCTGCCAAGTGAGACACCTTCGGTCTCTCCATGAATCTACTCACAATACCAGCACTAAATGCCAAACTCGGTCGTGTATTGCACAAGTAACACAAGGATCCAATCAGCCTCATATACTGGGTTGAATTAACATCTTGGTCATCCTCATTCTTCGACAACTGCAACCTTGACTCAACCAGAGTAACGACCTTATTATAATGCTCCATTTCAAATTTCTTCAAAATCTCAAGTGCATGCATTCTTTGGTTCACGAGCATTCCCTTCTTAAACTTGTAAAACTCAATACCAAGGAAGTATGTCATGAGGCCAAGGTTAGTAATCTCAATCTATTTCATAAGCCTATTCTTGAACTTATAAATGCACTCTTCATTGTTGCATGTAATAAACAAATTGTCTATGTAGGAACAAAATTTTCACTAGTGTAACTGGTGGACATATTAGTGCAACCAATTACACTCGATTTCACATATTTAATTTCATCGAAAAGGACGTCTTTGTTGATCACGGTTCTATTATTCTCTACATCATGTCTATACACCACTAAGCCAAACACTCGTAAGTGACTCATGTTTGGTTTCAATTCAGACCAAGCTTCTTCTGGTGTTATCATCTTAAGGTTCTTTGTTGAACATCTATTCAAAAACCATAATTATTTCGACAAGTTCTTCCCATTCAACATCCTTCTCTCCATGTTCATAACCAAACATTTCTTCCTTTTGGCAACACCATTTTGTTGCAGTCTATAGGGTGGTACTACCTCATGTACTATACCATCTTGATCATATAACCTCCCAAAGTCATTTGAAACATATTCGCCTCCTCCATCTATTTTGAAAACTTTAATCTTATGACCGCTTTACCTTTAACCAATGGACATGAACTCCTTAAACACTTCAAATACCTCATTCTTTCTCTTGATTAGGTAAGTACATATTTTTCTATTATGGTCATCAATGAATGTGACAAAATATCTATTGCTACCTATCGAATCAACTTGCATCGGTCCACACACATCCAAATATACCACCTCAAGGTGAAACTTGGTTCTACAACCTGCATCCTTGCTGAATTTTCCCTTATGTTTCTTCGCTTGCACACATTCTTCACAAGTTTTAGTTGTTATGTTGATCAATTGCAGTCTCGACACCATTCCGTTATTTTGCAAGGCATTGAGTTCTTAGAAATTAAGATGTCGAAACCTATAATTCCATATCCACTTTTCTCTACTAGCCTTTGTAGAAAGACACCTATGCTCCATAACATTCAACTCAACCTTGAAAGTTCTATTAGGAACCATAGGAGCTTTTAGAACCAAAACTCTATTTGCTTCTATAATGCGTATCGCCTTGTTCTCCACATGAATCTTGTAACCCTTCTCAAGAAATTCGCAGATACTTAGTAGATTACACTTGATTCTGGGAATATATAACACATGCTTTATTAAAGAATGACTACCATCCATTATCTTGATTGATACATCACGGATACCTTTCGTCGCTAGAGTGGTATCATTCACAAAATTCACTTTGTTCTTCATGGCACATATGATTGTAACAAACCAATCTTTCCTATCTGTCATATGCCTTGAACATCTGGAGTCTAAATACCATTGATTATTGCACTACACTTCTTCTTTCAAAGTTACCATTTAATTTTCTTCAGTGTGTAACCGGATAGAATAAAAGTGCAACATGTTACACTTTGGTTCTGCAACATTTTTCAAACTGTTGTTGTTATCTTGAACCATGTTGCTACTGCATTCTCCTACTGTGATCATGACCAAGAGTGTGTTTTCCTCATCAAACTCTTGCTTTGCAACTCTAGCTTCATCTTCTTGAGATTCTTTCTCGTTGGAATTGTATTTTCTTGCAAAATGGCCAAGCTTTTTGACAATTATAGTACTGCATGCTGCTCTTGTCAACCATTCTTCTTCCACCTCTATCCCTTATATTTCCACCACTAGAACTGTTTGATCCAGCTGTGGAACCTTGTTTTGTAGGTAATATACCTTTAACAAAGACATCAACTTTTGATGATGACAACTACAGAGACGACTAATGATAAATTAAGAAAAATGCTTAAACGGTTAAAGATGCAAATCCAAGTGTTATGGTCTGATAAACTTGACTATCCGAATAAGGAAAACAAAGTGGAAATAATCTAAAGCTTCAAGTGATCTCAAGAAGTGTCAATACAAAAAGATAGTATTTGACAAAGGGCTTATAGAAAAGGAATTAGTCTCCTAATTTAGTAAGTTAGTAAAATTATGTAAGCAAAAGGGATTTTCCGTAAAAGTATAAGGCTATAAGCACACACACATTAAAAACTTTTTCAAATGCTTTACAAAAACAAAACACTTTGAAAAACATATAAAAGTTGTATCAGATAAAATATGAGCATTCAAAATAGCCATGGACGCAATTTTGACTTTTTTTCATCGATTAGATCAATCAACCAATCAATTAGAAATGCACAAAATTGAGGCCTAAGCTAGTTTTAATGCACCTTGATTATATATAACGTCTATATATCTTAAACATAGAACTAATAATTGATTGTTTTTTAATATCTTATCGATTATCATTTTGCTCTAGTCGATTAGCTAATGGAAAAATGCATTGATTGCAAATTATTTTTTTTGGCAAATCTCAAGCCTATAAACAGAGGCTCCTTTTCTCATTTCAAATCCAAAATCATGTTTTGAAACTTTCATCTCTCTCTCTCTCTCTCTCTCTCTCTCTCTCTCTCTCTCTCTCTCTCTCTCTCTCTCTCTCTCTCTCTCTCTCTCTCTCTCTCCAAAGTGTATTTAACTTTCTCTCACTAGATGTTATAGCCAAATGCTTTTTTATGAGAAAAGTTACTTTTTTAGTGAGGATACTTTTGTAGTTTTGGTAAGGGTAGAATTGTAAAATTCACCAAGGGAATATTTTATATACACCTTGGTTGAATACTGTCCAATGAGAGAATATTTGTGGTACGAAGTTAAAACTGATAAAATCTTGGGTTTAGGGATTGTGTGATCAATCCTAGATTTTGGTTAAAGATTAGTTATTGTTAAAATCTTCATTGGTTCTTGGTTAGCTTGGTAAAAACCAAGATAGGTTGAAGATTTTCCTGGGGTCAAAATCTTCATAGGTTAGAGATCATCTCGGTCAAAATCTCGTAGGTTGTTTGGTTTGTCCTGGTAAAACCAAAGGTGTTGAGCTCAAATATTTTGGAACTTGAAGACTAACCACTCCAAGGCCATGGTTAGTGGAAAGGAGACTAACCTCTTTAATCCATTGTTGGGAAGGAAGATTGACCATTTCACTCTAAGACATATATTGAAGAAAATACTCAAACACCCATATATATCATCTTGTAATATTTGGTTGAATATCAACCATCATTTCCTTATATAAGGGGATTTGTGAGCCTTTCCTACTAAAATCTCTCAACTATTATTGGAAACTCTCAAGATAAATTCTTGGGAACATAACTAAGTTGTTTTTTATTGAAACTGTTTAAATCTTGGTGTTCTTCTTCTTCCTTTACCTATTTAATTTCTGCAATTTACTTTTCACTGCTTAGTTTTTGAAAATATTTTTAAACTATGATTTAACTTTCCAAAAGTTTTCAAAATCAAGTTTTTTCAAACCACATAATTCACCCTTTCTTGTGTGTGAAGTCTCAAGTCCAACACCAGCATCCTTATTGCCACTGCTTTCGCCCTTTGGAATATTGAATTCTTAGAACTTTAGGACTCTCTTCCACCAAAATTTTGAAAGCTCCATCTACCTTTACTCATGGTACACTTTCCCTTCACCTTCTTCTCTCACTCATTGAAACGGGATTTCAAAATGATCTCCGCCTTTGCTTTACCAACATTCCTTATCTCCGCCTTTGCACCTCCTCTTTATCGTCGCGAGAAATTTCGATTCCTCAATAGCTATGACTATGTTATCAAATCTTTTCATCAAAGAATGCAAGATTTTGGCAACAACATATTGCTCCATTATCGTTTCTCCGCATGCTTTTACTACGTTCACTAACCGGGTAATTCTTATCATAAAATCATTGAAGGTCTCCTTCACCTTGATTTAAATTAACTCAAGATGTCTTTTATGAGTTTGTAACCTCACAACCTTTATATTGTAAGCCCCTGTATATGCCTTCTCCGAGATTTCCCATGCTTGCTTTGATGATTCGCAATTACCAACTTTCTCGAAATTATCCTTATCAACACATTAATGGTATTAAAAACAATACATTGAAATATTTCTTTTATTCTTCCTTATGCTGTGCTCTTTGCTCTAGAGTAGCACATTCAACAAGAGATTTCATACCATTCTTAATCACATCAAGAACAACTTGGCATCCAAACAACACATTTATTTTCTTGCTTCATTTGTCGTACTTCTTTGCATCAAGGGTATCTAGATTTGTAGGAATTCTTTCATTGAAGACATAATTCATGATTTCACACTAGGTGTTTGATGGATCGAACTTGGCTCTTGATGCCAAATGTTAGAACTTGGAACCACAATATTGGTGAATAATTGAGTAATTGAGTATGGAGAGGGAGAGAGAATTAGAGAGAGAAAATTGAGGGTGAAAACATGGATTCATTTGTTCACAAGATACCCAAAGTCTATATATACAATAATACATGATGAGGTACAATTATCAAACCAATAAAACCAAAAACTTCTAGGAGTAGCCGGTTGCACTATTATGCCAACCACTTACTTTCAGCTTCTAACTATGTTATATTGCGAGGTAATTGTGTGTGGAAAAAAATACCTCGCAAAAAAAGTGCACTTGTAGGGAGAATTTCTCTTCGCAACGAATTAATCAGGAATAAATAATGTTTACCCGGTTTATACCTTACAAATAATTGGGAGAAGTTTAAAATTTTAGAAAATGATGTTGCTGAGAAACAAAACACCTCAAAACAATTTTTTTTTATTAAATGTTTTTGGTTGGAAATTTCCATACGCCAAATGTGTCCTACCCTTTTATTTTTATTTGGCTTATGTTTTCTCATAACATGTGTGTACCCTCCATTAGGTAATCTAACAAATCATGAATCATTAATCAATAAACTTGGTATGGGATAAGTGATCTTTGGATTGAGGATTATACTTCACTCAAGTTTGATTTAAGTGGTTCATTCATCAATCATGGATGGTGGAATTAAGGTTTAGATTCATGGTCATTGTGAATTTCCTCAAGCTAAAAGGTTTTCCCCTATCAAGATTCATCAAGGGCCAATGAATTAGGGTTTTAACTTGTTGTGCTTATGGTTTCACCAAAGGTTCAACTGAGGATTTTATGAGCTAGGGTTTTTCTTCCTCTCAAACATCTCAAGCTAATTTATTAATTAATGTGCACCTAAGGCAATAGGATTAGGGTTTCTCATCCATGGCGTTTGAGTTTGTTAATATTCATCAACTGAGGTTCATTGGATTTTCATGTCAAGGCTATCTTGGTCATACTTCTTTCCATATTTCCATGTTCATTTTCAAGGATTCCTCAAGGCATTGCTTTTATGTTAAGGTCATCATTTGAAAAGGTATTTTGTCAAGACAAGGGGCTTGTGGATTGAATTGAAAAATATGAGTCATGGTACCAAAAGATGAGGTTGTGAATTCATTATGATCAAGGTCTTTTTGTCTACTCAACTACTTATTGCTTCAATTACAAGTTAACTCGGAGTTATGGATTCACTTGAGATTAAGGTTCATTAATCAAGAATGGCATATATTGGATTCATTTTCCTTATGGTATCAAGGATCTCAAGCACATTTTTTGTTCATGATGTCAATAATTAATTCAAAGCAAGGTTGGAAAGATAATGCATATGAATTACTTGGAGTACAAGTTACAAGGCAAAGTCATACATCTTGATTCAATTATCATTGCAAGGCATAATTAAAAATTATCAAGAGCTCATTCAAGATTTAAACTATTCACTAAATTTTACATCATCATTATTCAAAGTTCACAAAAAAATGTCCATTTACATTCACTAATCATACAAACCATATCCGTCACAAACAAAATAAGAAAAGGTAAAATGACTAAGGTTGCTAAGTTACAAGATTGGAATAATCACCTCGAGGTTTCTTCATACCTCCATATTATTCTTAAAGCTTTTTCAAACATCATGCCAAGTTTACAATCAAGCTTCATGTATCAAAACAACTCCAAAACAGTTCCATGCTTGCCAAAAACTCTTTTATAATATCTTTATTCCCATTATCCAAGTTTGTCGATGAAATAAAACAACTATAACTTTGCTTCATGATATAAAATTTGTCTAAATCCATTCAAACCATATCCAAACCAGCGCCCTGCATTCAAAGGAACAAAACTGAACTGCATATAATAACATAAAACCAATCCAAGCTGAAACAAACTTGAAACCCGAACCCTGCATCAAGCTAACTCAGTTATGAAATTTCAAGTACATGCAACACATGTTCATACTGATATCCTCACACCAGAACAATGTCAAAACATATGTTACAACATTTGTTAAGACATAGTGAATTTATAAAGATGCAAAAGATACTGGAATTAAAATTTCAAAATGATAAAAAACACAATGAGTCGTTAACCCAGTTCGGTGCAACATCACCTACTGTGGGGGCTACCAATCTAGGAAGGAAATCCACTATCAGTAGTATCAATTCAAAGCTAAACAATCCCAGTTTACAACGCCTCACTTAATCTCTATCTAGTGCAACTTCTACTTTGAAATCATCATCTAGATATGAGAAATTACCATCTCACTACCTAAATCACCCAATGATGTCTAACAGTCCCAATCCTAGTGAGAGTATCAAATACAACTTAACAAGAAGATTACTCTTCCAATACAACCTCAACTCTCTTGCTTAAAAGCTTCAAGAGTGAGAACAATAACTTAACACATTGTCAAGTAACAATAATTCTACCACATAGTATCAAAAGATATATGGGGGACTTACAACCTATACAAGAGACTCTCAAAACCTAAGACTTCTAAAACTTTCCTTAATTTTACAATTTTATGAAAGAGTTAAATTACATTAGGTTAGGATTCCCCTTTAAATACACCTATGCAGTCCATGGGCTTTGAATTACGAGTCCATAAGTTTCTTGATCCATAGTTGAGTGATGCACCAATTTAGTAACTTTTGTACAGATGGAAATACAAACTTGTTCCAAAACAAATCTTGTTGACCTGCAAAAATATCTGAGATATATCCAAAGGAAATATCACAGAATCAAATCAAATCTATTTAGACTACGGAACCAGATCTAGAGGG
Organism: Vicia faba; assembly: GCA_948472305.1. Classification (NCBI taxonomy): domain Eukaryota; kingdom Viridiplantae; phylum Streptophyta; class Magnoliopsida; order Fabales; family Fabaceae; genus Vicia; species Vicia faba. Next base: position 930,907,860 of record OX451735.1, on the reverse strand, counting down.
GGGGGGGGGTGAATAGATCTCTAAATAAAAACTACCTTTCAAAATTGTTATTTAAAACTTATTTGAAAAAAATGTTGAGCAGAAGGTTTTTGGCCTAGATAAATATACTAGTCTAAACGAACCTAGTTATTGGAAACTCGGATATGCACGAGCCATATGAAATTAACATAATGATAAAACCAATCAACATAATAATATATCAATTATCTGTTCAATATGCAACACAACGATGTCCTATTTCTAATGAAATCATATTAAAAACATAACCTGCCAATTTATCGAACATGCTGCGCACAATCAATTTTTCAGAATTTTCTTTGAGATTTGTTGATATGCAAAATCACTTACAATCAAAGTGATTATAAGCTAATCAAAAAAGCAATTTAAAATTTAATAATCAAAGATAAATTCTATACAAATCAATTGATCAAACAACACATTCAACAAATTGCATATAGAGAATAAATGAAAGTAAGAGATAGAACATTACAATTTTCCTTTGAGTTAAACAAGTTTAACAATTTGTCAAACACTTGGTGTGCAAGAGAAGTTTCATAATTTTCCTTTGTGTTGTGTTTATATGAAAAATCACTTATTATCAAAAGTGATTATAAGTAACTCAACACACAATTCAAAATAAAAACAGTTTCAGAAAATTCATACGCGTCAATAAATTACTCAATGCTATTTGATAAATCGATGTATGAAAATTAAAGCAAGTAAAGAAATAAAAGAAAAGAGACACAAGGATTTGCTTAGGAAGTTCACCAATCGTCTTCTCTATGGCACATCTCCCCCCAATTCCAAATTTGGAATTAGGATAGTTTCTTGCTTTGCAAAAGTATGGTTACAAGAGAAGTGTTCAAGAGCAATCCTACAAACCCTAATCATTTAATGTTGATTAAACCCCTTCTCTTCTTTTGATATTCAACAAGATCAATAACACAATAGATTTAACCTATTCTCCACTTAAGCTACTTCTTTGCAAAGATTTCAAAGACTCCAAGGTTCTTTGAAAAGATTTCAAACACTCCAAGGTTGTTCACTCGAGAAAATGCGATTGCAATCTATTAACACAAGATCTTCAATTCTATCCGGAACTTTAAGCTACTTCCTTGAAAAGATTTCAAACACTCTAAGGTTCCTTGCAAAGATTTTAAGAACTCCAGGGTTGTTCACTTGACCGCGATTCCTTCTTGATCGTCTTGCATGAAAACCCCCAAACCAACCAATGATCTTGGAGGATAAACCCGATGTTTTTCCTGGATGAAAACCCTTACAGAACTCCACTCAATACATAATTGAACACTAGTATTCCTCGTCTAGATGGCACCCTAATGGAACATCATTACAATATAATGTCAATGTGTATGCATATATTAGAGGTTGAAGTTGAAGAGAGAAAAACTAATTTTATGGTTTCACCAAGTTATGAATGATGCATGAATTGGAATTTACAGTTTTGGAACTTTTGGGGCAAAAAGGAGATTTTCGAAATTAAAAAGAATTGAAAAATTGACCCAATCAAACAGTATGTGTCAACTGAAAATTGTATGTGTCGACACATAAGTCAAATTCTAACTGCATGTGTCGATCTGAAAAATGGATGTGTAGATCTAAGCAAGTCAGCGACTATAGGCTTTAAAAATGCAGTACATGTGTCGACCTGAAATTTGTATGTGTTGACACATAAAATCAGCATTTATGCAATTTCTTAAAAGCTTGAGTATGTGTCGACTTGAAATACTTATGTGTCGACACATACAATAAAAATTGATGCAAAAATTGATTTTTCATGAATATGACCAATTTCAAACTTGTTTTAAATGATTCCTAAGATCTCTAATGTAAGGGAGTGCCACAAGACATAAGGATACCGTCCACCATACTGAAATGCTAGCTTTCTGAGTTTTGACATCATGCAAAACATCTAATAGTGAAATTGCACTCATAAATTGGTCAAGATTTAAAAATAGCAGCGCCTGCCTGTTGTATACTAGAACAAGATGTCAAGATATCTTATTCATCATCTGGTCATAACCATGTTTTAGCAAAAGTTGCCAATCCTAAAACCATGATTCTAACAATCTCCCCATTTGGAAAATTTTGATTAAAACAACTAAAGACCAATATATTTGAAGATATTTTCCCTATTCTTGATGTTCCAGTAGATGTTCCAAAATTTGTTCCATTATTGGACAATACTTTCTCTAAACCAGAACCCACTTTCTTCTTGGTTTTCAACAGAAGAGCCTTTTTCACATCAGTAATATTAGAAAATTTGCTCATGTTTGAAATGCAACTTGTGAGGATGGTGAGGTAGAAGGCCTTTAAATACAAGGAGAGTTACCTAGATTGTAACAATACCTTGCTTGTAACATGTTTCAGTCAATGAAAGATTTTTCGAAGGAAAAAAGATTTCAACTTTCTCTCTTTCCAAGCTTTGACTCGTTGAAAAATGTTACGACATTTGAAATGAAATTCTTCATTCCATTGTAATTGATTCTTCTAATATTGCACAGTCATCTAGGTGACATAGTATAAATGGAAGACTGTCAAACAATTGCTACTATAACAATGCAATTCCAAAAATACCCCTCATATTCTCAATGTAACTTGAACCTCAAGTTATGATTAAAATAAATCCCAGATCTTCTTAGCCATACCAATTTTTGGAGTGACAATACTTGTCTGTAGCAAGACCCCAGACATAATGATGAAAAAACCAATGACTATGTTCAGCAAGCAGACAAAAATCCTTGTACCTTAATTTTTAGTAGCATGTTACACTACAATGTCATGACATCTAGTTTGACATTGTACCCTTATAGTAACCAACCCAATTAAAAGAACACATCCTCCTTCAGAAATTTACCTAATCTTCAGAATATACCAGGATTCAGTTAATTCTAATCTAAGAGACTAAAATATCCTTCAATGATACAATCTTCTTCAGACATGGCTAAAAGCTTTCTACTCAAAGACTCACCATTATTACATATTTCATCTCTGATATAACTAATGACAACACACAAAAATAGCCTCCAAATAAAGAACTCCCTTTTAAACAATTTGTTCTCTTGAGATCTTTCTTATTCGGTGCCTGTTAGCCTTTTAAAATCTTCCATAATGACTGGAGTATCAAACTGCTGAGATGGTGTTCCAACATTTGATTGAATATCAATATTGGATTACCTATCCTACATTTTCCAAGTATGGCACCTTTGTTGTGATCACCGTATGATACATAACCTTTCATCTTCGCCAAAAAGTCGGAGAATAGGGAGATGTCTCTCGTCATGTGTCTTGAGTATCCACTATCGAGAATCAATTTACCCTTCATAGAGTCAAGACACTCAATCTACAAAATCAAACAAAGGTGGTAGGTACCTGTTGTACCCCAAAATTTTCCCTCTCATTTCTCAATAAAATTCTCACAAGATCTTCCATGAACCAAGTTTGAAGCATTGATACATCAATTTGGGTTTGAATTGGCACAAGGGCAAAATGGTCAAAATGCACACTGAAAAGTAAAACTTTGACTTTTAGATCAAAATCAACTTTCAAGAATCCCATTTCATCAAGACATGTTAGAATATGAAGCTTGTTTCATCAAGAAAATCAAAAGTCAAAATTACTTTGGAAAAGTCAATGTTCTAAACACTTAGAAATTTTTCTAAGTGTTAAGAAAATATGATAAGTTCATAACTTCTGGCCAGATTTTCATCATGATGCAAGATGATTTAGGAAGAACTTCTGAAACAAGAGTTGTAGATCTCAATGAGATCTAAAACATTGCAGAAAAAAACTTCTCCTAGAAATATTGAGATTTCAAGTTATAAATCCTTGAAGACACGTTCATGAAACTAAAACACTTAGTAGATTCTGAATCTTTCCAAGTTAGAATTTGGTTAGAACTTCTGGGCCAGTTTTCACGAAGATACAATCAGAGTTTGCAAAAGTGATTCAAAGAGGGTTTACAAAGCATGTTTCAATATTTCTGAAAAGTCTGAGAACTCCTTCAGATCATGCTGGAGCAGGGAGAATCAAAGATCAGAAGTTGGACATTTATTCTTAATCTAAGTTACATTTGTGCTGAACTTCTGATCCAGTTTCAAGCTAGGCTGCATAATCTCAGGTTGCAGGTCTTCTTGTTTGTTAAATCTCATCATCATTTAATTCTTACACCAACTTTTGAGTCTTTATCCAAAGGATCTTCCCACGTGTGGCATAAAAGTACCATTATTGTCCTTGAAAAGTAAACTTTTGTGCAAAGTTCATTTTGAGCCCATACTTTTCTTTGCTTCTGAGTATACTTCCCCACAAATCATGCCTACAAACTCAGTTTACGCATGATTAAAGTTGCTAACCCCCTACATTGCCTTGAAACATGCTTGTCTAAACTTGCTTCAAAAACAAGTCAACGATCCATAACCCATGATGGTTGTACTCTTGATTTCTCCAAACTTCTAAATTCTTTGCCTATAAATTCAACTTCGTTTACAAACATCAAAGGGGGGAGATCGAGAGAAAAATCCCTAAAACTTTGTTGAAAATTCCCAAGAACCTGAAACTGCAACCCAAATACAAAACCTGCTAGTTTCTGATTTTTGCATAAAAACTCTAATTTTCCTTGTGCGTTTCTTGGCCAAATCCTCCACACTGTTTCTGATATACACGTAGAAGCCTTCCCAACTTCTGTTTTCAAACTGTAACACAATCTCTACCACTCTCCTCTCAAAAATCCGAACCTTGCATCTTGACTGCTCCAGAGCTTTCCAACTATCCATAACTCAAGTCAAGGGTTATTCCAGCTTTCTGAGGACTTGAGGAAGCTGACCAAAACATCTCAGCAATCTGAACCAGGCTCTAATTCACAGAACAATTTCCAACTGCAAGGTAAGTTTATTCTAACTTTTATCTCATTAATTAGGCACTATTAGGCTTGCATTTTCAAAGATACAATGTAGATATCATGACTCTGATTCTGTACATATTTATAGAATTCATTTACATGGCCTAAGTAGAGAGAATTACGGATCATAACTTCTTGATGAAATTAGGGTTCAGAATTAGGATTAGCAAAATTCATGCTTGCTTCTGATTTACAGTTTTGATGCTTTGTATTTCTGAAAACATGATGAAATTTTCCATAACTGCTATGTTTGCATTTTCCATTCTTTGTTGAGAAATGACTAAGTTGCAGATACTCTGGATGACATGGAGAAGGAGATTAAGTTCATCTTCAGAACTTAATTTGTGATACATTTTTACGTTTTTGCTTCTAATACCGGATGTACAGCCACCCCAGTGGTAGAAAGCGTGCGCATAAAACATTAGTGCTAAGGGTCCTGGGTTCTAGCCCCAGAAGCATCTTTTAGGTTTATTTATTGACATTTTTACCCCATTATTTGTCAAACAATATTCCTGGACCAGAACTTCTAGATATTCTCATCCAACAACATTGTCACCTCGCTCTCTCAACAACCAGAACTTCTAGACTCCTTCAACAACCAGAGCTTCTAACCTTCCAGTAACACTAGAACTTATAGGTTCCCAGTTGCATCAGAACTTCTAGACTCTCTCAGCAATCAGAACTTCTAGGCTTTCCTTTGTTTCCAACAACCTCATAATGTTAGTGCGTCTGGATCCATAACTTCTGGCTTTCCCCTTTTTGCTAACATTTGCTTTCTGATTTGCAGCGCGTCTGAGTCAGAACTTCTGCTCTTTCCCCTTTTAGCAACGCGCTGACTCTAATCATATTCCCTTATTATTTTTATCATCACTTTATTTTCATTAATCAGAAACACCAAAAATACTTTATATTTATATACTTTGCTTTATTTCTTTTAAAACAAAAAGACTAAAAATATTTTCTTAAGCAAATTTATTTCTTAACAAAGCAAATATATTTTACGTTTCAATTCTTGTATATTATTTCAATATAGTTGTAATAGATAATTAAGACTATAATTTCTTTGAATCCCCATTTATAAATTTGTACACCCCATCCCCAAGTGATTGTAATAACGTAGGATATTTACTTTCCGCAATTTAACACTTTCATATAAATGCTAGTAAAGTAGGATTTCTATGGGAAGATAAAAACAATAAGTAGACAACCCCTAATCAAAGACTAAATGCATGAAAATCAAACACACTATTCACACATGCACCCCTAGGATAATTCCACTTGTTGCTTTATGAAAAATGGTCATGTTATGCATGTGAGACATCTTAGCAAAAACAATATAAAAAAATACAAGATCATAGTCCCTCGATGACGCTTTCGAATGTTGCCTTTCAAATGATCTTAGTCCCTCAAGATAAATGCTAAGATATCTCACAACATTTCTATCATGACTATACAAACGTCCCACACCCGTCCCTTTACATCCAATGATGGGGCTTCTTACCAATCAATGTTAAGATAGCAACATCTAAAGGAGGAGGAGAAGAAAAAAAGACATTTAAGTAGGTAGAAACGTTCTTAGTTGCTTGCTCATTTTCAAAACAAACATCTTTTCAAACACACACTAAACACTTTCAAAACATGAAATATTTTCAAAAAGTCAAACACTTTGTATACATTCTTATAGAGACAAGAATCATTACAAAGTTTTCCTAAACGAAGACGCTTTTCAAAAATACTTTCAAAAACCACACCACAAACACATTTTCAAACAAAAGCAAGTTGATCTAGCAAGCAACTAAGAGCCCATTAGATAACTATGGATGAAAAGGATGCTAACACCTTTTCTTTTCATAATCTACCCCCCGAACTCAAGAAAATAATTTCAAAGTCTTTCCTGTTCTTTTCACCCTTTCCTTTGTTGGATAAAAGAAAATTCGATGGCAACTCTTGCTATCCGCAACAATTGCGATCAAATGCAAAACATCCCAAGTCAGTTCTCCCACCGTATTACAGTACCCAATTTATATTGGGTCCTTGGGAGTGAGTGAAAAATTGGTTGTATTTGTGAAACAATTGAAAAATGCCTCTAGGAACTAAGAAGCACATAAATTTGTATTTTTCAATAGTATGGCCTTTCTTGCAACAATAGTGACAAATAAAACTATGATGAGGTTTAATTTTGCTATTTGAATTCCTTTTGATTAAACTATACTTTTTATAAGGCTTTGTAACTTTTGAAGAATTAATAGCAAAGGAAACACATGGTTGTGATTCCTTGTCCAATTTGGTTTCAAGAGTACTCACCTCTCGTTGCCAAATTTGACAAGTTTCATATCTGAACCGGCATGGTTTAGGTTAGTTCTCTATTTGTATGATTGACATTAATTTTAGTAAAACAAATATGGTAGAAATATGTTAAATAGGATGTGTTAACTTGCTAAGAAAAACTGGTTAAGAAAGAAGTCATATTTTATGAAGAAACATGTTGAGTTGAGATGTTTCATCAACTGAAGAAACATGACGGACAAGATGTCCTATATAGAGTCATTCGACATCGTGACTATTTGGGCTGGACTGAGTTAAGTTCCAACAGATGCAGAATATTCTGGCAATATTATACTATCCTATGTGGCGCTGATTTTAAGGTCTGGAAGATTCAAGTTGAAATAAAGAAGAATATTCAGTTTCTAATTATGGAGATAAATTAGGAAGGTTATGATTAAAGACCTATCTTTATGCAGAAGTTTCTGCAGATTTTCAGCAACTAATATGTTGCGGTTTCGAAGCCCTTGGACATATGAAGATTATAAAAGGAAGACTTAGACCTAGGGATTTTTAACCAATCCTTGTGAAAAACATTTGTAAAGAAAATATAAGGGTTTAGAGTTTTGAGAGTCATGTACTTTCTTGTGTTGTAAGTCACCCTTTGTATCAGTTTGATACATTATGGTAGACTGTGTCTATATAGATTCAGAAGCCTTTAGGTAATGAATTGTATATTATTATTGGATGAAGCTTTGAAGAAAATCTAAGTGTGTTTGTTAGTCAAGAGTCTCAACTAAACATTATTTGAAAGGGGTGTCTTTCAAGTAGTTTGATGCAGTCACCAGCGGTTGTGATTGTTAGATATCACTGAGGTGATTTAAGAAGTGAGATGGAGATTTATCATATTTAGAGAGGACCTAAGTAGAAGTTGCATTGGGTAGGGATTAGGCGATAAGTTATAAATTGGGATTGTTTAGGCTTTGAACTTATACTGCTGATAGTGGACTTCCTTCCTGGCTTGGTAGCCCCCAGAGTTGGTGTTGTTTTACATTGAATTGGGTCATCATATCTTTGTGTTATTATCATTCTGCATTGTTCAATTTTGTTTCTTGATTAATCGACATGTCTTATAAGATGTTGGAACATCTGTCACAACTTTATACTGATAAGTATTATATCATTATGCTTTGTCTTGTCCTTGTGATGTTAAATGGATATCATTGTCTTAAACATGTGATAGAACATTTGTCATCTATATACTAGAATTTCAATTGGTATCAGAGCATGCATCTTGTTCTATTCTAGGTGAGATCTAGGGAAGATACTTTCTGGTGTAATGGACTTGAATGAGAAAAGTGTTGGTTGTAGCTGCTGATATGACTGTGGTGTTACTTGTGAGGCGTGCTTTTCTTCTACTGCATGTGACTCTGATATGTTATCCTGTGTTCAAACGCTTTTGACATCCTGCCTGGAGCTTATTAAGGAGTATTTATTTGTGTTATGATGCATTTGTTCTCATTTGAATATATGTCCTATGATAGTGAGATACTTGGATAATAGCTTCGATCAGCTGATTAAAGTTGCCAAAGATACTTTAGGTTCATCTCAAGTCCACTCATAAAGGCACTTCAAAAAGTGAGTGGTAAAAGAGTTCTGAAGTAATGGCTTTAGGACCAAGCTCAATATTGTGTTCTATGAGAAGGGAACATATGTTCTACTAGATGTTGGAACATCACATCAGCATAGAGTGCAAAATCCTATTTGGATGAAGGAATTGCATAACATATGATATAGATGCTCAACATATGTGTGTTGATCATATATGTTTGGTTTTCTCTCCTGAATTGGAAGAGTTATTTATTGGGTCAGTTTATTTTTGATCCGAGTACGCAGAAGTGCAGAGGCTGAGCTCTAAGGCCTAGTGGAGACTTGGTATCTCAACCAGGTTCATTATACATAGAGGTCAATTTAAAATGTCTAGGATATTCTCTCTGCCATCTAGAAGACCCATCTATTTAGAAAAGCCAGATCTGTGTGAGCTTTTTCAAATGAAATATGTTCTGATTGAGTTGGAAAAGAGGGAGTAATGTGTGTATACACTAATCACATGCAGTGCTTCTTTTAAAGGGGAGTCCTTAATTTGATGTTTGGAGTCCTTGAAGAAATGTCATAAATAATGTCTTGACATCTTTGTATTAAGAATTAACTTTTCTCAATATGTTTGGCTGGTGATTCTAATAAACATGATGGAAGTTGTTTACTCAAACTTTATATTATTATCAAGTCTATGAGAACATGGAACTCTTGTTCTATTGTAGTGGAAAAGACATCCAAGGGGTTGTATGTAATAGAGATGTATCAACCTGAGTTAAGTTAATATTCTTCAGGGAGATTAACTCACAGTTGTGGTGTGTATCATTCAATTGGTTGAGTGATGTCTATATTTTTGGAGTGTCATCCAAACTGCTTGGGATAAGCTTTCCAATTTTGAGTCTTGAAGAATTAGAAGAAGCAAACTTATTATGAACAATCCGTTTGTGTTATGATGATCAGTCAATACTCTATCTGGTAGAAGGAATCTCCTATGTTGATGCATAAGGATTGCATCTAACACCTCAAGGTCAGACAAAAGGTATGGATGTTCGGCTTATGAGAAGAAGGCTCTTGAGGTATTTAATATGCAGGTAACTCCAACTATTTTTTATCTGGTCTTGGAAGTTGATCAGCTGCTGAGTAGTACCAGTATGGTTCTCTTATTTTTCCTTCAAGAGATGTGGTTGGATTACTATGGGTTTTGTCTTCAAAACCATAGTAATTGGTGAAATCCAGGTGATTGAGTTTGATGTCTGAATTGACGTTAGAATATCATCTTAGGTGTTTGCTTCTCAAGAAATGGAAAGTTGATGGTGTGAGGAATCCTGATCACCATTAGATACAATGTTGGTGTGTTTGACCATGGTGGAGTGCTAAGTCCAACCACTGACTGGTAAGTGTCAAAATGTAGTTATTTTGTGTATATGTTTTGTGGCTCTTATCGGTTCTTTTATTGATATTCGTTGAATAAATCCCAACTTTGTGTGTAAATGTGTATACTTTGTGTATAATTGTATTTTCAATTCATTTGTGTAATGTTTGATAGATTTTACTTATTTTGCAGGTATTTGTTACATTTTAGGAGCATTAAGGAATAAGGTGTCGAACACACGACTCTGGATGCACATTTTCGGAACAAAAGCCCATTTTTGAGAAATTTTGTCCAGGAAGGCATGCTAAGCGCAAATCATAGCGCGCCATGAGTGTTTTGACTGATTTGTAAAAAGCTAAGTTTTTGAGCTCGCTTAGCACCCCGAAGCCGCTTAACGCGGTTTGATGTGTAATTTAATGAAGTAGCACGCCAGGCCCGCTTAGCGCGGCCTGCTGAGATTTGTTTTATTATTTTCATATCATTCATTGTTAGGTTATGGTTTTGGGGTTGTTTTTGTTTTCCCAACTCCATTACCTCATTTTTGGTAGATTAGCTTAGAAAACAACAACGGAGCATGCATATGGATAATCCGGGGTGGATTGCTCATCGATTGGCGCTGACAAACTGGGAGATTTGTGGTTAATTTCTATTCTTCTTTGTGTATTCTCTATTTTTTAGGATGTGTATATGTATTTACTTTGAACTCGTGTGTATTTGTCACCCATTGCGTTGTATAAAGCTTGCTTTACAAATCTTTGTCGATTGTTATCCTGGATTTTTGCTATGTGCTTGGGGTTTGGGTTGTTATAGACATATACTACTTGAATTCTTATTTAGGGTGATTATCTAATAGTGTCTAGTTTCTAATAGTGTCTAGCTATAGACAAAGCTCATTTTGAAGAAAATTCAATTCTCTACATCATTGTCTCTCTAAGCTAAAGGCCAAAAAATGCTTCATTTGAGAGATATGTGCCAAAACATTATAGATCGTTTCAAAAGTCAACAAAAGGACACTTTTTGTCAAAGCAATGTATGCCAAGATAAATTCCTCAAATGGAAAAATGATCAACATAGATATTGTATGGGACATCTAGAGGTTTCCAAAAAGTCTAAGATCACCTTCATATGACAAAAATTGAGAGAGTTATGATTGGTTCAAGTTGGGCAGGTTTGAGAAAATGCATGAAATCCAATTTGAGAAAATTTAAATTTTTGGGCTAATGGGCATGTGTTTTAAGGTCCAAATGTGTTCCTGACCTCATAATAGACTCCTAAATTCACTCATTTATTTTTATGGTTTTTATTTATTTTTATTTTGATTTTTATTCATTTAAAAGCTGATCTTGCAGTTGATCAGAACCAGGAGAGTGGTCGGAGGATGATCTTCAGTCGGGCAGAGGAGAGAGGGGGTTGTACCTGCAAGGTACTCCAACAATCAAGTAAGAGTGGGACTAAGAAGGTACTAGAAAAATGGCAGGTAGTGAGTGTGAATATGTGATACCTGGCCCTCACAGGTGTGATGGTTTATATACTGCCCTTGGCGCATGACCATTGGTTCCTGATTTCCCGCCTAGATATGTGGATCCGGAAAATCAGGTAACTTCCAGGACTTGGTCAAACCGGGCAGATGTGCCCGTAACTAGCCGTTGGTTCCAGGGAGGAGGCTGGTTGCGAGCATCTCTTTGGTCGGTCCTTGGTGGTCTGCACGATGCTGGAGTCGGGAAGACTGAGAAGATACTCGATGGGCATCTTAGATCGAATCTAGATCAGAAGGGTAAGAGGGTGGTATTACCCTACAGGTGTGGGCAGTCCTGGTCATGGTCAGTGGGTGGCACCTATGAGGTGTCTTAGACTGGGCCCACTCAAGATTTCGGGCCAATCCAGAACAGTAGCCCCCAAGTCGTTGCTTCTGGGCGCAGGAGTGAGGACTTTGATGTCTGCTCGAAGGACGAGGAAATGAGTGTTTGCCTATTATACTTCTTTGTCGGGGAGGTGAAACGTTTGCCGTTGGTACCTTTGAATTTGAAGAGGTAGTGTGTTTTAGGAAACGTGTCAATCGAGCGGCGTAAATGATGGCCTAGGGCTAGGGTGTCATAATGATGACCCTGGGGTTACCAAGGCGCGTGTTTGGTACGCGCGGGCCGTTTCATCTATAAATACGAGAGGGACATGGTGATTAGTATTTTTGCCTTCTCCTTCAACTGCTCGTATTAGCTCGACAGTTGACCACCAGTATTTGCTCAGTTTCTTCGTTCGTGTTCATCCAGCTTCATCTCTTCTTCTTCTACCGGTGAGTTTTCATTCCTCCATTGTTGTTGTTGGATCATCTACTTACAGCAAGCTTTGTCATCAACATCAAGTTCAAATGGTACAAATCAATTCAATCAACTTCTTCCGGCAGCGAGGGATGAGATGCTTGAAGACATAACGGAAATAGCAGAGTTAAAACTCGATGGGATCGTTTCCACATAGTTGTTTTTCTTTTTTTTTCTTTGTACCCCTTTTTCATTTTACAATGATTTCCTCTTACTAGGTTTTCTGTCTCTTTGTATAAAAATTGCTTGTTTATAGGAAAACTTTCTAAATCAATACAAGTCAATTTCAAAATTCAAAATTGTTTTACTTTCTGTGTTTTGTTTGCAAAAACGTCCAATGGTTACATTGAATGAACATATGCATTTGAACATGATTACTGTTAACAAAATATATGCATAAAAACAGGATTGGCATTTACTAAAGACTCTAGGAGTTGGGATAATGTTCAAGCCATCCAAAAAATCTCCACATAGAAATATTCACGGAACTATCTCTACAAAGATATCTTCACAAGCTCATCCCCATCAGAGATTATCGCCTCAACGTAGTTTACAAGAATTCTCTTATCCAGCCGGGTTTATTTCTCCATCGGAGTTTATTTCTCTGATATTGCAATTCACTAACAAGATCCTCTTCCCCGACCAGATGTCATTCAACTTTGTCCTCCCTAGAAGAGTCGACATCCATATCTGAAACTTGGTCAGATAAGACATCAGAGGATTATCCATCTCTTTTATCCCCGGTCAGGGTACATAAGAATCAAATCCTTCAAGAGAACAATGAACAACCAATTTTCCTGGAATTCTTCTATCCCCAAGCAGAAGTCGAACATCCCCAACAGAGTGTCCTCAAACAGAAAGTGGAAATCCCCAGCGAAGATGTTCTAAGCAAGACTGAAAGACTCATTATCTTTATCCCCAACAACAATCAGGGATTTATTTTCCCCAACTACACATGTTATATGAAGCTACTGATATGTTCCAACGACATATTGCACCCACCAATCATTTACAAAATATCATAACATATATATACAAAACACATGCAGTATCATAGCATATATATACAAAAACACATGCAGTATTCTCATTTATTTTGAGTACATCATTACGCAAGACATTACATACATCATGACATTGCATAAAAACTAACTTTGTTTTCTTTCAGGTTAGTTCACAAACAGATAAATATTTATCATCCTTCAAATACAATCAGTCAATGATTCATTCTGGCACTCCTTCATATATAATTAATCGACGATTCATTCTGATGATCTTTTGGATACATTCAAGCGTAGACTCATTCCGATACATATTCTAGATACAATTTAGATACGGTCGAGACATAGATCCATTCTGATACTCATTCCAATACATATTCCAGATACATTTCAGATAGGATCAAGACGAATATCCATTCTAATATTCATTCTGGAACATCTTTAGATACAATCAAGCATAAACTTATTCTAACACAGACCTCAAATACAGTCAAGCGTGGACTCATTCTAATACAGATCTCAGATACAATCTAGCGAAGACTCATTCTAATCCTCTTATAGATACAGTCAAGACATATACTCATTCTAGAACATCATTAATATACAATCGCGACATAAGATTCATTCTGACACTCCCCAACATATTTTCCAGATACAGTCGGACACAAACTCATTCTAGTATACTTCTCAGATACAGTCAAGCGTAGACTCACTCTTATACTCCTATCAACAATTACTTCAGATGGCATCTATAAGCCCATCTCCAACAACACTCTATCACCTCTCTGAATGGCCCCTTTAAGTCCATTCAAGCAATACGATCAACCAACAGTGTTACTTCGTGCACACGTGAGTGCAAATTTCTGGGCACTTAAGTGTTCAATCCTCTTCCACCTTTAGATTACGAATGGCGGACATGTCAAACTAACTCTTCAAGTTTAAGAATATTGAATAGGGGAAACTATTGTACCCCAAAATTTTCCCTCCAATTTTTCAAGATACCTCCTCATGCTCCTAGGGTTCTTAATGCTCAAGACTACCCAAGGATTGATCAGACAAACCCTCCTCCTAAGCAGTTGACCAACAACTAGGGTTTTGATTCTCTCAAAGAAAATTGGACTTCTAATGCCTCAAGTGGATTTCATGGTTTCTCATATGTCTCAAAGAATCCTCATGCCAAATTCCAAGCCTTACAACACAAGTTTGCTCAGTATATTAGTTAGATGATTGAAAATCAACTAGATTGGCAAAAAGTCAAATTTGACCCATTTACAGTCAAACATCAAGATTTTTGGTCAACATCAACATTTTGAAGTCATATTCATCATTTAATTAAGGTTTATCATGATTCATCAAGAAAACTCAAGATTCATCAAAAGTCGAAAGTTACTAAATTAGGGGTTTCTTTAGGATAAGTCAACTGAACTTTGACCAAGCATAACTTTCACATACTTCATTAGAAAATTCTCAACCAAAGCTCATTTTGAAATAAATCCAATTCTCTACAAATTTGTCCCTCTAAGCTAAAGGCCAAAAAATGTTTCATTTGAGAGATATGGGTCAAAACATTATAGGTCATTTCAAAAGTCAACAAAAGGGAACTGTTGTACCCCAAAATTTTCCCTCTCATATTTCCCAAGACATTGCAAGAATAATCTCCAAGTTGCTCAAGATTGCTCAAGATTTGGACAGTCAAGTCATCTCCTAAGGCAGTCAATCTCAAATTAGGGTTTTATGTTGCATCAAGGTCCTTGCATCCAAATGACCTCAAGTTCTCTCCTATGTCCTAATATGTTCACAAGGTCATCCATGTCAAATTTCAAGCCTTGTAGAGGAAGTTTGGTCAGTCAATTGCTCAAGAGGTCCAAAAATCGACTGTGCTAGGGCAAAAGTCAACTGTGACCCAAATACAGTCAAACTTCAAGATTTTTTGCCAACATTCTCATTTTGAAGGGTATTTCATCATTTGATCAAGGGCTGATCATGATTCATCAAGGATTTCTCAAAATTCATCAAGACTCAAAAGGTGCTAAATTTGGGTTTTGTAGGAAAAGTCAACTCAACTTTGACCAAGCATAACTTTCTCATACTTTATGAGAAATGACCCATCCAAAGCTCATTTTTAATAGGATGCAATTTCCTACAATCCATATTCATACCCCAAGATCAAGAAATGCACTCACAGGAAGTTACAAATTTGGACATTATAGGTCATTTTTGAAAGTCAACAAAAACACCTTTTTTCCAAAGCTTATAACTTGAGCATGGAATATCAAAATGATATGAGACCAAAAGGGTTGGTTATAAGACATATCAAGGTTTTTAAAAAGTCCATGAACACTTCCAAAAGTTCAAAATTGAAGAAGTTATACATTGTTGAAGTTGGGCATTTTTGCAAAATTGCCAAAAGTCAACTATCCCCAAAACATCAAATTTTGTCAAATGGGCCCATTCTTTTCCACTTGATTTGATCTTGTCAAACTCCACACGTGTCCTAACTTCAGCCTTGTGTCCATTTATTAATTTTTCTATTTTATTTGATTTTTTATTGAATTAATTCATTTTAAATCAATTAAAATCAAATAAAATCCAAATATTGATCACTTGGAATCTTTTTTTATTGTTATAGGTCTTAATTGCCATCATGAACATGATCAAACTCGTATCTCACCTTATCATGAACAAAATATTGGATTTTGGACAAATTTGGAAGCTTTTCAATGGAGGATCAAATCATATCTCCAAACATCAATGCATAAGGATTCAGCCCAAGAAAGTTAACCTAATTCACTCCATGTTACATATACAAGGCAAAGGCACGAGTTTGAAAGGAGAGGCTGCAAAATCATAAGAACAAAACTTGAGAAAACTTGGAAAAAGTGTGAATCTGAAATTGCGCATAGAGGTGTTTTCAAGACCAAATCTCATCACCAATCCATTGCTGGACATCCACTGAAGCGAAACCAACTCCTAACCAGTCTCCATACACGTTCTAAAGCGCTGTAAGTTTCTCTGAAAATCACTTTTCAGTTGAAATCATATCCTCTTATTCTTGCACTTTTTGGCAAAATCTTTACATAATCATGCTTATCGTTCCATTTAGAAGCTTTCTGCATTATTTAATTGTGTTTATATGACCTGTAGTGCCATATCCGAATCTAGGGTTCTTGGTTCTTGTTTTTGGGCATTTTGTTTGCAGGAGAAATTGACGCCATTGATGGACATAGGCATGTTCAAGAGGGAGGGACGAGCATGACTGTGGTTTTAGATTGAGTTTTCATGGCTTAGAACTCGTTTTAGGATGGACCTATGGATTTAGTTGCGGATATAAATCCGCAGGTAAATATCCAGGCCAAACGAAGAAGATGAAGACGTGCCCCTCCCTGATTGGACGATTTGAATTTGGCGCGTTTTGTTTTTATATTTTCTGGCATTTACGTGTTTTCCAATATTATATTTTATTCTTATTGCATTAACAAATAAAGTGCAGTGATCCAGTGGTAGAGGTGTTGTGCAATGGCTTACAGGACCTGGGTTCGAATCCCAGGTCCCCCACATATTTGTTATTATTTTCTTTCAGATGTTCCAGCGTGTCTCATGCCTTGCAACACACCATACTCCCTCAAATCTCCAAACGCCAGATGGCCCCAGGCCAGATCTGGTGGCCAAGATTGAACGTGCACCATATGCCCTAGTCAATGTGCACACGTGGGATCAGAGAAGTCAATAAGGCCTGCGCTTGTTGGGCCAAAAAATTGCAATTCTCACCTCCTCTTGGGCCCAGAACCCCCTAAGTTTTGTTTTCTATTTCATTATTTTCTTATTTTTATTTAATGTTATTTATCTTTAGTATTTAATCACTAACCAATTAATCTTTTTCTTAATAAAATCAAAAACCAAAAAATATTTTATTTATTGAAATTAAATTCAGCACTTTATTTTTGTAAATAAATATTAATTTAATTAATTTAGTTTTAATTAGGTATAACTTTTAATATTTTTGCAATAATTAAAAATGATGTAGATAATTAGTTTTTACTAACTTTGATAAAATTTATTTAATTTCTTTAAATATCAAAAATCCAAAAAAAAATATTGTTTTCATTAATTAATTAATTAGCTTATTTAATTTAATAATTAACCTAATTTAATTTCTTTCTTAATTCAAAAATAACAAAAATCATTTCTTTAATAATAAAAGGGTCAAAACCCTAAAAATTTGCCCGATTTAATTTCTCGCACGCGATCCAGTTTTATCATATTATTGTACCTGTTTCTCGGAATGTAATAGTTTAAATAGGACTTTAATATTTTTTTTACCGCTCTATTTATTTTCCGCATTTAAATTTCAAGGGTTGCTTTTGGCGATGTAAATACCCGACGCCTTGTAATAGTTAGTTTTAATTTCTGCAATTTAATTTCCGTAACTTGTAAACTGTTAGATGTTTGATAATAGGGAATGCATGACAAGATCAAATGTTTAAACCTAAAATCAACATAGATAACCATTGACATGTACAAAGACAAAATAACTGAAAACAACACACTCGCACATGCGCACTCTTAGGGTACACCTCACTTGGTTGCCTTCGAACGTGGTCATTGAGTATAAGAAGTTTTAGAGATCGCCCTCTTGTCCAAAGGTCATAGTTGCCTCGAAACGGTTGCCTCGAAAAAATGATCTAAGACATTAGAGTTACCGCTAAGGCGTCTTAACATTGCTTTAGTGACCACACGCCCCTTAATCGAATTGACCCTTAAAACTCCAACGATGGTGCTACCTACTCATCAATAGTGGGATAGCATTGTCTAAAGGATATTAGCACAGATTGATTCCTTTTTCGAATAGGTAGATGGTTCTTAAGTACTTGCTCCTACAAAAAACAAAAATAAAAATTTTCGCACTTACACTTTTCAAACAAAAAACTTCTTTCAAACCCACAAACACAAAGAAAAGCAAATTTTTGAAAACACTTTGAGCAAGTACCTAAGAGCCCGTGGATAACCACGGATAGAAAGGGTGCTAACACCTTCCCTTTCTATAATCTACCTCCCGGACCCGAGAAACATCTCAAAAAAGGAATTTTTCTGTGCTTTTTTCCTTTCCTTGTTGGATAAAATAAAAGACGGTGGCGACTCTTGCTTACCGCGACATTTTGCGAAAACAAACGCAAAACGCGAACCAGCATTCCAAAAACAGTCAGTTCTATCCCACCGTATCACAGAACTGGCGACTCTGCTGGGGATATATTCATAAGTGGGGTGTACCTTAGGATTAGATCATTGTGTTTTCAATTGTATGCTTTGTATGATTTATATTTGTGGGCTTGTATCGGAGTTACTATAGATCCTAACCCGGATATGGGGGATACCCTTTAGGTAAGTAGCAATAAACTATGAGGGAACTGTACGGTGTAGACCGATACGGTTGAAGTAGTAGCTACATTGGTGTGACACTTTAGATTGTATCGATATCCCTTATGTTGGAAAGAGGAGAATATGGGTCATCTAAGGGGTAATTAAGCACCAACTGACCTTAGAACCTTTAAATTGACCAACTTGGCTATAGAACAGTAGCAGTATGCTACACTCATTGAGACTAAACTCTCGTGATGATTCCGGCCTCAAGAAAAGGTTGCTAAATTGGAATTATGACCGATTGAGGGTAGTCAGTGATATTGAGATCCTCTATAACCTGGTTACTATTTCTAGGACAGGTTTAAACCAACTGAACTGAAAGAGGGTAGTACCTAAGCTCCTTGCCAGCCTGAAATCTAAGGGCTCTCTGTGTGACTTGTGTGCCTTTACCATGTTTGCTTTTGTGGATACTTGTGATGTGCTTCCTATCATGACATCATGACATCATAACATTGCATACATATTGCATTAGACTAACCTATTTCAGAGACAGGAGGGATTCATCTTTGTTCTATTTTGTAGGTCATGATGCCCATGCGTAGGAATACTATCCGGATCAACTTTGTCCAAGTTCCCACCATGCTTAAAGAATTGATTGCAAAGATGCCTGATACTACTTCCTTCCTCAGGAGACATGGGTATCTTCTCAGTTTGGTTACCTCTAAATTGGACGAGCAGATGATGAGTGTTTTGGTCCAATTCTATGATCCATTGTACCATTGCTTTACTTTTCAAGACTACCAGTTGGTTCCCACCTTAGAAGAGTTCTCTGATCTACTCGGTATCTCTATTCTGGAGCAGACCCCATTTACTGGTTGGGAGAAGATTCTTAGGCCGGAAGAGATTGCTTCAGCCCTTCATATGACCAAAGATGAGGTAATGGCTAATTGGGAGACTAGAAGCGGAGCAAAGGGCTTTCTGACTAAGTTTTTGGTTGATAAGGTTAATTATTTATGGGATAGTCTAGACTTCAAGGCATTCGAAGATATTCTGGCTCTTCTGATATATGGCTTGGTATTGTTTCCAAACTCTGACTCCTTTGTTGATGTGAATGCGGTGAAAATCTTCATCTCTCGTAATCCTGTACCCACTCTCTTGGGAGATATTCTTCATCAGCTTTATGCCCGTACTGCCCGGAAGCAGGGAACCTCGATGTGTTGTGCTCCATTATTGGCGAGGTGGTTTATTTCGCACATCCCCAAATCAATGCTGAAGAACAAAGAAGGCATGGGCTGGGCTTATAGGGTTATGTCTCTCTCGCATAATGACATCATTTGGACTCTTAAGGGTATGGACTAGGTGGATATTATTGATCATTATGGGAAGTACCCCAATGTTCCACTGATAGGAACCCATGGAGGAATTTCTTACAATTCGTGCTTAGCATTACGTCAATTTGGGCGAGCCAGAAGAGAAGGACCTCATGAGCTGCTAATGCCTAGTATCATATTTGATTTTCAAGGGGATAACAACGAGCAACGCCACAAATTCATAAGGGCTTAGGATAGAGTTCACAAATCTGATCCACACGAGTTGGGCCCAAAGACTTCTCTTCCAATGGAGCCATATCTCATATGGGTCCGTATCCGTGCCCAAAAGTTGGGTATGCCATATGAAGCCGTTCTTCCTATCATTGTTGAAGTTGCCAATGAAGAGGGGGTTCTTCCTACCATCCTCCATCCTTACATGCCCACTGACATTGGGGCACTAAAAAGGTCTTGGATGCGACTGAGAGAAGAACGGGATGCTTACCGGGAAAAGTTTAACGAGCAAGAGCAGAAGATCCAGAGGTTGACTAGGAAGTTGGAGAACGAGCGGATTCTCAACGACTATGTCCGCACCGACAAGAAGAGACCATGGGAGCACTGATTGTCCTTGGATTATTTCCTTTCCTGTTTTTATTTCCTTTTCAGTATTTCCATTCTTGTAACGCCTTAAGGGCAATTTGTTGAACAATTTGAATTTCAAAGTTTATCTAATAAAGTGTGTTTCCTTTATGGTTTACAAATTTGAATCTCTCGATTGTCTTTGAAATCATGTCATACGCATTTCATCCCATGCACTTCATAACAGGTACCCATTACAGGTCTCTTATCTTCTTCGTTGTTTATTTCAGCACTCATCATGTCTGCTGAACCATCAACTGAGCAAGCCATCAAGGCCCTACAGGCTCAGAATGCCCAATTTCAAGAGTTGTTCATGAATCTAGCTAAGGGTCAGCAAGATCTGAAGACCCTGATTCTGAAAGAGAAGAAGAGGACAATCCTGTTTAGCACAGGTCACCGGTTTGGAAATAGGATACGGGAGGGAGTTGATTTGACCACCTCATCTGGAGGGAAAGATTGTCAAGAGGAAAGGAGGGCTCCTAGCCCTGTGGTCTCGGACAATGAGACAGACTTCGATGAAGACCAGTATCCTCTGACCGAGGATAGATACAAACAACTGGAGGATCGGTTGAGTGCGATGGAAGTTCAGAAAGTGCCTGGTCTGGACTTTGGTGATCTAGGTCTATCATCTGGGGTGGTGATTCCCCACAAGTTCAAGGCACCAGCCTTTGCTAAGTATGACGGAGTTTCTTGTCTGAAGTTGCACCTCCGGTCATATGTGAGAAAGATTCAGCCGTACACCGCTGATAAGAACCTATGGATCCACTTCTTTCAAGACAGTCTCTCAGGGACTCAGCTTGAATGGTTCTACCAGTTGGACGGAGCCAGTATTCGCAGTTGGGAAGATTTGACTACTGCTTTCTATAAGCAGTATCAGTACAACTCCGACCTCGCTCCCACACGTACCCAACTCTAGGGTATGTCAATGGGAACGGGTGAAGGATTCAAAGATTATGCTCAGAAGTGGAGGGACCTCACCGGAAGAGTACAACCACCATTGGTTGATCGGGAGCTTGTTGATATGTTTCTAGGGACCCTGTCTGGTCCATTTTTCAACCATCTGATTGGAAGCTCTTCGGCTGGGTTTACAGAGCTAATTATGACCGGTGAGAGGATTGAGGCTGGTAAGATACAGAAGGGTGCCTCCTCAAGCACCGAGAAGAAGCCCTTTAAGAAAGAGTCCAGTGCTGTCTATAGTTCAAGAAACCAGAATAGACCTGAACGCCGCCAAGCTGTTAATGCGGTTGTTATTTCAAAACCTGTTGGTGCTCCTCAACACAACAATCAACAAAAGGACGAGAGACCTCGAAGGAAATTCACCCGTCTCAACATGACCTTATCTCAGATTCTGCCACAGTTGCTGAAAACCAACCTAGTGATTCCAAGGGAAGCTCCGAAGAATCCAAATACAACATCACCGAAGTATAACCCTAATGCCCGTTGTGCTTATATCTCTGATAGCCCGGGGCATAATACAGATGATTGTTGGACTTTGAAGAACAAGGTACAAGACTTGATCGATGCAAAGGAGATCGAGTTCGGAGCACCAAAAAAGCCTAAACAAGATGCATGGGTGAATGCTATCGGGGACGACGATGATGAAGAGTTTGACATTGACAGTTGGATCTATCCTACTACCGATGGTGGACTAAGCAACTGGATAACGAAGGATTCTATGCCCGTTTCTGTTATCACCCAGTAATGAAACTTTTTATTTTGAATATGTAACAGACAATGTTTTAAACTTTACGGCCCAACGTCTTACCCGGGGCACCGTGGATTCATTTGTGAGGGCTTTATGTGTGTCATTTTCATATATCATTAATAAAAGCATTGGACGTTCTTGCATTTCAAATCTTGCGCTCCTTGTTTTTCTTTTATTATATATTGCAAAACATCTATTTTACACACACTCACATACACAGGTCTACATCCACTATGGATCTCACTGGTAACGACTCTGCTACTACCAGTTATGACTTTGAAAATCCGATCAACTTAGCCTAAGACGAAGGTGAAGATGATTGTGAAGTGCTTGGTGAACTTGCAAGACCGTTACTCCAGGAAGAGAGGGCTATTCAGCCACACGAAGAGCCAGTAGAATCAGTGAATCTGGGTACTGAGGTAGACAAGAAAGAAGTTAAGATCGGTGAAAATTTGGACCTTAGTGTGAAGCAACGGTTGATTTAGATGCTGCATGACTATGTTGAAATCTTCGCCTGGTATTATGAAGATATTCTTGGGTTGGATACTTATATTATGGTTCATCGCCTGCCTACCAAGGAAGACTGTCCTCCAGTAAAGCAGAAGGTTCGCCGAATGCGCCCAGAGATGTCTGAGAAAATCAAGGCCGAAGTTATGAAACAGTTTGACGCCGGTTTTCTAGCAGTTACTTCTTACCCTCAGTGGGTGGCCAATGTGGTTCCTGTGCCGAAGAAGGATGCTAAGGTTCGAATGTGTGTTGACTACAGGGATCTGAACAGGGCGATCCCCAAGGATGATTTTCCTTTACCTCATATCGACGTTCTGGTTGACAACACTGCTCAGCATAAGGTCTTCTCCTTTATGGATGGTTTCTCCGGTTATAATCAGATCAAGATGGCTCCCGAAGACATGGAGAAGACAACCTTTGTTACTCAGTGGGGTACCTTTTGCTATAAGGTCATGCCTTTTGGACTGAAGAATGCTGGGGCAACGTATCAGCGTGCCATGGTTGCTTTGTTTCATGACATGATCCATCACGAGATTGAAGTATACGTCGACAATATGATTGCAAAATCCTAGACTGAGGAAGAACACCTTGACCATCTGCAGAAGCTGTTTGACAGGCTGAAGTTGTACAAGCTAAGGTTAAACCCGAACAAGTGCACCTTCGGGGTGAGATCTGGTAAGCTACTGGTTTTCGTCATGAGTGATAAGGGTATTCAAGTGGATCCTGCCAAAATGAAGGCCAAACAGGAGATGCCAGCTCCCAGAATAGAGAAAGAAGTCAGGGGCTTTCTAGGACGACTGAATTACATTGCCCGATTCATCTCACACCTGACAGCTACTTGTGATCCAATCTTCAAGCTACTGAAGAAAGATCAAGTGGTACGTTGGAACGATGAATGTCAGGCCGCTTTCGAAAGAATCAAAGAGTATCTCCAAGATCCACCTATTCTGATGCCACCAGTTGAGGGGAGACCTCTGATCTTATACTTGACAGTACTCGACAACTCAATGGGGTGTGTGCTGGGTCAACATGACGAGTCTGGCCGAAAAGAGCATGCTATTTATTACCTTAGCAAAAAGTTTACTGAATGTGAGACCCGATACTCACTGCTCAAGAAAACTTTCTGCGCTTTGGCATGGGCTGCTCGCCGGCTGAGACAGTATATGCTGACTCACACTACTCTGTTGATATCAAAGATGGATCCAATCAAGTATATCTTCGAAAAGCCTGCCTTGTCCGGAAGAATAGCAAGATGGCAAATGATCTTGACTGAGTATGACATCCAGTACACGACCTAAAAGGCAATCAAGGGAAGTGTGTTGGCGGACCATTTGGCACATCAGGCAGTGGATGATTACCAGTCTATGAACTTTGAATTCCCGGACGAGAATATCATGTTAGTAACTGATTGTGAGACACCTGGACCGGATGAAGGACCTGAGGTGGGATCCCGATGGTCTATTTACTTTGATGGAGCTTCGAACGCTTTGGGTAATGGCATTGGCGCCATGATCATATCTCCTAAAGGCTCTCATACTCCATTTACCGCCAGACTATGTTTCAACTGCACCAACAATATGGAGGAGTATGAAGCATGCATCATGGGTCTTCGAGCAACAATTGACCTAAGGATTAAGTTTCTAAGTGTCTTCGGAGATTATGCTCTCGTGATCAGTCAGATCAAAGGCGAGTGGGATATGAAACACCCAAATCTTATTCCTTACAAGGAGTATGTGTTGACATTGCTTCCCCATTTCGAGGAGATAACCTTTGAACACTTCCCGAGAGAGGAGAATCAGTTGGCGGACGCGCTGGCTACGATGTCTTCTATGTTCAAAGTCAATTGGGACAACGAAGCTCCCCAGATTATCATTGAAATATTGGACGAACCTGCACATTTCTGTGACATTGAGACTGAAGAGGTAACAGAAAAGCCATGGTATCATGAGGTGAAGAGGTATCTTGAAGCTCAGGAATACCCCGAGGGTGCATCTGTTAATGACAAGAAGTTTCTGAGGAGGTTCGCGGCGAAGTTCTTCATCAGCAATGGCATCCTTTACAAGCGTAACCATGATTCGACCTTACTGCGATGTGTGGATAAGAATGAAGCAGAAAGGATCATGACAGAGTTACATGAAGGTGCTTTCGGAACTCATTCCAGTGGAGACACCATGGCAAAGAAAATCCTACGGGTAGGATATTATTGGTCCATAATGGAAGCTGACTGTTATCAACATTCTCGGACATGTCACAAGTGCCAAGTCTATGCTGATAAGGTGTACATACCTCCAGTCCCTCTGAACGTCTTGACGGCACCTTAGCCTTTTGCAATGTGGGGCATCGATATGATCGACGAGATCAGACCTACGACATCCAACGGGCATCGTTTCATCTTGGTAGCTATTGATTACTTCACGAAGTGGGTTGAAGAAGCTTCCTTTGCTACTGTAACCAAGAACTCCATGGCACGGTTCATTCGACACAATATGATTTGTCGATACGGTGTACCAGAGAGGATCATTACGAACAATGGTACCAATCTCAACAACAAGATGATTACTGAGCTCTGCGAGCAATTCAAGATACATCATCACAACTCTTCTCCTTACCGGGCGAAGATGAATGGGGCTGTCGAAGCGGCTAATAAGAATATTAAGAAGATTGTGCAGAAGATGACAGTGACATACAAAGATTGGCACGAGATGTTACCATTTGCTCTTCATGGGTACCGTACCTCAGCACAGACGTCAACAGCGGCAACACCCTATTCCTTGGTTTATGGCATGGAGGCCGTCTTGCCCATTGAAGTTCAGATACCCTCTCTTCGGATCATGAAGGATGCAGGTTTGAGTGAAGATGACTGGATTCAGACCCGGCTTGATCAGCTGAACCTAATCGACAAAAAGAGACTTACTGCTATTTGTCATGGTCAAACGTATCAAAAACGGATGATCAAGGCATTTAACAAGAAAGTCAGACGACAAGAGTATCAAGTTGGGGATCTGGTAATCAAGCGCATTATCCTACCTCAAGGTGATCCTAGGGGAAAATGGACCCCTACTTACGAAGGACCATTTGTGGTTAAGAACATTTTCTCAGGAGGAGCAATGATTCTAACCACCATGGATGGTGACGACCTTCCTCACCCCGTCAATGCAGACATAGTGAAAAGATACTACACATAATAAAAGACCCTCTAGGTTGACTGGCCTAGGAAAAAATAAGGGCTTCCCGGCGAACCAAAAGGGTTCGGGCAAAAATAAGGGATGAAAATGAAAATTTTGTACACCCGGCAAGTCGAAAACCTGAAAAGGAGGCTTGGGCAAAAATGGGAATCCCGATGGACTGAAAACCCAAAAGGGCGGTCCAGGAAAAAATTAGGGATCAAAGCGTAACACTATGTCTCAATGGATCACCTTGCATCCAGATTTCGACTATGAAGCTCAGATGGCACTAATCAATCTGATTCATCTTCAACCAGTAGCAAAGTGATGAGATGCTCGAAGACATAAAGGCAATAGCAGAGTTGGAACCCAGTGGGATTATTCACATAGCTGTTTTGTTTTCTTTTCACGAATTGTGTAAATTCTATCATTCGGCGGCGTTCTCTTACTAGAACGTCATCCTCTTGTACAAAAACGCCTACTTACAGGCCAAACTTCAAAATCAATACAATTCATTTTCAAAGAAATTTCAAACTGTTTTTCCTTTATCTGTTTTGTTTTGCAAAGAACGTCCAATGTTCATTTTTGATATATGCATTTGACATTAATTGCGACTCATAAATACTTACATATGAAACAAAAGACGATTACGGGTAACATCAGAAACAAGGACAATAAGAATTGTCCGAACTGTACAGTCACTCTGTCCACCAGGTACAAGGTAAATCCAGCTGAAGAATATGGCTAAGATACTTTTACTCCCTGCAGAGTAAAACAGTAATGGTAGCTCTCCCAGCTGAGACTTGCAACTATGAACGAATCAACAATGCTCTCCCTAAGCAGAGTTTATCCACCATCAGCACTACAAGAGGCTTAATATCCCCGACAGTCTTAATATTCCCTAGTAGAGTATAAGAATGTTCCCCGGCAGAATACAAGATACCCCAGTGGAGTCAATATTTCCCCAGCACGGCCTAAAAAAAGCTTCCCCAACGGAGTTGAATCATCATCCCTAGTAGACTCTGGAAGTTTATCCCCCAGCGGAGTACAAAATAAATCTCCGCAGCCAAGTTCAAAAGACCATTCCCAGCAGAATTCAGAGGATTATCCCCGCAAAAGCCTAACAGGATTATCCCCAGCAAGTTGCAACTGAAAGATCATCCCCAACGGAGTTCTTTCCTTTCACGAACGGGAATTCAATCCTCAACAGATGCATTATCACCAGCAATGATAATCCATCCCCAGTAGAGTTTATCAGTGGAGTCCTCAGCAGAGCATCTCTCCCCCACAGAGTAATATCCTCATCAGAGTTCTCTTCTCCTGCAGGTTTATTCTCACAATCACCTTCGTTCATCATCCCCAGCGGAAACGAAGAATTCAACTCTACTCTCCAACAACTATCCAGGATTTATTTTCCCCATCTAGAAACATTACATTTCCATACATCATGATACATGCATATACACATTATACCATACAATCTCATTTATGTTGAGAACATCATTGCTTGATCTATATCATGCATTGCATATGGCTGACCTTTACCTTTCAGGAAAGATGCAGTTAAATTCTCAACTATGTGGAAGACCTTGTCTGGTCCAGTTAAATCGACTCCTAAAGATTTTTCTGATGCCAATCCAGTCAAAGTTATTC
The DNA here is from genome assembly GCA_948472305.1 of Vicia faba. Taxonomy (NCBI): domain Eukaryota; kingdom Viridiplantae; phylum Streptophyta; class Magnoliopsida; order Fabales; family Fabaceae; genus Vicia; species Vicia faba. Next base: position 930,880,066 of record OX451735.1, on the reverse strand, counting down.
CAAGACCTCCTCTGGTCCAGTTAAGTCGATTCCTAAAGATTTTTATGATGCCAATCCAGTCAAAGTTATTCCAAGACCTCCTCTGGTCCAGTTAAGTCGATTCCTAATGATTTTTCTGATGGCGATCCAGTTGAAGTTATTCCAAGACCTTGTCTGGTCCAGTTAAATCGACTCCTAAAGATTTTTCTGATGCCGATCCAGTCAAAGTTATTCCAAGACCTCCTCTGGTCCAGTTAATTCGATTCCTAAAGATTTTTCTGATGCCGATCCAGTTGAAGTTATTCCAAGACCTTGTCTGGTCCAGCTAAATTGACTCCTAAATATTTTTCTGATGCCGATCCAGTCAAAGTTAATCCAAGACCTCCTCTGGTTCAGTTAGATCGCCGATAAGATCTCCCTGATTCGTAGTCCAATTGAAGTTCAAACCATCCATCAACAGTCTCCAAATGGCATCTGTAAGCCCATTCCCGACATCACAATGCTGATACCACTTCACGCGAGTGCAAATTTCTGGGCACTCTAGTGTTCAATCATCTTCCACCTTCGGATCACGAAAGGCCCGAAAGAAAATCTACATCCTCAGGTTTAAGAAAATTTAATAGGGGCAACTGTTGTACCCCAAAATTTCCCTCTCATATTTCCCAAGACATTGCAAGAATAATCTCCAAGTTGCTCAAGATTGCTCAAGATTTGGACAGTCAAGTCATCTCCTAAGGCAGTCAATCTCAAATTAGGGTTTTGTGTTACATCAAGGTCCTTGCATCCAAATGAACTCAAGTGCTCCCATATGTCCTAATATGTTCACAAGGTCATCCATGTCAAATTTCAAGCCTTGCAGAGGAAGTTTGGTCAGTCAATTGCTCAAGAGGTCCAAAAATCGACTATGCTAGGGCAAAAGTCAACTGTGACCCAAATACAGTCAAACTTCAAGATTTTTTGCCAACATTCTCATTTTGAAGGGTATTTAATCATTTGATCAAGGGTTGATCATGATTCATCAAGAATTTCTCAAAATTCATCAAGACTCAAAAGTTGCTAAATTAGGGTTTTGCAGGAAAAGTCAACTCAACTTTGACCAAGAATAACTTTCTCATACTTTATGAGAAATGACCCACCCAAAGCTCATTTTTAAGAGGATGCAATTTACTACAATCCATATTCATACCCCAAGATCAATAAATGCACTCACAAGAAGTTACAAATTTGGACATTATAGGTCATTTTTGAAAGTCAACAAAAACACCTTTTTTGCCAAAGCTTATAACTTGAGCATGGAATATCAAAATTGAAGTAGTTATGTATTGTTGAAGTTGGGCATTTTTGCAAAATTGCCAAAAGTCAACTATCCCTAAAACTTCAAATTTTGTCAAATGGGACCATTCTTTTCCACTTGATTTGATCTTGTCACACTCCACACGTGTCCTAACTTCAGCCTTGTGTCCATTTATTAATTTTTCTATTTTATTTGATTTTTTATTGAATTAATTCATTTTAAATCAGTTAAAATCAAATAAAATCCAAATATTAATCACTTGGAATCTTTTTGATTATTATAGGTCTTAATTGCCATCATGAACATGATCAAACTCGTATCTCACCATATCATGAACAAAATATTGGATTTTGGACAAATTTGGAAGCTTTTTAATGGAGGATCAAATTATATCTCCAAACATCAATGCATAAGGATTCAGCCCAAGAAAGTTAACCTAATTCACTCCATGTTACATATACAAGGCAAAGGAACGAGTTTGAAAGGAGAGGCTGCAAAATCATAAGAACAAAACTTGAGAAAACTTGGAAAAATTGTGAATCTGAAATTGCGCATAGAGGTGTTTTCAAGACCAAATCTCATCACCAATCCATTGTTGGACATCCACTGAAGCGAAACCAACTCCTAACCAGTCTCCATACACGTTCTAAAGCGCTGTAAGTTTCTCTGAAAATCACTTTTCAGTTGAAATCGTATCCTCATATTCTTGCACTTTTTTGGCAAAATCTTTACATAATCATGCTTATCGTTCCATTTAGAAGCTTTCTGCATTATTTAATTGTGTTTATATGACCTGTAGTGCCATACCCGAATCTAGGGTTCTTGGATCTTGTTTTGGGGCATTTTGTTTGCAGGAGAAATTGACGCCATTGATGGACATAGGCATGTTCAAGAGGGAGGGACGAGCATGACTGTGGTTTTAGATTGAGTTTTCATGGCTTAGAACTCGTTTTAGGATGGACCTATGGATTTAGCTATGGATATAAATCCGCAGGTAAATATCCAGGCCAAACGAAGAAGATGAAGACGTGCCCCTCCCTGATTGGACGATTTGAATTTGGCGCGTTTTGTTTTTATATTTTCTGGCATTTACGTGTTTTCCAATATTATATTTTATTCTTATTACATTAACAAATAAAGTGCAGTGATCCAGTGGTAGACGTGTTGTGCAATGGCTTACAGGATCTGGGTTCGAATCCCAGGTCCCCCACATATTTGTTATTATTTTCTTTCAGATGTTCCAGCGTGTCTCATGCCTTGCAACACACCATACTCCCTCAAATCTCCAAACGCCAGATGGCCCCAGGCCAGATCTGGTGGCCAAGATTGAACGTGCACCATATGCCCTAGTCAATATGCACACGTGGGATCAGAGAAGTCAATCAGGCCTGCACTTGTTGGGCCAAAAAATTGCAATTCTCACCTCCTCTTGTTTTCTATTTCATTATTTTCTTATTTTTATTTATTGTTATTTATCTTTAGTATTTAATCACTAACCAATTAATCTTTTTCTTAATAAAATCAAAAACCAAAAAATATTTTATTTATTGAAATTAAATTCAGCACTTTATTTTTGTAAATAAATATTAATTTAATTAATTTATTTTTAATTAGGTATAACTTTTAATATTTTTTCAATAATTAAAATTGATGCAGATAATTAGTTTTTACTAACTTTGATAAAATTTATTTTATTTCTTTAAATATCAAAAATCCAAAAAAAAATATTGTTTTCATTAATTAATTAATTAGCTTATTTAATTTAATAATTAACCTAATTTAATTTCTTTCTTAATTCAAAAATAACAAAAATCTTTTCTTTAATAATAAAAGGGTCAAAACCCTAAAAATTTGCCCGATTTAATTTCTCGCACGCGATCCAGTTTTATCATATTATTGTACCAGTTTCTCGAAATGTAATAGTTTAAATAGGACTTTAATATTTTTTTTACCGCTCTATTTATTTTCCGCATTTAAATTTCAAGGGTTGCTTTTGGCGATGTAAATACCCGACGCCTTGTAATAGTTAGTTTTAATTTCCGCAATTTAATTTCCGCAACTTATAAACTGTTAGATGTTTGATAATAGGGAATGCATGACAAGATCAAATGTTTAAACCTAAAATCAACATAGATAACCATTGACATGTACAAAGACAAAATAACTAAAAATAACACACTCGCACATGCGCACTCTTAGGGTACACCTGACTTGGTTGCCTTCGAACGTGGTTATTGAGTATAAGAAGTTTTAGAGATCGCCCTCTTGTCCAAAGATCATAGTTGCCTCGAAACGGTTGCCTCGGAAAAATGATCTAAGACATTAGGGTTACCGCTAAGGCGTCTTAACATTGCTTTAGTGACCACACGTTCCTTAATCGAATTGACCCTTAAAATTCCAACGATGGTGCTACCTACTCATCAATAGTGGGATAACATTGTCTAAAGGACATTAGCACATATTGATTCCTTTTTCGAATAGGTAGATGGTTCTTAAGTACTTGCTCCTACAAAAAACAAAAATAAAACTTTTCGCACTTACACTTTTCAAACAAAAAACTTCTTTCAAACCCACAAACACAAAGAAAAGCAAATTTTTGAAAACACTTTGAGCAGGTACCTAAGAGCCCGTGGATAACCACCGATAGAAAGGGTGCTAACACCTTCCCTTTCTATAATCTACCCCCCAGACCCGAGAAACATCTCAAAAAAGGAATTTTTCTGTGATTTTTTCCTTTCCTTGTTGGACAAAATAAAATACGGTGGCGACTCTTACTTACCGCGACATTTTACGAAAACAAACGCAAAACGCGAACCAGCATTCCAAAAACAGCCAGTTCTATCCCACCGTATCACAGACACTTTTTGTCAAAGCAATTTACATCATAATAAAGTCTTCAAATGGAAAAATGATTAACATAGAGATTGTACGGGACATATTGAGGTTTCCAAAAAGTCAAAGATCACCTTCATACGACAAAAATTGGGAGATATGATTGGTACTAGTTGGGAAATTTTGAGAAAATGTATGAAATCCAATTTGAGAAATTTAAATTTTTGGGCTAATGGGCCTATCTTTTAAGGTCCAAACATGTTCCTGACCTCATAATAGACTCCTAAATCCATTCATTTATTTTTATGGTTTTTATTTATTTTTATTTTGATTTTTATTCATTTAAAAGCAAAATAAATCAAATAAAATATCAAATAAATGATACAAGGTGTGGGGATCTATTTTGAATCAAATCATGAGTCCAATATCACATAATCGTGCTAAAAAAATCTTGATGGATCATGAAGATTGGATTTGGCACAAGATTGATCTCAAAAAGATATATTTCCTCGCAAAAGAATCAAATCAAATATTTTGTCAGGAAATACAAAGATTTGATTCATGTTTGTTGGCCTAATTTCAAATCTATAAATAGACCATTATTTCACACTATTTTTCATCCATAATTTCATAATCATCTACAATTTCATAATCATCCACAACTCACTAGAGTTCTCCTAAAGTTGTTGTTCTTCACATCGAAGAACAACAACAAATAAGCTCTCAGCATTCAGAATTCGGTATTCATGCAGGCAATTACTTTGGAGAAAGGAAAGAAAAAGCACGAAGAACAAAGGGAGGAAGCAACTTAAGTGGGTCACTGCATTCTAGGTTGGTAAAATTGAACCTTTAATTGTATGACTGGATATTTTCATATGTTTGAATTTTTGTCTGATTATGTTGGTTCGTTGATCTAATATTTGTTGTGAGATTTATTATAATAGGTTTAAACCTTTTTTATACTACTATATAATTATCTATTAAACTTTGTTATAATTAGTGATTACTATTTTTTATAATATATTAAGTTTTTTTTTCCAGAAATTAATTTTTAGAGATTATTTCAAACCCTTTTTCTAGTTTGTTTCATTAGGGAAAATTCAAAATAATTAATCTTCTCCTAACTTTATCCCCACCTCATGCATCTTATTTTCTCAGTTTTCCAACCCTTGTTTTTCATCCCTTTTAATTGTCTATTTTTCTCATTAAACATTAACCCTTAACCAAATTAGGCCTAGTTTTTTTAATTAACTAGAATTAGGGTTTGACTTTTAATTAATTAATTAATTAATTAGACCTTAGGTTTTAATTAAATTAATTAGTTTTAGGGTTTTAGCCAAATAATTCTTCTTAATTAATTAGACTAATGGGTTTCTAATTAGGGTTTTGCTTTTTTTTAACTTAACTTAATTAATTAACTATTAGGCTTTAATTATCATCCCTAACCCTAGATCATTTTCTAAAAAATACAAAAAAAAAAGATTAAAACATTTTTTTCTAACATCTTTTCTTATTTCTTATTGTTATTTAAATTCTGAGACAATTGTATAGGTGACAACTATCAATGTAATAGCGTAGATTTCTTTTCTCACATTTTTTCCTAATTATGTAACTGTTCACATGATATAATAGCGTAGGTTTACTTTCTCGCAAATTTTTATACTTATGTACCTCTCTCAAAGTCATGTAATAGCTTAGGACTTTACATTCCACACTTTATTTTTCTGTACATATTTTTAACTGTTAGTAATTAGGGTTTGCATGGAAAGACTAAAAATAGGACATAGAAAACCTAATTCTCAAGAATAAATAACTGAATTAACACACAACCACACTTGCACCCCTAGGATAACCTCTCTTGTTGCCTTTACGAATATTGGTCATGTCCCTCGAAAGTAAGAATAGTTTAGCAAAAGACCCTTGAATAAAGATCATAGTCCCTCCATGACCCTTCGATGTTTCCTACAAAAAATGATCTAGTCCCTCTAATACAATTGCTAAAGTATCTCTACATATTGCCTTCAATGACCATTCGATGACCCTTCGCATGTCCCTTCACATCCAATAGATAGGGCTACCTACCAACTAATGGTATGGATAGCATTATCTCTAAAGGAGAAGGAAAAGAAAATGAAAGACTTTAGTGGGTAAGAAATCCTTAATTGCTTCCTCACAAATTTTACAAACAAAACATTTTCACACTACACTTTCAAAAAATATTTTCAAATCACTTTGTATACATTCTTGAGGACTAATACAAGAATCATTACAAAGTTAGCCGTACTTTGGATTTTCAAAAAATATTTTCAAACAAATCACACACAAAGCAAGTTTTCAAAAGTGAGCTAAATAATTAAAAGTCCGTAGATAACTATGGGTGAAAAGGGTGCTAACACCTTACCTTTTCATATCTTACCCCCCCCCCCCCCGAAATCAAAATATCTCAAGGTCTTTCCTGTTCTTTTGATCCTTTCCTTATTGGATAAAAGAAAAGTCGGTGGTGACTCTAGCTATCTGCACATTTGGATAAAACCAAAAAGTCTATTCTCCCACCATATTACACATGTTCTTACCCGAAAATGGTTTTGAGTTATGCCATCAAGGCAAGATGCCACATTTGATTGGTTTGTGTTTTTTAACCTTGAAAAGGGGTTTTTGTTGTTAGAGAGTGTTTTTATTATTTACTAAGAAAAAGAAAGTTTTAGTTTTAAATGTAAATGCAAAAAGGGGAAGAAAAGAGTCTACGGGAGACTAGCCTATTTCTAATCCTAATGTTATCATAAAATGGTAGTCCTAAGGTTTAGATTAACACAAGGGAAACTTCTACCTAATGTTAGCATGCATGCTTTACAACCTAAAGTCTAACTTGCATCCAAAAGGAACAAATGCATCCTAAGGGAACATAGTATAGAAAGCGAGTAAACAAATAAGCTCGAAAGAGCACACACATGAAATGGTAAAGAAAAGAAGCGAAATGCTTTAGTCCAAGGGACTGGATCACCCGAGATAAATAAGCGGGAGTGAAATATAAAAGAAGAGAAATGCTTTAGCTAAGGGAGGCAGATCACCCAAAGCAAACAAACGGGAATAGGATGTAAAGCAAAAATGTGATGTCCAAAGTGACTGAACACCTAACCAAGATATAGAAGATTGAGATAGGCGATAGAAGACAATATAAACAATTACGGAGTGTCAGCATCGGTCAATGCGCACTCCTGACAAAGTGTGGTGGTTCGATTGTAAAACCCTTTTCCATTTAACGACTTGATAACAATAGTGGGGCACAACTTTGAAGAGTTGTGGTGCGTCACAAGCTAAGGATGACACAAACAAAATTGCAGGGGTTGATTTCAAACCCTTTCCGCTCGCCTCCTTTTGAGGACTTCAATAAGGGATGGGGGAATAGTACGAGCACAAATGTAAATACACCTGCAGAATACCTACTTCAAAGGTAGGGTTTTAAACAAACATAAGTAGCATACAGTGGCACACAATATGAAATTTCCCTAAACGGATCTTTAAATAAACCAGAGGGGTTCCTGACATGATCAGCAACAGAGATCCCCTTCATACATCTCTACCCTACTTCTCCTGGAATCGAAAAGCAGTAAAGCCCTACTTCTCATGATCTCTAGAAAAGCGATAAAGAAATGTAGTAAAGTGCAGAGAAATATAAAAGTCGTAGCAGCGACTACCAAAAGCAAGCAAATCATCGAAAGCAGACGAAAGCGATGGAGAAGCAGAGAGTATGCATCCAATAAGCTTCACCAAGAAACAAACAAAGTCAGAAAAGATATCTAACTAAGATAAAAGCAAACATGTGTTGAGAATGCAACACGTAATCAGAAGTTCTGCATAAAGCATCATAAAATATCACATGCATCTGGACAACATATAATATGATATGAATTTCTCAAGACGATGAGAAATAAGGCGTGTCGCATCAGAAGTGAGCATAATCCGTATGCTTTGATCACATAACAACTTGTTATGTTACATGATCGAAAGCACCAAAAATGTACCTTGCACAATGAACAACCGCGTCAAAATTAACAAGGCAAAGTGGTGTGAAAATATGAATAAAAACCTAAAATAAAAAGTGTTTTTTATTAGTTTTTATGTGAGGAAAAATCTATCGAAAAGTAAAGAATTAATTCCTAAAATCAATTAAGAAAAACTAACAAAATTTATTGATTTTATTACAATTTTATCATAGAAAAATTAAAAGGAAAAAATCTAAACCTAACAAAGGCAATAGGAAGAAACAGGGGGTGTACTGCCTAGATCTAGAGTTATGCAGAAGCAGGGCGCTAGGCCCATTAGAGTGAGGTCCATGAAGTTGTTGTTGTTCATCATTGCAATTATGCCAAAAAAGCATGGTGTAAACGGGCCCGAGGAATGCTATCTGGCCCATAATCCAATCCAAACAGTCCCATTCCTTTATCATACTCTTCAAAAATAAAAAAACTAAAATGAGCAATAAATGGACTAAACCAGAAGCACATCGTTTAGAAAGGGATTTAGGGTTGAAAACTTTGTGACTCTTGAGGTTCTTCAAACACAAATTCCTCCCTCCTCTCCTCTCTTCATCAGCGGTGCAACTACTCAGCTTCGCCGTTTCGAACACAGTCGAAGTGGCATCTCTGTCTCCTCACGTCGTTCACCTCTCCTTCATCTCATCTTCCACTCCGTTCTCTCAACTTCGCTTCGAGCAACCTTTGTTTGGTATTATCTCATCAATGTTTTAGATTCAAGCTCGTCTCAACTCTCTGCTTCGATTTTGCGATTTATTTTTCATCATTTGTTTCTCACCACCTTCGAGATCGCTCCGTCCGGCTCACTCTGCCTCAAATTCAGAGAAACAAAAAGGAGAGAAGAGATCAAAGAAGAAAGATTGAGAAAGAAGGTAATTACCAACCAGAGAAGTCTGACGCTTCATCAATAGTGACATTTACGATAGAGAAAACCAGTGATTGCGAAGGTACTCATCTCCTTCTCCATTATACTTCTGTTTTCGCCTTTCACTCTTCTCTTTTTGTTTTCGATAATTTCTTCATTTTTTGCGTTTTTGCGATGTTATCGTCAATGCTCAACTTGTGACGTTGAAGTTGTTTCACAGTAGTTGAAGATGATGCTGAAACTTTAAGGTGCAAATTTAAGGTTCTTGAAGGTGAATCTTGAAAAGGATTGAAGATTTTTCAGAATTGAGGAGGATGATGATTTAAGGTGAGTGAAGATCTCAGGGAGAGTTGAAGAATGGTTTCAGAGAAGATTTAAAGAAATGGTGGTTATGGTGAAGGTGCGTAAGAGAGAGGGAGCAGAGAAAGGATGAAGAAAGAGGTTCCAAGGTAAAGGTGGAGAATGATGAGTATGGTTCAGAGAGAGGAGAATGAATAAGAGAAGATGAGGAAGAATTGCAGAGAGAATGAAGAGTGAAAAAACATGGAATAGATGAAGAGTGATGCGTGTGTGTAGTTGTGTTGAAAATGATGAAGGTGGTGGTGGAGGTTCCAAGAAGATGAAGGTGAAGATCGAATTCCAAGAGAAAGATTGAAGAGGGATAATGAAGATTAAAGGTGAGTTTCTCGCTGTGAGTTTTATGTGTGTTGTAGAAAATTAATCGTGAATCCTGAAATGTGAATTGAGTTTTCTGTTATAGTTGTTAAAGGCTTGAGAAGCTAGTTGTAGCTTGAAGCTCTCTGAGCCATCAGATCAAGGATTTGGTTAGATAAAAAAAGTTAGTTATTGCTCAGTTGGAAGATAGTTAACTCTGTTATGTTGAGCTGGCGACAGTTGGAAGCTAGAGGCTGAATTTGTTATGCTAAGTTTTATTTTCTGTTTTTTTTTTCTTTTGGCTATACAAATGCATGACACATTTTTTTATATATTTCAGATGAGTGCAGGGCTAGTTCAGTAGCAGGTTTTTTGATGGATAACTGATCTATTGTAGTTTTACAAGGTCATGACATGATTTGGTTATTTGGACAGCAACTCACATATTCTTTCTTTTTTATTTTTGCTGACTGGTTATATGGTTTTAGGCTAATACAGTCCGGTGGCAAAAGGATAAAGGGCCTGAGCTTTGAAGCTGAAAGTTTAATATGAACGGTGATGATACTAAATAGGTTTTAAGAAATTCCGTGGACTGACTTTGACTGGTTTATTGTTGGATTGGTATTTACAGGCCTGATATAGGCAACTGGTGCAGGGTAATTCTTGGTTGCTTTATTGATTGTGGATTAACTTTAGTTTTGTATTAATATGCAAGGCTGCAAATTGAATGAAGGCTTGAGCAAGCTTGGAAAAGGCATGACATTGAAGGCAGAATCATGGAGTTATGGCAAGGATTTTAAATCTATTATGAATCTTAGGATTAGGAACAACATGATTAAGCATTATATAGATTTTGGTAGAAAGTATAGGCTTTTTTGTGTGAATTTCTTTGGAATTGGAATGTATCTTGATGTAATGTGATGAAATGTTTGAAATTCTTCTTTTGGACACTTGAAATGAATATTTTGATGTAATCTTGAAAACTCTTTCCTTTTGAACACTTATTTTAAAATAAACCCTTGACAAATTGTGACCTTAAAACTTGTTGATGCCATTTGAACACATTAGGAACCTTGGGCGAATGGATATTGTTGAAGGAAGATTGAATGAATGTACTTTCAGTTGTGGATTTCGCCAATTCATTTGAATCTTGAATAAAATTCATAAATGAAATCTTTGAATGGATGATGAATGAACTTATGAACTTTCTTATATCGAAATGGTCTTGATCACTTGAATTTGGAAATTTGTATAAAACCAATGCTTGAATCTAATTCTTGCACAAAATCAACTTGCATCTTTAATGAATCCTTAACTCATTTCAATCTTCTAATCCACACTAAACTTGTACGTCAAGCAACAAGTATTAGAAAGAATGATGCCTGGAGCACAATGAATCTTGAATTGAATTTAGCAAATTCAACCATGATGAAATGTAAACCCTAACAACTCACAACCCTAATCTGTTTGCTTACTGAAGTAACTTGAAAAGATGGATTTGTATTTTGATGAAAATTAGTATCTTGATAAAAGAAGAAATTCCTAATGACCACAAACACGAAATCTAATCCCTCAAATTCTGATTGATGAAGAAGCATGTTGATCCAAGCTTGCATGAAGATGAGAGCCTTCCTCGAGATCCCTGACCCCATGCCAAACCTTGTGGCTAGTGAATGCATGATGTGTTGATTGACCTAATGAAGGGTATGCAGATGAAATGAGAACGAAATGTATAAGCCAGATGATTTGATGAAAATGTAGGGCAAATTTGGGGTATTACACCTAGTGACACTCCCCTTTCCACCACCATCACTCAGCGATGCTTGGAGCGACGCACTCCAGAAGTGTCACTCTTTTATGCCCTTTGTCGCTACCCATTTCTCCTGGCGACGCGTCTTCGCCTAACGACACTACCTACGTCCCCTGGCGACACTGCGTAAACAAGGTTTTCCTATTACGATTTCCTACACAAACCAGTCAAATTATCCTGCGATTCCATCATATTATAGGTCCTAAAACATCATCTAATCATAGAGTTTCATCATCTATCAACATGATATAATTCTATACTCATTATACGTCAATTATAAGTATTATTCATCACTAGATCATCAATTCCTCATCAAACAACACCAACTCCTCATCTACCAAAATCTAAGGCAATTCTACCATCATCTAAACCTTAAATCAAATATAATAACAATAATAAAACTCCCATTACTTTAAGATTATAGCAGCAATTCGACTTCTCTTTGGTTCTCTACCGAAATATCTTGCCTCTTTGTGCCCTAGCCTCTTTTCTCCACATTGCCAGTTTCTTTCTCCCAATTCTATGATCGTTCCACAATGAATTTAATTTCCCCTAATTCCTTGTATAACCTTTAGGCCCCTAATATCAAACTTCCCACCTTGTCCTTACTTATTCTCCAATAATTACCATCTTTCCCTTATTTTCTCTACACTACTATTATTTTATTTTTCTCAATTAAAATAATTCTAAATAATTATTCTAATTATTCCAAAATACTAATAATCCTATTAATTAGTCTAATTCCCACTATTCTACACATAGAAACCCATCATACATCATAGTCATCCAAACATCATATTCAAACATCCTATTTATCTCAATCATCATGGTCTACTTCATATTCATCATAATATCACAAATCACTGTAAAAGATCACATATAATCATCAACACATCAAACACCTCACACTGACTCATATAATCACGCTAAATTAATCAATTAAATAATTAATCTAGAATTTGGGGTGTTACAAGAGGCATTTCTAAATATAATGAGAAGGTTCTAATCTTATCTACAATAGTATGTTTAATGAATGCGTGACTAGTATCCAGCAATTACAAGTAAAGGCAAAGAAATGGTATCAAATAGTATGATATGATCAAGAAGCTCATGATTAAGTGGGCTTCTTCTTATGAAAATTACTCTAGAAAAGAGTGTGTTAGTCTGAGCATGTAAAGAAAGAAAATTGATTGTTTTTGTATGTCCATGTCAAAGTGAAGAAGTCAGAGGGATTGGATGTTCTCTCAAGGAGCTAGAGTAACTAGTTCAGGTTTATTTTCACAAGGGTGTGAATGTGTTCAGCAGGAGCGTTGTTTATCCATGATAGGGGGAGTTAAGTATTTGTCTATGTATTGTTGTTGCAACGGTGCAAGTCTTATGAAGCTTGCGTGTTGTTCAATCTTGTGAAGATTGTATACCTTGTGTGAGGATGTGATGTCATACAATATGTTGTGACATTATGCTACTCGATGTAGTTATTTGTTCTCTTGAAATGGGGTGTTTGGTTCTAGCCATGTGAAGTTGGGTGATCAATTCAAAAGTACACATGTCTCTCTGGAAAACAGTTTTTGTGTCTAGGAGAATTTATTTTTCTCTGCAGATTGAGGAGGGACTCAATGGTTATTTTGGTTGAGGAATGAGAGATGTCACACATGATGTATTGATATTTTTATTTGTGCTAGACAAAAAGAGTATACGTAGAATCCAGTGGAAGGCATTATGATTATGCTTTAGAACATATGGAGAATTCAGTGAAAGCATTTTGAGTTGGAGATGTCTTAAATCAGAAGTAGACAATGTTTGACCGAATGTCAGGAATTTGTTCAGGACATGTTTTCCTTCAGAGTAATAAGGAAAAATTATGGACGATGTTATCAAGAGGGGGGTACATAAAGTGTGCTTGACTATGCATGTGCATGTATTGGGACTATCTTTTCAGAAGAATCGGTCCAAGGACAATAAAGTCGTTCAAAACTCATTTGGACGGTGCACATTTATTTTGGTGGAATTATCTTCATCAAATAATGTTTCTTTTTGACCGTGATCATTGTCACAATCAAGGATTGATAATTTCTTAGTATATGCTCAACTATTTATATAGATTACTCCTTCCCTCTTTCACCTTGTGAGTGTTTGGTGGTTCCATAATCCTTATGGCTTTTGTCCAGGTATGGTTGAGCTCTGCTTGGGTATTGTTTTGTGAAGGATTTCTTTGACAATTTTCAGCTAGAAAGGGGGAGAAAGAGGTTGTTCAGTTGTTTAATATGGAGTTTGTTCTTCCAGATGTTCTACAAATATGTTGGACAAGATGTTTGATCATGTGTGTGTTTGTTCTATCTTATGACTTGTGATCTCAGATATGAATGCAGTTGTGGCATGTGTTCTATGTTACCTGGGATGGTGGTTATTTTTCTCTTAAGTTTCCTCTTGTTCCACAGGTTGGTGTTTGGTTGCTTCTTAAGGATTCTCTTATGCCATTAGTGGCAAGAAAATATTCCTAGGTTAAGGGGGAGTGTCAGCTATCTTCTTCCTCATGTGCACCAAATGACTCTAGGACTTTCTACTCCTTTAATCCCGAGGTTATTGTTTTGTGGTGTTAAGTTTTATGTGAGGAAATGGAGCTCATTCATAATATTGTGAAGAAGATGTTGAACATGATGTTTTGAAATCAATCAGAATGAGAATATTATTGTTGTTATATGGAGCTACTGCAAAAAATATTGTTGTTGGTTTCTGTAGCTTCTGAAGACTAGCTCTGATTTGTGTAACTTTTGTTTCTGATTAATGTATCCTGAGTTGTATTATGTTTATTTGTTTTAGCCAAAATTTGCCAAAGGGGGAGATTGTTAGTTCTCTATTTGTATAATTGACATTAATTTTAGTAAAACAAATATGGCAGCAATATGTTAAATAGGATGTGTTAACTTGCTGAGAAAAGTAGATTGAGAAAGAAGTCCTATTTTATGAATGAACATGTTGAGTTGAGATGTTTCATCAACTGAAGCAACATGTCAGATAAGATGTCCTATACAGAGTCATTCGATATCGTGATTGTTTGGGCGGGACAATTGGCCTGAGTTAAGTTCCAACAGATGCAAAATATTCTAGGAATATTATGGTATCCTATGTGGCGCTAATTTTAAGGTCTGGAAGATTCAAGTGGAAATCCAGAAGAATATTCACTTTATAATTATGGAGATAAATTAGGAAGATTATGATTTAAGACCTATCTTTTAGCAACTAATATGTCGCGGTTTTGAAGCCCATGGACAGGTGAAGATTATAAAAGGAAGACTTAGACCTAGAGCTTTTTAACTAAGCCTTGTGAAAAAAAATTGTAAAGAAAATATAAGGGTTTAGGGTTTTGAGAGTCGTGTAGTTTCTTGTGTTGTAAGTCACCCTTTGTATCAGTTTGATACATTATGGTAGACTTTGTGTCTATATAGATTCAGAAGCCTTTAGGTAATGAATTATATATTGTTCTTGGATGAAGCTTTGAAGCAAATCTAAGTGTTTTGTTACTCAAGAGTATCGACTGAACTTTATTTTAAAGGGGTGTCTTTCAAGTAGTCTGATGCAGTCACCAGAGGTTGTGATTGTTAGATATCACTGAGGTGATTTAGGAAGTGAGGTGTTGATTTCTTATATTTAGGGAGTGTTATAACCGGCTTTTAAAATGAGAGTAACCACCCTTAATTTTTATCTTTAAGAATGGAATATAAAGGATAACCCTAATTAGGTCTGGGTGCATGGCTGAGGTATGATTCAAGTACGGGATATGTTGCACTAGAGCTACAAAAGAGAGAAAATATGAAGAAAGAAAAACATTGCGAAGCGCCAAGATCGAACCCACGCCCTGGTACCGGTATGCCTTAACATGCGCTCGCTTGCCACTGGGGTTGCTATACATCCGTTGATTAAAATACAAACAATTGGTTAAGTAGTAAAAACGCTTTTATGTTTGAATTAAAAAAAATCAACACCGGTGGAACCGTGTATCAACTGTTAGCCAATCAGAACCTCTCAAAATGCGACGCCATGGTCAACTCGATTCAAAAATCTGACTAACAGAAAAGTGACTGGAACCCTAGGTTGGTCACCTTCTCTGATGAGCTCCAACATCAAACCTGTAAATCACATAAAATCAAAACACAAGATGAACCTTATCCCCCTATTTTGGGGTTTGCAAATTCAACGGTGCCCTTCATTTTGGCTAAAGATCCCCACATCATGAGTTTCAAAGAAGAAACCCTAGCTCGGTTCATCAATGACAAACCAAGATTTGGACGTTATAAACTCCATGTAATAATTTCAACTTGCTCTAAACGTTTATATGAACTGATCTGGATGGTTAGAAACATTTAACAATGCACGAAATAAAAAAATATGAATGGTTAAAAAATCAATAATCGTACATGGCCTGTATGTGTTTCAGGCATAGATGAGCATGAAAAATCACATATTATTACCCTATGGATGTTCAGGAGATGTTTTGAGTGGTTGGATTAGGCCGCGAGTGCTTGGAACTTTGATTTTTAGTTCTTTCTTTCCGTGAAAATTTTGTGATCACGAACCCTAGTTTATGTGGCTCCAAAGTCGTCCCCTGTTCATTTGAGGGTGTCTTCTATTTATGATGCTTAGATTAGGTCAACAAACATGGTACAAAATCTCATGGAATCAAGTGTATCAAATGTAATTCAAAACCTTCCAAAAATAGAGATTTTCTTCCCTTCTTGGTTCCACACGGTTTCCTCATGGTTGTCACAAAATTTTGGGCTTCAAAATGATCCAAATAATGTCCACACGTACTTTAGCCCATCACTTTACTAATTCATTTGATTTATTTTGAATTTAAATGAATAAACTCAATAAAAAGAAATAAAAATAACAAAAAATCATGAATGGATTTATAGGTCCTTAGACATGTCACAAGCACGTTTGAACCTCAAAAGTTAGGCCGATTAGTCCAAAAAGTCAAGTTTAGTCACTTTTGGTTTCATGCATTTGCTCAAAATTTCCCAACTTGTACTAATCATAACTCTCTCAATTTTTGTCATTTGAAGGTGATCCATGACTTTTTGGAAAGCTCAATATGTCCTCTACAAACTCTCTTTTGATCATTCTTTCATTTGAAGATTTATCTTGATGTAAGTTGCCTTGAAAAAAGTGTCTTTTTGTTGACTTTCAAAATGACCTATAATGTATTGGCTCGTATCTCTCAAATGAAGCTTTTTTTGGACTTGAGCTTAGATAGGAAAAGTTGTAGAGAATTGAATTTCCTTCAAAATGAGCTTTGGTTGAGTAAAAACTGATGAATCATGTAAAAGTTATGCTTGGTCAAAGTTTAGTTGAATTCTCCTTAAGAAAACCCTAATTTGGCAACTTTTGACTTTTGATGATTTGAAAGTTTTCTTGGTGAATGATTATCAACACTTGATCAAATGATGCATATGACTTAAAAATATTGATGTTGACCAAGAATCTTGAAGTTTGACTGTATGTTGACCATAATTGACTTTTTGTCCAATACAATTAATTTTTAGTCATCTGAGCCATTGATTGAGCAAACTTGTGATGCAAGGCATGAAACTTGGTATGTGTGTTCCTTGAGACATATAAGAAACCATGAAGTCCACTTGAGGCCTTAGAAACCCAACTTTCTTGAGAAAAGTGAAACCTTAGTTGCAGGTCAATTGCTTTTGAGGAGAATCTGTCTGATCAATTCTTGAGCAACCTTGATCATTTGAGAACCCTAAGAGAATGTCTTGAAGAAAATGAGGGGGGAAATTTTGGGGTACATAAGTCACCATTTAGAAAGAAATTTGAATCTAGATTCCGCAGAGTTTGTTTGTCAATGATAGTGTCATTTTCTGGATATTCTTGTTTCTCAAGGTACCTCTTGATGTCATAGAACCAAGGCTTATTATCTGGTCCCTCTTCAATAGAAAGGAAATGAACAGGTTCTTCAAAATGTATGATCGTAATACATAGTTCATGATTTGGCCAAGTTACTTTGAACATGGCTGGTAAAGTTACCAAGGCGTGTGTCATCTGATTTTCTTCTCGCGGAATATGACTGAAGGTAATCTCGGTGAATTTTGTAGCTAGCTTCAAAACATGATCTTGGTATGGAATCAATCTAGGATGTTTAGTGTCCCATTCACTATTTACTTGGTATATAACTAGTGCTTAGTCTCCAAACACTTTGAGACGTTTAATTCTTAGATCGATAGCAGCCTTTAGACCTAAGATACAAGCTTCGCATTCGGCGATATTATTGGTGCAGTCAAAACATAACCCTGCAGTATAAGGCTTGTGAAATTTTTTTAGAGAAGTTAAAACTGCTCCAATGTCGTGCCCTAGTGCATTTGAAGCCCTGTCAAACATGAGTGTCCAACGTACCCCTGGTCTAGGTCCTTCGTCGAGCCCTGGTATTTTATTGTCACCTATAACCATGACATCTTCGTCTGAAAAGTCAAACTTCATTGGTTAATATTCTGGTAATGGCTGATGAGGTAGATGGTCGGATAGTACGCTACCCTTGATGGCCTTTTGAGTAATGTATTAGATGTTGTACTCTAATAGTAACATCTGCCATCGGGCAATCCTTCCTGTAAGAGCTAGTTTTTCAAACAATACTTCAAAGGATCCATTCTTGCTATTAACCATGTGGTGTGAGTTAACATATAATGCATCAATATCTTAGTAGCCCAAGCCAGTGCACAACAAGTCTTCTCTAGAAGTGAGTACCTGGTTTTATAGTCGGTAAATTTCTTGGTGAAGTAGTAGATTGCATGCTATTTTCTACCTGTTTCGTCATGTTGTACCAATACACATCCCATTGATCCTTCAAGCACTGTCATATACATGATGAGTGGTCTTCTAGGAACTGGTGGCATCAAGATTGGTGGCTCTTGTAAATATTGATTTATTATCTTGAAAGTTTTCTAGCAATCATTATTCCATACCATCGTCTGATCTTTTTGCAGTAATTTGAATATGGGTTCACACGTAGTGGTTAGATGCGATATGAACCTTGAAATGTAATTCAATCGTCCTAAGAAACTACAAACCTCCTTTTATGTCCTCGGAGCTGGAATTTCTTGTATGGCTTTTACCTTGTCTAGTTCTACCTCAATACCACACTTACTTACAATAAAACCTAGCAACTTGCCCGACCTGACACCAAATGTACACTTGTTTAGGTTCAACCTTAGTTTGAACTTTCACAGACGCTCGAATAGCTTTTGTAAATGTGTGATGTGATCCTCCTCTATATGAGACTTGGAAATCATATCATCTATATAGACCTTAACTTCTTTGTGAATCATATCATGGAATAGTGTTACCATGGCTTGTAGATAAGTTTCCCCTGTGTTCTTCAGACCCAAAGGCATCACCTTATAACAGAAAGTGCCCCAAGGTGTCATGAGGGTAGTCTTTTCCATGTCTTCGGGTGCCATTTTGATTTGATTATAGCCTGAGAAACCGTCCATGAAGGATAATACCAAAGCTTGAGTTGTATTGTCCACCAAAACATATATGTAAGGTAAAGGGGGGTCGTCTTTGGGACTTGCTTTGTTTATATTTCGATAATATTCACACATGCACACTTTTTCGTCCTTCTTGGGTACTGGCACGATGTTAGCTATCCAAGGGGGATAATCTACCACTGCTAAAAACCCTGCATCAAATTGTTTAAGGACCTCTTCTCGAATCTTTCTAGGCATATCTGGACGAGTTCTTCTGAGCTTCTGTCTAACTGGAGAGCAACCTTCCTTGAGAGGTAGTCTGTGCACCACAATATTTGTATCTAATCCTGGCATATCCCTGTAAGACCAGACAAATACATCCACATACTCATGTAACAACTTGATTAGTCTTTCTTTGACGCTTTTCTCCAATGTTGCTCCTAGCTTGATCTCTTTCGTATCTTCCTCTGTGCCAAGGTTAATGGTCTCAATAGATTCTTGGTATGGTTATATATTGTCAGCTTTTTGCTCTATCTCCTTTGCCAATTTTTCAGAGAGCTCAAGATCCTAATCATCTTCTCTTCTGCTTGGTTTATGGGTGCATCAAAATCATATCGGATAGCAACAGTAATATTACCGGTGATTTTAGGCATAGATCTTCACATTTATCATGTTTTGGTGCAATTTTAGTATGTGAATTTGGAAAATGCATATGAAGAAATGTATTTCCATTTTTAAAATATGAGAGATAAATGCAAGAGAAAGACATGGATCTTAATTGAATGTGAAATATAACTTTTATTAATTATGAATACTATCTGAAACAATTTGAGGGACCCTTACAAGCAACCCTTATGCCTCGGGCTTGACACAGGTTCTTTCAAAAACAAGAAAAAATACTTTGGAAAGAAAAAGATCTCTGGAATCTTCACAGCTGTCCAATTCTTGAGTTCTTCTCCTGGGGCACATTCTTGGATGAAATCAGACGCCCTTTTGGTGTTGCCCTTGTTAGATACCATTGCCACCTATCCATTATGCTCTACTCCTTTGTTGACGAAGGTCTCCTGGATTGGAGGAAACCGTGCTTTGCCTTTTAGAGTAGCCTTTAATAATTTATAGCCCAAACCAAAATGATTCTTCTTCTCAGGTATTTTCGAGAGCTTACCCCAACCCTTTGAAGTACCACTTTCCATAGCGATTTGCAAATCTCTCCACGAAGTCACAGTATGTTTCTTGATTTTTTTCACTAGTAAGGTTACCATTGAAGCAACCTCTAGGACTCAAAACGGTGTTTCTATACAGTCTTCATCAGCACTGATATATCTGAAGGACTCAATATGACTCACAAATATGTCCTCTTCACCGTCGATTATAACCAATCTCCCTTCAACAAGGAACTTAAATTTTTGGTGTAAAGTTGATGTGACTGCCCCTACTGCATGAGTCCAGGGTCGTCCAAGTAAACATGTATACACTGGTTCTATATCCATGACTCGAAAAGTGATATAGAACATATGTGGGTCGATCTTGACAAGAAGGTCCACTTCTCCAAATAATGAACTTTGAGAATCGTCAAAAGGTTTAACTATCGTAGAACTGGGCCTTATCACGACACCATCTAGTGTTAACTTCTTCAAGCTAGATTTGGGTAGCAAACTAAGAGTTGAACCAGTATTAGTGAGTACCCTGGATACACTTGTGGTACCTATCTGAATCGAAATGTGTAACGCCTTATTGTGAGCTCTACCTTGTGGAGGCAACTCACTGTCATTGAAACCTAGATATGATCCAGATGTCAGATTTGCTACAACATTGTCGAAATGATTTACTGTAATCCCTTCTGCGACATGAGCGGAACTCAGAACCTTCAGTAGAGAGTGTTGTACCCTAAAATTTACCCTCTCACTTATCAATAATTTTTCTCACAAGACCTTCTTTGGCTCAAGACTGTAATAGGGTTGATCAAGCTCAAGACACCTTCTTAAGCACTGATGACCAAAATTAGGGTTTGAGTTTGCACAAGTATTTTTTAACTTCCAATGCCCCATATTACTTTCATGGATCATTATGGACCCTCAAGATTACTCATGTCAAGTTTCAAGCTTTGGACCACACTTTTGCTCAGTCAATTGAGCAGTTGACCTAAAAATCAACTATATTTGAGAAAAGTCAATATGGACAATTTATAGTAAAACTTCATAATTTTTGATCCACATCAACATTTTAAACTCATATGTATCATTTGATCAAGTTTTGGCCACAAATCCTCAAGAAATTTGATCAAATCTTCAAAAGGGCAAAATGGTCAAAATTAAGGTTTTGACTGGGAAAGGGCAATTTTTGATTTTTGACCTAGAAAATGATAAATTGGTTTAAGGAATGGTCTCAAGAGTCCAATTGCATCATTTTTACCTAATGACATAGCTCAAATCATTGCTCGAGTCTAATGGATTGATAGATGAATTTTCAGTCAATTGATCAAAAGTCAACTGTATACTGAAAAGTCAAACTTTGACTTTTTGGTCAAAATCAAATGTCAAAGATCAGAATTCATCAAAACATGTCAAAATATGAAACTTATTCATAAAGATATCAAAAAGTCAAGATTTCGTTTTGAAAAGTCAAAATTTTCAAACTTAGAAATTTTTCTAAGTGTTAAAAATTTCATGTTTTTTCACAACTTTGAGCAAAATGTTCACCATGATGCAAGATGATTCAAGAGAAACTTCCAACACGAACGTTGTAGATATCCTTGAAATGTATAACTCTTCTTCACAAAACTTCTTCCAAAAGTGCTTGTATCTCAAGTTATAATTTTAAGAACATGTGGTCATGAAACAAAACACGGTGAAATTTTGCCTAATTTGGTCAGGATTTTGACCCAACTTCATGACACTTTTTCATATAGTTCCAAGGGTAATATTAAAAAGCAATTCAAATATGGGTTGTATAGCACATTACAAGCTTTCCAAAATGTTCAATAACTCCTTGAGATCATTCTTGAGTAGGGAGAATCGAAGAGATGAAGTTAGGGTTTTATCACTTGAATTACAAGGCATTTTGTGATGAACAAAATTCAAATTCAAAGTTATGATGCATAAACTCTACTTTGCAGGCCTAAAACTTGTTAAGAACTCCATAATCAATTGCTTGCACAACTGTTAGAGGTCTCATTTCAAGCATTCAATGCAAGGCCATGTTTTATATCCATTTTGGGAAGAAAGTGTACATTGCCATTTTGATAAAGTGACTTTTTGCACAAAACTTGTTCTTGAGCCTTGCACTTGTTCTATTTTGATCATACATGTCTCATAACACAAGAGAAATGGTTTAGACACTTACAATCACCCAACCCATGCTTGTACTTCATATTGAAACTTGGTTTCTCACTTTTCTTGAAAATCAAGTAACATAGCAAATAGCTTGTAACTTGTACTTCTGACTTGCCAATGCACTCAAGACCTTTTGCTTATAGATACACAAACCATTTGCCACAATATACACGCATGCTTAACACCTAGAACACAAAATCACCAAAAACACTTCAAAACTTGTCATTTCTGAGTTTTGAAGTTAATCTTTAAATCTACTCGTGCGTTTCTTGGCCTTTTGCTTTCAAAAGATTCTAAACAACATACACAAACAATCTTAACACCTGCAACACCATTGTAACACCCCCATCATCATCCACCATTTTCAAAAACAGAGCTTTTCACTTGGACTTCTCCATAACTCCTCAGGTACTTTAAGCTCAAACTAAGCATCCCATTAGCTTCCTGGGAACTTGAGGAAGCTAACCCAATCATTGGAACTCAATGAAAGTTGCTCAAACTCCAAACCCGATACCCTCTTGCAAGGTAAGTTTTATAACTTTGGAACTTTTCATACATGCATCATCAATGATTTATTTGTGAATAAAACATGTAGATATCATTGCCCTAAAGCTAACTATGTCCATAGTTTCCATTAATTTTGCTTGAGCTTAGAGAATTTTAAGATTGAAGTTTCTGAGATTTTTAGGGTTCAGATTAGGGCCAATGAAATTCATGTTTGTCTTTGATCTATAGTTTTAATACTTTACATTTCTGAAACCGTGAGGAAATTTGCTACAATTTTCATGTTTACAGTTTTCATTTTTGTTGAGATTTGAATGAGATACAGAGCTTCTGGATGGGCGTGAGGTTGAAGATGAAGTTGGCCTCAGGAACATGTTTACCATATGTATTTATTGTTTTATTTATATAAACAGATGTATAGTCACCCCAGTGGTAGAAGCGCGCGCCTGTAACCAGAGGGACCTGGGTTCGAGCCCCAGTGGTACCCTTTTGATTTTTTCCATTTTCCCCATACATTCTGACTTTCTTTTTGGCAGGCGTTGGGCCTTCCTTTGGGCCTCTATGTTTTTTTTTCTTACCTCTAACCCCCTTTCAGGCTATTAACACCCCTGGCCCAGTTTTATTTTCTTTTTCTTATTTTTATTTATTTATTTATTTTCTTAAATATTTTTCTAATATTAAAAAATCATAAAAAAATATAAAAATAGTAGATTTATATTTTAACATAGTTTATTTATTTTTTCTTACACAAAAATTATTTTTATTTAATCATACTTTATTTTATTTTGACTAATCATTTTCTAGATTTAATTAAAAAAAACTAGGTTTTCATTTATTTTCTTTTACACCTATTAAAATATATTATTTTAATATAAAAAAGGCCAAAAACATTTTATAATACTATAAATTATTTTCAAGATAAAAATACAAAAAATACTTTTCTAAAACTTAATTTCTTTTAATCAATTAAAAACTAGGGTTTTTATTTAGATTCTTTTTTCTAGTAAATTCAAATTTCACTTTGAATTAACTATTTTTCCCTTTAAATAATTAGGTTAAAACAAACCCCTTTTTCTCATGAAAACCAAAAAATATCTATTTTCTTCACATTTTCATTTTTGTAGATTTGTTCATCTTATACATTATTTATTTCAACTCTTGTATAAATTCAATATGGTTGTAATAGATTAAGTATGTTTATTTTCTTGCAATCCCCGTTTACAATTTGTACACCCCCTCCCACAAGTATTTTAATAGCGTAGTAACTTTAAATTCCGTAATTTATTGCTTTATATATAACATGCTAGTAATTAGGGTTTGTATGTAAATACTAAAACCAATACTTAGAAAACCCTAATTCAAGACAAAATCAAGCATGAAAACAATACACTTGCACATAAGCACCCATAGGGTAAATCCACTTGGTTGCCTTTACAAAATGGCCATATTACGCATGCAAAGTATCTTAACAAAAACAAGAAAAGTATAAGATCATAGCCCCTCGATGATGCTATCTAAGTTGCCTTTCAAATGATCTTAGTCCCTAAAAGAGAATGCTAAGATACCTTGCAACATTTCTAATCATGGTTATACGATGACCCACGCTCGTCCCGTTTACATCCAAAGATAGGGTTACTTACCAAATTGATGGTAAGATAACAATGCCAAAGGAAAAGGAAACGAACATGAAAGACTTTTGAGTAGGTAGAATGCTCCTAATTACTTGCTCCATTTCAAAATAAACATCCTTGCTGTTTTAAAAAAAAACACCTACACTTTCAAAACATCTTACAAAATTGAAAACATTTTCAAAAAGATCAACATCTTTATATACATTCTTACGAACAAGAATCATTACAAATATTGCCTAAACAATGGACTCTTTATAAAAATACTTTCAAAACCCACACAAAGCACAATTTCAAACAAAAGCAAGTGATCTAGCAAGTAACTAAGAGCCCATGGAAAACCATGGATGAAAAGGGTGTTGATACCTTCCCTTTTCATAATCTACCCCCGAACTCAAGAAATAATCTCAAAGGTCTTTCCGGTGCTTTTTCACCTTTCCTTTTAGATAAAAGAAAAGTCGGTGGCGACTCTTGCTAACCGCAAAATTTGCGATCAAACACAAAACCTTCAAGTCAGTTCTCCCACCGTATCACAGAACTGGCGACTCTTCTGGAGAAAATTCTAAAAGTGGAGTTACCTTAGGCTTAGATCACATTTACTTTCTTTCATTGTTTGACTTATATGCTTTACATTATGGTTCTTTTTTGGGTTTAAATCCTCTACCCGGATTTGGGATGCCTTATAGGTAAGTAGCAGTACGTTGTGGAAATTGTGTGGGGTATACCGACATGGTCTAAGCAATAGCTATGTTAGTGTGACATATTTGTGGGTATCGGTAGCCCTTGAGTTAATCAAGAAGAATACGAGGCTTCTGAGTGATGTCATGAAGCACTAATGAACTTTTAGAACCTTTACTTGACCAACTTGGCCATTAGGACGTAGTGAGATTACCGGCTTTGGTGCAGTCCGAAGTTGGTAGATACTCGATACTACACTCATTGAGGTTTGTTTTTTTGGGATATTTCGGTCGCTATTAAAGAGGCTTGCGCTGAAATAATGACCAAGGAAACAAACCAGTGATATTGAGCTCCTTAGAATCCGGTTACTATTGCTATGACAGGTTTGAGCCAACTAAACTTCAAGAGGGTACTTACCTATGAGACTCCATGCAAGCCTAAACCTAAGGACTTGTTTGCTTTGTTTGTGTATATTTACTTGTACATAACATCATGGACATCATAACATCATACTCATTCACTAACCATTTCAAGGATCTTGGGATTTATCTTTGTTCTATTTTGTAGGACATGGATTCTATTTGCAGGAAAACTATTCAAGTAAATCTTGTAAGGATCCCTCCACAACTTAAAGAGCTAGCTTTAAGGATTCCTGAAAATTCTCCATTCACCGAGAGACATGGTCGCCTACTCAACTTGGTCACCTCCAACACTGATGAAGACATGATGAAGGTGCTCTTTCAGTTCTTTGATCCTTTACACCATTGCTTCACATTTCCCGATTATCAACTTGTGCCAACTTTGGAAGAATTCTCCCAACTCTTGAGGATTACCATTCTCAATCAACTACCTTTCAATGGTACGGAAAGAGACCCAAAGCCAGAAGAGATTGCTCAAGCTCTACACTTGCAATCATCTGATGTCACAACTAATTGGGAAACAAGGAGTGGTGTCAAAGTTTTCCTAGCAAAGTTATTGTTTGAGAAAGCCTAAAACTGTTGGAACTCCTTGGATTTGCAAGACTTTGAGGAAATTGTGGCTCTCCTCATCTATGGGATGGTTTTGTTTCCAAATCCTGACCAACTCATAATTGTGAACACCGTCAAAATCTTCATATGCCGCAACCCGGTGCCTACTTTACTAGGGGACATTCTACATTCTTTTCACACTCGCACTATGAGGAAAAGAGGTGTCCTTATGTGTTGCACTCCTCTCTTGGAAATATGGTTTATTTTGCATCTTCCCCAATCTGTATTAAAAAACGAGCAAGGTTCAAGGTGGTCACAAAGGTTAATGATGCTCAAACATTCAGACATCCATTGGTGTTCTCGATCTATAGAGAATGTTACTATTGTCGAACATTGTGGAGAATTCCATAATGTCCCTTTACTTGGCATTAGGGGAGGTATCACCTACAACCTCTGCTTAGCCTTAAGACAATTTGGTTACACCCGAAGAGATGGCCCTCATGAGATACTCATTCAAGGTTTGGTATTTGACTAAGAGAACGACGATCAAGGTCATCGCCAGAGGTTTATCCGAGCTTGGAGGATGTTGAACAAGGTAGATAGCAAGACATTGCGGCATAAGAATTCTATCCCTCTTGAGCCTTACCTCAAATGGGTACAAACTCGTGCTCAAAGTCTTATGATGCCTTATCCTTCCATTCTCCCGGTAATCATTGAGCCTGTTAAGGAAGGAGATGTTCCATACACTGTCCTACATCCTGACATGCCCACATCTCTTGAAGACTTACAAAGAGATTGGATACAACTCAAGGGGGAGCGGGACACTTTCGAATCCCAATTCTACGCTAGCGAGAAGAAGGTTTTGGAACTCACTAAGCAACTTCATGAGGAGCAGACTCTGAATGCCTACATCGCACCAAAGAGGATGCATACTACCTTTTTATCTTAGAGTTTTGTATTGTTTTTCCCAAAGAGGCATTGATGTACTCAATCTTTAATTTATTAATATAATGTTTGTTTCCTTTTTGTCTAAAACAAATTTGAATCTTTAAAATCCTTGAAATCATTGCATACGCATTTACCATTCATCATAACATAAGCCAATTTCTTTCAACAAGTCTCTTCATCTTTCTACTATTTATTTCAGTAAGATGGATCTCGAACAGACGGTGAAGGACCTCTAAGCTCAAAATGCTGAGTTCCAATAGATGTTCTTAACTCTAGCCAAAGGACAAGAAGAGTTGAAGACCTTGCTGGTTGAGGAGAAGAAAAAGAAGACAAAGAAAATAACCAGAGTTCTGAAAATGGGAAGAAGATTCCAAATGCAGACAAGAAGGACCTTAGACTTTGCAACGTCATCTGGAGAGAAAGACAATCAAGATGGGAAAGGCAAGGAAGCAGTTATCCAACCAGAGTCAGAAGAGGAAGAGGAAGAAGAAGATTATTCTGAAGAACAATACCATCCAGCCGACGACAAGTATAAGCATCTGGAAGAACGACTAAGTGTAATGGAAATCCAAAAAGTCCCTGGATTGGACTTTGAGGAGTTGGGATTAGTATCGGGGATTGTCATTCCTCCAAAATTCAAAGCACCTGTGTTCGCCAAATATGACAGAGTTTCATGTCCCAAAATGCATCTCTGGTCCTATGTGAGGAAAATCCAGCCTCATACCGCTGACAAGGATTTATGGGTACACTTCTTCCAAGACATTCTGTCTGGAACTCAACTTGATTAGTTTTATCAGTTAGAAAGAGCCAATGTTCATAACTGGGATGATCTGGCCGTCGCCTTTTACATAAAATAGCAATACAATGCTGATCTTGCACCCACCCATACTCAACTCTAGAGTATGGCCATGGTTTCAAGTGAGGGCTTCAAACACTATGTACAAAAATGGAGGAACTTAGCAGGAAGAGTCCAGCCTCCCCTATCTGAAATAGAGTTGGTAGACATGTTTTGGGCACCTTGGCTGGTCCCTTCTTTAATCATTTAATTGAGAGTTCATCGGTAGACTTTACTGAGTTGATATTGACTGGAGAAAGGGTAGAAGCCGGGATAAAGAATGGGAAAATTCAAAAAGATGCATCCTCTGCTGCTGTAAGGAAACCCTTCATTAGAAAGAAAGAAGTTGTTGATGTATATCCTCAGAGAATTCAAGATAGGACTGAACTCCGTCCAATGGTGGGGGTTGTCATGATTCCTAAACTTGCGCATGATCAGCAAAGAAGCAACCAGCCAAGAATGGAAAGACCAGTAAGACAGTTCACCCGAATTAATATGACACTATCTCAAGTATTGCCCCATTTGTTAAGATCCAATCTAGTGATTTTGAAAGAAGCTCCAAAGAACCCTAACACAACCTCTCCTCACTATCATCCTAATGATCACTGTGCATACCATTTCGAGAGTCCCGGCCATGACACTAACAACTGTTGGGCTCTGAAGAATAAAGTACAAGACCTTCTTGAAGCCAAAGAGATTGAATTCGATGCGCCATAAATTCCCAATGTCATTACTGCCACTATGCTGAAGCACGGCCGTGATGTCAATGCCATTGAAGAAGATATGTTTGTTACTTCAGTTGATAAACTTATGACCCCACTCCTGACTATCAAAAAGAACTTGTTGAATGCCGGTGTATTCTCAGGCTGTGATGAAAGCTGTCATTTCTGTTTATCCTCACCAACCAGCTGTCCATTGTTAAAAGCAGGCGTTCAAGGCCTAATAGATAACAAGGAGATTTTGTTCAAAAATACTTCTGTTCCAACTGTTTCTTATAATGATGTTTCCATCGTGACCATATCCGCCAATTCTTCCAGGGTCTCCACCAAAAGACCCGTTAGAATTACATCAGTTCCTAAAGTAGCTTCGTTGATAATTACAATGCATGGACCAATCCCGTATTCGTCAGACAAAACCGTCCCTTGGAGTTATGGAGGTGATGTCTACTACCACAGTATCATGCAAGATTGGCCAGCTGCTGAAAATTCAAGTTCTGAGAAAGTTGACTCCGATGTCAGTAATATTGCAGGGACTAGCAAGATTACCCAAAGTGGAAGGGTATTTTCTCCAGAAATTGCTCCTCCAAGAGTTGTTTCTGGACCCGTAATCATTCTTGTTGTTGTTGCTCCTCCAAAGGCTATTCCCAGCCCTACGATCATCTATGTTAATGCTCCTGTTGACAAAACTATTACAATCCATGTTATCACCCCTACTGACATTCCTGCTGCCGAGTCAACCGAGACTCGGGGTAAAGATATTCTGGTTGAGCCTGTCCAGACGAAGGCACAATCAGTAGCTATCCCTAAGACCTCCCGGAAAGAGATGGAGGAAATTCTAAAGATCATAAAAAGAAGCGACTACAATGTAGTTGACCAACTGGGGCAAAATCCATAAAATATTTCCATGCTGGCTTTATTATTATGTTCCGAGGCTCATGCAAAGGCCTTGGTAAAGTTCCTTAAAACTTCCCATGTACCCCAAGAAATATCTGCCGATCAGTTCCAAGACTGTATAGCCAGCTTGATTGCAGATAACGGTTTAGGTTTTTTGGATGTTGATTTAATTCCAAGAGGGAGGAAGTATAATGAGGCATTGCATGTCTCAGTCGAATGCAGGGGCACGACCTTGGCCCGTGTCTTGGTTGACACCGGTTCGTCTTTGACTAAGTTTCCTAAAAAGGCTCTTGATAGGCTTGACTGTGAGGGATTGACATTGAAACAAGCAACATAGTAGTGAGGGCCTTTGACGACTCAAAAAGGATGGTGCATGGGGAAGTGGACATCCCCATAAAAGTTAGAACCCAAACATTTGATCAACTTTTTATGTAATGGATATTCTCCCTTCATATTCCTGCTTGTTAGGATGACCGTGGATCTACAATGCTGGTGTTGTTACCTCTACGTTACATCAAATGCTGAAATATCCAATTCAAGGGAAAATCATCGTTGTTCATGGAGAAGAAGAGTATATGGTCAGCCATCTAAATTCCTTCAGATATATGGAATTAGATGGTAAATTTATTGAAATTCCATTCCAACACTTTGAAGAAGTCCCGCAGACTGTGGCAGTAACCAAGACTGTGTCTCAAGTTCCCAAGATCACAAGGCCCCCACTTAAGATGTCATCTTTGAAGGATGCCAAGGCAGTGATAGAAGATGGTGGGTGCACTATTTGGGGACAACTCCCAGATATCCCATACAAATCTGACAAATTTGGTATGGGTTTCACTTCAGGTGCCCAGAAGGCTGTACGCCACGCTCGTGCCAGAGGACCACCCTTGAAGATCAGCAACCACCAAGTCAACACTGTGAAGGATGATGAAGACAGTTATAACCTGGAGGATTGGATTTTCCCAACTATCAGTGGAGGGCTCAACAACTGAGAAGCTAGAGACTTTGTCCCGATCACTTTTATCCCACAGTAATTTGTCTTTACATTTTGTCGGATCTTTAATATTAAAACAATTCATACTCTTAAAACTTTGTGTCTTACCCGAGGCACAATGGTCCATTTGTAAGGGTTATTATCTCATTTTCATATGCCATCAATGAATCATGGACGTTTTTGCATACAAACTTTGTGCTCATTGTTTTTCCTTTTAAATTTTCATTTCTTTCAAATATAGCTATACTCTTACATACACTCACACTCACAATGCATGTTTACATCCATTCGGGATCCCATGGGTAACAGTTCTGCTATGGCCTTTTGTGACTCTGAAAATCTAATCTACCAAGCCGAAGACGAAAGTGAGGAAGATTGTGAAGTACCAGGGGAACTCGCCAAGTTACTGCAACAAGAAGAGAGGACCATCCATCCACACGAGGAACCAGTGGACACAATACACCTAGGTACCGAAGAAGACAAAAGAGAAGTCAAGATGGGAGCCAATCTGAAACCCAATGTCAAAAAGCGTATGATTCAATTGCTACACGATTATGTTGAGGTCTTTTCCTAGTCGTATGAAGACATGTCAAGACTTGATGCAGATATTGTAGTACATCGTCTACCTATAAAAGAGGACTGCCCACCGATAAAACAAAAGGTCCATCGCATGCGACAAGATATGTCAGAGAAGATCAAAGCAGAAGTCATGAAATAATTCAATGACAGATTCTTGGTCGTCACCTCCTATCCATAATGGGTTGCCAATGTTGTTCCCGTGCCCAAAAAGGACGGCAAGGTACGAATGTGCGTGGACTACAGAGATTTGAATAGGGAAAACCTTAAGAATGATTTCCCACTTCCCCACATTGATATTCTAGTTAACAATACGACACAACACAAAGTGTTTTCCTTCATGGACAGTTTCTCAGGCTACAACCAAATCAAAATGGCGCCTGAGGACATGGAGAAAACAACCTTTGTCACACAATGGGGCATATTCTGCTACAAGGTTATGCCATTCGGGCTGAAGAACGCTCGACAAACCTATCAGCGTGTCATGGTAGCTCTATTTGACGACATGATACATCACGAAATAGAGGTCTATATGGATGACATGATAGCTAGATCTCAAACAGAAGAAGAGCATCTTGATCATTTACAGAAACTGTTTGAGAGACTAAAGAAATACAAGCTGAGGTTGAACCCAAATAAATTCACATTTGGGGTGAGGTCTGGTAAACTCCTAGGCTTTGTCGTCAACAATAAAGGTATTGAAGTAGATCCAGCCAAGGTGAAAGCGATACAAGAGATGCCTGCTCCTCGTACTGAGAAGGAAGTCAGAGGATTCTTGGGACGTTTAAACTACATTGCCAGATTCATTTCTCACCTGACGGCTACTTGTGAACCAATCTTCAAATTACTGAAGAAAGATCAAGTAGTCAAACAGAATGATGAGCGCCAAACTGCCTTCGACAAGATCAAAGAGTACTTGCAAGAGCCTCCTGTTTTGATGCCACCAGTTGAGGGAAGACTGTTGATTATGTATCTGACTGTTTTGGAAAATTCAATAGGGTGTGTGCTGGGGCAGCATGACGAGTCTGGACGAAAAGAGCACGCTATCTATTACCTGAGAATAAAGTTTGCCGACTGTGAAACAAAATATTCACTGTTCAAGAAAACTTGCTGTGCACTGGCATGGGTTGCTCGCCGGCTAAGACAGTATATGCTGACCCATACTACCTTATTGATATCTAAGATGGATCCAATAAAATACATCTTCGAGAAACCTGTTCTCTCTGGGAGAATAACGAGATGGCAGATGATCCTGATAGAATATGACATACAGTATACTACCCAGAAAGCAATAAAGGGCAGTGTACTAGCTGATCACCTTGCTCACCAAGTTGTGGAAGACTACCAGTCCATGAAGTTCGAATTCCCAGATGAAGACATCATGATGGTGAATAACTGTGAAGAATTCCGACCATATGACGGACCTGAACAAGGATCCCGATGGACCCTGGTTTTCGATGGGGCATCCAACGCACTCGACAATGGTATTGGTGCTGTACTCATATCTCCTGAAGGGTGTCATACTCCCTTTACTGCAAGACTCTACTTCAATTGTACAAATAACATGGCGGAATACGAAGCATGCATTTTTGGTCTTAAAGTTGCCATTGATTTGGGGATCAAATCCTTAAATGTATTCGGAGATTCAGCTTTGGTCATCATCCAGATAAAAGGGGAATGGAACACCAAACACCCTAACCTTATCCCCTATGAAAAACATGTGTTGACATTGCTCCCACACTTTAAGAAGATTACCTTCGAGCACTTTCCGCGAGAAGAAAATTAGCTAGCAGACGCACTAGCCACAATGTCAGCCATGTTTAAACTTAAATGGGACAACGAGGCTCCCTATATCACCATTGAACAAATGGATGAACCATCTCACTGTCACGAGATTAATACTGAATAAGTAGGGGACCAAACTTGGTTTCACGAAGTCAAAAGGTATCTCGAGGCTCAAGAATATCCGGAAGGAGCTTCAGTCAATGATAAGAAGTTCTTAAGGAGATTCTCTGCTAAATTCTTCCTTAGTAATGGCATTATCTACAAACGTAACCATGACTCTGTGTTACTCCGTTACGTAGACAAGGTTGAGGCGGAAAAAATTATGGTTGATCTACATGAGGGCACTTTTGGCACCCATTCCAGTGGGCATACGATGGCAAAGAAGATCCTACAGGCAGGCTATTACTGGTTTACCATGGAAGCAGATTGCTATCAACACTCTCGAACCTGCCACAAGTGTCAGATTTATGCTGACAAGGTGCACGTACCTTCAGTTCCTCTGAATGTCTTAACGGCTCCTTGGCCCTTTGCTATGTGGGGTATCGACATTATTTGGGAAATCAAACCAACAGCCTCTAATGGACACCGCTTCATCTTAGTGGCCATTTACTATTTCACAAAGTGGGTTGAGGCGGCTTCTTTCGCTTCCGTTACCAAGAATGTTGTCGCACGGTTCATTAAACAAAATCTCATATGTCGGTATAGTATCCCGGAGAGGATCATCACAAACAATGGTACGAATTTAAACAATACTATGATCACCACCCTGTACGAGCAATTCAAGATTCAGCATCACAATTCTTCCCCTCACCGGCCAAAGATGAATGGTATTGTCGAAGCCGCAAATAAGAACATCAAAAAGATCATACAGAATATGAAAGTCACATACAAAGACTGGCATGAGATGATACTATTCTCTCTCCACGGGTATCGTACCACAGCGCGCACATCAACTGGGGCAACACCCTACTCTCTGGTATACGGCATGAAGGCTGTCTTGCCTATTGAGGTTCAGATCCCCTCTCTGAGAATTATGAAGGATGCAGGGCTGAATGAAGACGATTAGATCAAGACTCGACTTGATCAACTGAACTTGATTGATGAGAAAAGTATTACTGCTGTCTGTCATGGTCAAATGTATCAAAAACGGATGATCAAGGCTTTCAACAAAAAGGTCAGACGCCAAGTATATCAAGTTGGGGATTTTGTGATCAAATGCATCATACTACTGCAAGGTGACCCCAGGGGAAAATGGACTCCTACATATGAAGGACCATTTGTAATCAAAAGCATATTCTCTGGTGGGGCAATGATCCTGACCACCATCGATGGCAACGACCTGCCGCACCCTGTGAACGCGGACATAGTCAAAAGATACTATGCATAAGAGACCCACTAGGTTGACACACATGGGAAAAACAAGGGCATCCCCGTGAACCAAAAAGGTTCAAGCAAAAATTAGGGATAAAACAAAAAAAATCTGTACACCCGACAAGCTGAAAACCTGAAAGGGCAACTTGGGCAAAAAAGGGTATCCCGGTGGACTGAAAACCCGAAAGGGCGGTCCAGGAAAAAATTAGGGATTTAAAGCGTATGACTGTGCCCCGTTGGATCACCTTACGGACAACCTTTGGCTTCAACTGACAAAGTCAGAGGTTCTGATCAATCTAATTAACTTTAGACAAGGCAGCAAATAGATAAGATGCTCGGAGACACGAAGGCTATAGCAGAATGGGAACCCCATGGGATTATTTCACATAGCTATCTTTTCTTTGTATCAAATTTTCATTTTTTAATGACGGAATTCTCTTACTAGAATGTTTGTCTCATTGTACAAAAAAACTTACTCAAATTCAATACAAAGATATCCCTTTGAAAGTGCAAAACTATTTGTTTTTCTTTACTCTTGTGTTTTGTTTACAAAAAACGGGCAATGATTTATTTTTGAACATATGCATTTGAACATAATTATTGTTTACAAATGAACAAAATAAAAAGACAATCACCAATGGATTTAAGGGATAGGGAAATCTCTCTAAGCTATTTCCGTAGAAATCCCTTGCAATGTGCAGTTTAATCCCCAACAGAAAAAAGTTTCCAGTTATCAATCCCCAGTGGAAGTCGTCCAATTTCTCAGGATTTCCCAACAGGATTTTACAAGCAGTACACGACATTCCCCTTATAACAGAGTTTATTTCTATAAGAGGAAATTCATCAACACTTCAACTTCACAACATGAAGACTTGCACTTCATATCCTCAGCAGCAGTCAGGGATTTAGTTTCCCCAATCCAACAAGCAGTGCAACAAATTAGCTCACATACGCATACATCGCATCTATATATCATAAACATTGATAACACAAATGAATTATACCTTGCATTTCATACAACGTGACATTGCATATTAGCTAACATATTACCTTTTTCAGGATAAGGTTAATCAATAGCTACCATTAACAATGTTCAAAGGCTTTTCAGATACAACTCAGATACGCTCTAGAAACGGATGCCATTCTGATACTCATTCAGATTCAGCTCTCAGATATAGTTCAGATACGCTCTAGACACGGATGCCATTCTGATACTCATTCAGATTAAGCTCTTAGATACAATTTAGATACGCTCCAGACATGGATGCGATCCTGATACTCATTCAGATTCAACTTTTAGATACAGTTCAGATACGCTCCAGACATGGATGCCATCCTGATACTCATTCAGATTCAGCTCTAAGATACAGTTCAGATACGCTCCAGACACGGATTCCATTCTGATACTCATTCAGATTCAGCTTTCAGATACAGTTCAGATACGTTCCAGACACGGATTCCATTCTAATACTCATTCAGATTCAACTTTCAGATACGGTTCAGATACGCTCCAAACACGGACGCCATTCTGATATTCAGTTTCAGCTTACAGATACGGTTCAACAATCATTTCTGGGTGGCATCTACAAGACCATCTCCAACAAATTTCTATCATCTCTCCAAATGGCATCTTTAAGCCCATTCCCTCTACCATCACATCATCGAGTGCAAATTTCTAGGCACTCTAGTGTCCAATCATCTTTCACCTTCGAGTCACGAATGGAAAAACTCGCCAATCTAACTCTTCAAGTTTAAGAAGATTAAACAGGGGCAGTTGTTGTACCCCAAAATTTTCCTTCTCACTTATCAAGAATTTTGTTCACAAGATCTCCTTTGGCTCAAGACTGCAATAGGGTTGATCAAGCTCAAGACACCTCCTTAAGCACTGATGACCAAAATTAGGGTTTGAGTTTGCACAAGGATTTTTGAACTTCCAATTCCACATATGGCTTTCATGGATCATTATGGACCCTCAAGATTACTCATGTCAAGTTTCAAGCTTTGGATCACACTTTTGCTCAGTCAATTGAGCAGTTGACCTGCTATATTGGGGAAAAAGTCAACTATGACCAATTTACAGTCAAACTTCATAATTTTTTATCCACGTCAACATTTTAAACTAATATTTATCATTTGATCAAGTTTGGACCATAAATCCTCAAGAAAATTGATTAAATCTTCAAAAGGGAAAAATGGTCAAAATTAGGGTTTTGACTGGGAAAGGGCAATTTCTGATTTTTTACCTAGAAAATGATCAATTAGTTTAAGGCATGGTCTCAAGAGTCCAATTGCATAATTTTTACCTAATGACATAGCTCAAAGCATTGCACAAGTCCAATGGATTGATAGATGAATTTTCAGTCAACTGATCAAAAGTCAATTGTATACTGAAAAGTCAAACTTTGACTTTTTGGTCAAAATCAAATGTCAAAGATCACAATTCATCAAAACATGTCAAAATATGAAACTTATTCATCAAGAAATCAAAAAGTCAAGATTTCATTTTGAAAAGTCAAAATTTTCAAACTTAGAAATTTTTCTAAGTGTTGAAAATTTCATGTTTTTTCACAACTTTGAACAAACTTTTCACCATGATGCAAGGTGATTCAAGAGAAACTTCCAACATTAAAGTTGTAGATCTCCATGAAATCTACAACTTTTATTCACATAACTTCTTTCAAAAGTGTTTGGATCTCAAGTTATAATTTCAAGAACATGTGGTCATGAAACAAAACACTTAGTGAAATTTTGCCCTAATTTGGTCAGGATTTTGACCCAACTTCATGGAACTTTTTCATATAGTTCCAAGGGGAATCATCAAAAGTAATTCAAAGATGGGTTGTAGAGAACATTACAATCTTTCCAAAATGTCTAAGAACTTCTTGATATCATTATTGAGTAGGGAGAATCGAAGAGATGAAGTTAGGGTTTTATCACTTGAATTACAAGGCATTTTGTGATGAAAAAATTCAAATTCAAAGTTATGCTGCATGTTGTACCCCAAAATTTGCCCTCCCATATTCTTCAAGATTTGGCAAGATCAAGCTTCAAAATCTCTCAAGGGTTGCACAGTCCAATTGCCTACTAACACAGTCAAAATTAGGGTTTTGGTTCTTGCAAAGAAATTAAGGTTTTCAAGGGCTCAATCAAGTCCCATATGCTCACATACATTGTCAAGCATTCATATGTCAAGTTTCAAGACTCACAGCATCAAATTGCACAGTCAAAAACCCTAATTGCTCCACAGTCAACTGCAGGGGCAAAATGGTCATTTGACAGTCAAAAGTCAAAATTTTTTGTCAACATCTTATTTTGAAGCCACAATCATCATTTTATCAATTCTTGATCATGATTCTCAAAGCATGGCTCAAAAAAGTCTCAAGATGCAAAAGTTTCTATTTTTGGACAACTGAAAAGTCAACTGCAAATTGACCAAGGCATAACTTCTTCATGGTTTATCAGAAAAATTCCATCCAATGCTCATTTTGAAGGGGAAGACATTTCATACAACTCATCTTCACACTCCAAGTCCAAGAAATGCTCTCACAAAAAGTTATCAATTTCAACATTATAGGTCATTTTCAAAAGTCAACAAAAAGGCACTTTAAGTAAAAGACCATAACTTGAGATTGGTAAATCAAAATGGCATGGGATCAAAGGCATTGGTTAGAGGACTTCAAGACCTTTCCAAAATGTCCACGAACATGATCATAGCTTCAAAATTGAGCAAGATATGCATTGGAGAAGTTGGGAAATTTTTGGGCATTTTCAAAAGTCAACTTTGCCTAAAAGGCTTCAAAATTGCTAATGGGCCTCAATTTCTTTCTTGAATCATTGCCCAAAGCCTATGCACGACCCATTGAGCTTAAAAGGATTTATTTTCTTATTTTTAATTAATTAATTGAATTTTTATTCTTATTAATTCATTTAATTAGTTTTAATTGTAGAAAAATATCAAATAATGCTTTTCAAATCTTTTTGTGCAGCAAATCAAACTAGGGCAAGGTGGCAAAGTCGTTTCACATCCAAGGGGACAAGATCTCCCATAATTGGCAAGGTTCCATTGGAAAAAAGATTGAAATTTCATGATTGAAAATCAAATATATGAATCATAAATTCATGGATCCATGGGCTCTTTCTTGACCTAATTTGCTTCATATACTTATGCACAACCTAACCTAATTGAGACATACACGAAAAGCTGCTCACAAACTCAGAACCAATTTTCAAATTTTCATAAAAAAGCTTGAAACTGATTTCATAGTGGCAGCATAATTCAAAGCTTCTAAAGGATTCCAACACCTTGCTGACACTGCTAGGAAGCTTTTACAATCAAGAACGAGTCAAAACATGCAAAGAATTGAAAAATATAAGCTATACGGTTCGCCATATTTTCCAGAAACTCATATCATAATTCATGCGCATTTGATGTATATTGTTGGTTGTTTTATATTCACAGGAACATTCTGAAGCTAATGATACGGTTTAATTGCATTATAGCATCCTGTATCAAAATCTGCCATGAGAGATACCTAGGGTTTCAGAACTTCAAAATTGGGGGTTTTCATATGTGGTAAAATTAGACCACCAAACCTGTATGGACACATTCGTGGCAACAAGACGAATCGTTTGAAACAATCGCGCCCTTTTTATATTAACTCCTCTTCTATTCGCTATTTTTCGTGGCTATGGTTAGTGGGGGTTTAAAACCCCCGCTACTTGTTTCATATTTTGCAGGGTAAACGGAGAAGAAGCATGCGTGGCTTGGTGCTATTGGAACATTTGAACTTTGGCGCGTTTTTCATTATTCCAGCATATTTGGCACGTTACATATATTATGTTTCTTTATCATTATGTTAAAAAACGCGCGCAATAGCTCAGTTGGTTGGAGGACTTGTCTTGCAGGTATAGGGACCTGGGTTCGATTCCCAGGTCCCCCCACATATTTCATAATTTTTATCCTAACGTGTTTCCATGCAACGCTCACTCAATGGCTCACCATACACGCTCATGCTTAGACTGCCACGCGCTCATGTTGATTAATCCAAGGGCCATTGAATGAGGTCCATGGTACGTCCCAGTCAAGCACGTCCACTCAATCTGGAAAGTCAAACAAAGGCCTTGTCTTGATGGGCCAGAATTGCACAATTAACCTCCTCCCTGTGCCTGATACCCCCCTGGTTTGCATTTTTTTTCAATTTTATTTATAATTCTTTTTAATTGTTTTTAATTGTTTTCATTAATTCACCATAAAAATAATTTTCATAATAAAATAAATCAGAAACCAAGAATTGTAAAATATGTTTAATTATTATTAATTTCACCATTAAAATATTTTTGTAAATAAATTTCAATAACAATTAACTTAGTTAATTTAGGTTTTAATTTTAAAACTTTTTTTCTTAATAAATAAAAATGCATAGAATTAGGGTTTTTTTGACATTTCATTTTTGTTTCTTAATTAATTATTTTTCTCATTATTTATTATTATTAATTGCTATTTATTTTTGTAAATAAACATGTAAGTTAATTAACTAGTAAATTAGGTTAACTTAAATATTTTCTTAAATAATTAAAATAACTTAGAATTAGGGTTTCTCTTGATTTTAATTTTCTTTACTTTCATAAATACCAAAAACTTAAAAACATTTTCTTTTCCTTCTTTTCCTTAATTAAATAATTAAATAGACTTTAATTTCATTTAATTTCAAGCAAAGGGTTCAAAACCCTCGGACGTTCAATTAATTCTTTTTGCGCATTTATTTTCTTTTATTGAATATTATGTAACTGCTTTCCGGATGTAATAGTAATTAGGTTTACCGCATTTATTTACTTTCCGCATCTTTTATCAAAAACGGGTCTTTGTAATTTGGCGATGTATAGACCCGCGCCTTGTAATAGCGTAGCCTTTATCTTTCCGTCTTTTAATTTTCCGCACTCTTAAATTCTAACTTTGTATGAAAGAATGTATGCTAATTAAAAAACAAACATAGCTCACCATGCCATGATCAAAGATAACTGTTAAACTGAAAACAACACACCAATACACACACCACTTTTAGGGTACGCCTCACCTGTTACCTTCGAAACGTGGTCGTCAAGTATGGGACGTTTTAGTAAGTCCTTATGTCCATGATCCAGTTGTCTCGAAACAATTGCCTCGGAATAGTTGCCTCGAAACGGTTGCCTTGGATTAAAAAAGGATCAAGGACATAAGGGTAGCTTCTAAGGTGTCCTAACTGTTGCTTAGGTGACCACACTGTCCCTACACTCGAATTGACCCGAACACCTCCAACGGTGGTGCTACCTACCTCTCAATGGTGGGATGGCACTACTTTAAGGACTTCTACACAGCTTAATTCCTTAGGGTAGGTAGATGACTCATGGATACTTGCTCTCTAAAAAACAAAACAAAAACCTTTTCACACTGACACTTTCAAAAAAACTTTTCAAAACAATTTTTCAAAAACTCTTGAGGACAGATACAAGAGTTATTCAGAAATCTTTAAACGAAACTTTTTTTAAACCCACTCACATTTTGAAAAGCAAACATTTTGAAAATATAAAGAGCAAGTATCTAAGAGCCCATGGATAACCATAGATAGAAAGGGTGCTAACACCTTCCCTTTCTATAATTTACCTCCCGAACCGAGAAACATCTCGAAAAGGAATTTTGTTGTGCTTTTGTCCTTTCCATGTTGGAGAACATAAAAGACGGTGGCGACTCTTGCTTATCGCGACATTTCGCGAACCAGCTTAAAACAGTCAGTTCTATTTCCACCGATCACAGAACTGGCGACTCTGCTGGGGACATAATTAAAAGTGAGGTGTACCTTAGGATAGCTCATACTTATGTTTTCACTTGTCTGATTTGTGTGCTTTAATATTATTGGGCCTGTCTTGGGAGTTCTATAGATCCTAACCTGGATCTGGGGATACCTTCTCAGAAAGTAGCAACAAGACTGTGAGGGAACTGTGTGGGGTATACCGACACGGTTGAAGCAGTCTGCTACGTTGATGGTGCACTTTGGTGAGTACCGGTAACCCTTGAGTCCAGTCAAGGAGAGTACGGGGCCGTCGCGTGGTGTCGTGAAGCATCAACTGACCTTAGGAACCTTAATTGAACCATCTTGGCCTCTTTAGGGTAGTGAGATAACTGAATTTGGTGCAGTCCGAGGTTGGTTGATACTCGATACTACACTCAATTGAGGGTTGTTTTCTTGGAATATTTCGGTCGCCAGTTCAGTGGCTAAATCGAAACGATGAACACAGAAAGCAATCCAATGATATTGAGACCCTTAGAACCCGGTTACTTCTGATGGGACAGGTTTGAGCCCACCAACTTCAAGAGGGTAATACCTAGACCCCACGCTGGCCTAAACTCTAAGGGTTGTGGTGTAACTTGTGTGCCCTATCATGTTTGCTTTTGTGAATACTTGTGGTGTGATTTATCATAGCATCATAACATCATACATCATCATATGCATTGACTAACCATTTCAGGGGTTCGAATCTTCATTTTTGTTCTTGTTTTGTAGGACATGGAAACTATTCGCAGAAAGACAATTCAGATCAGCCTTGTAAGGGTCCCTCCTCAGCTTAAGGAACTCATATCCAGGATTCCCGAGAGCTATTCTTTCAGTGAGAAACATGGAAGACTCATCAGCTTGGTCAACACCAACATTGAGGAAGATATGATAAAGGTCCTCTTCCAGTTCTTTGACCCTCTGCACCACTGTTTTACTTTCCTGGATTATCAACTGGTGCCTACCTTGGAAGAGTTCTCCCGACTTCTGAAGATCCCTATCCTTAGTCAACTACCCTACAACGGTACGGAAAAGGAACCCAAACTTGAAGAGATTGCTAAAGCATTACGCCTACAACCATCTGACATCAAGGGACATTGGGAAGCTAGAAGTGGTATCAAAGGTTTCTTGGCCAGGTTTCTGTTTGAGAAGGCCCAAGAATGTTGGAATTCCCTTGACCTACAATCCTTTGAAGAAGTCGTGGCCCTCCTTGTCTATGGGTTGGTGTTGTTCCCGAATCCCGATCAACTTATAGATATCAATGCTGTCAAGATCTTCATGTCCAGGAATCCTATACCTACGTTGCTTGGGGACATCCTTCACTCATGTTACACTCGAACCATGAGAAAAAGACATGTTCTTATGTGCTGCACTCCCCTCCTGGGAAGGTGGTTTATTTCGCACCTTCCACAATCAGTTTTGAAGAACGAGCGGGGTTTGAGATGGTCACAACGATTAATGACTCTTACACATGCTGATATACATTGGTGTTCTCGGTCCAGAGAAGATGTCACTATCATTGATCGTTGCGGAGAGTTTCCTAATATTCCTTTACTTGGAATCAGAGGAGGTATTACTTACAACCTGTGTCTGGCTTGGAGACAGTTTGGTTATGCTCGGAGGGACGACCCTCATGACATGTTAATTCCTGACATGGTTTTTGACTTCGACAACGATGCACAAGGACTTCGCCAGAGATTTATCAGAGCTTGGAGGATGCCCAACAAGGTAGACAGCAAGACACTAGGGCACAGGAACTCCATCCCGTTGGAACCTTATCTCAAGTGGGTACGAGCCCGCTCCCAGAAGTTAGTGATGCCATATCCTCATGTTCTCCCTGTGATCAAAGATCCAGTTTTGGAAGGAGAGGTGTCCTACACCATTCAACATCCTGACATGCCTACATCCTGGGAAGAAATGCAAAAGAGCTGGATCCAGCTTAAGGAAGAACGGAATTCTCTTGAGTCCAGTCTACATGCTAGTGAGAAGAAGGTCTTGGAGCTCACCCGCTTACTGCACGAGGAAAAGACTCTCAACACTTACATAGCTCCAAAGAGGATACGCAGTGTCTTTTGGGATTGATTTACTTTGTAATGTTTTGCCCATAAGGCCTGGATGTACTGAACAATTATTTCTTAATGATAACGTGTGTTCTGTTTTGTCTACAACAAATTTGAACTTTCGAACCCTTGAATGCATTGCATAAACACATATCATGCATCATGTGCACAGCAAGTACTCTTTTTACAGGTGGTTTAATCTTCTTCGCTGTTTATTTTAGCTCACCATCATGAATCCTGAATCATCTACTGAGCAATCCATCAAGGCCCTCCAGGATCAGAACGCCCAGTTCCAAGAGCTGATCATGAGTTTGGCCCAAGGTCAAGAGGAGTTTAAGGCTCTGTTGGTGAAGAAGAAAAAGAAGAGAACTGTATTATTCAACACTGGCCGGAGGTTTGGTAACACACTGCAGAATGAGGTTGATCAAGCTAGTTCTTCTGTAGGGAAAGGCAGTCCCCAGGGGGGAAGGGTTCCTAGTCCGGTGGTCTCTGACAACGAGACTGATTTCAATGAGGAGCAGTATCCTCCAGATGAAGACAAGTACAAGCAGCTAGAGGATCATCTGAATGCCATGGAAATTTAACAAGTGTCTGGGTTGGATTTCAGAGACTTGGGTCTATCTTCTGGTGTGGTGATCCCACACAAGTTCAAAGCACCATCTTTCGCCAAGTATGACGGGGCGTCCTGCCCTAAGCTACATCTCAGATCTTATGTGCGGAAGATCCAACCATATACTATGGACAAGAACTTATGGATCCATTTCTTCCAGGAGAGTCTTTTAGGGACTCATCTCGAATGGTTCTATCAGTTGGATGGAACCAAGGTTCGTAACTGGGAGGAATTGGCTACTGCTTTTTACAAGCAGTATCAGTATAATGCCGACCTCGCTCCTACGCGTACCCAACTCCAGGGTATGTCGCTAGGATCGGGAGAAGGTTTTAAGGAGTATGCGGAGAAGTGGAGGGACCTGGCTGGCAGGGTGCAGCCACCGTTAATCGACCGGGAACTTGTGGACATGTTCTTAGGGACCCTATCCGGGCCGTTCTTCAATCATCTCATTGGCAATTCGTCTGCAGGGTTTACAGATCTCATTCTGACTGGGGAAAGGATAGAAGCTGGGATGAAATCAGGGAAAATACAGAAAGGTGCGTCCTCAAGTTCTAAGAAGAAGCCTTTCAAAAAGGAAGCCAGTGATGTGTATAGGCCTAGGAGGCAAAACAAACCAGAATGCCGCCAAGCTGTCAACGCGGTGGTAATTGCAAAGCCTGCTGCCGCTCCTCGGCAACCTAACCAACCAAGGGGTGAGAGACCTAGAAGAGAATATACTCGGCTTAGTATGACCTTGTCACAGATCTTGCCGCAACTGCTATCGACCAACTTGGTAACCGTCAGAGAAGCTCCGAAGGTGGTAAACACGACCTCT
This sequence comes from Vicia faba, assembly GCA_948472305.1. Lineage (NCBI taxonomy): Eukaryota > Viridiplantae > Streptophyta > Magnoliopsida > Fabales > Fabaceae > Vicia > Vicia faba. The sequence goes on along the minus strand of OX451735.1, from coordinate 930,835,607 downwards.
CCGAAGTATAATCCCAACGCCCACTGTGCTTATCACTCTGATAGCCCGGGGCATTCTACTGATGATTGTTGGGCCCTAAGAAATAAGGTTCAGGACCTTATTGATGCGAAGGAAATACAATTTGAGGCGCCCGAAAGGCCCAACGTTGTGACTGCTCCTATGCCCCAGCATGGAGTAAATGCTATTGAGGAAGACCTGTATGCAGTTTCTGTGGATGATGTTGCTACCCCTTTATTGACTGTTAAGAGGAACCTGTTGCTAGCCGGTTTATTTCCGGGCTGTAGCAAGGGTTGCCTTCTGTGTGCCGTTTCCCCTGCTGGTTGTCCGTTGCTGAAGTCAGGCATCCAAAGCCTGATGGATAGCAAAGAGATCTTGTTCAAGAAGACCGCTGTTCCTTTTGTTCCTACTGAATGAGTATCTGTCGTCACAATTTTCAACAATCCTACCAAGGCTCCCCCGAGGAAGCCAGTCAAAATTATGTCTGTTGCACCCATCATTATTACTGTTCCAGGCCCCCTCCCCTATAAATCTGACAAGGCTGTCCCATGGCACTATGGGGCAGATGTGTATGTACTTGGAGTAAAGCAGGAGTTCAACACCAGTACCGGTATCAGTAATATCACCGGTCCCGCTAAAGTTACTCGCAGTGGCAGGCTCTTCTCGCCTGACATTGCGCCGCCAGTTATCCGAAGACCTCTTATCATAACGCCTACAAATGCGCCTGTTTCCCCTTATGATCAAGTTTCTACCCATGCTGCCGAGTCATCTGACACTCGGGGCAAAGGGATTGCTGATGTGCCTGCCCAGATGGAGGCACTGAAGACTGTTAATGTTGAAGCCTCCCAGCAAGAGATGGAGGAAATTCTTAAGATAATCAAGAAGAGCGATTTCAACGTCGTTGAACAGCTGGGGCATACCCCCTCTAAGATCTCTATGCTATCGCTGCTGTTATGCTCAGAGGCCCATGCCAAGGCCCTGATTTCATTTCTGAAGACGGCCCATGTGCCACAAGAGACATCTGCGGATCAATTTACTGACTGTGTGGCCAATTTGACCGTTAATAATGGTTTGGGTTTCTCGGATGCTGATATGACCGCTAAGGGAAAGAACCACAATGATGCCCTGCATGTCTCCATAGAATGCAGGGGCACTACTCTTGCACACGTGTTGGTGGACACCGGTTCTTCACTGAATGTATTGCCCAAGAAGGCCTTAGACAGATTGGGTTGTGAGGGTCTGGAGTTGAAGCCTAGTAACATCGTGGTCCAAGCCTTTGATGGGTCGAAGAGGATGGTACATGGTGAAGTGGATATTCCGATTCGTGTTGGTTCTCAAGTCTTTGATTCAACGTTCTATGTGATGGACATTCGTCCGTCTTATTCCTGTTTGCTGGGTCGTCCTTGGATTCACAAGGCTGGGGCTGTAAACTCCACTCTACACCAGAAGCTCAAATACCCTGTCAGAGGGAAGATTGTCACAGTACAGGGGGAGGAAGAGTACATGGTTAGTCATCTGAACTCGTTCCGGTATATAGAGATGGACAGGGAGTTTATTGAAACCCCCTTTCAACATTTTGAAGAGGTACCTCCAACATTGGCGTTAGCGGAAACAGTGATTGAAGAAGACTTTCCTCTGAAGATGGCTTCCTTGAAGGACTCTCGGGCTGTAATTGAAAAAGGTGAATGTGCAAACTGGGGCAGACTCCCTGATTTTACTCCTAAGACTGACAAGTTTGGGCTGGGTTTTACTGTAGAGGCTCAGAGGGCTGTACGCCAAGCAAGGATCGGAAGACCTCCCGTGTTCATCACCAACCCGAGAGTGAATGCTATTGAAGGCGATGCGGAGGAATCAGAGTTTGATAGCTGGATCTACCCGACGACCAACGGTGGACTGAACAATTGGACTGCAAAAGACCACATACCTGTTACTTTTGTTACGCAGTAATGAATTCCTTTGTTTTTCATTTGTAATGAACAATAAATTGAAACTTTATGGCCCGATGTCTTACCCGGAGCACCGTGGCTTCATTTGTGAGGGCTTATTACTTTCCATATATCATAAATAAAGACATTGGACGTTTTTCACATATCAAATCTTGTGCTCCCTTTCTTTCTTTCTTTCTTTATATATTGCAAAATAGCTATATTTACACACACTCACTCATACAGGTTCCAATCCACTCTGGATCTCACTGGTAACGACTCTGCTACTGCCAGTTATGACTTCGAAAATCCGATCAACTTAGCCGAAGACGAAGGTGAAGATGATTGCGAAGTGCCTGGTGAGCTTGCAAGACTGCTACTCCAGGAAGAGAAGGCCATTCAGCCACATGAAGAGCCAGTGGAAATGGTAAATTTGGGTACTGAGACAGATAAAAAGGAAGTTAAGATTAGTGCTAATCTGGAGCTCAGCGTGAAACAACGGTTGGTTCAGATGTTACATGATTATGTGGAGATCTTCGCCTGGTCTTACGAAGACATGCCTGGATTGGATACTGACATTGTGGTTCATCACCTGCCTACCAAGGAAGAATGCCCTCCGGTTAAACAAAAGGTCCGCCGTATGCGTTCGGAGATGTCCGAGAAGATCAAGGCTGAGGTTATGAAACAATTTGATGCCGGGTTTCTAGCAGTGACTTCTTACCCTCAGTGGGTTGCCAACGTGGTTCCGGTACCGAAGAAAGATGGTAAGGTCCGAATGTGTGTGGACTACAGGGATTTGAACAGGGCCAGCCCTAAAGATGACTTCCCCTACCTCACATTGATGTTCTGGTTGACAATACTGCTCAGCACAAGGTGTTCTCCTTCATGGATGATTTTTCAGGTTATAATCAGATCAAGATGGCTCCCGAAGACATGCAAAAGACTACCTTTGTTACTCAGTGGGGCACCTTCTTCTACAAGGTCATGCCATTCGGGTTGAAAAATGCTGGGGAAACCTACCAACGTGCCATGGTTGCCTTATTTCATGACATGATCCATCATGAGATTGAAGTGTATGTCGATGATATGATTGCAAGGTCCCAAACTGAGGAGGAACACCTTGACCATCTGCAGAAGCTGTTTGACCGTCTGAAGTTGTACAAGCTGAGGTTGAACCCGAACAAGTGCACCTTCGGGGTAAGATTTGGAAAGTTTCTAGGCTTCGTCGTGAGCGACAAAGGTATTCAAGTGGACCCTTCCAAGGTTAAAGCCATACAAGAGATGCCAGTTCCTAAGACATAGAAAGAAGTCAGAGGCTTTCTAGGACGTCTGAATTATATTGCTCGATTCATCTCGCATCTAACGGCTACCTGTGAACCAATCTTCAAGCTTCTGAAGAAAGATCAGGTAGTACGTTGGAATGATGAATGTCAGGCTGCTTTTGACAGAATCAAAGAGTATCTCCAAGAACCACCCATTCTTATGCCACCGGTTGAAGGGAGACCTCTAATACTATACCTGACAGTACTTGACAGCTCAATGGGGTGTGTGCTGGGGCAGCATGACGAGTCTGGCCGAAAAGAGCATGCCATTAATTACCTTAGCAAAAAGTTTACCGACTGTGAGACCCGATACTCACTGCTCGAGAAAACTTGCTGCGCTTTGGTATGGGCTGCTCGCCGGCTGAGACAGTATATGCTGACTCACACTACTTTGTTGATTTCAAAAATGGATCCAATAAAATACATATTCGAAAAGCCCGCTCTGTCCGAAATAATAACAAGATGGCAGATGATCTTGACAGAATACGACATCCAGTACACGACTCAAAAAGCAATCAAAGGAAGTGTATTGGCAGACCATTTGGCACACCAAGCAGTGGACGGATACCAATCAATGAACTTTGAATTTCCTGACGAGAGCATCATGGTAGTGACTGATTGTGAAGTACCTGGACCGGATGAAGGACCTGAGGAAGGATCCCGATGGTCCATGCACTTTGACGGAGCCTCCAACGCTTTGGGTAATGGTATCGGCACTGTGATCATATCCCCTCAAGGCACTCATACTCCAGTCACTGCCCGGCTATGTTTCAACTGCACTAACAACATGGCGGAGTATGAGGCATGCATCATGGGTCTCCAAGCTGCAATTGACTTAAGGATCAAGTTTCTGAGTGTTTTCGGAGATTCCACTCTCGTGATCAATTAGATCAAAGGCGAGTGGGATACGAAACACCCAAACCTTATTCCTTACAAAGAGTGTGTGTTGACATTGATCCCCCATTTCACAGAGATAACTTTTGAACATTTCCCAAGAGAGGAGAATCAGTTGGCGGACGCGTTAGCTACGATGTCTTCCATGTTCAAAGTTAAATGGGACAACGAGGCTCCCCAGATCATTATCTGGAAACTGAACGAACCTGCATACTGTTGTGATCTTGAGGCTGAGATAGTAACTGAGAAACCCTGGTATTATGAGGTGAAGAGATATCTGGAAGCTCAAGAATATCCTGAAGGCGCATCCATCAATGATAAAAAGTTTCTGAGAAGGTTCGCAGCGAAGTTCTTCCTCAGCAACGGCATTCTATACAAGCGAAACCATGATTCAACCTTGCTGCGTTGTGTGGATAAAGCTGAAGCCGAAAGGATCATGGCAGAGCTACATGAAGGTACCTTCGGAACACATTCCAGTGGACACACCATGGCAAAGAAAATCCTTCGGGCAGGATATTTCTGGTCCACAATGGAAGCCGACTGTTACCAATATTCCCGGATATGTCATAAGTGCCAGATTTATGCAGATAAGGTGCACGTTCCTCCAGTCCCTCTGAATGTCTTGACTGCACCTTGGCCTTTTGCAATGTGGGGCATTGATATGATCGGCGAGATTAAACCTACGGCATCCAATGGGCATCGCTTCATCCTGGTTGCGATTGATTAGTTCACAGAGTGGGTTGAAGCAGCTTCCTACGCTACAGTAACCAAGAACGTCGTGGCACGGTTCATTTGGCACAACCTGATCTATCGATACGGCGTCCCAGAAAGGATCATTACGGACAACGGTACCAATCTCAATAACAAGATGATCACTGAGCTCTGCGAGAAATTCAAGATACAGCACCACAACTCTTCTCCTTACCGACCGAAGATGAATGGGGCTGTAGAAGCAGCTAATAAGAACATTAAGAAGATTGTGCAGAAGATGACAGTGACCTACAAGGATTGGCACGAGATGTTACCGTTTGCTCTTCATGGGTACCGTACCTCAGCACGGACGTCAACCGGGGCAACTCCCTTTTCCTTGGTCTACGGCATGGAGGCAGTCTTGCCGATTGAAGTCCAGATACCCTCTCTCCGGATAATGAAGGATGCAGATTTGAGCGAAGATGACTGGATCTAGACTCGACTTGATCAATTAAACCTGATTGACGAAAAGAGACTCACTGCTATTTGTCATGGTCAAACGTACCAAAAACGGATGATCAGGGCATTTAACAAGAAAGTCAGACCACAAGAGTATCAAGTTGGGGACCTGGTAATCAAGCGCATCATTCTTCCTCAAAGTGATCCCAGGGGAAAATGGACCCCTACGTACGAAGGGCCATTTGTGGTTAAACATGTGTTCTCAGGAGGGGCCATGATCCTAACCTCCATGGACGGTGACGACCTTCCTCACCCCGCCAATGCAGACATAGTAAAAAGATACTACGCATGATAAAAGACCCGCTAGGTTGATATACCTAGGCAAAAATTAGGGCTTCCCGGCGAACCAAAAGGGTTCGGGCAAAATGAGGGATGAAATGAAAAAATCTGTACACCCGGCAAGTCGAAAACCTGAAAAGGCGGCTTGGGCAAAAATGGGTATCCCGGTGGACTGAAAACTCGAAAGGGAAGTCCAGGCAAAAGTTAGGGATAAGCGTAATACTATGTCTCATTGGATCACCCTGCATCCAGAATCCGGTATCAACATCAGGTTCAGACGGCATCGATCAGTCAACTTCATCTTCAACTGAGTAGCCAAGTGATGAGACGCTCGAAGATATAAAGGCGATAGCAGAGTTGGAACCCAGTGGGATTACTCTTTTCACACAGCTGTTTTATTTTCTTTGTACAAATTGTATAAACTTTGTTGTTCGGCGGCGTTCTCTTACTAGGACGTCAGCCTCTTGTACATAAACGCCTATTTACAGGCAAATTCAAAAATCAATACAAATTCACTCTTTCAGACCAATTGCCAATTGTTTTTCCTTTTTCTGTTTTGTTTTGCGAAGAACGTCCAATGTTCAATTTTTGATATATGCATTTGACACTAATTACTAACTCATAAATATTTGCATGCGAAACAAAGGATTAATTACAGGTAACATCAGAAACATGGGCAATAATGAGTTGTCTAAGCAATCTAATTGCTCCGTCCACCAAGTTACCAGGGTAAGTTCGGCTGAAGAATAACCCAGATACCTTCACTCCCCCGAGTAAGACAAGATTCAACAATTCTCTCCCAAGCAGTTGGTCTCCCATCAACCCTAACAAGGAACAATATCTCCAGTAAGTCAGTAATGCTCTCCCCCAAGCAAATTTAGTATATTGTCAGCCTCAAGGAAGTTGGATCATTCCCCGAAGATCTCAATATTCCCCAGCAGAGTAGGCAGACATTCCTTAACAAGCATCCCCGGCAGTCTTAATCTAAGATTGGTCCCCGGCGGTATACCAGACATCCAGCGGAGCCATTCCCCCAATACAGTTCAAAAAGTCTCCCCAGGAAAGTTAAATCAATCTCCCCAGTAGGAAGCTTATCCCTAGTAGATTCTGAAAGCTTGTCCCCTTCAGAGTACGAACGCCCCTCCCGGCTTTATTCAGAAGGTTATTTCCCCACCAGGATATAACTGGGTTATCCTCAGCCAATTGCCACGGAAGGATCGTCCCCGGCGAAGTCTTCCTATCCCCAGCGGAGTTCATCAAATCTTCCAACATAGCTCAGAAATGGTATCCCCAACGGAGTTATCATCAACATCTCAGCAAAGTACCTCTCTTTCCCCACAGAGTTCACTCCCCGTAGAGTAATCTATTCGCCAAGTTTATTCCCCAACGGAGTCATCTTCTCCTACCGGTATTCTTGCAACCATCATCCCCAGCGGAAACAAAAAACTCTACTCTTTAACACCAACCCAGGATTCGAACTCCCGGCATTCGTCAAGGATTTATTTTCCTAGACGAAAATACACTCATAAACATCACATCTTCATACATTATAGCATGCACATACGCATCACGAACATACAATCTCATTTATTCTGAGAACATCACGCCTGTCATACATCATAACATCACATACAACTAACGTTTTGTCTTTTCAGGACAAAGGTCAGTACAAAGATGATTACTATCAACTGTCGTGATTCCAGATCCGATTCCTGTATCTTGCCAGGGTGTATCTGTTGACGACTAATTCCAGACTCGATTCCTGTATCTTGCCAGGGCACGTCTAAAGAGTTCGAAGATCTGATTCCTGTATCTTGCCAGGGTGTATCTGTTGACGACTAATTCCAAACTCGATTCCTGTATCCTGCCAGGGGACGTCTGAAGAGTTTGAAGATCCAATTCCTGTATCTTGCCAGGGTGTATCTGTTGACGACTATTCTCCGGACTCGATTCCTGTATCTTGCCAGGGCACGTCTGAAGAGTTTAAAGATTTGATTCCTGTATCCAGCCAGGGCACATCTACATAAAGAGTTTGAAGATCAACTCCTGTAACAGGCCAGGTAATTATTTTTCTTTTCTCAGGTACGCAAGTTCTCGCTAAGGAATCTCTTACGCGATCGACACCTAGATGGCATCTATAAGCCCATTCCCGACAAAGTTCTGTCACACTTCCAGATGGCATCTATAAGCCCATCCTCCTATCCATCTGTCTCCAAATGGCATCTGTAAGCCCATTCCCGCCATCACACTGCTAACATGTGAGCGCAAATTTTTGGGCACTTTAGTGTTCAATCATCTTCCACCTTCGGATCACGAAAGGCACGCCAGCCAATCTACATCCTCAGGTCTAAGAAGATTGAACAGGGGCAACTGTTGTACCCCAAAATTTGCCCTCCCATATTCTTCAAGATTTGGCAAGATCAAGCTTCAAAATCTCTCAAGGGTTGCACAGTCCAATTGCCTCCTAACACAGTCAAAATTAGGGTTTTGGTTCTTGCAAAGAAATTAAGGTTTTCAAGGGCTCAATCAAGTCCCATATGCTCACATACATTGTCAAGCATTCATATGTCAAGTTTCAAGACTCACAGCATCAAATTGCACAGTCAAAAACCCTAATTGCTCCACAGTCAACTGCAGGGGCAAAATGGTCATTTGACAGTCAAAAGTCAAAATTTTTTGTCAACATCTTATTTTGAAGCCACAATCATCATTTTATCAATTCTTGATCATGATTCTCAAAGCATGGCTCAAAAAAGTCTCAAGATGCAAAAGTTTCTATTTTTGGACAACTGAAAAGTCAACTGCAAATTGACCAAGGCATAACTTCTTCATGGTTTATCAGAAAAATTCCATCCAATGCTCATTTTGAAGGGGAAGACATTTCCTACAACTCATCTTCACACTCCAAGTCCAAGAAATGCTCTCACAAAAAGTTATCAATTTCAACATTATAGGTCATTTTCAAAAGTCAACAAAAAGGCACTTTAAGTCAAAGACCATAACTTGAGATTGGTAAATCAAAATGGCATGGGAACAAAGGCATTGGTTAGAGGACTTCAAGACCTTTCCAAAATGTCCAAGAACATGATCATAGCTTTAAAATTGAGCAAGATATGCATTGGAGAAGTTGGGAAATTTTTGGGCATTTTCAAAAGTCAACTTTGCCTAAAAGGCTTCAAAATTGCTAATGGGCCTCAATTTCTTTCTTGAATCATTACCCAAAGCCTATGCACGACCCATTGAGCTTAAAAGGATTTTTTTTCTTATTTTTAATTAATTAATTGAATTTTTATTCTTATTAATTCATTTAATTAGTTTTAATTGTAGAAAAATATCAAATAATGCTTTTCAAATCTTTTTGTGCAGCAAATCAAACTAGGGCAAGGTGGCAAAGTCGTTTCACATCCAAGGGGACAAGATCTCCCATAATTGGCAAGGTTCCATTGGAAAAAAGATTGAAATTTCATGATTGAAAATCAAATATATGAATCATAAATTCATGGATCCATGGGCTCTTTCTTGACCTAATTTGCTTCATATACTTATGCACAACCTAACCTAATTGAGACATACACGAAAAGCTGATCACAAACTCAGAACCAATTTGAAAATTTTCATAAAAAAAGCTTGAAACTGATTTCATAGTGGCAGCATAATTCAAAGCTTCTAAAGGATTCCAACACCTTGCTGACACTGCTAGGAAGCTTTTACAATCAAGAACGAGTCAAAACGTGTAAAGAATTGAAAAACATAAGCTATACGGTTCGCCATGTTTTCCAGAAACTCATATCATAATTCATGCGCATTTGATGTATATTGTTGGTTGTTTTATATTCACAGGAACATTCTGAAGCTAATGATACGGTTTAATTGCATTATAGCATCCTGTATCAAAATCTGCCATGAGAGATACCTAGGGTTTCAGAACTTCAAAATTGGGGATTTTCATATGTGGTAAAATTAGACCACCAAACCTGTATGGACACATTCGTGGCAACAAGACGAATCGTTTGAAACAATCGCGCCCTTTTTATATTAACTCCTCTTCTATTCGCTATTTTTCGTGGCTATGGTTAGTGGGGGTTTAAAACCCCCGCTACTTGTTTCATATTTTGCAGGGTAAACGGAGAAGAAGCATGTGTGGCTTGGTGCTATTGGAAAATTTGAACTTTGGCGCGTTTTTCATTATTCCAGCATATTTGGCACGTTACATATATTATGTTTCTTTATCATTATGTTAACAAACGCGCGCAATAGCTCAGTTGGTTGGAGGACGTGTCTTGCAAGTATAGGGACCTGGGTTCGATTCCCAGGTCCCCCCACATATTTCATAATTTTTATCCTAACGTGTTTCCATGCAACGCTCACTCAATGGCTCACCATACACGCTCATGCTTAGACTGCCACGCGCTCATGTTGATTAATCCAAGGGCCATTGAATGAGGTCCATGGTACGTCCCAGTCAAGCACGTCCACCCAATCTGGAAAGTCAAACAAAGGCCTTGTCTTGATGGGCCAGAATTGCACAATTAACCTCCTCCCTGGGCCTGATACCCCCCTGGTTTGCATTTTTTTTCAATTTTATTTATAATTCTTTATAATTGTTTTTAATTGTTTTCATTAATTCACCATAAAAATAATTTTCATAATAAAAAAATCAGAAACCAAGAATTGTAAAATATGTTTAATTATTATTAATTTCACCATTAAAATATTTTTGTAAATAAATTTCAATAACAATTAACTTAGTTAATTTAGGTTTTAATTTTAACACTTTTTTTTCTTAATAAATAAAAATGCATAGAATTAGGGTTTTTTTGACATTTCATTTTTGTTTCTTAATTAATTATTTTTCTCATTATTTATTATTATTAATTGCTATTTATTTTTGTAAATAAACATGTAAGTTAATTAACTAGTAAATTAGGTTAACTTAAATATTTTCTTAAATAATTAAAATAACTTAGAATTAGGGTTTCTCTTGATTTTAATTTTCTTTACTTTCATAAATACCAAAAACATAAAAACATTTTCTTTTCCTTCTTTTCCTTAATTAAATAATTAAATAGACTTTAATTTCATTTAATTTCAAGCAAAGGGTTCAAAACCCTCGGACGTTCAATTAATTCTTTTCGCGCATTTATTTTCTTTTATTGAATATTATGTAACTGTTTTCCGGATGTAATAGTAATTAGGTTTACCGCATTTATTTACTTTCCGCATCTTTTATCAAAAACGGGTCTTTGTAATTTGGCGATGTATAGACCCGCGCCTTGTAATAGCGTAGCCTTTATCTTTCTGTCTTTTAATTTTCCGCACTCTTAAATTCTAACTTTGTATGAAAGAATGTATGCTAATTAAAAAACAAACGTAGCTCACCATGCCATGATCAAAGATAACTGTTAAACTGAAAACAACACACCAATACACACACCACTTCTAGGCTACGCCTCACATGTTGCCTTCGAAACGTGGTCGTCAAGTATGGGATGTTTTAGTAAGTCCTTATGTCCATGATCCAGTTGCCTCGAAACAGTTGCCTCGGAATAGTTGCCTCGAAACGGTTGCCTCGGATTAAAAAAGGATCAAGGACATAAGGGTAGCTTCTAAGGTGTCCTAACTGTTGCTTTGGTGACCACAGTGTCCCTACACTCGAATTGACCCGAACACCTCCAACGGTGGTGCTACCTACCTCTCAATGGTGAGATGGCACTACTTTAAGGACTTCTACACAGCTTAATTCCTTAGGGTAGGTAGATGACTCATGGATACTTTCTCTCTAAAAAACAAAACAAAAACCTTTTCACACTGACACTTTCAAAAAAACTTTTCAAAACAATTTTTCAAACACTCTTGAGGACAGATACAAGAGTTATTCAGAATTCTTTAAACGAAACTTTTTTTAAACCCACGCACATTTTGAAAACATAAAGAGCAAGTATCTAAGAGCCCATGGATAACCATGGATAGAAAGGGTGCTAACACCTTCCCTTTCTATAATCTACCTCCCGAACCGAGAAACATCTCGAAAAGGAATTTTGCTGTGCTTTTGTCCTTTCCATGTTGGAGAACATAAAAGACGGTGGCGACTCTTGCTTACCGCGACATTTCACGAACCAGCTTAAAACAGTCAGTTCTATTTCCACCGATCACACTGCATAACCTCTACTTTGCAGGCCTCAAAATTTTTAGGCACTCCATAATTAATTGCTTACACAGCTTTTAGAGGTCTCATTTCAAGCATTCAATGCAAGGCCATACTTTATATCCATTTTAGGAAGAAAGTGTACATTTCCATTTTGATAAAGTGAATTTTTTTGCACAAAACTTCTTATTGAGCCTTGCACTTGTTCTCTTCTGATCATACATGTCTCATAACACAAGAGAAATGGTTTGGAAACTTACAATCACCCATCCCATGCTTGTACTTCACATTGAAACTTGGTTTCTCACTTTTCTTGAAAATCAAGTAACATAGCAAATAGCTTATAACTTGTACTTCTGACTTGCCAATGCACTCAAGACCTTTTGCTTATAGATACACAAACCATTTTCCACAATATACATGCATGCTTAAGCCCTGAAAACACCTAGAACACAGAATCACCAAAAACACTTTAAAACTTGTCATTTCTGAGTTTTGAAGTCAATCTTTAAATCTACTCGTGCGTTTCTTGGCCTTTTGCTTTCAAAAGCTTCTAAGCAATATACACAAACAATCCCAACACCTGCAGCACCACTATAACACCTCCATCATCATCCATCATTTTCAAAAATAGAGCTTTGCACTTGAACTTCACCAGAGCTCCTCAGGTACTTTCAGCTCAAACTAAGCATCCCATTAGCTTCCTGGGAACTTGAGGAAACTAACCCAATAATTGAAACTCATTGAAAGCTGCTCAAACTCCAAACTCGATACCCTCTTGCAAGGTAAGTTTTCTAACTTTGGAACTTTTCATACATGCATCATCAATGATTTATTTGTGAATAAAACATGTAGATATCATTGCCCTAAAGCTAACCATGTCTATAGTTTACATTAATTTTGCTTGAGCTTAGAGAATTTTAAGATTGAAGTTTCTGAGATTTTTAGGGTTCAGATTAGGGCCAATGAAATTCATGTTTGTATTTGATCTATAGTTTTAATGCTTTACATTTCTGAAACAGTGAGGAAATTTGCTACAAGTTTCATATTTACATTTTTCATTTTTGTTGAGATTTGAATGAGATACAGAGCTTCTGGCTGGGCTTGAGGTTGAAGATGAAGTTGGTCTTAGGAACATGTTTACCATATGTATTTATTGTTTGATTTATATAAACAGATGTATAGCCACCCCAGTGGTAGAAGCGCGCGCCTGTAAGCAGAGGAACATGGGTTCGAGCCCCAGTGGTACCCTTTTGATTTTTTCCATTTCTTTCATAAATTCTGACTTTCTTTTTGGCAGGCGCTGGGCCTTCCTTTGGGCCTCTATTTTTTTTTCTTACCTCTAACCCCACTTGTAGGCTATCAACACCCCTGGCCCAGTTTTGTTTTCTTTTTCTTATTTTATTTATTTATTTATTTTCTTAAATATTTTTCTAATATTAAAAAATATAAAAATAGTAGATTTATATTTTAACATAGTTTATTTATTTTTTCTCACACAAAAATTATTTTTATTTAATCATACTTTATTTTATTTTGACTAATTGTTTTGTAAATTTAATTTAAAAAAACTAGGTTTTCATTTATTTTCTTTTACACCAATTAAAATATATTATTTTAATATAAAAAAAGCCAAAAATATTTTATAATACTATAAATTATTTTCTAGATAAAAATACAAAAAATACTTTTCTAAAACTTAATTTCTTTTAATCAATTAAAAACTAGGGTTTTTATTTAGATTCTTTTTTCTAGTAAATTTAAATTTCACTTTTAATTAATTATTTTTCCCTTTAATTAATTAGGTTAAAACAAACCCCCTTTTCTTATGAAAACCAAAAAATATCTATTTTATTCACATTTTCATTTTTGTACATTTGTTCATCTTATACATTATTTATTTCAACTCTTGTATAAATTCAATATGGTTGTAATAGATTAAGTAGGTTTATTTTATTGTAATCCCCATTTACAATTTGTACACCCCCTCCCACAAGTATTGTAATAGCGTGGTAACTTTAAATTCCATAATTTATCGCTTTATATATAACATGCTAGTAATTAGGGTTTGTATGGAAAGACTAAAACCAATACTTAGAAAACCCTAATTCAAGACAAAATCAAGCATGAAAACAATACACTTGCACACAAGCACCCATAGGGTAAACCCACTTGGTTGCCTTTACAAAAGGGCCATATTACGCATGCGAGGTATCTTAGCAAAAACAAGCAAAGTATAAGATCATAATCCCTCAATGATGTTATCTAAGTTGCCTTTCAAATGATCATAGTCCCTAAAAGAGAATGTTAAGATACCTTGCAACATTGCTAATCATGGTTATATGATGAACCACGCTCGTCCCGTTTACATCCAAAGATAGGGTTACTTACCAAATCGATGGTAAGATAACAATGCCAAAGGAAAAGGAAATGAACATGAAAAACTTTTGAGTAGGTAGTATGCTCCTAATTATTTGCTCCATTTCAAAATAAACATCCTTTCTATTTTAAAAAAAAAACACCTACACTTTCAAAACATCTTACAAAATTGAAAACATTTTCAAAAAGATCAACATCTTTGTATACATTCTTACGAACGAGAATCATTACAAAGATTGCCTAAACAATGGCCTCTTTACAAAAATACTTTAAAAAACCACGCGAAGCACAATTTCAAACAAAAGAAAGTGATCTAGCAAGTAACTAAGATCCCATGGAAAACCATGGATGAAAAGGGTGCTAATACCTTCCATTTTCATAATCTACCCCCGAACTCAAGAAATAATCTCAAAGGTCTTTCCTGTGCTTTTTCACCTTTTCTTTTGGATAAAAGAAACGTCGGTGGCGAATCATGCTAACCGCAATATTTGTGATCAAACACAAAACCTTCAAGTCAGTTCTCCCACCGTATCATAGAGAGTCTCAATGCACCTCCTATTTTAGGAGCAACACGAGTATTAAAATCTTGGCTGGGGTTTGGTGAAGCTGATCCACCATCCTATAATCACTTCTCTTGATTATTTTCAAGAATTCTTCCGCCTCTTGGTCAGTAAAACTCTTGCTTTGAGGTTCTTATTCTTGACTTACCTCCACCATAACTTTTCCTTTATCTTTCACCAACATATTATTCTTATTATTCACCACAAAATCATTCTTCTTTTGTGATTCAGGGCCAAAGATTTAACCACCGCGAGTCATGCCCCCTGTTCCTGCTATATTTGAGATTGCAGGTCCTTGACTTGTGATGGATCACATTCTTTCTTTAAACCATTTATTTATACAGTAGAATCATAACTCCAAGGTATTGCTTTGTTACTTTCATAAGGGGTAGGAGATGGTCCCCTAATCATCATCGTAGTCTTAGGTACCACCAGAATACTAAAAGTTTGTCTTGGTATTGTCAATGGTGCTTCTGTTAACTCTCCCCTCGGAATCACAAGAGTCTTCTTATTAAGGTTTGGCGCTTGGCAAGGAATTACCAATGGCTTCTTTGTACTTCCTTCGACCATAGCTACATATTCTCCTTTAGGGTATGATCCAAATTGGACTATCCCCTGATCCACCAATTTTTGTAATGTCTTCTAAAAAGATTCATTATGTTCCAAGAGGAACCCATACTCCAACAGATATTCCTTCAACATGTTTATTGGGGCCTTTACTCGTCTAGCTGCCTCAAAGTCAGTGACCACTTCAATTGCATTTATCGCTGGTCTATCATGCGGAGGCATGGGGTTTGTCTTGATGTTCAGTTTATCAAAAGTGATATCCTGAGAGTCCAACAAATCTTGTACCTTGTGTTTAAAGGCCCAACATTTCTCTATAGTATGTCTTGAAGAATTGGTGTGATACTCGCATCTGGCATTGGCATCGTACCTTGGTGGGGGGTGCCCCGATTAGAGGAGCTAGAGGTCTTAGCTCTACCAAAGACGCCTTGACCAAGTATTGCAATAATTGACTGTGTGACATAGGGAGCGGGTAAAATTTTCTCTGCGGCCTTTCAAATCTATTTTTTTGTTATTCTCGTGGAATTATTAAGGGTTGTTGTACCCTTGGATGCGAGGCTACAACATTAATTTCTCCTTCCTTCTTTTTCGAGAAGTTAAGAACATCTCTTTTTGAATTGTAAGGGGTACTAGATGATGCCCCTTGTATCTTCCCGCTCTTTATACCTGCTTCAATCCTTTCACCAATAGTCACTAGATCAGAAAACCCGAACGAGACGGTTCCTACCATCTTTTCATAATATAACCCTTGTAAAGTTCCCATGAACATATCGACTAATTCTTTCTCCATAAGTGGTGGTTGTACATGGGCTTCCATTTCTCTCCACCTTTGAGCATACTCCTTGAAAGATTCCTCCTTTTTCTGAGATAATTTTTGGAGTTGCATGCGGTTAGGCGCCATATCCAAGTTGTACTTGTACTCTCTCAAGAAAGCGTTAGCAAGATCTATCCATGTCTGGATATGAACCTGTTCCAACTGCATGTACCAATCCAGAGATGTCCCACTTAGACTGTCTTGGAAATAATGGATCACCAACTTTGGGTCTTGAGCATATGCATGCATCTTTCTGCAATACATGCATAGATGGTTTCTTGGACATGTGATTCCCTTGTATTTTCCAAAGTCAGGTACTTTGAACTTTGGGGGGATTACCACATTTAGAACTAGACCCATCTCGAGAGAGTCAACATGGAAAGCATCGTAACCCTCCATAACCTTTAACCTTTCTTCAAGGGCTTTGTATTGGTTGAGCGCCAATGGATTTTCAATGGCATGCATATGGGTTGTCCTGTGTGGTTCTTGATTGACATCTTTTAAGTCATGGTATCCATATTGTAAGTCTAAGTAGTTATCAGTGTTGTTGATCAGAATCTGCAAGGTAAGAGATGCACCTACCTTTTGTGGAGGTGGGACAAACCCTTCAGTATCATCTTGTCTTTTTTCTTATTTAGCAATAGTTGAATTTTAAGGCCCTGACTCCGGTTCTCTTCTTGGTTGGTAACCACTCGATGCACCAAGGATTTGGGATACTTCTTCAAAGGTCGTCCTAGGGATTTGTCCCTGCCTTTCAATGATGTTATTCAAGGCTAGAAGAACTTGAGTCATATCTCCTTTCATTGAGTCAATGTTGCCCTTGACCTGCTCTAAATCCTCCTTGAATGCCGCTTGGTTCTCTTCGATTTGTTCTATCACTTTATGTTGATGGACTCCTGTCTGGTATGGTGGTCGGAGAGGCAGTGCTTTTCTAGCTCTTCTACCAATGCTTTTCTATCTCTTTTATGAGATGCAGATTTTTTTGAATGCATGAGTGCGTATGAATATGCTAAGGGTTTCGTTTTTATTTTAATGTCTTATTCACTTGGATATACATTTTTTTTAGGTTTTGCTTTTTATTGGTGAGTATCCGAAAAAATAAATATGCAAACGAGATGCGGAAACAAAAGCCTTTATTGAAATGATAATTGTCTTTAAAAAAACAATACAATTCAGATAATGAAAATACTTAAACTTTACAATATTAAACTTGCTAAAAGAAATAATCAAAGGGAGACAAAAAGTCTTTTAAGTGCGCCTGCAGATTTCTGCTCTGAAGCTATTGACCATTGTCCTACAAAGCTTGAGGAAGTCTTCAGCGTCTTTCAGGAGAGGGACCATCACATTTTATGCATCTCTCAAACTCCTAGGGATGTCGCTAATAAGATTGTTGGCTAAGAAGGCGAGTCTTGCATGCTTGTCTTTGTAGAACTGGTACTCTTGGTAGAGGTCAGGAATTATCTTATAATTATCTTCTCCTACTTTGGCAATCTTTACATATTGTTCCTCCCAATATAACTTTTTAGCCCTCATCTATGTATAGAGTTTTCGTTGTATTAGGAAATCCTTTCGGAGGCCTTCTAACTCATGACACACTTGCTCATATTCATCGGTCTTCTTGGCGAGAAATCTTTCTGCCGTCATCCTTTTGAGGCATTCCCCTACCTCTGATTCTTGGCTATCTTGGAGTTTGGTGGTAATATACTTCATTTGTTCTTCTTGATCTAAAGAGGCTTGCACCAAACTTTGGATTTGAGCCTGCAGATCTACTTCCATCATCTTTTTGTCTTGCATTGCCTTTTCGTACCACCTATTTAGTTTCCCGATCTCGCTAGCAGCATCCTCCAACAGTTGGTTGTGGTAATCCAAGTTGAAAGTATCACTTAACAACCCTTTAGTCGAACGCTTCTGCTTAATACTCTCCTTTTCAAATGCCTCACGATCTTTCTGAATTTGTTGGTCTTTTGACTCAAGTATTTGTTGCATTTGTCTTTTATCCTTAGTTAAGTTATAGAGGTTAAGCTCTAATTCTTCTTTTCCCCTTTGAGATTCTTTCAAAGCATTATTTAAATTGTCTATTTCTTCTAAGGACACAGGCAGAGAATCTGGGATATCTGGCTTGTACTCAGGATCTACGTCAAACAGTAACTTAACAACTCGCACCCAATCCAAAACCCATCGAGTGTAAGGCTCTTTCGCCACACCATTCTTCCTTTCAGCCTTTCTTTTATTAACCATTTTCCAAGCTCGGATGATCTTGTTGAGAAATTCTTAGTTGTTCTTGCCCATGTCATGAATGATCAATTGTTGAAGTTGTTTATCTGAGGATTTATCCTCCAAAGGATACCCTAGTTGTCGTAGGGCCAAGGTAGGGTTGTAATTGATGCAACCACGTGATTCAATCAACAGAACATTTGGAAAGTCTCTGTAACTATAGATGATATCTCCAATGTACACCTTCCTCGTATACCACAACACATAATTAGCAGTAAGAGACCTTAATTTTTTAGGCCACTCATATCTTATCAGATTTGGAATTATGTAATCTTCCTTATAGAGATGAGTCATAAACCTAGAATACAACAGTGGGATGCAACAGTTTACAGTACCCCTCCCTTTTTCGTACCAAGTATGAAGTGTATAATAAATATCATCAAGTAAAGCGGGATTTAGGTCCGTATTGAAAACTTCCGCGCCCCAAAATACACTAATAGCTGCAGGGTCAGTATAGTCCAAAGTCCGTAGAAATAAGATTACACCAAACACAAGCAGCCCTAAATAATCAACACAAGACTCCCATTCTTTGTTAATCTCTTAATCCCTCGTACATCACCTTTTTTTGTAATTAAGTGACAATTCGGGATAAGAGATCCCTAAACCCTCTGCCAAGATTCTGATATCAATAGTCTTCCCGATTCCCACATAAGCTTTCTCTTTAGAGAAATTCAAAAGTCTATCAAATTCTTCAAGATTCAGTGCTAGATGAAAGTCTTGGAAGGTAAAGCACCTCAATAGAGGGTCATAGAACTGAATTAGGGAAGAAACAACATCCAATTGTACATCTACTTTTGTTAATTCAAGAGTATCCCATAACAGTGAGTAAACATCTTCAAAGCTCTTTCAGACAGTTTCCCTTTTATAGCCTTGATCTTTGTCATATCTGGCTTGATGGCATTAATACGAACAAGTTGTTTTCCTCTAGCATTCATTTTTAGGACACTTCACCAAAAACCTTTGATTATTATTTTTTTAATCTCGTGAAGACAGATAAAAAAGAAATGGAGGGTAATGAATATATGAAATGCAAGATGTATGAATGCATGATTGCGTGGCTTAATAACAGGATTTCATGAAAGGTACCCTTATAAGTTAGGCTCCTAGTTTTGGCCTACGTATATTCTACCCTCCCCATAAGGTGGTTTCCTTAAGAGTATCATGGATAACACTAGAGGGAAAGTCACAAGGGCCTCCCTTAAGTGGAGCCTCTTTGCAGACCGAAACTTTCGTCTCTAGGTCATGAAAGGTCTCACCATGAGATCATAGTTTAAGGGTTATACAAAGAGTCATAGGTTTCATTCCAAAGTCCTATCCCCCCCCCCAAGAGGATGTCTCTTGAGACGTGTTCCTTTCGCGGAATTCCAACGACTCTAGGCGAAGTCGTCACATAAACTCATAGGGCTGATGTATCCCCTTGGCTAATAGACGAACCTTCTTTCTAAGGGTTTTTGAAATTTTTTTTTTATAAAAAAAATCCCACCATCAAATGAATATAATATGATAAAATAAAAGAAAATAAATAAATAAAAGCAAATAGTAAAAAAAACCAAATAAAACCTTAAACCTAAGAGGAAAGCTTCTAAACCCTAAGGTTGAGTCACCAACAGAGTTGCTACCTGTTATAATCGGATTTTAAAATGAGAGTCGCCATCCTT
The DNA here is from genome assembly GCA_948472305.1 of Vicia faba. NCBI lineage: Eukaryota > Viridiplantae > Streptophyta > Magnoliopsida > Fabales > Fabaceae > Vicia > Vicia faba. Next base: position 930,815,587 of record OX451735.1, on the reverse strand, counting down.
AATTTTTATCTTTAAGAAGGGAATATAAAGGATAACCCTAATTAGGTCAGAGATTCTAATTTGTTGACTCATTTGTTGACTCATTTTAGACGAAGGGTAGGTGTTAGGCACCCTTTATCTACCTTGTTCACAAGGATACTATGGTTTAGAATTGCAGTTTAGGAAATAGGGTTTTTAATTTTTTATTAGGGGAACTCACTATGATTTTAGTCGTATGCCTATGTATCCTCTTATGAGGAATCAGAATCCCAATTTAGTTCGCAGTTGGTTTGTGTTTTTTATGGATTACGATTATATTTGAATTCTCCTCGAACCAAGTCTGGGTGTGTGAATGGCGGAATTGTCAGACGAAGTTCATAGTCGATTTAAAAGCATCCTCATAATCCTTTATGAAAATTGTTTTAAATTAATTAAGTTATTAAAAAAATTGGTGTTGGTTAAGTATTTTTTTAAATGTATTCATATATAAAAAATATTTTTAATGCATGGCAAAAATAATTTTAATGCAATAAATTTTTTTGGATGGATTAGAAAATAAATATTTGATTTTTAATAATAATAGTAAGTATTTTATAAATTAAATATATTAAACATAAAAATATTAATTATAATAAATAAAACATAAATAATAAAATAAAATAATTAATGAAACGCAGAGGGGTGTATTTTGTTTGGGCTGAGTAAATCAGGGGGGTGTGGAAAGCAGGACCCTAAATTCAGATATCGAATTCAGGCCCAAACGCAGGAGGGGTGTTGTTTTGAACTACGCAACATAAATAAGGGGTTTGTTCAGCAAGGGGCCCAAGTTCAGATATTGAACTAGAACCCAGTAGCGCACGAGGATGAGAATTATGTTGACATAGCAAAAAAAAATAGGGGGCGTGAATATCATGGGCTTAGGCCCAAAACAATAGGGATCTGTTAGAAAAGGTTTGGGAGAGACCATGGACTTACGATGGACGCGCGCTTATGGGACGTTTGATATTGATCTGAAGGTTATAGTGGGAAGCACATGGTAAGGTTTATGGATATGCCAACACAGAATCATGAAGGGTTTATAAAAACAAATTGATGGGCTGAGAGCCCATTTTCCCCTTTCCTTCCTCTCTCTACAAAGAAACAACAAATCCTTTGTAATTTCTAGAGAGATAGGCTCTTCTTCTCTCTAGAACTTTGTCGCGCCGAAAATTGCACAGCCAGCGGTCACCAACGTAGGCCACCACCAACCACCCCTTCTTTCCAGCTTTCCGGTTAGTATTCAACCGAAAACTTCATATATTCATATCCTCCACCGTGGATATTCATATGGGTTCTATGAACCCTAAGAACCCTAAGGGTTCTTGATGAACCCTAAGCAATCCAAAACCCAGAACACACAACAACGATGAACCCTAACCCTAACCGGAAGAACCCTAACCCCAAACCTAAGAACCCTAACCTAACCCTAGAAACCCCATAAACCCCCAAATTAAACCCCAATCACACATTTTAACATCAAATCGTCATGCAATCATACCCTAAGAGCTAAGTGTTTCAGGATTACCTCTCCTTGTGATTCTGGTCATATAATTTTTCCTTTATGGTTTCCTGCTTCTCCTTCTAATCCCATTCTTTTCTCTTTCTATTTGATAGGTACGAAGGTGGATGGCAGTGTAGCGGAATCGCGACGAAAATTTTTAGGGTTTCAGATATTGAAGCCCTGAACTTTTCTTCTTCTTCTTTCTGCTTTTTGTCAATTCGTTCATCTCAATTTCTTCCTCTGCCTCCTTAGAAATTTTAGGGTTCTATTTATAGTCTTAGGTTAGAGATAGATTAGGAAGTTTGTTTATGACTGTCGTTATATTTGTAATTGTATTAGGAATTAGGAAGATTTAGATTTGTTTTAGGGATTCGATTTGTTGTAAATTGATTCAGAAAGATTTTGTTTGAAATTAGGGTTTTGTAATCTGTACTTGGACCTTATTATTATGTGTATTCATTTTTAATGAATAAAAGAAATACTAATTTTCAGATTTGATTTAATCCAAGATTTGATATACGAAGATCTTGTTTCGTTTTAGTTTCAAATGCATTTTTCCTCATTGAATCTGTACAATGCACGTTTATTGGGTCTGGTTTCTAGGCTTGAAGGAGAAAACAGGGTGCTTAGGGTTTCAACCCTTTAGATTGACCCGATTAACATAATAATACCAAAAATTAAATAAAGATTTAATTATAGTTATTAATATTTTAATATATAATAAAATTTGAAAATAAACTAAATATTATAAATTAGTGAAAACCAAACGTAGCAAAAATCAACACATCGAGAAATGGGTCATTGTTTCAAAATTTGAAATGGGCCCAATTGATTTCAAGAAATGTGCATCCTTCCTTAAGGCAAACGAAATAATCCTTAATGGGCCATTAGATTTTGATGGCCCAAAATACCACACCCCCGTATTGTAATATACCTCCATCTTATATCTTGTAATGGATTTTATAACTTAATGGACCAACAATTTTAATAAACCCCTAAAACACATAAAAACGCAAAAATGGGCCTTATCCCTTTAATTGGCTTTAAGGACTAAATACACCTCCTTTTTAATTGCAAGGAAAATTAAAATAAATCATCAAGTTTACACATGCCTTTCTGATTTATAAAGCCCATGAACTCTTTTGTTAAAACACACCCCCTCTTTATCAACTTACACCCCATGATTATTTGACAACAATAAAATAATAATAACATTAATAAGGAGTAATTTAGTTAGAAATCCATAGGGTAAATTTAGGGTAGGACAAGGAGGATCTAAGTATAAGTTGCATTGGGTAGGGATTAGGCGAGAAGTTGTAAACTGGAATTGTTTAGGCTTTGAATTAATACTGCTAATAGTGCACTTTCTTCTTGGCATGGTAGCCCCAGAGTATATTTTGTTGTACACCAAACTGGGTCATCATATCTTTATGTTATTATCATTCTGCATTGTTCAATTTTGTTTCTTGATTAATCGACATGCCATATAAGATTTGGAACATTTGTCACGACTTTGGACTGATAGGTATTATATCAGTATGCTTTGTCTTATCCTTGTGATGTTAAACAGATATCAATGTCTTAAACATGTGGTGGGACATTTGTTATCTGTATACCATAATTTTAATTCCTCATCCTCCTTTTTATAATTTTGACTATCTACAATAGATCGCTTTAATGCTTCAAATTGCTTATTGGTTTCTTCAACCTTTGCTTCCAAATATGTAAATAAAAAAATCACTGGAAGTTAACTTCTTATAAGCATGTAGTGCATCTTTTTATAGATTTTAAAAAGCATTTTTCAATTCAATAAAAGACAACTTATCAATGTTTGAATATTTATAATTACTTACATTCTTTTTCTTGCTTTGACATTGAATGTCCATGAAATAATAATTTTCCTCCTCATCGCTATCACTTGAGCTTTCCTTGCTTGAGACATCACTATCGCTATCCCAAGCAATATAGGATTTTCTTGATTTCCTTTTTCATTTTCAAGAGATGGACAATCCGGTCTAAAATGACCCGGTTTTCCATATTCATAGCATATACCTCTTGTTCTACCCTTTTTGTTGTCTTCATCTTTAGAGGATGCAAACCGCCTTCTAAATTTTACAAGATTTTTGTCAGAGTGTTTAACATCATTCTTCTGAATGTATCGATTGTATCTCCTTACAAACAATCCCATTTGTTCATCATACGAATCTTCTTCATCACAAGAATCATTATCATAAACGTGCTCATCTTTTGAGGAGCTTGAAATCGAATCCCTAAGAGCTTTAAACTTGGTTCCTTCCTCCTTATATGTGTCTTTCTCCTTTTTCTTCTTTTTTCTCAACTTTCTTTTCATGTTTTTCCAAGCAAGTGAGTTATTGCTCGTGTTCTTCCAACTTTCCAAACAAAGTGGTGAGATCAAGTGTTGCAAGATTATGAGCTTCCTTGATAGTTGTGACCTTTGGTTGCCAATTCCTAGTAATACATCTCAAAACCTTTTTAGTAGCAATTATATTGAAAATAGAATTACCTAGTAAGTTTAAACGATTAATAAGATGTGAGAACCACTTTTTCATTTGACCAATGGTTTCACCATGCTTTATACGAAAGAGTTCAAACTCTTGATTAAACAATTAATCTTAGCTTGTTTAACTTTATTAGTTCCCTCATAGGTAACTTGTAGGGAATCCCATATAGCCTTAGCGGTTTCACAATAAGAAATGTGATAAAACTCATCAACACCAAAAGCGGATATGATAATGTTTTTCACTTTGCAATCATGTCCCAACTTCTTATAATCATCCTTATTCCATAGTGCTTCTGGCTTAGGTGTGACAACACCATCAACAAGATGTGTAACAGGCGATTGACCATTTTGAATGGCTTCCCACACACCCTTATCATATGAATTAACATGAATTTGCATACAAGCTTTCCAATAAATATAGTTTTCTCCCGTGAAGATTGGGGCTCCTTTATAATCCACTTTATTTCGTACGCCATTTTCTAATAAGAGTTTCGAAGCACGGAATAAATCAAATCTCGTGATACCAATTGTTAGACGATAACAACTTATCTAGAGGGGGTGAATAGATCACAAATCCAAAAGTACCAATAAAAAATTGGTATTTAAAAATTATTTAAAAAGAGTGCAAGCGGAAGGTTTTAGTATAGATTGATAAAAGGCGTCTATATGAACCTAGTTATTGGAACTCAGATATGAAAAAAAGCCTTATGGAATAAAAGAGTTAAAAATAGGAATTAATGCACTTGAAAAAAATCAATACTTTATTACTCGTTTATCACAATTTACTAGCAATCTATTTCCAATGTAATTAAGCAAAAATATAGAACAATGCAATTTGTCGAACATTTGGTGTGTGATTGAATTTTCATAATTTTCTTTTGAGTTTTGTTGATATGAAAAAACACTTATAATCAAAGTGATTATAAGCTAATAAACAAACCAAATTAAAACAACAAAAAAAACCACAAAAATTCTTACGAGTCGATCGATCAAACAAAGAAATTCAATAAATTTCGTAATGAAAAAATAAAAGCGAGTAGAGAGATAATAAAGAGCGACATGAGGACTTGCCTAGGAAGTTCACTAATCATCCTCGCTATGGCTACGTCTCCCCCCATTCCTGTTTTGCAATTGAGATAAATTTCTTACTATGCAAAAAGTTGATTACAAGAGAAGTGTTCCAATAGCAACCCCACAAACCCTGACCGTTTGTTTTTTATTCAACCTCTTCTCTTCCATTGATATTGAATAAGACCGAGATACAATATCTACCAATTGATATATCGAATCTTGCTACTCCTTTGGATACCAAACTCCAAAGATCTTTCACGCATGATCAATTGTAGCTATTGAACACAAGCACTTCCAATTAGATTTGTCGTTCTCTCAGTACTCCCTTGGGTACCAAACACCAAAGCTTTCACTTGGCCACAATTCTCTTTTGAAATTCTTGTATAAAACCTTTGAATCTACCAAAGATCTTGGAGGATAAACCCTAGTTTTTTCCTGATGAAACCCCTCATAATTCTCAACCCAATATTCTTGGTTACACAAAAACCTAATTGGACGTTATCAAACCTCGCCTAGATAACACCCCAACAAATAATTTTTATGTGTGATTTATCAGTGTATATGCATAGTGTTGTACCCCAAAATTCGCCCTCCCTTTCTTCAGGAAACCATCTTAGATTTTTCAAAATCCCCTGAAACAAATCCGAGTCCTGAGTTATCCTTTTGCCCAAGAAAGTCACTTACAAGAGCAAGATGATCTCACAAGATCCAGAAACAACGCTTTCATCTCGAGGAAAATCAAATTCTAAGTGCTTAGAATGTTTCTTTAAAATAAGTGTTTTTAGAAAAATCAGCGCTTCAGAACTTCTGGACCCATTCCAGATGAAGACGGTCAGAAGTTGCAAGTTTGGCTCAGCATGGTCAGAAGTTGGCTCTTCAGCAGTTACATCAGTTCAATCAGAAGTTGTAAACGTGGTTCAGAGTGTAAGCCTCAAACAGAACATGCCCCTTCAGCAGTTACACAAGCTCAGTCAGAACTTGCTAAAGGAATGCAAGAGAAACATGAAAGTATAAAGGCTCCTTCAGAATAGGTTGAAATCAGAAGATGAAAGGTCAGAGGGATAGGTGTCACATTGATACAGAATCCCTAAAGCCCAGATTGTCCAGAAGCATATCCAAGGAACGTACCAGAAAAACCAGGAGAATCTCCAGACAACAGGTAGCCAAGGCCAGAGCATGGTTTACGCTGCTGATTCAACAACCAGAATGTTGGTATTGACAGGTCTTGTCACCATTTAATGCCCATTAATGCTTCCAACCACTCCTGAGTGTTCACGTGTGGCTTGGAAAATGCTTTTGTACAGATTCTGGCATGGGTCTTCACGCCACCGCCCATTTCAGAGGTCACTTCCCCCAATCTACGCCTGCTGCTGCTACCTAGGCTGAAAGATAGCTGTTATCACAACTTCCCAGGAATTTCTGTCAAAGAACAAAGACTCAAACTCTGTTGGCGCCTTAAATGTTCAAGACATCCACAAGAACTTTGCCTATAAATAGAGAGCTTTCACCACTGCAAAAGACGTTCAAGAAGAGAAACAAAAAAATTGCTAAGAGAGAAACCAAACTCCTAAGCAACACAGCGTTCTGAAACTCTGCCAAAAAAATCTCCAGCTTTGTTTCATAACTTTAAAGTTTCTTACCTTCAACTTCATCAAACATCCAGCTCTTTTCTGTAAACCAAAAACGTTCTTTCCAAACTTCTGACCCTATACACGTATACACCTTCACTTCCCCTTTTCCAAATCTGTCCAGAACACCACCAGAACCAAAAGCTAACTTTCACCCACCATTTTCCAGAAAGTCAGGTAAGCACCTGCTGACCCTCACCACACAGTTAAACATCATCAGCTGTGCATATTCAAGTAACATAATGTAAATATTCATGTTATTGCTGTTTATGTTCTGAGGACTCTCATACCTCAGAACGTTCTGAGCCAGTTTAGGACTTGCCTGTGACCTTGGTGATTCTGACCTCTGAGACGTTTTGCTATTTTGCTGGATCTGTTCCAAATATGTTTTCTGTTTTGTGGAGTAACAACAGGATTGCAGATGTTCTGATTAGTGCAGGAAAAAGCCAAGTGCTGACTTTGACGTTAGCACATCTGAAGCCTGTTTTGCTGTCAATGACATCAGAACCTCTGAGAGTTATTGCCTTTTCAGCAGAATCTGAACTTCTGGGTTCTCCACTAACAAACTTCTGTCTTGCAGCGCAGGGAAATCAGAACTTCTGGTTTCCCCACTAACAAGGTTCTGTTTTGCAGGTTCTAGAGTCAGAAGTTCTGACTCATCCAGTTTCACCAACAGGTTGATCATCTGACAGCGGATCTGGGTCAGAACTTCTGATGGCCTCCCAACAGCGCGCGGGCTCCCTCTCTCTCTCTCTATATATCTTGTTTTCCGCTATTTTCTTTTTTGTCTATTTTTCTCGTTGAACCCCCCATGTACAAATGTGTATCCCCCTCCCCTAATTGTTGTAATAGCGTAGGATTTTACATTTCTGCTTCTTATTGCTAGTAATTAGGACGTGTATGGCAAGATAAAATCAATGAAATAGAAAAACCTAATTCAAAGAAAAAACTCTTGTATGCAATAAAACACACTTGCACACTAACACCCCTAGGGTTATATCCACTTGTTGCCTTTCAAAATTGGGCCATATTGCATGTTAGGTCTCTTTGGGCAAAACAAACACAATTCAAATGATCATAGTCCCTCGATGACGCTTTCGAAAGTTGCCTAAAAAATGATCAAGTCCCTTAAGGAAAATGCCCAAAGATACTTGGCACCATTGCAATTATGGTCTAAACGATGACCCGCGCTTGTCCTTTTCACATCCTAACACAAGATTGTCCACCAAATACAATGGTGGAACAAAATTGTTAAAAGGGTTAAAAACATAACAAAACCTTTGAGAACTTTAGGGTAGATCGCTCTTAAGTACTTGCCAACTTGAAAAACACTTGCCTAATTTCAAAATCACACATCACTACACTTTCAAAACAAACTTTCAAAAACAGATGAAAACTTTTCAAAAGACATACACCTTTGTATACATCCCAACATGGATCATTACAATGGTTGCCACCACATTGGCCTCTTTTCAAAACATTTTCAAACCCACACACACACACAAACACCATTTCAAACAATTGAAAACAAAAGGCAAGTGATCTAAGCAAGTAACTAAGAGCCCATGGATAACCATGGATAGAAAGGGTGCTAATACCTTCCCTTTCTATAATCTACTCCCCGAACCCAAGAAAACATCTCAAAGGTTTTTGCTGTGCTTTTTAAACCTTTCCTTAGGATAAAATAAAAAGTCGGTGGCGACTCTTGCTCAACCGAAACATTTGCGAAAAACGCAAAACCTCAAGTCAGTTCTCCCACCGTATCACAGAACTGGCGACTCTGCTGGGGAGTGTCTTTAAAAGTGGAGTAACCTTAGGGCTTAGATCACCCTCTTGCATGACTAATTGTTTGATTTGTTTGCTTTATGCTTTGGCTCTATTGTTTGGGTTTACAATCCTCCACCCGGATTTTGGGAAACATTCATAGATAGCAATACGTTGTGGAAACTGTGCGGGGTATACCGACACGGTCTAAGCAATAGCTATATTAGTGCGACATATTTGTGAGTACCGGTAACCCTTGAGTTCAATCAAGGAGAGTACGGGGCCGCTGAGTGATGTCACTAAGCACTAATGACCTAGAACCTTACTTGACCATCTTGGCCTTTCATTAGGGGTAGTGAGATGACCGGCTTTGGTGCAGTCCGAAGTTGGTAGATACTCGATACTACACTCATTGAGGGTTGTTTTCTTGGAATATTTTGGTCGCTAGTTAAGTGGCTAAACCAAAACAATGAACATTGAAAACAATCCAATGATATTGAGCTCCTTAGAACCCGGTTACTATTTATAGGACAGGTTTTTAAGCCAACTACACTCAAGAGGGTACTTACCTGTGAAACCCCATGCAAGCCTGAAACTAGGGTTTGGTGTGATTTACTTGTACATATGTTTTGTGCATACATCATAAACATCATGAAGCATCATATGCATTTACTAACCATTTCAAGGGTTTTGGATCTTCATCTTTGTTCTTGTTTTGCAGGTCATGGAGATTCCTCGCAGAAATACCATTCAAGTCAACCTTGTGAGAATCTCTCCTCAACTCAAGGAGCTCACCTCAAGAATTCCGGAAAATTCATCCTTCAGTGAAAGACATGGTAGACTGCTCAGCCTAGTCAACGCCAACATTGAAGAAGACATGATGAAAGTGCTATTCCAGTTCTTTGACCCTCTTCACCATTGTTTCACTTTCCCCGATTATCAGTTGGTACCCACTCTGGAGGAGTTTTCTCAACTCCTGAGAATTCCTATCCTTAATCAACTACCTTCCAACGGTACGGAAAAGGAACCAAAGCCGGAAGATGTTGCTCGAGCATTACATCTACAACCATCCGACATCAAGGGGCATTGGGAAACCAGAAGCGGCGTCAAAGGATTCTTAGCAAAATTCTTGTTTGAGAAGGCACAAGAATGTTGGAACTCATTGGACCTACAAGCCTTTGAAGAGATTGTGGCACTCCTTATCTATGGGTTGGTCTTGTTCCCGAATCCTGACCAATTGGTAGATGTCAACGCTGTCAAAATCTTCTTGTCCAGAAACCCAATACCAACATTGCTTGGGGACATCCTTCACTCATTTTACACACGAACAATGAGAAAGAGGGGTGTTCTCATGTGATGTACTCCTCTCCTCGCAAGGTGGTTTATTTCGCACCTTCCCCAATCTGTCTTGAAGAATGATCAAGGTACAAGGTGGTCCCAACGATTGATGGCTCTTACTCATTCTGATGTGCATTGGTGTTCTCGGTCCAGAGAAAATATCATCATTATCGATCGTTGCGGAGAATTTCCTAATGTTCCTTTACTTGGAATTAGAGGGGGTATCACCTACAATCCTTGCCTAGCTTTGAGGCAATTTGGATATACCCGGAGGGATGGCCCTCATGATATGTTGATTCCTAGCTTAGTTTTTGACTTCGACAACGATGCGCAAGGACTTCGCCAAAGATTCATCAGAGCTTGGGGAAAACTCAACAAGGTTGATAGCAGGACTTTGGGACACAAGAACTCCATCCCTCTTGAACCTTATCTCAAATGGGTACGAGCCCGAGCCCAAAGATTGATGATGCCTTATCCTCATATTCTCCCTATGATTAAAGAGCCCGTCAATGAAGGAGAGGTTCCCTACACCATCCTACATCCAGACATCGTGGGAGGAGATGCAGAAAAGCTGGATTCAGCTCAAGGAGGAACGTAATACTTTTGAGGCTAGCTTCTACGCCAGTGAGAAGAAGGTTCTAGAGCTTACCCTCCGACTCCATGAGCAAGAGGTCCTCAACACCTACATCGCACCAAAAAGGATGCGCAATGTCTTTCTACCCTGAGAAATTATTTTGTAATTTTTTGACCCATGGGTCATTTATGAATTGACAAATCTTTTCTTATTAAAATGACGTGCGTTCTTTTTGTCTACAACAATTATGAATTTCCAAAACCCTTGAATGCATTGCATAGATAGCATCTCATGCATCATGTGCATAACAGGTACCCATTTTTTCTACAGGTTGCTTAATCTTCTTCGCTGTTTATTTGGAACAGTCAGTCATCATGAATCCAGACTCATCCAGTGAGCAAGCAATCAAGGCCCTTCAGGCCCAAAGCGCACAGTTTCAAGAGATGGTCCTAAGCCTAGCCCAGGGTCAGCAAGAGTTGAAGACTCTACTCCTGAAGAAGAAGAAGAAAAAGAGGACTGCGTTGTTCAACACCGGACGCAGATTTGGGAACACCCTCCATAATGAAGCTGATCCAACTACTTCTTCTGCTGAGAAAAACAGTCCCCAAGGGGGAGGAGCTCCTAGTCCCGCAGTCTCCGACAACGAGACAGACTATAACGATGAACAATACCCACCTGCTGCTGACAGATACAAGCAATTGGAGGACCGCTTGAGCGCCATTGAAATTCAGAATGTGCCGGGATTGGATTTCGGAGATTTGGGGTTATCATCTGGGGTAGTAATTCCACACAAGTTTAAGGCGCCTGCCTTCGCCAAGTATGATGGGGTCTCCTGCCCAAAGTTGCATCTGAGGTCGTACGTAAGGAAAATCCAACCTTACACGGAGGATAAGAACCTTTGGATTCACTTCTTCCAAGATAGCCTCTCGGGGTCGCAACTTGAATGGTTCTACCAGTTAGATGGAACTAGCATACGACACTGGGAAGATTTGGCAAGCGCATTCTACAGACAATACCAATACAATTCTGATCTCGCTCCTACGCGTACCCAACTTCAGGGTATGTCTCTAGGAACGGGTGAAGGGTTCAAAGAGTACGCTCAAAAATGGAGAGATTTGGCTGGCAGGGTGCAGCCTCCATTAACTGATCGGGAGCTGGTTGATATGTTTCTAGGGACGTTGTCTGGTCCGTTTTTCAATCATTTGGTTGGTAACTCCTCCGCTGGGTTTACAGATTTGATATTGACAGGAGAAAGAATTGAAGCTGGCATCAGGTCAGGAAAGATACAAAAGGCTGCCTCCACAAGTGCTGAGAAGAGGCCATTTAAGAAAGAAGCAAGTGCCGTCTATGGTCCTAGAAGACAAGTCAAGCCCGAAAGTCGCCAAACCGTCAACGCTTTGGTCATCTCAAAACCTGTTGTTGTTCCTCAGCAGTACAATCAACAAAGAGGCGAAAGACCCAAGAGGCAGTATACTCGGCTGAGTATGACCTTATCTCAAATTTTACCCCAACTGTTATCCACCAACCTGGTGACCCTCAAAGAAGCTCCTAAGGTCGTCAACACGGCATCTCCTAAGTATAACCCAAATGCCCGGTGCGCTTATCATTCTGATAGTCCTGGGCACACTACTGATGATTGCTGGGCCTTGAGAAACAAAGTGCAAGATCTGATCAACGCAAAGGAAATTCAGTTTGAAGCCCCGGAGAGACCAAATGTTGTAACTGCTCCTATGCCCCAGCATAGGGTAAATGCCATTGAGGAAGAAATATATGCTGTTTCGGTAGATGAAGTTGTTACCCCTCTGAAGACCGTCAAGAAGAACCTACTGCTGGCCGGTTTATTTCCGAGTTGCAGTGAAGGTTGCCTGCTCTGTGCTATTTCCCTATCTGGTTGTCCCTTGCTGAAGATAGGCATCCAAAACCTAATGGATAGTAAGGAGATTTTGTTTCAGAAGTCTGTTGTTCAAGTAGTTCCGATAAGAGAAGTTTCTGTGGTAACCATCTTCAAAAATCCAATCAAGGCTCTCCCGAAGAAGCCTGTTCAAATCTTGACTGTCGCACCTGTGGTTGTTACTGTTCCGGGGCCTTTCCCCTACGTGTCTGATAAAGCTGTCCCTTGGCATTATGGGGCTGACGTATATGTGAATGGAATCAAACAAGAATTTGACGCTGGCGCCAGTGTCTGCGATATCACTGGTCCAGCCAAGGTCACCCGCAGTGGCAGGCTCTTCTCACCTGACATTGCACCGCCCGCCATTCGAAGACCCCTCCTTATAAAACCTACAAGTTCACCTGTTCCTGCTGCTGATCAAGTTGTTTCCCCTGCTGCCGAGTCGTCCAATGCTCGGGGCAAAGGGATTGAAGATGAGCCTGCCCGGATGGAGGCACCAATACCCGTAAATGCTGAGGCCTCCCAACAAGAAATGGAGGAGATTCTGAAAATAATAAAGAAAAGTGATTTCAATGTTGTCGAACAGCTGGGGCATACGCCCTCCAAGATCTCCCTGCTCTCCTTATTGCTATGCTCTGAGGCCCATGCTAAATCCTTGATTTCATTTCTCAAGACGGCCCATGTACCACAGGAGACATCTGCAGTCCAATTCGCTGATTGCGTAGCAAACCTGACAGCAGACAATGGCTTGGGGTTTTCAGATGCTGACCTGACCGCGAAGGGAAGAGACCACAACGATGCCCTGCATGTCTCTATCGAATGCAGGGGCACTACTCTGGCGCATGTATTGGTGGATACTGGTTCTTCCTTGAATGTTCTACCGAAAAAGGCTTTAGACCGTTTGGATTATGAAGGCCTGGAATTGAAACCCAGCAATATCATCGTCAGGGCCTTTGACGGTTCAAAAAGGATGGTTCACGGAGAGGTTAACATCCCTATTCGTGTGGGCTCTCAAGTATTTGACTCTACTTTTTATGTGATGGATATACGTCCATCGTACTCTTGTCTACTGGGTCGACCTTGGATCCATAAAGCTGGGGCAGTAACCTCCACCTTACACCAGAAGCTGAAGTATCCCGTCAAGGGGAAGATCGTCACTGTGCAAGGAGAAGAGGAATACATGGTGAGCCATTTGAATTCCTTCAGATACATTGAGATGGACGGGGAGTTTATTGAAACCCCCTTTCAGCATTTCGAGGAGGTGCATCCAATTTCAGCAGCAGCAGAGGCAACAGTTGAAGAGAATGTTTCCTTGAAGATGGCTTCCTTAAGGGATGCCCGGGCTGTGGTTCAGAAAGGCAATTGTGCAAGCTGGGGTCAGCTTCCCGACTTCACTCAGAAGAACGACAAGTTTGGGCTGGGCTTTACTGCAGAGGCTCAGAGGGCTGTGCGCAAAGAGAAGATCAGAAAGGCTCCGGTGTTCATTTCCAGCTCGAGGGTGAATGCTATCGAGGAGGATGTAGAGGAAGCAGAGTTTGACAGTTGGATCTACCCGACCACCAGCGACGGACCAAGCAACTGGACGGCAAAGGATTTTACCCCTATCACATTTGTCACGCAGTAATTGATTTCTTTTGATTTCCAATTTGTAACAAACAATATGAAACTTTGTTGGCTCGGTGTCCTACCCGGGGCATCGTAGCTCCATTTGTGAGGGCTTTTTGTATGACATTTTCATATATCATCAATCAAAACATTGGACGTTTGCTGCATTTCAAATCTTGTGCTTTTTTTCCTTTCTGTGTTATATATATTGCAAAACAGCTATTTACACACACTCACTTATACAGGTTTCAATCCACTCTGGATCTTACTGGTAACAGCTCTGCTACCGCCAGTTATGACTTCGAAAATTCGATCAACTCGGCCAAAGACGAAGGTGAAGATGATTGCGAAGTGCCTGATGAACTCGCAAGACTGCTGCTCCAGGAAGAGAGGGCTATTCAGCCACATGAAGAGCCTGTGAAAACAATTAACTTGGGTACTGAGACAGATAGGAAAGAGGTCAAGATTGGTGCCAATCTAGAGCTTAGCGTGAAGCAACGATTGATCCAGATGCTACAAGATTACATGGAGATTTTTGCTTGGTCCTATGAAGATATGCCTGGTTTGGATGCCGACATTGTAGTTCACTACCTGCCAACCAAGGAAGATTGCCCTCCGGTAAAGCAAAAAGTCCGACGGATGCGGCCAGAGATGTCTGAGAAGATCAAGGCCGAGGTTATGAAGCAGTTTGATGCCGGATTCCTTGCAGTAACTTCTTACCCTCAGTGGGTTGCCAATGTGGTGCCAGTACCGAAGAAGGACGGTAAAGTCAGAATGTGTGTTGACTACAGGGACCTGAACAGGGCCAGCCCCAAGGATGACTTCCCCCTACCTCACATTGATGTCCTTGTTGACAATACAGCTCAACACAAGGTGTTCTCCTTCATGGATGGTTTTTCAGGGTATAATCAGATCAAGATGGCTCCAGAGGATATGGAGAAAACTACATTTGTGACTCAGTGGGGCACCTTCTGTTATAAGGTCATGCCGTTCGGATTGAAAAATGCTGGGGCAACCTATCAACGTGCCATGGTTGCTTTATTTCATGATATGATCCATCATGAGATTGAGGTATACGTTGATGACATGATCGCAAGGTCTCAAACTGAGGAGGAGCACCTTGACCATCTGAGGAAGTTATTTGACCGACTCAAGTTATACAAGCTGAGGTTGAATCCCAACAAATGCACCTTTGGGGTAAGGTCCGGAAAATTGCTAGGTTTCATTGTAAGTGATAAAGGTATTCAGGTGGACCCTTCCAAGGTAAAAGCCATACAAGAGATGCCGACTCCAAAAACAGAGAAAGAAGTCAGAGGCTTCCTAGGACGACTGAATTACATTGCCCGATTCATCTCGCATCTGACTGCTACTTGTGAGCCAATCTTCAAGCTGCTGAAGAAAGATCAAGTAGTACGCTGGAATGATGAATGTCAGGCCGCCTTTGAAAGAATAAAGGAATATCTCCAAGAGCCACCCATTCTTATGCCACCGATGGAAGGAAGACCTCTGATACTATACCTGACAGTACTTGACAATTCAATGGGGTGTGTGCTGGGACCGCATGACGAGTCTGGCCGAAAAGAGCACGCTATTTATTACTTGAGCAAAAAGTTTACCGACTGTGAGTCTCGTTACTCACTGCTTGAGAAAACTTGCTGCGCTCTTGTATGGGCTGCTCGCCGGCTGAGACAGTATATGCTGACTCACACTACTTTATTGATTTCAAAGATGGATCCCATCAAGTACATATTTGAAAAGCCCGCTCTGTCTGGAAGAATAGCGAGATGGCAAATGATCTTAACAGAATATGATATCCAGTACACAACTCAGAAAGCGATTAAAGGAAGTGTACTGGCGGATCACTTGGCACACCAACCTGTGGACGATTACCAATCATTGAACTTTGATTTTCCGGACGAAGACATCATGGTGGTAACTGACTGTGAAGTACCTGGACCGGATGAAGGACCTGAGGAAGGATCCCGATGGTCTATGCACTTCGATGGAGCCTCCAATGCTTTGGGTAACGGCGTCGGCGCTGTAATCATATCTCCCAAAGGAACTCATACTCCACTCACCGCCCGATTATGTTTCAACTGCACCAACAACATGGCAGAATATGAGGCATGTATCATGGGTTTACAAGCTGCAATCGACTTGAGGATCAAATTTCTAAGTGTCTTCGGAGATTCCGCTCTCGTGATCAATCAGATCAAAGGCGAGTGGGATACGAAACACCCGAATCTTATTCCTTACAGGGAGTATGTGTCGACCTTGCTTCCCCACTTTGAAGAGATAACTTTCGAGCACTTCCCAAGAGAGGAGAATCAGCTGGCGGACGCACTAGCTACGATGTCTTCAATGTTCAAAGTTAAATGGGACAATGAGGCTCCCCGGATCATTATCTGGAAGTTGGATGAACCGGCATACTGCTGTGAGCTCGAGGCTGAGAAGGTTATTGAAAAACCCTGGTATCATGAGGTGAAGAGGTACTTGGAAGCTCAGGAATACCCTGAAGGTGCATCTGTCAATGATAAGAAGTTCATGAGGAGGTTTGCAGCAAAATTCTTCCTCAGCAACGGCATTCTCTACAAGCGGAATCATGATTCAACTCTGCTACGTTGTGTGGATAAGGCTGAAGCAGAGAAAATTACGATGGAATTACATGAAGGCACGTTTGGAACACATTCCAGTGGGCACACCATGGCTAAGAAAATCCTTCGGGCAGGATATTTCTGGTCCACAATGGAAGCCGATTGTTACCAACATTCCCGAACTTGTCATAAATGCCAGATCTATGCTGACAAGGTGCATATCCCTCCGGTTCCTTTGAATGTTCTAACTGCACCTTGGCCGTTTGCAATGTGGGGCATAGACATGATCGGTGAGATCAAACCTACGGCATCCAATGGGCATCGCTTCATCTTGGTGGCGATCGATTACTTCACGAAATGGGTTGAGGCAGCATCTTATGCCACAGTAACCAAGAGCGTCGTGGCACGTTTCATCCGGCACAATCTGATCTGTCGGTACGGTGTCCCGGAAAGAATCATTACGGACAATGGTACCAATCTCAATAACAAAATGATCACTGAACTCTGTGAACAATTTAAAATACAGCACCACAATTCTTCTCCCTACCGGCCGAAGATGAATGGGGCTGTAGAGGCAGCCAATAAAAATATCAAGAAAATTGTGCAGAAGATGACAGTGACCTATAAAGATTGGCACGAGATGTTACCGTTCGCTCTTCATGGGTACCGCACCTCAGCCAGAACGTCAACCGGGGCAACTCCTTTCTCCTTGGTCTATGGAATGGAAGCAGTCTCGCCAATTGAAGTCCAGATACCCTCTCTCCGGATAATGAAGGATGCAGACTTGAATGAAGATGATTGGATCCAGACTCGACTTGATCAATTAAATCTGATTGACGAAAAGAGGCTCACTGCTATCTGTCATGGTCAAACGTATCAAAAACGGATGATCAGGGCATTTAACAAGAAAGTCAGACCGCAAGAATATCAAGTTGGGGACCTGGTAATCAAACGCATCATCCTTCCTCAAAGTGATCCCCGGGGCAAATGGACCCCTACTTACGATGGGCCATTTGTGGTTAAGCGTGTGTTCTCAGGAGGAGCCATGATCCTAACCACCATGGATGGTGACGACCTTCCTCACCCTGCCAATGCAGACATAGTGAAAAAATACTACGCATAAATAAAAGACCCGCTAGGTTGACATACCTAGGCAAAAATAAGGGCTTCCCGGCGAACCAAAAGGGTTCGGGCAAAAATAAGGGATGAAATGAAAAATCTGTACACCCGGCAAGTCGAAAACCTGAAAAGGCGGCTTGGGCAAAAATGGGTATCCCGGTGGACTGAAAACCTGAAGGGGCGGTCCAGGCAAAAGTTAGGGATGGAGCGTAACACTATGTCTCATTGGATCACATCGCATCCAGAATTCAGTATCCACTACCTGGCTCAGACTTCGGCATCGACCAATCAGCTTCATCTTCAACTAGGTAGCAAAGCGATGAGACGTTCGAAGACATAAAGGCAATAGCAGAGTTGGAACCCAGTAGGATCGTTCACATAGCTGTTTTATTTCCTTTTCAAAATTCTATGTTATTTGGCGGCGTCCTCTTACTAGGATGTCAGCCTCTTGTATAAAAACGCCTATTCACAGGCAAAGTTCAAATCAATACAAATTCACTTGTCCATACAAATTACCATTGTTTTCTTCTTTCTGTTTTGTCTTGCAAAGAACGTCCAATGTTCGTTTTTGATATATGCATTTGACATTAAAATTGCTGATTCATAAATGTTCGCGTATGAGACAAAAGATCAATTACA
Source organism: Vicia faba (assembly GCA_948472305.1). NCBI lineage: Eukaryota > Viridiplantae > Streptophyta > Magnoliopsida > Fabales > Fabaceae > Vicia > Vicia faba. Next base: position 930,797,324 of record OX451735.1, on the reverse strand, counting down.
GGTGACATCGGACACAGGGCAATGTAAAGTTGTCTGATGCAGTCGGGTTGCTTTGTCCACCAAGGTACCAAGGTAGATTCGACTAAAGAATGCGACTAAATCATCTCAACTCCCCGCAGAGTAAGACAAGATTCGGCAATACTCTCCCCGCAGAGTAAGACAAGATTCGGAAATACTTTCCCCAAGCAGAGTTGGTTCCCTATCAATCCTGAAAAAGACACCACATTCCCCAGCGGAGTATAGGCATTCGTCAGCAAGCATCCCCGGCAGTTTTGATCTAAGTTTGTTACCTGGCGAAATACGGACACCCCAGTGGAACCATTTACCAGCACAATTCCAAAAAGTTTCCCCAGGAAAGTGGGATTCTTGTCCCCAACAGGTCTTAAAGCTTATCCCCAGTAGATTCTGGAAGATTATCTCCTGCAGGATACGGACGTCTCTCCCTAACTTTATTCAGAGTTATTCCTCACAAGGGCTTATAACTGGGTTATCCTCAGCTAATCGCCATGGAAGATCGCCCCTAACAAAGTTCTTTCAATCCCCAGCGGAGTTTATCTTTCGATCCCCAGCGGAGTTTATCTTTCAAATCCCCAGCAGATTTTATCTTTGTTATCCCCAGCGGAGTCCATCATCGAAACCCTCAGCGAAGCTCTCATCAAACTTCAGCAAAGTATCTCGGCCACAGGGCAACTCCCCAGCCGATCATCAAAGACCTATTTTCCTAAGACGAAGATACATTCATAAACATTTCACACTTTCATACATCTTGCTTACATACATGATAAAGTGCATACAACACTATCTCATGTTGAACATCATGACATCATGCATATCATACGTCATGACATTGCGTACAACTTATGTTTTTTCCTTTTCAGGGAAAAAGACAATCCCAAAGACAGCTACCTTCAACTGTCACAAATTCCGGATTCGATACCTGTATCTAGCCAGGGCATGTCTGAGAGTGATCAGTTTCTAGACTCGATTCCTGTATCTAGCCAGGGCACGTCTGAAGAGTTCGAAGATTCGATTCCTGTATCTAGCCAGGGCACATCTATCAACTACAACGTTTCCAGACTCGATTCCTGTATCTAGCCAGGGCACGTCTGAAGAGTCCGAAGATTCGATTCCTGTATCTAGCCAGGGCACATCTATCAACTACAACGTTCCCAGACTCGATTCCTGTATCTAGCCAGGGCACGTCTGAAGAGTCCGAAGATTCGATTCCTGTATCTAGCCAGGGCACATCTATCAACTACAACGTTTCCAGACTCGATTCCTGTATCTAGCCAGGGCACGTCTGAAGAGTCCGAAGATTCGATTCCTGTATCCAGCCAGGGCACATCTATTAACGACTATTTCCAGATTCGACTCCTGTATCCAGCCAGGGCACATCTGTGAGCAACCGATTGTGGATTCGATACCTGTATCTAGCCAGGGCACATCTGCATAAGGAGATTGAAGATCAAACACCTGTAACAAGCCAGGAAAACATCCGTCTTTCTCAAATATACAAATTTCTCGCTAAGGAATCTCTTACGCGATCGACACTTCCAAATGGCATCTATAAGCCCATTCCCGACAAGGTTCTGTCACGTCTCCAGATGGCATCTATAAGCCCATCTCCCCATTCCCGCCATCACATTGCTGATACTCTACTAAGCGAGTGCAAATTTTCGGGCACTCTGGTGTCCAATCTCCTTTTACCTTCGAGTCGCGAAAGGCAAACTCGCCAATCTAACTCTTCAGGTTCAAGAAGATTGAACAGGGGCAACTGTTGTACCCCAAAATTCGCCCTCCCTTTCTTCAGGAAACCATCTTAGATTTTTCAAAATCCCCTGAAACAAATCCGAGTCCTGAGTTATCCTTTTGCCCAAGAAAGTCACTTACAAGAGCAAGATGATCTCACAAGATCCAGAAACAACGCTTTCATCTCGAGGAAAATCAAATTCTAAGTGCTTAGAATGTTTCTTTAAAATAAGTGTTTTTAGAAAAATCAGCGCTTCAGAACTTCTGGACCCATTCCAGATGAAGAAGGTCAGAAGTTGCAAGTTTGGCTCAGCATGGTCAGAAGTTGGCTCTTCAGCAGTTACATCAGTTCAATCAGAATTTGTAAACGTGGTTCAGAGTGTAAGCCTCAAACAGAACATGCCCCTTCAGCAGTTACACAAGCTCAGTCAGAACTTGCTAAAGGAATGCAAGAGAAACATGAAAGTATAAAGGCTCCTTCAGAATAGGTTGAAATCAGAAGATGAAAGGTCAGAGGGATAGGTGTCACATTGATACAGAATCCCTAAAGCCCAGATTGTCCAGAAGCATATCCAAGGAACGTACCAGAAAAACCAGGAGAATATCCAGACAACAGGTAGCCAAGGCCAGAGCATGGTTTACGCTGCTGATTCAACAACCAGAATGTTGGTATTGACAGGTCTTGTCACCATTTAATGCCCATTAATTCTTCCAAACACTCCTGAGCGTTCACGTGTGGCTTGGAAAATGATTTTGTACAGATTCTGGCATGGGTCTTCACGCCACCGCCCATTTCAGAGGTCACTTCCCCCAATCTACGCCTGCTGCTGCTACCTAGGCTGAAAGATAGCTGTTATCACAACTTCCCAGGAATTTCTGTCAAAGAACAAAGACTCAAACTCTGTTGGCGCCTTAAATGTTCAAGACATCCACAAGAACTTTGCCTATAAATAGAGAGCTTTCACCACTGCAAAAGACGTTCAAGAAGAGAAACAAAAAAATTGCTAAGAGAGAAACCAAACTCCTAAGCAACACAGCGTTCTGAAACTCTGCCAAAAAAATCTCCAGCTTTGTTTCATAACTTTAAAGTTTCTTACCTTCAACTTCATCAAACATCCAGCTCTTTTCTGTAAACCAAAAACGTTATTTCCAAACTTCTGACCCTATACACGTATACACCTTCACTTCCCCTTTTCTAAATCTGTCCAGAACACCACCAGAACCAAAAGCTAACTTTCACCCACCATTTTCCAGAAAGTCAGGTAAGCACTTGCTGACCCTCACCACACTGTTAAACATCATCAGCTGTGCATATTCAAGTAACATAATGTAAATATTCATGTTATTGCTGTTTATGTTCTGAGGACTCTCATACCTCAGAACGTTCTGAGCCAGTTTAGGACTTGCTTGTGACCTTGGTGATTCTGACCTCTGAGACGTTTTGCTATTTTGCTGGATCTGTTCCAAATATGTTTTCTGTTTTGTGGAGTAACAACAGGATTGCAGATGTTCTGATTAGTGCAGGAAAAAGCCAAGTGTTGACTTTGACGTTAGCACATCTGAAGCCTGTTTTGCTGTCAATGACATCAGAACCTCTGAGAGTTATTGCCTTTTCAGCAGAATCTGAACTTCTGGGTTCTCCACTAACAAACTTCTGTCTTGCAGCGCAGGGAAATCAGAACTTCTGGTTTCCCCACTAACAAGGTTCTGCTTTGCAGGTTCTAGAGTCAGAAGTTCTGACTCATCCAGTTTCACCAACAGGTTGATCATCTGACAGCGGATCTGGGTCAGAACTTCTGATGGCCTCCCAACAGCGCGCGGTCTCCCTCTCTCTCTCTATATATCTTGTTTTCCGCTATTTTCTTTTTTGTCTATTTTTCTCGTTGAACCCCCCATGTACAAATGTGTATCCCCCTCCCCTAATTGTTGTAATAGCGTAGGATTTTACATTTCTGCTTCTTATTGCTAGTAATTAGGACGTGTATGGCAAGATAAAATCAATGAAATAGAAAAACCTAATTCAAAGAAAAAACTCTTGTATGCAATAAAACACACTTGCACACTAACACCCCTAGGGTTATATCCACTTGTTGCCTTTCAAAATTGGGCCATATTGCATGTTAGGTCTCTTTGGGCAAAACAAACACAATTCAAATGATCATAGTCCCTCGATGACGCTTTCGAAAGTTGCCTAAAAAATGATCAAGTCCCTTAAGGAAAATGCCCAAAGATACTTGGCACCATTGCAATTATGGTCTAAACGATGACCCGCGCTTGTCCCTTTCACATCCTAACACAAGATTGTCCACCAAATACAATGGTGGAACAAAATTGTTAAAAGGGTTAAAAACATAACAAAACCTTTGAGAACTTTAGGGTAGATCGCTCTTAAGTACTTGCCAACTTGCAAAACACTTGCCTAATTTCAAAATCACACATCACTACACTTTCAAAACAAACTTTCAAAAACAGATGAAAACTTTTCAAAAGACATACACCTTTGTATACATCCCAACATGGATCATTACAATGGTTGCCACCACATTGGCCTCTTTTCAAAACATTTTCAAACCCACACACACACACAAACACCATTTCAAACAATTGAAAACAAAAGGCAAGTGATCTAAGCAAGTAACTAAGAGCCCATGGATAACCATGGATAGAAAGGGTGCTAATACCTTCCCTTTCTATAATCTACTCCCCGAACCCAAGAAAACATCTCAAAGGTTTTTGCTGTGCTTTTTAAACCTTTCCTTAGGATAAAATAAAAAGTCGGTGGCGACTCTTGCTCAACCGAAACATTTGCGAAAAACGCAAAACCTCAAGTCAGTTCTCCCACCGTATCACACATAGGTTAGAGGTTGAAGATGAATAGAAATGGTGGTAAGTGTTTATAGTTTCATTAAGTTAGAATGATGCATGAATGATGTATTTATAGTTGTGAAAATTTGAAGGCAAAGAGGTAATTTTAGAATTAAAAAAGAATTGAAAAATTGACCCAAACAAACACTATGTGTCCGCCTGAAATATGGATGTGCCCGCTGTCATTCCCTAATTTTTACCCCTAAGATCCCACCTCATTCATATCTTTGCAACACATCAAGATCACAAGTTGTGATTGTTATACCCCAACTTTACCCACCTTTCATGTATTTTCAAACGTCATTTTCATCTTGAATGAGTACAATGGCCTAGTGGGTATATAGTGAGTATAGAGTAAGTAAGAAGTGAAAGAGTGTGAGGTTCTGAGTTCAAATCTCACCTCCCTCCATTTTTTAGCTTTTTATTTATTTTTGTTTTATTTTATTTTATTTGCTTTTATTACTTTATTTATTTATTTATTAGTTTTTTAACTTTTAGAACTATAGGATACTAGATTTTGATAAGTTAGTTTTGTAGAGGTAGAAATGATGAGACTAAGCCATTGGATTGACTTAACTTGTATAAATCAAATAAAAATCGCCATCGTGCTTTATTGTTTCGAAAGGAAATGGGAAAAGAGAGAATAAACCCAAAAGAGAGGGGGGGAGGGAGGAAATCTAGGTACGGGGGTTGGTTATGCAAAGGGGAGATATTAGCACCCTGAACATCTACGGTACTCCACAGGAACCTCTTTGAAAATTTGTGTATTTTGGCTATAAAAGGTGTATACAAAATAAGATGGTGAAGATGAGAAAAGAAGTATATATTTTTTTACAACTTTTGCACCCGCCACGGTTGCGAACCTTTAGTGCCTACGTAACATCTTCCATGCAATAGGGGATCAGGATACTCGTAGTTCACCTCAAAATTTTTAAAACACATGTTTGTTGGGTAAATTTAAGAGAAGAGACGTCATCATCATATCCGAGTGGAAAACATACTTACTACCCACAATTATGAGAAAGGAGAATTTGTGTCATCTCAAACTAGAGGATGTAACTTGGATTTAAAATCCATCACTCAACACACAAATGGAAAATAGTTCTCTTCACTACATATCATAGAAGTATAGTAGCTTACGTCACTACAAGAATTGACAAGACTCTTATCTTTTGAGAAATTTTAAAGTTAAAAACCAAAGTGGCAAAATGGTTTGAATGAGGTTAATGACTTTTAGTCTTCTAAAAAAAGATGTCAAAGTATGGTTAAATTGATTAAAGTTAGATTAAGAAAAGCTTTTTGAAAATGCATGGACCTAAGTCCAAGTTTATTTGAAAGCGGATCAAGTTAGAAAACAAGAAGAGTTTTGAAAAGGAGGGAGAAGATTTTTGAAATTAAAGAAGATAGGAGGAGATGAAGGGACTATCCTAAAGCAAAAAGCCAAGGAAAAGAATGATCTAACAAACAAGAAGCTGACACTTGACATAAGAAGTCAATGTAGAATTCACATCCTTTGGATCGAAACCAAGCATTAAAAAATACTAAACTTCTAAGGAATACCAAGCTTCAGATGAATTAAGAACCAAGAAAAGTCTTCATTGAAAAAAATTTGCCAGAGTAACAACTGTATACAGAGGAATTCTTAATCACAGGAAAAGCATGAAAACCAGAATAACCTGCGCATAGAAAAAATCAACCCAATGCGTTAGAGTAAACCCCAAGAACTTCAGACAAAATAATAACAGAGCAACAAGGTTCCCAAGTATCAAGGCTTCTAATTCTAAGTCCAAGAGATCCCCAACTCCATAATGCCAAGGATAGTAACCAAGTAGTCCATAAAGAAATAAGTCTTTTAAGGTTCTAGTTGATTATTAAGTGTGTTTAAAAGAAAAGAAAGCTCAAGTGAGCAAAGAAAAAATGACATAAAAAATAAATGCTCAAGTGAGCAAAAGAAAAAAATGTCATGAAATGTAAATGCTAAAAAAATGGTACATAAAAGTAAAGGAAAAAACTAAAGGCATAAAGTAAAGTTAATTGTTAGTGAATTAGAAGTTAGAGGTTAAATATAACAAAAGGTTAGTTGAATGAACATCTTGAAGCTTGCTTTTGAAAACTCATTAGAAGATTGATAAAATCAAATCCTCTCAACAATAAGTTTCATTTGCTTTTTGTCAAGTATATCATTCATTTCAAGTACTCAAGGCAACCACATATGATCAACGATGTTCAAATGATTCACTTAGACTAAAATTCATGAAGTTTATTAGAGGATTGATATAATAAAAGCCTCCTAACAATGAACTTCAAAGTTATTGGATCCAATGTTTCAAATTAAATATACTTGGGCTTATAAACATAGGTTTGGGCCACAAATGATCATTTTTTGAATCGGTACTAATTTAGCGCTATGTTAAGCAATCGTAAGTGGACTTATATAGAAGTCACACCTATTTTGAGGTCGGTAAATAGCAATCTATGTACCAAACATGTTAGAGAAATGATATATAAATTGTTCTCCAAAAGCATGTAGCACCAGTAAAAACAAGAAAGGGATAAGCTGAAGAGGGAGGGGAATTATAATGTAATCAATGTATCAGATAAAACTAGAGTTTCAACTATCATTAACATCATTCATCCATTTTGGTGGATTTGGTTTTTTAACCTATCAACACCCAAGATCCAATGAGGTTGAGGAACTTGTCCCAAAACAATATTCAAGTGTCTCCAAATTAGGACCAATTAAAAAATAATAAAATGTATTTAGTATAAAACAAAATTTAAATGATTTAAAAAAGAAATAATTGGTAAAATACACAACATGTATTAAAACACCAAATAAAAATCCTAAAAAAAATACCAGAGATCAAACATGAGCCAACAAGTGTTAACAATTTTTTTTAGAATTATTTAAAGTCATAAATTATTTTTAAAATATAAATAAATAAGCAAAATAAGCCAAAATTTGTGAAAAATAGTAAAATCAAAAATAATAATAAAATGAGGTCACCAATATTTGTCAAGAGGTCATTGGATCCTTCCATAATTTTTTCAGAATTTAAAATGACCAAAAAGTATTTTTAAACAATTAAAACAAATCAAATAAAGTGAAAAAACATAAAAATACCAAATCACAAAATAAAATTGTGAACAAATAAAAATCAGAAAGAGAAAAATCAAAAGTATTTTTGGTAATTTTTTTACAATTTTAGAAGTTGAAATGAATTTTTTTTATGATTTTTTGAAGTTTAAAACAATTAAAACAAAAATCAGAAAATATGATAATAAACAAAAAAAATATGGACTATGTGATCATTGTCAAAACGCGTTAGTAATTAAATTCAAGGGATCTGGTGCATTGTGCATATCATGGTCATTAGTGAATAAAGCACTGGAACATTAATTAGAACAAATTTGAAAAAAAATGTGGCAAAATGTCATTGGCTAAGAGATGACATGTCATCGTCTTCAATCTCCAGCCACCTCCAAATCGTGATTCCACAAACGGTAAAATCAAGAGCTCAGACCAGTGTCGTTCTCTTCGTCTCTTTAAGAGATTTCAATGGTACCCTCGCAAAAAAATTATATTAACCATAGCTTAGTCGATTTGGAAAAAACCAGAAGAAAAAAATTGAAAAAGGATTTGAAAATTCACGAGCAAAACTCGATTCCAGTTAAGAATAAATGATGCTATGAGCATCAGAGTGATGAGAGCTACATTGTAGCAACAAGTTTGAAGAGAATTGATGGAGGAATTTACCTATTGAAACTCAACTTCAAAGCTCTGAATATGGACTTGGTAGGCTTGATTCAATGCTCGATTCTTGGTGGTAAGAGTATGGTTAGATTCAGAGAATTTCAATGAAGCTAACTGAATCAAAATAAAGGAATGAAAGAGCCTCTAAGGGAGAAAATGAATTTAAAAATTCCAGATGTTTTGTGAGGTTCGGGAAGAGCTTCTTTGGCTATCAAACCTTGTGGAAATGAGTGGAATGTGTCCCTTATTTATAGCTGAGCATGATGGAAACAAAAAGTGAGAGAAATGATCAAGTATGAGTGGAATTTGTGTGCACCTGCATCATGAGCAAAGTGTGACTTTTAATCCAAAATTCACTAAATTCCCGCGTTTTGATGCTTAAACAAGTCTAAATAAATTTGTTAATCATGTTTAAGTGAAAAACACGAACAAAACTGGTGAATAGAATGCACATTAAGAAAATCAAATACCGACTTCAAGCAACAACTCAGTTTCATGGAAGCAACTTTAAGATCATGGGAACACAATGTAGGGGGCTTCATGGGATTATTATTGAAGAATTTGAAAGATCTCACAACAAACTTCACATTATACCAAGAAAGGTAGAATTTGGTGATCTGAGCTGAAAGTTATGATCAATTGAAATCGTGAAAAACAAAGTGACTTTTGTACTTAGAAATATTTCTAAGTGTTAAACATCAAATGACCTATAATGTTCTTCAAAGTTACATGCCCTTCCACTCAAAATTTGATCTTGATCCTTGATGATGAAATGAAGTAGACCCTTTGAATTGAATTGTGGAATTGAGATCACTCAAAAAAAATTGAAAGAGTTATGGTCTTTGGAAGATGATGAACAAATTTGGGGAAATTCAGAAAAGACCTATAATCTTTTCAATTCTTTAACAAATATCCAAGCATTTTCAAGTCTTGCATATTGAAACAAAGTTATGATAGACATCCCAAAGATTATTGTAGAAAAAGAATGAGCTCAAGGAGATAAAAGATGATCAATGTATGATCATTTGAAGTTAAACCCTAAGATTCAAAGGCTTTTCAAAGGGACTTGTAATCTTCTTCTAACTTAAATGGTCCTTCATGCCAAATTAGCGTTTGATCCTTGTAAAGAAGATATTAAGGACTCTTTAAAGAGAATAATGGATTTGGAATCAATTAAAATCTCAAAATTTGAGCAAGATATGGTCTTTGGAAGTCAACAAACCCTAGCTCAGAGAGTGTCAAAATGACTTGTAACCCCTTTCAACTTTTGATGACTTTCCTTGCACAATTGGATCTTGTCATGTGAAGAGAAGATGTTGTAGATGGTGATAAGATTCCATATCAAAAAGAAACAACTCAAAATGTTAAAAATTGAGATAGTTATTCACTTGTGATCACTGAATCAAGCACTTGCTCAATTAGGTCAAACTTGTTGAATCGACCTTGAATCTTTTGAACTTTCTTTGCAAAATAGAGCATTATGGATCAAATTAGACCTTGAAAAGGTGTTGTCTTGAAAGCACACTCAAAGGTGGAGCTTAAGTCTCAATGAAACTTGTTGAAGAAGGCATGGAAATAAACACAAGAACCTATGAATTTTCTTGATGAATACCACCACCAACCTTGAGGAAAACTTGACCTAAATATGGTGAGAGAGCTTTTTAAACCAAAAAACTTTGATCTCATAGACATAGCCTTGAAGCTTAAGCTCTTTAAATCCATTGAAGAACCATCTGACTGAGGACCATCCCTCAAAACCCTAGGTTAGATGTTGAGATGGATGAAGTTGTGTCATCACCTACAATATGAACATTCAAAGAAACATATATACATATCTTGATGTTAGTTAAAAGAACACATTTCAAGATACACAATTCAAGGTGCTTGATGATCCCTCAAGAGCAAACTTAAAGATATGATGAAGTAGAAAGGGAAAACCAACCTTAATGTGTGATCTGGATGTATTGATAATATAAGATGATGAGAGATCTTAGGGGCGAAAATTGTGGTATAACAGATGCCCATATTTAAGTGTCTTCTATCTGGAGATACGAAGGTTAAAATCTTCATCTCAACATGATTGAAGATACTTAAATATAAAACAAACCCTATTTTTGGCCCAAAATGCCATGCAATGTTTATGATTATGAATGCAAACGACCAACTCCATAGGTGACACAGAACACCACTGGGAAAGCAGAAAATAAAACTAACGGATTAAAAAGAGAGTTAGACCAGGAAAATAAATTGTTAGGGAATAACACGACTCTGGGGATGACTATAAATAGGTAAATCCAAAATCATGATTAAAGAATCCAAATGCATAGTAAGATTTCAACAACAGAAACTCTTAACAATGCAAGCAATAAACTATCAAGGAGGTAACCATTAAGAAAGGATTACCACCTTGACTAGAGGAAAGAATCTCAACTCCATTGGAGGAAAATTAATTGTGTTGGGGAAAAGAAGACTCAACTCTACTGGGGTAAAGCCCAAAGAGGAGAAAAAGTATCATCAACTAAAAAAATGACGAAAAAGCAATGGGTAACAATGACCGATAAACAACTGTGAACTACCCACTCATAGAGGAGATAGCAAAAAGAGAGTAACATCAACTCATAAAGAATCGTAAACTACCAACCTGAAGGACGCGAATAGAAACAGTAAGATAATACCGGCTCAAAGATGGCGGTAAACATCAACCTCGAGAATAGTAAATGAATTATTGACATCAGTACTTATGAATAGAAAGAAATGATTGACATTAACGCTTATGACTGGAAACAAATGTTTGGCATCAACACTTATTGTTGGGAACAGAGTTTTGACATCAACACTTATGGCTGGGAACAAAGGACGACATCATCACTTATGGTTAGAAATAAAGATTGTCATCAGCACTTATGGCTGGGAACAAAGGTGTGACATTAACACTTATGTCTAGGAACAAAGGTTTGACATTAGTACTTATGGCGGGGAACAAAGGTTATTATTAGCACTTATGGCTGAGAACAATGGTTTGCATCAGCACTTATGGTTGGGAACAAAGTTTTGACATCAGCACTTATGGCTGGGAACAAAGGTTTGACATCAACATTTATATCTAGGAACAAAGGTTTAACATTAGCACTTATGACTGGGAACAAAGGTTTGACATCAACACTTATGGCTGGGAATAACTAAACTCTATTGGGGTAAAGTCCAATGAGGAGAAAGAGATAAATACCGACTAACGAATGATGGTGAACTACCAACTCAGGGATGAAGGTAGAAAAAACGAGGAACAATAACAAGTTTCCCGAAATTCGGGCGTTCCACCTAGAACGGGTCTCAACTTCTTCTTTAACCAAGGAATTTCGCCTGAAAAGGGTAACAAACTTTACTAACCTATGGATTTCACCGAGAACTGTAACAATTTCTTCTTTGAAGGGTAATAACTGCTGTAAGAATCTTTCAACAAACTGTCTTTATCATCAAAGTACAACCAATCTCAACAATAAAATATCTCCCATAACATAGAGACAACCATTCATCTGAGTAAAAACATCTTCTCTGGCATTAACATACTTATTGAGAAAGTATAGGTTGCTCAAATAAAGAGACTGCCACTTGCTGCTACGAAAAGGATTGTGATAACACTGCTGGGAAATGAATTTTGATTTCATGGGGAAATACCAACACATTCCTGCTGAGGGGATAAAGTCTTCACATGAAAAATAAATGCACATTCTCAATCTAGTTTCACAATGTAGAGAGATCAAAATAATATTGATGTCGGGACCAAAAATTTAAACCAGGAACAAACCGGAGTGAGACAGTCAACCAAGACAACATCCAATAAGGAATAAACTCAAATGGAGATCAAATTCCATCCAGATAATGAGCTGGGTAGGAAGGCTAAAACAAAATTCTTCCCCAAGGGATAACTTAGTGGGGGAAAATGAAAGGATATACACTTTCTGCTTAAGGTTGATACTCTATTAGAGAGAGGATAACATAACTCTGCAAGGAGGATAAAATACCAACAAAAACATCAATGAATGCAAATGAGCAATGCGTTTTAATTTAGCTGCACATGATGTATGTATGAATGTATGAATGTTATCATGTATATGCTGACAAAACAGGCATATTGCACTGGAGATAACCAGACAAAACCAACTTAGGTAAGGACAACACTCTGCTAAATCAAATCCAAGATGAAGAATTCCATAAGAGAGTAAGCACTAACTAAGGAAACAAAATCCTACTTCGAGGCTTAACTTCACTGGGAATAAACATGGCTTGAATATAATTAAAACACAAAATATGATAGCAATAAACCAATACAGTTGCAGAGATATAATACACTCCCTTAGGCTTCACTGAGGAATATTATACAAACTTCTCTAGGGAAGATAATTCCAGATTGTCTAGACTTTAACTATGGATGTCGTACTGACTTCACTAGGGAGGATAATGCCATATCATCTAGACTTCAACTGGGGAAAATTTATAAAACTTCACGGGGATAACAACTTTAGAGGGAAGCATCATCCTCGGTTCATCTGGAGAAGTTAAGAAATTAATATCACAGCAAGAAGTCAAAATTATGGGGATTTTAAATCAAACTCAACACTTGGTGAGAGAAAACCCAAAAAGTTGACAGTTGTTTCAACACTTCTTAGAAAATGATATTGCTTTTTTCTAGCTACTCGGGGAGCACACAACAACAACAATATCATAACTGGAGAGAGTAATGCTTTGCAAGAGATTATACATCAATTCTCAACACAAAGGGAGAATGGCTCCAACAAATGAGTAAAGGCTTCATAACTTTACAATCTATGCTTGATCACAACCCAGATGAGGAAAGAATCACACTCAGCAAGAGAAATCTGCATCAAGACCTAACTGGGGAACATGGGATAGAGGTATCAAACCACCCAAACCCAAAACCATATAATAAATTGGACAAAACTATGAACCAAGACTTAACTGGGGAAAATGGGATCACAAACCCAACACCATACCACATATCAACTGGTATGAAATCCAACTATCCAAGGAACAACCACAGGTAGACTATGCGCATATAAGCAAGAGTAACTCGTGAATACTTCTTGGGGAATCTTTTCAAAACTTCAAAGTTTGTCCATCCTTGGAACCACTACTTTTGTCCTGCTGGAATCACAAAATTGAAGTAAAAAGTAATTTGCAAATTATTTTCAAAAACATGTTTTTATTATTAAGTCTTTTTTGTTTTAAAAATTACTATCAGTTATAAATGAAATTTTTGTAGACATAATAAAATAAGAACTACAAAGAATTGTCTAAAGGCTCAAACTTTATTAATAGGATGGTAGTTCGCAAATGACGTGACTCTATGGATGATTAAAAAATTTTGGAAAATGGAAAATACATGGAAAAGATACATTGAAACACAATGACCACTATGTCGCGCACGCAATTGTTATCGGTAAAGACACGAGCAGAGATGGACTAAATTGCGATAGTGATGATAGGAAAAGAAATGTAGCGGTAAAGATTTGAGATTTAAGCCATCAATTGACTTATCTCAACACAATGAAGTCGCCACTGCACTTTATTATTTCCAAATGGAAATGGGAAATGTGATACGGTGGGAAAGAACTGACTGTTTTTTTGGAATGCTGGTTCGCATTTTGCGTTTGGTTTCACAAAATGTCGCGGTAAGCAAGAGCCGCCACCGTCTTTTATTTTATCCAACAAGGAAAGGAAAAAAGCACAGAAAAATTCCTTTTTCGAGATGTTTCCCGGGTCCGGGGGGTAGATTATAGAAAGGGAAGGTGTTAGCACCCTTTCTATTGGTGGTTATCCACGGGCTCTTAGGTACTTGCTCAAAGTGTTTTCAAAATTTTCTTTTTTTTGTGTTTGTGGGTTTGAAAGGAGTTTTTGTTTGAAAGGAGTGTAAGTGCGAAAAGTTTTATTTTGTTTTGAGAGAGCAAGTACTTAAGAACCATCTACCTACTCGAAAAAGGAATTAATCTGTACAAATTTCCTTTAGACAACGCTATCCCACTATTGATGAGTAGGTAGCATCGTCGTTGGATTTTTAAGGGTCAATTCGATTAAGGGACGTGTGATCACTAAAGCAATGTAAGGATGCCTTAGCGGTAACCCTAATGTTTTAGATCATTTTTCCGAGGCAACCGTTTCGTGGCAACTATGATCTTTGGACAAGAGGGCGACCTCTAAAACTTCCTATACTCAATGACCATGTTCGAAGGCAACCAAGTGAGGTGTACCCTAAGAGTGCACATGTGCGAGTGTGTTGTTTTCAATTAATTTGTCTTTGTACATGTCATGGGTGAGCTATGTTGATTTTAAGTTCATACATTCGATCTTGTCATGCATTCCCTATTATCAAACATCTAACAGTGTATAGTTGCGGAATTTAAATTGCGGAAATTAAATCTAAACTATTACAAGGCGTCGGGTATTTACATCGCCAAAAACAACCCTTTAATTTAAATTGCGGAAAATAAAATAAAGCGATAAATAAATTAAAGTCCTAATTAAAAGCTATTACATACCGGAAGCAATTACATCAATCTCATAAATGGATCGCGCGAGAAAATTAAAACGGCGCGTTTTTTAGGGTTTTGACCCTTTTTATTAAAGAAAAGATTTTTGGTTTATTTTTTGAATTAAAAGGAAATAAATCTAAACTAACAATTAAATTAATTAATTAATGAAAATATTTTTGGATTTTGAGTATTTAAAGAAATAAAATAAATTGATTAAAAGTTAGTAAAAACCTAATTCTACATTAATTTTAATTATTTGCAAAAGATATTAAAAGTTAAACCTAATTAACACTAAATTAATTAAATTAATTTATTTACAAAAATAAAAGTGATGAATTTAATTTTAATAAATAAAACATATTTTTGTGGTTTTTGATTTTATTAAGAAAAATTATTAATTGGTTAGTTTAAATAATAATAATAATAATAAAATAAATAAATAAATAAAATGAAAAGAAAAAGAAATAAATCAAGGGGGTTTTTTGGGCCTGTAAGGAGGTGAACTCAGCATTTTTGAGGCCCATTAACGTTGTCCTGCTTTGACTTTTGCCATTCCACGCGCGCATGTTGACTTGGGTGTATGGTGGACATCACCCTTGTGCCATCAGATTTGGCCTGAAGGCCATCTGGCATTTGGGATCTAAAGGAGCATGATGGACCACGCCATTGGCTTTGCACTAGATCACCTGTAACAAAATAATAATAGGCATTTGGGGGACCTGGGATTCGAACCCAGGTCCCATTGGATCTTTGCACAACACGCTTGCCAACTCAACCACTGCACTTTGTTTGTTAATGGATAAGAAAAGAATATAATATGTGAAAAAATACTATTATTCCTGAAAATAAAAATAAAAAATAAGCGCGAATATTTTGAATGGGCCAATTGGTAGAGGACACGTAGTCGTCTTCCCCACAGAACTCTGGTTATTTTTCCTGCGGATTTGAATCCGCAACTAAATCCCTAGATGTCTCCTAAAATCATATGTAGGCCATGTAAATTGATCATAAGACCATGGTTCGCTTCGTCTCTCCCTCCTGAACATGGCCATGTCCATCATTTGCTTTGATTTTTCCTGAAACTAAAAACCCCAAAAACAAGAAGCACGAACCCTAGATTCGGGCATGGCGTTACATGCTATGAAAATAAAATCAAATATTGCAGAAAGTTTCAAAATCAAACAAGGATCAAGAATATGTCCATGGTTTGTCAAAAAGATGCAAGAATGAGAGGTTTCGATTTCACGTACAGGGCGGTGTTCAAGGAGACTTACAGCGCGAGTTAGGAGGTTTCAGAGCTTGCTTTTGATTCCAATAGATTCAGTGGATGTCTAGCAAGAGAATCACGTTGAGTTTTGGCCTTGAATTTGCCTCTAACCAAGATTTCAGTTTCCAACTTTTTCAAGCTTTTTCAAGTTTTGGTTTTCCAGATTGTGCAGCCCCTAGGTTCTGAATTTCGTGCCTTTGCATTGTACCAGTATAAGGGAGTGAATTAGGTTTAGTTTTGGGCTTTGAACCTGTGTGTATTGATGATTCAAGATTTGATATGATCCTCCATTACAAAGCTTCCAAAAATGTCCCAAATCCAATATTTTGTGCAGGAGATAGCTTGATACGAGTTTCATCCTATCCATGATGATAATTGAAACCTGTATCAATCAAAAAGATCCTATTTCATCAATATTTAGATTTTATTTGGATTTTATTTGGATTTAAATTGATTAAAAATGATTTAATTCAATAAAAATCAAATAAAATAGAAAAATTAATGAATGGACATAAAACTGAAGATAGGACATGTGTGTAGTGTGACAAGATCAAATCAAGTGGAAAAAAGTGGGCCCTTTTGACAAAATTTGAAGTTTTGAGGATAGTTGACTTTTCGCAATTTTAGAAAAATGCCCAACTTCAACAATGCATAACTTCTTAAATTTTGAACTTTTGGAGGTGTTCTTGGACTTTTTAGAAACCTTGATATGTACTATAACCAACCCTTTTTGTCTCATATCATTTTGATATTCCATTCTCAAGTTATAAGCTTTGGAAAAAAAGGTGTTTTTGTTGACTTTCAAAAATGACCTATAATGTCTAAATTTGTAACTTCTTGTGAGTGCATTTCTTGATCTTGGGGTGTGAAGATGGATTATAGGAAATTTCATCCTCTTCAAAATGAGCTTTGGATAGGTCATTTCTCATAAAGTATGAGAAAGTTATGCTTGGTCAAAGTTGAGTTGACTTTTCCTACAAAACCCTAATTTAGCAACTTTTGAATCTTGATGAATCTTGAGCAATCCTTGATGAATCATGATCAAACCTTGATCAAATGATGAATTATCCTTCAAAATGAGAATTTTGACAAAAAATCTTGAAGTTTGACTATTTGTAGGTCACAGTTGACTTTTCCCTAGCACAGTCGATTTTTGGACCTCTTGAGCAATTGACTGACCAAACTTCTTCTGCAAGGCTTGAAATTTGACATGGATGAACTTGAGAACATATTAGGACATTGGGGAACACTTGGGGTCACTTGGATGTAAGGGCCTTGATGCAACACAAAACCCTAATTTGAGATTGACCGCCTTAGGAGGTGATTTGACTGTCCAACTCTTGAGCCATCTTGAGCAACTTGGAGATTCTTCTTGCAATGTATTGGGAAATATGGGAGGGAGAATTTTGGGGTACAACAGCTGCCCCTGTTCAATCTTCTTAAACCTGAGGATATAGATTGGCTTTCGAGGCCTTTCGTGATCCGAAGGTGGAAGATGATTGAACACTAGAGTGCCCAGAAATTTGCACTCGTGTGAAGTGGTATCATCATGGTGATGTCGGGAATGGGCTTACAGATGCCATTTAGAGATTGTTGGTAGGAGGATGGGCTTACAGATGCCATCTGCAGGAGTGTCGATCGCATAAGAGATTCCTTAGTGAGAACTTGCATACTTGTTGTTTGTAGAAGATTCCGCTGGGGAAGCCTAGTTTTTGTTGAGATTTAGGAACTGTCTGGTCTTCAACGTAGTATGCCGTTGAAATTACAGAACTCGTCCACACTATGACGGAGGAAAACATCAAGATCTAGGAACTGTATGGTCTTAAATGTAGTATAACGTTGAAAATACAGAACTTGTCTACACTATGACGTATGGAAGCATCTTCATCAAGATCTAGGAACTGTCTGGTCTTCAACGTAGTATACCGTTGAAATTACAGAACTCGTCCACACTATGACGGAGGAAAACATCAAGATCTAGGAACTTTCTGGTCTTCAACGTAGTATACCGTTGAAATTAGAGAACTCGTCCACACTATGACGTAGGGAAACATCTTCATCAAGATCTAGGAACTGTCTGGTCTTCAACGTAGTATACCGTTGAAATTACAGAACTTGTCCACACTATGACGGAGGAAAACATCAAGATCTAGGAACTGTCTGGTCTTAAATGTAGTATACCGTTGAAATTAGAGAACTCGTCCACACTATGACGTAGGGAAACATCTTCATCAAGATCTAGGAACTGTCTGGTCTTCAACGTAGTATACCGTTGAAATTACAGAACTCGTCCACACTATGATGGAGGAAAACATCAAGATCTAGGAACTGCCTGGTCTTCAACGTAGTATACCGTTGAAATTACAGAACTCGTCCACACTATGACATAGGGAAACATCTTCATCAAGATCTAGGAACTATCTGGTCTTCAACGTAGTATACCGTTGAAATTACAGTACTCGTCCATACTATGACGGAGGAAAATTGTCTATTTTGACTGAATTGGCATCAGAAAAATCTTTAGGAATCGATTCAACTGGTTTTGTCTCCTTTGACTAGGTTGGCCTCAGAAAAATCTTTAGGAATAGATTTAACTGGTCTTGTCTCCTTTGACTGGCTTCGCCTCAGAAAAATCTTTAGGAATCGATTTAACTGGTTTTGTCTCCTTTGACTGGCTTCGCCTCAGAAAAATCTTTAGGAATCGATTTAACTGGTTTTGTCTCCTTTGACTGGCTTCGCCTTAGAAAAATCTTTCGGAATCGATTTAAATGGTTTTGTCTCCTTTGACTGGCTGAGAACTTAACTACATCTTTCCTGAAAGGTAAAGGTCAGTCATATGCAATGCATGATATGGATCAAGCCATGATGTTCTCAAAATAAATGAAATTGTACGGTATGATGCATATATGCATGTATCATGATGTATGGAAATGTAATGTTTTAGCTGGGGAAAATAAATCCCGGATAGCTGCTGGAGAATAGAGTTGAATTCTTCGTTTCCGCTGGGGATGATGAACGAAGATGACTGTGAGAATAAAACTGCAGGAGAAGATGACTCCGTTGGGGAATAAACTGATGAGGAGATTACTCTGAGGGGAAATACTCTGTGGGGAAGAAATGTTCTGCTGAAGATTCCACTGATAAGCTCCGCTGGGGAGGGATTACCGTTGCTGGTGATATTGAATCTGTTAAGGATTGAATTCCTGCTGGTGAAAGGAAAGAACTTCGCTGGGGATGATCTTTCAGTTGTAGCTTGCTGGGGACAATCTTGCTAGATTCTTGTGGGGATAACCCTCTGAATTTGGCTGGGGAGATTTATTTTTGTACTCCGCCGGGGATAAACTTCCAGAGTCTACTGGGGATGATGCCTTAAATCCATTGGGGAAGCTTTTTCAGACCGTGCTGGGAAATGTTGATTCCACCGGGGGTATCTTGTATTCTGCCGGGGAACATTCTTATACTCCGTTGAGGAATATTAAGACTGCCGGGGATACTCTTATACTTGCTGAGGAATATTCTTACACTCCGCTGGGGAATATTAAGACCCTTTTAGTGCTGATGGTAGATGAACTCTGCTTGGAGAAAGCATTGTTGATTCGTTCATGGTTGCAATTCTTAGCTGGGGGAGAGCTACCATTACAGCCTTATTCTGCGGGGGAAAGTGCCTGCGGAGGCCCTGTGGATCGAGTATTATCCCTACCTATGAGGTGCTTGGTATCTTTCGGTTAAAATGACAAGTCTTCTTCTGGTAGGCCAGTGACGAGATGACGAGACCTAGTCGCACACTTTGATCCCTAATTTTTGCCTGGACCGCCCTTTCGGGTTTTCAGTCCACCGGGATACCCTTTTTTGCCCAAGCCGCCTTTTCAGGTTTTCGACTTGCCGGGTGTACAGTTTTTTTTCATTTTCATCCCTTATTTTTGCCCGAACCCTTTTGGTTCGCCGGGAAGCCCTTATTTTGGCCTAGGCTAGTCAACCTAGCGGGTCTTTATTTACGCGCGGTATTTTCTGACTATGTCCATGCTCACAGGATGTAGGGAGGTGCCACTGTTGGTAATGTTGTGTTGCCATACTACCAGAAGATCTTCGTTTGATCATGCAAGATTCGTTGCTGGAATTCACGTCCAATGCCCCTATTGATTCAGATGGAGATTTGCCCCTGGCTATTTGGCATTTTGAGAGATTCCTTGAATCTTCACTTGACTGCCCCAGATGATGGACAGTGACCATGTCGTGCCCCTTGATTGGAAGTATTTTTGTTCACTAGATATTCTTCGTGCGAACTTCTCTGCTGTTTGAACAAATGGTCATATGCAAACAATGTTATTTTAAGAATGCAAAGCTTATGTCTGTTTTGAAGTTTTTGAAAATGCAGTTTTCAATAAAACAAGCAAAAAAAATTTTTGTAAAATGTGATGTCAACTCAGGATTTTACAGCAAGCCCTACAGGAGTCAGGATACCTTTTGTAACAGTATGCTTTCGAACTAACCCATGCTTCAGCTAGGACTTTTAAGGGTTATAATGTGGCCTGGTTCACGGTTTAAGAAACAAAGGATAAAGGCTCAAAATTTATTTGTACCCACCCGCTCTTCGTGATGTTCTTCAATCCTAAACTCAGCTAACCGTGCATTTAGATCCTGTTTGAGTCTTTGCTCTGATATTCCAGTGATGGTTCGGATACTGACAGTTTATTTTGAACAAGCAGTCATTTTTGTTGAGATTTTGTAGGATCTCTTTCTTTTTGGTTTTTATTATCCCTGTTTTTTGCCTGAACTGTTTCTTTTTGTGATTACAGTCAGCGGGATGCCCCAGTTTTTCTTAAGTCTCCTTCATAGGTTTTGACTTATTGGGCTTTTATTTTGAGAGATAATGACTTCCTGTCCTTACGATTATACGGAACCAACACCGTCTTTTGTTGCGGAAGGACTTCTTTGATGCCATTCATTGTGCACCTGGATCAACTGAGAAAACTACCCTGCCTCAGGTTATAATTAAGGGTTTTAATTTGTGAAAAGAAAAACTCCAACTTCTTTGGCTCAAAGGGGTTGACTAGGGATTATCTTCCTTATAACTCCACTGTTTAGGATTTGAAACAATGCCTGTACCTCGTCAGCGGGGTCTGTTCAAAAGCATACTGTAGAGATTTTGATATCATTTTCGTCATCCTCCCTCTAAAGGCTTAGAATTTTTTTAATCGGGAGTTGATCATCACAAAAAAAATGAAAGCAATTTGAATATAGTGAAATACGAATGGATTGATTCAAAACAGACATATGCAATGCATTGATAAAGTAATAAAGTTTGACATGAATAAATGTTCGAATAGTCAAAAGAAAATTACAACTTAAAAATTCTAATGAACAAAAAGTCTTCTCGTCTCAGTACTTGTCACTTCAAATGGTGAACCTTGGGGGGTGGCAAAAGAATTCAATCTGACCGTCTTGTGTGAGTTCCAATGCTCCTTCATCAATTAGGTCTTGAATTTTGTTGTTCAACGCCCAACAGATGTTAGTATCATGCCCCGGGCTGTTGGAGTGATATGTATATCTTGCCCCAGGATTGTACTTTGGGGAGGCTGTGTTGGGATTATTAGGAGGGTCCCTTAACGTCACCAGATTCAATCTCAACAGGTGTTGTAAAGCCTGAGACAGTGACATGTTGAGCTTGGTAAATTGCCTCCTGGGCATATTTGGCTTACTCTGATCAAACCATTGTTCTTGGCAAGGTCGTTGTTGGACCTGTGAGGTAGTAACAACTTGGAGAGGTCTATTCTTTGTCAAACCAAACCTTTGACTTCTCGAAAGTTGATTAATGACTTGGTCCCCGTCCTTGACTATTTGCTTCATGTCGTTGTATCTGTCTTGACGAAGCTGGTTGACAATGGTTCTCAGCTTTTCTTGTTCCCGAGCTAAGCCTTGGATAAGAGCCATCTGCCCCAGCATCTGGGTTTTCATGGCACTGAACTCAGCTTGTAGTTGTTCCAGCCGTTCGTCCTTATTGTCTTCAGGACTTTTCTTGACCAAGTTCCCCATGAGGAGTGTTCTCAACTCTTCCTGCCCCTTGGATAGGTTTAGGAATATGTCCCCGAACTGAGCTTCTCGAGTTTGAAGATCTTGGTTGTCTGGTTGGAAAGCCATTGCTGAAATAAACAGCGAGAACATGAGATACCTGTATTGGGAGACCTGTTATACAATGATATGTATGATATATGTATGCAGTGTTTTTTTTTTCAAGGATCTCGCGGGGTAAACAAAAAAACTTGTTAGAATTTGAATTTCGCAGCTTTGATTGAAGAAACTTCATGTTGTTAAGAGTCCTTCTTCAAGAGTCAAGCTCACCATATCGAGTGGGTCATTGCCCCTGACTCAAATTATTGTGTTTTGATTTCTAGACAACCTTGGCTAGAGGAAAATAAATCCCCTTTTCCCCTTGCTAGACATTTGATTTACCATAACCTGCATCACAGACCCTTGAGATCCTTGAAATGGTTAAGGAAATGTTAAGGTATAATGTTATGATGTGTATGCTATGCGTTTAAGCAAGAGTGTGAAGTGATGTAAGTAAACCCTGCAATAAATCCAAATTATTGGATAAGGACTGTAAATAAAACCTACAAGGAACTCATGTTGTCAGATAACAAGAATGTGCAAGTAGTTCAAGTTTGAAGGCACACAAGTCACACAAATAGCCTTAAGTTTAGGCTGGCATGGAGTTTAGGTATTACCCTCTTTCAGTTTAGTTGGTTTAAACTTGTCCTAAAAATAGTAACCGGGTTCTAGAGGATCTCAATATCACTGACTACCCTTAATCGGTCATAATTCCAATTTAGCAACCTTTTCTTACGGCAAGAATCATCGCGAGAGTTTAGTCTCAATGAGTGTAGCATACTGCTACTAATCTATGGCCAAGTTGGTCAATTTAAAAATTCTAAGGTCAGTTGGTGCTTAATGACCCCTTAGATGACCCATATTCTCCTCATTCCAACACAAGGGATATCGGTACAATCTAAAGTGCCACACCAATGTAGCTACTGCTTCAACCGTATCGGTCTACGCCGTACAGTTCCCGCACAGTTTATTACTACTTACCTAAAGGGTATCCCCCAGTCCGAGTTAGGATCTATAGAACTCCGATACAAGCCCATAAATATAAAGCATACAAAGCATACAATTGAAAACAACAATGATCTAATCCTAGGGTACACCGCACTTATAAAGATAGTACTCCCCAGCAGAGTCGCCAGTTCTGTGATACGATGGGAAAGAACTGACTGTTTTTTTGGAATGCTGGTCCGCGTTTTGCGTTATGTTTTGCAAAATGTCGCGATAAGCAAGAGTCGCCACTGTCTTTTATTTTATCCAACAAGGAAAGGAAAAAAGCACAGAAAAATTCCTTTTTCGAGATGTTTCTTGGGTCCGGGGGTAGATTATAGAAAGGGAAGGTGTTAGCACCCTTTCTATCCGTGGTTATCCACGGGCTCTTAGGTACTTGCTCAAAGTGTTTTCAAAATTTTCTTTTTTTGTGTTTGTGGGTTTGAAAGGAGTTTTTGTTTGAAAGGAGTGTAAGTGTGAAAAGTTTTGTTTTGTTTTGAGAGAGAAAGTACTTAAGAACCATCTACCTACTCGAAAAATGAATTAATTTGTACAAATGTCCTTTAGACAATGCTATCCCACTATTGATGAGTAGGTAGCATCGTCGTTGGAGTTTTAAGGGTCAATTCGATTAAGGGACGTGTGGTCACTAAAGTAATGTTAGAATGCCTTAGCGGTAACCCTAATGTCTTAGATCATTTTTCCGAGGCAACCGCTTCGAGGAAACTATGATCTTTGGACAAGAGGGCGACCTCTAAAACTTCCTATACTCAATGACCACGTTCAAAGGCAACCAAGTGAGGTGTACCCTAAGAGTGCGCATGTGCGAGTGTGTTGTTTTCAGTTAATTTGTCTTTGTACATGTCATGGGTGAGCTATGTTGATTTTAAGTTCATACATTCGATCTTGCCATGCATTCCCTATTATCAAACATCTAACAGTGTATAGTTGCGGAATTTAAATTGCGGAAATTAAATCTAAACTATTACAAGGCGTCGGGTATTTACATCGCCAAAAACAACCCTTTAATTTAAATTGCGGAAAATAAAATAAAGCGATAAATAAATTAAAGTCATAATTAAAATCTATTACATACCGGAAGCAATTACATCAATATCATAAATGGATCGCATGCGAGAAAATTAAAACGACGCGTTTTTTAGGGTTTTGACCCTTTTTATTAAAGAAAAGATTTTTGCTTTATTTTTTGAATTAAAAGGAAATAAATCTAAACTAACAATTAAATTAATTAATTAATGAAAATATTTTTGGATTTTGAGCATTTAAAGAAATAAAATAAATTGATTAAAAGTTAGTAAAAACCTAATTCTACATTAATTTTAATTATTTGCAAAAGATATTAAAAGTTAAACCTAATTAACACTAAATTAATTAAATTAATTTATTTACAAAAATAAAAGTGATGAATTTAATTTTAATAAATAAAACATATTTTTGTGGTTTTTGATTTTATTAAGAAAAATTATTAATTGGTTAGTTTCAATAATAATAATAATAAAACAAATAAATAAATAAAATGAAAAGAAAAAGAAATAAACCAAGGGTTTTTTTTGGGCCTGTAAGGAGGTGAACTCAGCATTTTTGAGGCCCATTAACGTTGGCCTGCTTTGACTTTTTCCATTCCATGCGCGCTTGTTGACTTGGGTGTATGGTGGACATCACCCTTGTGCCATTAGATTTGGCCTGAAGGCCATCTGGCGTTTGGGATCTGAAGGAGCATGATGGACCACGCCATTGGCTTTGCACTGGATCACATGTAACAAAATAATAATAGGTATTTGGGGGACCTGGGATTCGAACCCAGGTCCCATTGGATCTTTTCACAACACGCTTGCCAACTCAACCACTGCACTTTGTTTGTTAATGGATAAGAAAAGAATATAATATGTGAAAACAACTATTATGCCTGAAAATAAAAAAAAATAAGCGCGGATATTTTGAATGGGCCAATTGGTGGAGGACACATAGTCGTCTTCCCTACAGAACTCTGGTTATTTTTCCTGCGGATTTGAATCCGCAACTAAATCCCTAGATGTCTCCTAAAATCATCTGTAGGCCATGTAAATTAATCATAAGACCATGGTTCGCTTCGTCTCTCCCTCCTGAACATGGCTATGTCCATCATTTGCTTTGATTTTTCCTGAAACTAAAAACCCCAAAAACAAGAAGCACGAACCCTAGATTCGGGCATGGCGTTACAGGCTATGAAAATAAAATCAAATATTGCAGAAAGTTTCGAAATCAAACAAGGATCAAGAATATGTCCATGGTTTGTCAAAAAGATGCAAGAATGAGAGGTTTCGATTTCACGTACAGGGCGGTGTTCAAGGAGACATACAGCGCGAGTTAGGATGTTTCATAGCTTGCTTTTGATTCCAATAGATTCAGTGGATGTCTAGCAAGAGAATCACGTTGAGTTTTGGCCTTGAATTTGCCTCTAACCAAGATTTAAGTTTCCAACTTTTTCAAGCTTTTTCAAGTTTTGGTTTTCCAGATTGTGCAGTCTCTAGGTTCTGAATTTCGTGCCTTTGCATTGTACAAGTATAAGGGAGTGAATTAGGTTTAGTTTTGGGCTTTGAACCTTTGTGTATTGATGATTCAAGATTTGATATGATCCTCCATTACAAAGCTTCCAAAAATGTCCCAAATCCAATATTTTGTGCATGAGATAGCTTGATACGAGTTTGATCCTATCCATGATGATAATTGAAACCTGTATCAATCAAAAAGATCCTATTTCATCAATATTTGGATTTTATTTGGATTTTATTTGGATTTAAATTGATTAAAAATGAATTAATTCAATAAAAATCAAATAAAATAGAAAGATTAATGAATGGACATAAAACTGAAGATAGGACACGTGTGTAGTGTGACAAGATCAAATCAAGTGGAAAAAAGTGGGCCCTTTTGACAAAATTTGAAGTTTTGAGGATAGTTGACTTTTCGCAATTTTAGAAAAATGCCCAACTTCAACAATGCATAACTTCTTAAATTTTGAACTTTTGGAGGTGTTCTTGGACTTTTTAGAAACCATGAGATGTACTATAACCAACCCTTTTGGTCTCATCTCATTTTGATATTCCATTCTCAAGTTATAAGCTTTGGAAAAACAGGTGTTTTTGTTGACTTTCAAAAATGATCTATAATATCTAAATTTGTAACTTCTTATGAGTGCATTTCTTGATCTTGGGGTGTGAAGATGGATTATAGGAAATTTCATCCTCTTCAAAATGAGCTTTGGATGGGTCATTTCTCATAAAGTATGAGAAAGTTATGCTTGGTCAAAGTTGAGTTGACTTTTCCTACAAAACCCTAATTTAGCAACTTTTGAATCTTGATGAATCTTGAGCAATCCTTGATGAATCATGATAAAACCTTGATCAAATGATGAATTATCCTTCAAAATGAGAATTTTGACAAAAAATCTTGAAGTTTGACTATTTGTAGGTCACAATTGACTTTTTCCCTAGCACAGTCGATTTTTGGACCTCTTGAGCAATTGACTGACCAAACTTCTTCTGCAAGGCTTGAAATTTGACATGGATGAAATTTAAAACATATTAGGACATTTGGGAACACTTGGGGTCACTTGGATGTAAGGGCCTTGATGCAACACAAAACCCTAATTTGAGATTGACTGCCTTAGGAGGTGATTTGACTGTCCAACTCTTGAGCCATCTTGAGCAACTTGGAGATTCTTCTTGCAATGTCTTGGGAAATATGGGAGGGAAAATTTTGGGGTACAACAGGAAAAAACCGAACAAAACCCACAATAAAGTAAAAGGTCAGAGATCGAGGTACGAGGGTCGGTTATGCAAAGGAAATGTGTTAGCACCCTAAGCATCTACAATATTCCGCAGGATCCACTTTGTTTAGTTTCTTTTAAAAGGAGTGTCATGTAAAGGTTTACTTACTAAAGGAAAAAAATTAATGTTTATTTGCAAACAAAAGAAAATTAAATGTTTTTTTATTACTTTTTTTTGCTCGCCTTGGGTCGTAAGACTTAGTGCCTACGTACTCCCTCGTGCAATGGGAAAGTCAGAGCACCGTAGTTCGGCTTGAAAAGACTCGTCTGTTGATTGATTTTAAACAAAGAGACAAGTTGTCATTGTTAGGAGAGAAATCTCGACTAACGTCTACAAGGTGTGTGAAAGATGGACCCTGCGTCAGCAAGAGTGAGGGTTTAAGAACGCCTCTAGTACTCAAGTTGAAAAGTTGTCACCTTTATAACCATGGGGATAGGAGAATGTTTCTCGACTATCAATGAATCATGTCTCATCTTGAAAAAAGGTTTGAAAGGTAAAAGGTGCTCAATCGCACAAAAAAGTTTGAATGAGTTGAATTGTTTTTGTTAATTATGAAAGATGTCAAAGTATGATTAAGTGAATTGAAGTTTGTTTAAATAAAAGAAGTTTTAAAAGAAAAGGCACTCGACAAAAGTTGAGGTTTATTATGAAAGTGGTTCGAGTTTATTAACAAAGAATATTTTAAAGAAAAAAAAGAGAAGGTTTTGAAAATTAAAGAATATGGGAGGAGATGAAGGGACTTTCCTAAAGCATAAGGTAAAAGCTAGGGAGAAGAACCATCTAACCAACAAGAAGCCAACACTTGACATTATGAGTCAAGATAGAATTCCCATTATTTGGATTGAAACCAAGCAAGGATATCGAACCTCTTGAAAAGACCAACTTTAATTGCATTAAGTCTTCACAAAAATTGAACAGAGTAACGACTGTATACAGATGAATTCCAGATTACAGACAAAGTATGTGATCACAATAACCTGCAAACAAAACAATCAAAAAACCTAATGTCTTGGGGTAAACCCCAAGAACTCCAGACAAAATATCAATTAAGGTCACAAGGTCTCCAACATAAGCCAAGGTTTCTATTCCTAAGTCCAAGAAGTCTAATACTCCATAACGCCAAGGATAGTAACCAAGTAGTCCAAGTATCATTAAAGTTTTTATGGTTCATGTTGATTATTAGGTATCTTCAAAAAGAAAATAAAAGCTCAAGTGAGCAAAATAAAAATGACATAAAAGTAAATGCTCAAGTGAGCAAAGATGAAAATAGCATGAAATGTAAATGCTAAAGTAAATGGTGCATAAAGTAAAGGGCATAAGATAAAAGCATAAAATAAAGTCAATTGTTAGAGGTTAATGGTTAGTTGGATGACCGTCTTGAAACTTGTGATACGGTGGGAGAGAACTAACTGTTTTTTGGAATGCTGGTTTGCGTTTTGCATTTGTTTTCGCAAAATGTCGCGGTAAGCAAGAGTCGCCACCGTCTTTTATTTTATCCAACAAGGAAAGGAAAAAAAAGCACAGAAAAATTCCTTTTTAGAGATCTTTCTCGGGTCCGGGGGGTAGATTATAGAAAGGGAAGGTGTTAGCACCCTTTCTATCCGTGGTTATCCACGGGCTCTTAGGTACTTGCTCAAAGTGTTTTCAAAAAATTTGCTTTCTTTTGTGTTTGTGGGTTTGAAAGAGGTTTTTGTTCGAAAGGTGTAAGTGCAAAAAGTTTTTGTTTTATTTTGAAAGAGCAAGTACTTAAGAACCATCTACCTACTCGAAAAAGGAATCAATCTGTGCTAATGTCCTTTAGACAATGCTATCCCACTATTGATGAGTAGGTAGCATCGTCGTTGGAGTTTTAAGGGTCAATTCGATTAAGGGACGTGCAGTCACTAAAGCAATGTTAGGACGCCTTAGCGGTAACCCTAATGTCTTAGATCATTTTTCCGAGGCAACCGTTTCGAGGCGACTATGATCTTTGGACAAGAGGGCGACCTCTAAAACTTCCTATACTTAATGACCACGTTCGAAGGCAACCAAGTGAGGTGTACCCTAAGAGTGCGCATGTGCGAGTGTGTTGTTTTCAGTTTATTTTATCTTTGTACATGTCAATGGTTATCTATGTTAATTTTAGGTTTAAACGTTCAATCTTGTCATGCATTCCCTATTACCAAATATCTAACAGTTTATAAGTTGCAGAAATTAAATTACGGAATTTAAACTAACTATTACAAGGCGTCGATATATACATCGCCAAAAGCAACCCTTGAAATTAAAATGCGGAAAGTAAATAAAGCGATAAAAATATTTAAAGTCCTATTTAGCTATTACATTCCGGAAACAGATACAATATTAAAATAAAATGGAACGCGTGCGGGAAAATTAAATTGGGCGTATTCTAGGGTTTTGACGCTTTAATTATTAAAGAAAAGATTTTTTTTGGTTATTTTTTGAATTAAGAAAGAAATTAAACTAAATTAAGCATTAAATTAATAAATTAATTAATTAATTAATAAAATGATATTTTTGGATTTTTGATATTTAAAGAAATAAAAATAAATTTGATCAATGTTAATTAAACCTAATTGTCTAAGTTAATTTTAATTATTGCAAAATATATTAAAAGTTATACCTAATTAAGACTAAATTAATTAAATTAAATATTTATTAACAAAAATAAAATACTGAAAATTAATTTTAATAAAGAAAATATTTTTGGTTTTTTATTTTATGAGGAAAAAAGTTTGGTTTGGTTAGTTAATTATTAAAAATAATTAAACAAATAATTAAATAAAAATAAATAAGAGAGTGAAATAGAAAGACTTAGGGGGGGGCCCAATTTGGAGGCATGTTCAGCAATTTTGTGGCCCAATAGGCGCTGGCCTTGCTGACTTTTCTAATTCTCCATGTGCCCTTTGACTTGATCCCACCATAGGCCTTCATTCTGGACCACCAGATCTGGCCTGGGGCCATCTGGCAAGTGATGGAGGGAGGGGGTATGATGGACCATGCGTTTGGATTCACACTGAATAACCTGTAGAAAAAATAGAACAAATGCATGGGGGACCTGGGATTCGAACCCAGGCCCTGTTAGTCATTGCATACACTCCACTACCACTCAACCAGCGCGCTTTAGTTGTTAGTATAATGGACAATGATGAATAAAAGGGGAAATACATTAATATGTCAGAAATAAAAAAAGAAAACGCGCCAAGTTTGAATGGGGCAATCAGATGGAGACACGTTGTCATCCCTGTCCTCAGGTTTGCATAGAAATTACCTGCGAATTTAAATCCGCAACTAAAGGCGTGGGTAAATTCAAAAATCCATCTCAAGCCATGTAAAATCCATCCAAGGCCATGGTTGTGCTTCTCTTTCTCCTCTGGTCATGCCCATGGCCATTAACAGGTCTAATTTTACCTGTAACAGAAACCCCTAAAAAAACCTAGGAAACCCTACAATGGCGTTTTGCGTTATAGAGCAGATAAATACAATCAAATAATATGGAAAGCTTGGAAATTGTCTAGTGATTGCAAATATGCCATTAGTTTCTTGTAATGATGCATAAATTTTGAAACACGAAATCAAATTCAGAGGGAGGTCGCGTATCACTTACAGTACGTTTGAGAGAGTGTGAGAGCTTGCTTTTGATTGCAGGAGGTTCAGTGATTGTCCAACAATGGATTAGTGTTGAGCTTTGCCTTTGAATTTGCCTCTAAGAACGATTTCAGTTTCACACTTTTTCACCTTTTTTCAAGTTTTGCTTTTGATGATTCTGCAGCCTCTAGGTCCTGATCTCGTGTGCTTTTGCTTGTATAAGTAACATGCAATGCATTAGGTCAACAAATGTGGGTTGAATCCTTCCAAATCAATGCCTTGAGATTGGATTTTATCCTCCATTGAAAGCTTTCCAATTTTGCCAAAAATCTAATCTTTTTGCACATGGAATGGTTGATACGAATTTGATCCACTTGATGATGATGATTCAATCCTGAAATAGCCAAAAAGAGATCAAATAATCAATGTTTGGATTTTATTTGATTTAAATTGATTAAAAATGAAATAATTCATTAAAAAATCAAATTAAATAATAAAATTGGTAAATGGTCACAAGGCTGAAGCTAGGACACGTGTGTATTGTGATAAGATCAAATCAAGTGGAAAAGAATGGGCCCATTTGACAAAATTTGAAGTTTTGGGGATAGTTGACTTTTGGCAATTTTGCAAAAAAGTCCAACTTCAACAATGCATAACTTCTTCAATTTTGAACTTTTGGAAGTGTTATTGGACTTTTTAGAAAGCTTGAGATGTCCTCTAACCAACCCTTTTGGTCTCATCTAATTGTGATATTCCATGCTCAAGTTATAAGCTTTGGCAAAAAAAGTGTTTTTGTTGACTTTCAAAAATGACCTATAATGTCCAAATTTATAACTTCTTGTGAGTGCATTTTCTGATATTGGGGTATGAATATGGATTGTATAAAATTGTTTCCTCTTAAAAATGAGCTTTTTATGGGTCATTTCTCATAAAGTATGAGAAACTTATGCTTGGTCAAAGTTGAGTTGACTTTTCCTACAAAACCCTAATTTAGCAACTTTTGAGTCTTGATGAATTTTGAGCAATCCTTGATGAATCATGATCAAACCTTGATCAAATGATGAAATATCCTTCAAAATGATAATGTTGACCAAAAATCTTGAAGTTTGACTGTTTATAGGTCACAGTTGACTTTTGCCCTAGCACAGTCGATTTTTGGACCCTTTGAGCAATTGGCTGAGCAAACTTCCTCTTCAAGGTTTGAAATTTGACATGGATGACCTTGAGAGCATATTAGGACATTGGCGAGCACTTGAGGTCATTTGGATTCAAGGATCTTGATGCAACACAAAACCCTAATTTGGGGTTGACTGCCTTAGGAGATAGCTTGACTGTCCCACTCTTGAGCAATCTTGAGCAACTTGGAGATTTTTCTTGCAATGTTTTGAGAAATATGAGAGGGAAAATTTTGGGGTGAAACAGCTGCCCCTATTCAATCTTCTTAAACCTGATGATATAGATTGCCTTTCGGGCCTTTCGTGATCCGAAGGTGGAAGATGTTTGAACACTAGAGTGCCCATAAATTTGCACTCGCATGAAGTAGTATCAGCCTGGTGATGTCGGGAATGGGCTTACAGATGCCATTTGGAGACTGTTGTTAGGTGGTCTGAACTTCGACTGGAAAACGAATCAGGGAGATCTTATCGTCGATCTGACTGAACCAGGGAAGGTCTTGGATTAACTTTGACTGGAATACAAATTTGAAAAATCTTCGAATCGATTTAACTGAACCAGAGGAAAGTCTTGGAATAACTTCAACTGGAATACGAATCAGGGAGATCTTTGCATTGATCTGAATGAACCAGAGGAGGTCTTGGATTAACTTTGGCTGGATAAGAATCAGAAAAATCTTCGAATCGATTTAACTGAACCAGACGAAAGTCTTGGAATAACTTTAACTGGAATACGAATCAGGGAGATCTTCGCATCGATCTGACTGAACCAGAGGAGGTCTTGGATTAACTTTGACTGGATAAGAATCAGAAAAATCTTCGAATCGGTTTAACTGAACCAGACGAAAGTCTTGGAATAACTTCAACTGGAATACGAATCAGGGAGATCTTCGCGTCAATCTGACTGAACCAGAGGAGGTCTTGGATTAACTTTAACTGGATAAGAATCAGAAAAATCTTCGAATCGATTTAGCTGAACCAGACAAAAGTCTTGGAATAACTTCAACTGGAATACGAATCAGGGAGATCTTCGCGTCGATCTTACTAAACCATAGGAGGTCTTGGACTAACTTTGACTGGATAAGAATCATAAAAATCTTCGAATCGATTTAACTGAACCAGACAAAAGTCTTGGAATAACTTCAACTGGAATACGAATCAGGGAGATCTTTGCATCGATCTGACTGAACCAGAGGAGGTCTTTAACATAGCTGAGAATTTAATTGCATCTTTCTTGAAAGGTAAAGGTCAGTCATATGCAATGCATGATATGGATCAAGCAATGATGTTCTCAAAATAAATGAGATTGTGTTATATGATGCGTATATGTATGCATCATGATATATGGAAATGTAATGTTTTAACTGGGGAAAATAAATCTCGGATAGCTGTTGGAGAATAGAGTTAGATTCTTCGTTTCCGCTGGGGATGACGGACGAAGATGATAAACCTGCAGGAGAGGATGACTCTGTTGGGGGGAATAAACTGATGAGGAGATTACTCTGTGGGGAAGAGATGCTCTGCTGAGGATTCCACTTTTAGATTCCGTCGGGATGAATTATCGTTGCTGGTGATATTGAATCCTATTGGGGGATTGAATTCCTGTTTGTGAAAGGGAAGAACTCTGTTGGAGACGATCTCTCAGTGGAGACGTTACTGGGGATGCCTTGTTAGACTTTTATGGGGATAATCCTTTGAATTCTGCTGGGAATGATCCTTTGAACTCGGCTGGGGAGGTTTATCTTGTATTCCACTGGGGATAAACTTCCAAAGTCTACTGGGGATGATGCTTCAACTCCGTTGGGAAAGCTTTTTCAGAATGTGCTGGGAAAATTTTAACTCCACTGGGGGCATCTTGTATTCTGCCGCGAAACATTCTTATACTCTACCAGGGAATATTAAGATTGTCGGGGATATCAAGCCTTTTTAGCGCTGATGGTAGATAAACTCTGCTTGGGGAAAGAATTGTTGATTCATTCATAGTTGTAAGTCTCAGCTGGGGAGGGCAATCGTTACCGTCTTACTCTGTGGGGAGTGAAGGCATTTTAGCCATATTCTTCAGCTGAATCTACCTGGTACCGGGTGAACAAAGCAACTATACAATTTGGACAACTCTTATTGCCCCTGTTTCTGCTATTACCAGTAATTCATTTTTTGTTTCGCATGTAAATATTTGTGAGCAGCAATTAATGTCAAATGCATATATCAAAAATGAACATTGGACGTTCTTTGCAAAATAAAACAGATAAAGGAAAAACAGTTTGAAATTTGTCTGAAAATGACTTTGTATTGATTTTGAAGTTTGGCCTGTAAATAGGCGTTTTCGTACAAGAGGTTGACGTCCTAGTAGGAGAACACCGCCGAACAAATAGAATTTATACAATTTGTGAAAAGAAAACAAAACAGTTATGTGAATAATCCCACTGGGTTCCAACTCTGCTATTGCCCTTATGTCCTCGAGCATATCATCACTTTGCTATTGGTTGAAGGTAGATTAGATTAATTAGTGCCGTCCGAGCTTAATAGTTGATACCGAAGTCTGGATGCAAGGTGATCCAATGATACATAGTGTTATGCTTTGATCCCTAATTTTTGCCTGGACCGCCCTTTCGGGTTTTTAGTCCATCGGGCTTCCCTTTTTTGCCCAAGTCGCCCTTTCGGGTTTTCGACTTGCCGGGTGTATAATTTTTTTTTCATTTTCATCCCTTATTTTTGCCCGAACCCTTTTGGTTCGCCGGGAAGCCCTTATTTTTGCCTAGGCTAGTCAACCTAGCGGGTCTTTGATTATGCGTAGTATCTTTTCACTATGTATGCATTGACGGGGTGAGGAAGGTCGTCACCATCCTTGGTGGTTAGAATCATAGCTCCACCTGAGAAAATGTTCTTAACCATAAATGGCCCTTCGTAAGTAGGGGTCCATTTGCCCCTGGGATCACCTTGAGGTAATATGATGCGCTTGATAACCAGGTCCCCAACTTGATACTCTTGTCGTCTGACTTTCTTGTTAAATGCCTTGATCATCCGTTTTTGATACGTCTGACCATGACAAATAGCAGTAAGTCTCTTTCCGTCGATTAGGTTCAGCTGATCAAGCCGGGTATGAATCCAGTCATCTTCACTCAAACCTGCATCCTTCATGATCCGAAGAGAGGGTATCTGAACTTCAATAGGCAAGATTGCCTCCATGCCATATACCAAGGAATAGGGTGTTGCCCCTGTTGACGTCCGCGCTGAGTTACGGTACCCATGAAGGGGAAATGGTAACATCTCATGCCAGTCTTTATATGTCACCGTCATCTTCTGTACAATCTTATTAATGTTCTTATTAGCCGCTTCGACAACCCCATTCATCTTCGGCCGGTAGGGAGAAGAGTTATGATGCTGTATCTTGAATTGCTCACGGAGCTCGGTGATCATCTTATTGTTGAGATTGGTACCATTGTCCGTAATGATCCTCTCTGGTACACCATATCAACAGATCAGATTGAGCCGAATGAACTGTGATACGATATTCTTGGTCACTGTAGCAAAGAAAGCTGCTTCAACCCACTTCGTAAAGTAATCAATTGCTACCAGGATGAAACGATGCCCGTTGGATGCCGTGGGCCTGGTCTCGCCGATCATATCAATGCCCCACATGGCGAAAGGCCAAGATGCCGTCAAAACGTTCATAGGTACTAGAGGTATGTGCACCTTATCAGCATAGACTTGGCATTTGTGACATGTCCGAGAATGCTGATAACAGTCAGCTTCCATTGTGGACCAATAATATCCTGCCCAAAGGATTTTCTTTGCCATGGTGTGTCCATTGGAATGAGTTTCGAAAGTACCTTCATGTAACTCTGCCATGATCTTCTCTGCCTCGTTCTTATCCACACATCGCAGTAAGGTCGAATCATGGTTACGCTTATAAAGAATGCCATTGCTGATAAAGAACTTTGCTGCGAACCTCCTCAGAAACTTCTTATCATTAACAGATGCACCCTCGGGGTATTCCTGAGCCTCAAGGTACCTCTTTACTTCATGAAACCAGGGTTTATCTGTTACCTCCTCAGTCTCAACGTCACAGCAATGTGCAGGTTCGCTCAATCTTTCAATGATAATCCGGGGAGCTTCGTTGTCCCAATTGACTTTGAACATAGAAGACATTGTAGCCAGTGCGTCCGCCAACTGATTCTCCTCTCTAGGGAAGTGTTCAAAGGTTATCTCCTCAAAGTGGGGAAGCAATGTCAACACATACTCCTTGTAAGGAATAAGATTTGGGTGTTTCGTATCCCACTCGCCTTTGATCTGACTGATCACGAGAGAGGAATCTCCGAAGACACTCAGAAACTTAATCCTTAGGTCAATTGCTGCCCGAAGACCCATAACGCATGCTTCATACTCCGCCATATTATTGGTACAGTTGAAACATAGTCGGGCGGTAAATGGAGTATGAGAGACTTTAGGAGATATGATCACAACGCCAATGCCGTTACCCAAAGCGTTCGAAGCTCCATCAAAGTACATAGACCATCGGGATCCTTCCTCAGGTCCTTCATCCGGTCCAGGTATCTCACAACCAGTTACCAACATAATATTCTCGTCCGGAAATTCAAAGTTCATAGACTGGTAATCATCCACTGCCTGATATTCCAAATGGTCTGCCAACACACTTCCTTTGATTGCCTTTTGGGTCGTGTATTGGATGTCATACTCAGTCAAGATCATCTGCCATCTTGCTATTCTTCCGGACAAGGCAGGCTTTTCAAAGATATACTTGATTGGATCCATCTTTGATATCAACAGGGTAGTGTGAGTCAGCATATACTGTCTTAGCCGGCGAGCAGCCCATGCCAAAGCGCAGCAAGTTTTCTCAAGCAACGAGTATCGGGTCTCGCAGTCGGTAAACTTTTTGCTAAGGTAATAAATAGCATGCTCTTTTCGGCCAGACTCGTCATGCTGACCCAGCACACACCCTATTGAGTTATCGAGTACTGTTAAGTATAAGATCAGAGGTCTCCCTTCAACTGGGGGCATCAGAATAGGTGGCTCTTGGAGATACTCTTTGATCCTTTTGAAAGCGGCCTGGAATTCATCGTTCTAACGTACTACTTGATCTTTGTTCAATAACTTGAAGATTGACTCACAAGTAGCAGTCAGGTGTGAGATGAATCGGGCAATGTAGTTCAGACGTCCCAGAAAGCCTCTAACTTCTTTTTCTGTTTTGGGAGCCGGCATTTCCTGTATAGCCTTCACCTTGGCAGGATCCACTTGAATACCTTTATCGCTTACAATGAAACCCAGGAGCTTACCAGATCTCACCCTGAAGGTGCACTTGTTCGGGTTTAACCTCAGCTTGTACATCTTCAACCTGTCAAACAGCTTCTGCAGATGGTCAAGGTGTTCCTCCTCAGTTTGGGACCTTGCAATCATGTCGTCGACGTATACTTCAATCTCATGATGGATCATGTCATGAAACAAAGCAACCATGGCACGCTGATACGTTGCCCTAGCATTCTTCAGTCCAAAAGGCATGACCTTGTAGCAAAAGGTACCCCACTGAGTAACAAAGGTTGTCTTCTCCATGTCTTCGGGAGCCATTTTAATCTGATTATAACCGGAGAAACCATCCATAAAGGAGAAGACTTTATGATGAGCTGTGTTGTCAACCAGAACGTCGATATGAGGTAGAGGGAAATCATCCTTGGGACTCGCCCTGTTCAGATCCCTATAGTCAACACACATTCAAACCTTACCATCCTTCTTCGGCACAGGAACCACATTGGCCACCCACTGCGGGTAAGAAGTAACTGCTAGAAAACCGGCATCAAACTGTTTCATCACTTCAACCTTGATTTTCTCAAACATCTCTGGGCGCATTCGACGGACCTTCTGTTTCACTGGAGGACAGTCTTCCTTGGTAGGCAGGCGGTGAACCACAATATCGGTATCCAAACCAGGCATATCTTTATAAGACCGGGAAAATATCTCAACGTAGTCACGCAGCATCTGAATCAACCGTTGCTTCACACTAAGCTCCAGATTTTCCCCGATCTTGACCTCTTTCTTATCTATATCTATACCCAGATTTACCGATTCCACAGGCTCTTCGTGTGGCTGTATAGCCCTCTCTTCCTGAAGTAACAGTCTTGCAAGTTCACCAGGCACTTCGCAGTCATCTTCACCTTCGTCTTCGGCTAAGTTGATCGGACTTTCGAAGTCATAACTGGCAGTAGCAGAGTCGTTATCAGTGAGATCCAGAGTGGATGTAGACCTGTATATGTGACTGTGTGTAAAATAGTTGTTTTGCAATATATAATAAAAGAAAAACAAGGAGCGCAAGATTTGAAATGCAAGAAACGTCTAATGCTTTTATTAATGATATATGAAAATGACACACATAAAGCCCTCACAAATGAAGCCACAGTGCCCCGAGTAAGACACCGGTCCATAGAGTTTAAAACATTGTCTGTTACAAATTCAAAACAAAAAGTTTCCTTACTGGGTAACAAAAGAAATATGGATGAAGTCCTTTGCTGTCCAGTTGCTTGGTCCACCGTCAGTCGTAGGATAAATCCAGCTGTCAAACTCAGACTCTTCCACATCTTCTTCAATGGCATTCACTCCCGAGTTGCTGGTGAAAATGGGAGGTCTTCCGATCCGTGCATTCCGAACAGCCCTTTGAGCTTCTGCAGTGAAACCCAAACCAAACTTGTTAGTCTTCTGTGTAAAATCAGGGAGTTGGCCCCAATTCGCACACCCACCTTTCTCGACAACATCCCGGGAATCCCTAAAGAAATCCATCTTCATAGGAGAATCTTCAACAACAATCTCAGTTGATGCCAGCGTCTGGGGAACCTCTTCAAAATGCTGAAATGGGGTCTCAATGAACTCCCCATCCATCTCTACATATCGGAAAGAGTTGAGGTGGCTCACCATATACTCTTCCTCTCCTCGTACTGTCACAATCTTCCCTTTCACTGGGTACTTCAGCTTCTGGTGGAGCGTAGACGTCATTGCCCCAGCTTTGTGGATCCATGGACGACCCAGCAAACAAGAATAAGATGTCTGAGTGTCTATCACATAGAATGTAGAGGCAAAAAACTGAGAACCAACCTTAATCGGGATATCAACTTCTCCGTGCACCATCCTCTTAGACCCTTCAAAGGCCCTGACGATGATGTTGCTTGGTTTCAGCTCCAACCCTTCACAGTCTAACCAGTCTAGAGCTTTCTTAGGTAAAACATTCAATGAAGAACCAATATCCACCAATACATGAGCAAGAGTAGTGCCCCTGCATTCAATGGAGACATGCAGGGCGTCGTTGTGGTTCTTCCCCTTAACAGTCAAGTCGGCATCAGAGAAACCCAACCCATTATCAGCAGTCAGACTAGCCACGCAATCTTTAAACTGATCAGCTGATGTTTCTTGTGGTACGTGTGCAGTCTTCAAGAATGCAATCAGAGCCTTGGCATGGGCCTCTGAGCATAGCAATAGTGACAACATAGAGATTTTGGACGGAGTTTGCCCCAGCTTTTCAACTACATTGTAGTCTCTCTTTTTGATGATCTTCAGAATCTCTTCCATCTCTTGTCTAGAAGCTTCAACAGTAATTGTCTTTGGTGCCTCCTTCTGGGCAGGCTCACCGGTGGTGATCCCTTTGCCCTGAGTGTCATATGACTCGGCGACAGGGGTAAGAATAGGAACTTGAACAGGAATAGTAGCAGGTACATTGGCAGGTATAATAACAACAGGTTTCTGGGCAGTTGGTGGAGAGATATCTGGTGAGAAAAGTCTTCCGCTGCGGGTGACTTTAGCAGGTCCAACAATATTGCTGACGTCAGTATCAGCATCCAACTCTTTTTTAACTCCATGAAAATAAACGTCAGCCCCGTAATGCCAAGGGACGGCTTTATCAGAGGTGTAGGGAATAGGCCCAGGAACAGTGATGATCAATGGTGCGATTCTTGGAACAGATGTAACTCTAACAGGCTTCCTCGAGGGAACCTTGGAAGAATTGTCGAGGATGGTGATAATAGCAACTTCTTCAGTACAAACTAAAGGAACAACAGTCTTCTCAAACGGAATTTCCTTATTATCCAACAGGCGTTGGACACCTGACTTCAAAAGATGGCAACCCGTTGGTAGGGCGGAACACATACGGCAACCTTCGCCACAACCCGGAAATAAACCGGCTAGCAAAAGGTTCTTCTTCACAGTCATCAAAGGGGTAACAATGTCGTTCACAGAAACCACAAACGAGTCTTCGTCTATAGCATTTACTCCATGCTTGGGCATAGGAGCAGTTACAATGTTAGGTCTTTCGGGCGCCTCGAACTCAATCTCCTTAGCATCAATTAAGTCCTGTATCTTATTCTTCAAAGACCAACAATCATCTGTATTATGCCCCGGGCTATCAGAGTGAAAAGCACAGCGGGCATTAGGGTTATACTTCGGTGATGTTGTATTTGGATTCTTTGGGGCTTCCCTTGGAATTACTAGATTGGTCTTTAATAACTGCGGCAGAATCTTAGACAAAGTCATGTTGAGTTGGGTGAATTGCCTTCTAGGTCTCTCGGCCTTTTGTTGATTGTTGTGCTGAGGAGCACCAGCAGGTCTTGAAATAACAACCGCATTAACAGCTTGGTGGCGTTCAGGTCTATTCTGGTTTTTCAAACTGTAGACAGCACTGGACTCTTTCTTAAAAGGCTTTTTCTCGGTACTCGATGAAGCACCCTTTTGTATCTTACCAGCCTTAATACCAGCCTCAATCCTGTCACCGGTCATAATTAGCTATGTAAACCCAGACGAAGAGCTTCCAATTAGATGGTTGAAAAATGGACCGGACAAGGTCCCCAGAAACATATCCACAAGCTCCCGATCAGCCAAGGGTGGTTGCACTCTTCCAACGAGGTCCCTCCACTTATGAGCATAATCTTTGAAACCTTCGCCCGTTCCTATTGACATACCCTGGAGTTGGGTACGCGTGGGAGCGAGGTTGGAATTATATTGGTACTACCTGTAGAAAGCAGTAGCCAAATCTTCCCAACTGCGGATACTGGCTCCGTCCAACTGGTAAAAACATTCAAGTTGAGTCCCTGAGAGACTGTCTTGAAAGAAGTGGATCCATAGGTTCTTATCAGCGGTGTACGGCTGAATCTTCCTTAGATATGACCGGAGGTGCAGCTTAGGACAAGAAACTATGTCATACTTAGTAAAGGTTGGTGCCTTGAACTTGTGGGGAATTACCACCCCAGATGATAGACCCAGATCACCAAAGTCCAGACCGGGCACTTTCTGAACTTCCATTGCACTCAACCGGTCTTCCAGTTGTTTGTATATATCCTCAGCAGGAGGATACTGGTTGTTGTGCCCCAAAATTTGCCCTCCCATATTCTTCAAGATTTATCAAGAATCATCTTCAAATGGTTCAAGATTTCTCAAGGATTGCACAGTTCAAGTACCTCCTAAGACAGCTGAAATTAGGGTTTTGGTTCCCTCAAGGAATTTGGGATTTTCAATGGCTAAATCAAGTCCCATAGGCCCATATACATCCTCAAGCATCTACATGTCAAGTCTCAAGTCTCACAATGCCAAATTCTACAGTCAAAAGCTTCATTTGCTTCACAATCAACTGCAGGGGGAAAATGGTCATTTTACAGTCAAAAGTCAGAATTTTTGGTCAACATCTTATTTTTAGGTCACAATCATCATTTGATCAAGTCTTGATCATGATTCTACAAGCATGGCTCAAAAATCATCAAGATGCAAAAAGTTACTATTTTTGGACAGTAGAAAAGTCAACTGTATCTTGACCAAGGCATAACTTTTTCATGGTTCATCAGAAAAATCCCATCCAATGCTCATTTTTAAGGGGATGACATTTGCTACAACTCATCTTCACATTCCAATTCCAATAAATGCTCTCACAAAAAGTTATCAATTTCTACATTATAGGTCAATTTCAAAAGTCAACAAAAATGCACTTTAAGTCAAAGACCATAACTTGAGATTGGTAAATACAAATGACATGGGACCAAAGTCATTGGTTAGAGGACTTCAAGACCTTTCCAAAATGTCCAAGAACATGTTCATATGATCAAAATTGAGCAAGATATACATTGGAGAAGTTGGGAAATTTTCATGAATTTGCAAAAGTCAACTATCCTTAAAACTTCAATTTTTGACAAAAGGGCCCACTTTCTTCCACTTGATTCAGCCTTGTCATGCCACACACGTGTCCCATGATTAATTTCAGGATCAAACATTTATTTTTCCATTTTATTTAATTTTTATTGATTTAATTCATTTTAAATCCATAATAATTCAAATAAAATCTAAAAAGCAATGGAATAACATCTTTGTGATTTGAATAGCTTTTATATGTCATATGCCAGCTAACCAATTCGTGCTAAGCCTTTTTTGTGCATAAAATCTTAGATTTGCTTCAAATTTGGAAAGGTTTTCAATGGTGGTCAACAAAATCTCAAAACTTCAATACACAAAGAGACAAGCCCATATTTTGACCTAGACTGCTTGCCTCATACATATACAAGTAACCTAAACCTAATTCACGACCTAAGCATTGAAAAAACGGCCAAGGCAAAACTGAAAAATTGTTGGAAAAGTGGGAGATCAAGAACAGGATTGCAGACGTTTTCAGATCAAAAGAAGCACGTAGCCTTCTTCCTTGCTATCCACCGAAGCTAAAGTGATCATAAACACGTCCTTAGACCACCTACAAAGCGCTGTAAGTCGTCACGAAGTCACCCCTGGACATGGAATCGTGATTCTCCATTCTTGCATTTTTTTCTCAAAAACATTGGCATATTCATGTTTCTTGTTTAAATTCTAACCTAATGGCAATATTCAATTTCGTTTTTAGGCTTCATATGATGATACCCGCGCCTAGGGTTTGTGTGTATTGTTTTTAGGCATTTTGTTTTCAGGTGAAATCAGAACAAATCATGAGCATGGATGGACTTAGGAGATGGAGACGAGACCAACCATGGTCTTGGAATGAGTTTTTGAAGCCTAGGGACG
This sequence comes from Vicia faba, assembly GCA_948472305.1. Classification (NCBI taxonomy): domain Eukaryota; kingdom Viridiplantae; phylum Streptophyta; class Magnoliopsida; order Fabales; family Fabaceae; genus Vicia; species Vicia faba. The sequence goes on along the minus strand of OX451735.1, from coordinate 930,754,434 downwards.
ATATTAAGAAAAGCCTACGAAACTACCTGCGGATAAAAATCCGTAGGTAAATAACCAGCAATTTTGATGAAGAAGACGATGATGCGTCACAATGTGATTGGCCCGTTTAAAATTCAAGCGCGTTTTTTGTTTTGGCTAACGTGTTAATTGGTTTATGAATATTATATTCAGTCTTCATTATACTAACAAATGAACAAGGCAGTTGGGTTGGTTGAAGTGCACATGCATAGTCCCTTGGGACCTGGGTTCGAATCCCAGGTCCCCCAAAAATCTTGTTGCCTTTATTTTTCAGGTGTTCTGGTGAGGCTTGCCAAAGAGGGTCCATCATACACCTCATAAATCAGTGCGCCAAGTGGCCTCAAACCCAGATCCAATGGCCTAGAGTGGATGACCACCATGTACCCAGTCAACACGTGCCATGGAGAAGTCAGAAAGTCAAACCAGGCTTGAGGAATTGGGCTTCAAAGTTCTAGAAAACACCTCCTAACCTGGCCAGACCCCCCTTGGTTCATTCCTTTTTCTTTTTATTTTATATTTTCTAGTTTATTTATTAATTATTTTTCTAATTATTATTATTATCACTAAAATTAACATAATTAATTTTTCACAATAAAAATTCAGAAAACTAAAAAATGTAAATATTTTATTTATTATTATTAATTTCACTTTAGTTTAATTATTTTGTAAATAAACACTAACTTAAATTAATTTAGTTTAATTAGGTTTAATTTTAATTTTCTTTTACAATAAATAAAATAAATTAGACTTAGGTTTTTTTACTAACTTTTAACCATATTTTCCTTTTTATTTTATTTTCATTAAAACATAAAAAATACAAAAATACTTTTTTTTTGTAATTATTAAATTAGGTTTAATATTAATTAAGTGCAAAAAAAGGACAAAATGCCATTCTTTTCTCAAAAGGGGTCAAAACCCTAAGACTTTTCCCGAGTTAATTTCTTTTCGTGCATATTTATTTTTGATCATATTTATGTAACTGTTCCGGGAATGTAATAGATAATTAGGGCTTTTATCGCTTTCTTTATTTTCCGCAATTTATTTTCCAAAGGGTTATGTTTTTGGTGATGTATATACCCGCGCCTTGTAATAGCGTAGATTTACCTTCCGCAATTTATTTCCCGCAAATTATTAACTGTTAATTATGCATGACAAGACTTGTATGAAAATTAAAACCAACTCGTAGCTCACTATATAAATGTGCAAAGATAATCATAACATGAAACCTGACACACATGCACATGCCACTCCTAGGGTACGTCTCACTTGGTTGCCTCGAGGTGGTCATTATGCATAGGGTGTTTTAGAGGTCGCCCTCCTGTCTAAAGATCCAGTTGCCTCGAAATGGTTGCCTCGGATAAAAAAAGGATCTAGGACATTAGGGTTACCGCTAAGGCGTCCTACTATTGCTTTGGTGACCACACATGTCCCTATAATCGAATTGACCCGAATAACTCCAACGACGGTGCTACCTACTTCTCAATAGTGGGATAGTACTGTCTAAAGGACTCTTACACAGCTTAATTCCTTAGAGTAGGTAGATTTCTCCTGGGTACTTGCTCTTTCAAAAAACAAAAACAACTTTTCGCACATACACTTTCAAAAAGTTTTCAAACAAATACTTCATACACTCTTGAGGACTGATACAAGAGTTACCTAGAAGTTTTCAAAATGAAACTTTTTCAAAACCCACAAACACTTGAAAAGCAAACAATTTTTGAAAACATAGTGAGCAAGTACCTAAGAGCCCATGGATAACCACGGATAGAAAGGGTGCTAACACCTTCCCTTTCTATAATCTACCTCCCGAACCGAGAGACATCTCGAAAAGGAATTTTGCTGTGCTTTTGTCCTTTCCATGTTGGAGAACATAAAAGACGGTGGCAACTCTTGCTTACCGCGACATTTCGCGAACCAGCATTTCAAAACGGTCAGTTCTATTTCCACCGATCACACTGGTCTTCATCGAAGTCCGTCTCGTTGTCTGAGACCATAGGGCTAGGAGCCCTTCTTTCATCTTGACTATATTTCCCTCCAGATGAGGTGGTCAAATCAACTTCATCCCGTAGCCTGTTTCCAAACCTGTGACCTGTGTTAAACAGGACTGTCCTCTTCTTCTTTTTCTTCTTCTCTTTCAGGATAAGGGTCTTCAGATCTTGCTGACCCTTAGCTAGATTCATGAACAGCTCTTGGAATTGGGCATTCTGAGCCTGTAAGTCCTTGATTGCTTGCTCAGTTGATGGTTCAGCAGACATGATGAATGCTGAAATAAACAGCGAAGAAGATAAGAGACCTGTAATGGGTACCTGTTATGAAGTGCATGGAATGAAATGCGTATGCTATGATTTCAAAGACATCGAGAGATTCAAATTTGTAAACAAAAAAAGGAAACACACTTTTATTAGGTAAACTTGAAATTCAAATTGTTCAACAAATTGCCCTTAAGGCGTTACAAGAAAGGAAATACTGAAAAGTAAATAAAAACTGGAAAGGAAATAATCAAAGGACAATCAGTGCTCCCATGGTCGCTTCTTGTCAGTGCGGACATAGTCCATGAGGATCCGCTCGTTCTCCAGCTGCCTAGTCAACTTCTGGATCTTCTGCTCTTGCTCGTTAAACTTTTCTCGGTAAGCATCCCGCTCTTCTCTCAGCTGCATCCAAGACCTTTTCAATGCTCCAATGTCAGTGGGCATGTAAGGATGGAGGATGGTAGGAAGAACCCCCTCTTCATTAGCAACTTCAACAATGATAGGCAGGACGGCTTCATATGGCATACCCAGCTTTTGGGCACGGATACGGACCCATCTGAGATATGGCTCCATCGGAAGAGAAGTCTTTGGACCCAGCTCATGTGGATCAGATCTGTGAACTCTATCCCAAGCCCTTATGAATCTGCGGCGTTGCTCGTCGCTATCCCCTTGAAAATCAAAAATGATACTAGGCATTAGCAGCTCATGAGGTCCTTCTCTTCTGGCTCGCCAAAACTGACGTAAGGCCAGACATGGATTATAAGAAATTCCTCCATGGATTCCTATCAGTGGAACATTGGGGTACTCCCCACAACGATCAATAATAGCCACCTCGTCCATACCCTTGATAGTCCAGATAATGTCATTATGAGAGAGAGACATAACCCTATAAGCCCAGCCCATGCCTTCTTTGTTCTTCAGCACTGATTTGGGGAGGTGCGAAATAAACCACCTCGCCAATAATGGAGCACAACACATCAGGGTTCTCCGCTTTCGGGCAGTACGGGCATAAAGCTAATGAAGAATGTCACCCAAGAGAGTGGGTACAGGATTACGAAAGATGAAGATTTTCACCGCATTCACATCAATAAAAGAGTCAAGATTCGGAAACAATACCAAGCCGTATATGAGAAGAGCCAGAATATCTTCGAATGCCTTGAAGTCTAGACTATCCCAGAAATAATTAGCCTTACTAACCAAGAATTTAGTCTGAAATCCCTTTGCTCCACTTCTAGTCTCCCAATTAGTCATTACCTCATCCTTTGTCAAATGAAGGGCTGAAGCAATCTCTTCTGACCTAAGGATCTTCTCCCAACCAGTAAACGGGGTTTGCTCCAGAATAGAGATACCGAGCAGATCAGAGAACTCTTCTAAGGTGGGAAGCAACTGGTAGTCTTGGAAAGTAAAGCAATGGTACAATGGATCATAGAATTGGACCAGGACACTCATCATCTGCTCGTCCAATTTGGAGGTAACCAAACTGAGAAGATACCCATGTCTTCTGATGAAGGAGGTAGTATCAGGCATCTTTGCAATCAATTCTTTAAGCATGGTGGGAACCTGGACAAAGTTGACCCGGAGGGCCTTCCTATGCATGGGCATCATGACCTACAAAACAGAACAAAGATGAATCCCTCCTGTCTTTGAAATAGGTTAGTCCAATGCAAAATGTATGCAATGTTATGATGCCATGATGTCATGATAGAAAGCACACCACAAGTATCCACAAATAGCAAACATGGTAAAGGCACACAAGTCACACAGAGAGCCCTTATATTTCAGGCTGGCAAGGAGCTTAGATACTACCCTCTTTCAGTTCAGTTGGTTTAAACCTGTCCTAAAAATAGTAACCGGGTTCTAGAGGATCTCAATACCACTGACTACCCTCGATCGGTCATAATTCCAGTTTAGCAACCTTTTCTTGCGGCCGGAATCATCGCGAGAGTTTAGTCTCAATGAGTGTAGCATACTGCTACTGTTCTATGGCCAAGTTGGTCAATTTAAAGGTTCTAAGGTCAGTTGGTGCTTAATGACCCCTTATCAGACCCATATTCTCCTCGTTGCGCCACAAGGGATATCAGTACATACTAAAGTGCCACACCAATGTAGCTACTGCTTCAACCGTATTGGTCTACGTCGTACAGTTCCCTCACAGTTTATTGCTACTTAACTAAAGGGTATCCCTAGATCCGGGTTAGGATCTATAGTAACTCCGATTCAAGCCCACAAAGATAAATCATACAAAGCAAACAATTGAAAACACAATGATCTAATCCTAAGGTACACCCCACTTATTAAGTCCCCAGCAGAGTCGCCATTTCTGTGGCACGGTGGGAGAGAACTGACTGTTTTTTGGAATGCTGGTTTGTGTTTTGCGTTTGTTTTCGCAAAATGTCGCGGTAAGCAAGAGTCGCCACCGTCTTTTATTTTATCCAACAAGGAAAGGAAAAAAAGCACAGAAAAATTCCTTTTTCGAGATGTTTCTCGAATCCGGGGGGTAGATTATAGAAAGGGAATGTGTTAGCACCCTTTCTATCTGTGGTTATCCACGGGCTCTTAGGTACTTGCTCAAAGTGTTTTCAAAAAATTTGCTTTCTTTTGTGTTTGTGGGTTTGAAAGAGGTTTTTGTTCGAAAGGTGTAAGTGTGAAAAGTTTTTGTTTTGTTTTGAAAGAGCAAGTACTTAAGAACCATCTACCTACTCGAAAAAGGAATCAATCTGTGCTAATGTCCTTTAGACAATGCTATCCCACTATTGATGAGTAGGTAGCATCATCGTTGGAGTTTTAAGGGTCAATTCGATTAAGGGACGTGCGGTCACTAAAGCAATGTTAGGACGCCTTAGCGGTAACCCTAATATCTTAGATCATTTTTCTGAGGCAACCGTTTCGAGGCAACTATGATCTTTGGACAAGAGGGCGACCTCTAAAACTTCCTATACTTAATGACCACGTTCGAAGGCAACCAAGTGAGGTGTACCCTAAGAGTGCGCATGTGCGAGTGTGTTGTTTTTATTTTATTTTATCTTTGTACATGTCAATGGTTATCTATGTTGATTTTAGGTTTAAACGTTCAATTTTGTCATGCATTCCCTATTATCAAACATCTAACAGTTTATAAGTTGCGGAAATTAAATTGCGGAATTTAAACTAACTATTACAAGGCGCCGGTATTTACATCGCCAAAAGCAACCCTTGAAATTAAAATGCGGAAAGTAAATAAAGCGATAAAAATATTTAAAGTCCTATTTAGCTATTACATTCCGGAAACAGATACAATATTGAAATAAAATGGAACGCGTGCGGGAAAATTAAATCGGGCGCATTCTAGGGTTTTGACCCTTTAATTATTAAAGAAAAGATTTTGTTTGGTTATTTTTTGAATTAAGAAAGAAAGTAAACTAAATTAAGCATTAAATTAATTAATTAATTAATTAATTAATAAAATGATATTTTTGGATTTTTGATATTTAAAGAAATAAAAATAAATTTGATCAATGTTAATAAAACCTAATTGTCTAAGTTAATTTTAATTATTGCAAAATATATTAAAAGTTATACCTAGTTAAGACTAAATTAATTAAATTAAATATTTATTAACAAAAATAAAATACTGAAAATTAATTTTAATAAAGAAAATATTTTTGGTTTTTATTTTATGAGGAAAAAAGTTTGGATTGGTTAGTTAATTATTAAAAATAATTAAACAAATAATTAAATAAAAATAAATAAGAGAGTGAAATAGAAAGACTTAGGGGGGGGGGGGGGTGGACCCAATTGGAGGCATGTTCAGCAATTTTGTGGCCCAATAGGCGCTAGCCTTGCTGACTTTTTTGATTCTCCACGCGCCCTTTGACTTGATCCCACCATAGGCCTTCATTCTGGACCACCAGATCTGGCCTAGGGCCATCTGGCAAGTGATGGAGGGAGGGAGTATGATGGACCATGCGTTTGGATTCACACTAAATAACCTGTAGAAAAAATAGAACAAATGCATGGGGGACCTGGGATTCGAACCCTGGTCCTGTTAGTCATTGCATACACTCCACTACCACTCAACCAGCGTGCTTTAGTTGTTAGTATAATGGACAATGATGAATAAAAGGGGAAATACATTAATATGCCAGAAATAAAAAAAGAAAACGCGCCAAGTTTGAATGGGGAAATCAGATGGGGACACGTTGTCATCCCTGTCCTCAGGTTTGCATAGAAATTACTTGCGGATTTAAATCCGCAGCTAAAGGCGTAGGTCAATTGAAAAATCCATCTCAGGCCATGTAAACTCCATCCAAGGCCATGGTTGTGCTTGTCTTTCTCCTTCGGTCATGCCCATGGCCATTAACAGATCTAATTTTACCTGTAACAGAAACCCCTAAAAAAACCTAGGAAACCCTACAATGGCGTTTTGCGTTATAGAGCAGATAAATACAATCAAATAATATGGAAAGCTTGGAAATTTTCTAGTGATTGCAAATATGCCATTAGTTTCTTGTAATGATGCATAAATTTTGAAACACGAAATCAAATTCATAGGGAGGTCGCGTATCACTTACAGTACGTTTGAGAGGGTGTGAGAGCTTGCTTTTGATTGCAGGAGGTTCAGTGATTGTCCAACAATGGATTAGTGTTGAGCTTTGCCTTTGAATTTGCCTCTAAGAACGATTTCAGTTTCACACTTTTTCACCTTTTTTCAAGTTTTTCTTTTGATGATTCTGCAACCTCTAGGTCCTGATCTCGTGTGCTTTTGCTTGTATAAGTAATATGAAATGCATTAGGTCAACAAATGTGGACTGAATCCTTCCAAATCAATGCCTTGAGATTGGATTTGATCCTCCATTGAAAGCTTTCCAATTTTGCCAAAAATCCAATCTTTTTGCACATGGAATGGTTGATACGAATTTGATCCACTTGATGATGATGATTCAATCCTGAAATAGCCAAAAAGAGATCAAATAATCAATGTTTGGATTTTATTTGATTTAAATGGATTAAAAATGAAACAATTCATTAAAAAATCAAATTAAATAATAAAATTGGTAAATGGTCACAAGGCTGAAGCTAGGACACGTGTGTAGTGTGACAAGATCAAATCAAGTGGAAAAGAATGGGCCCATTTGACAAAATTTGAAGTTTTGAGGATAGTTGACTTTTGGCAATTTTGCAAAAAAGTACAACTTCAACAATGCATAACTTCTTCAATTTTGAACTTTTGGAAGTGTTATTGGACTTTTTAAAAAGCTTGAGATGTCATATAACCAAACCTTGTGGTCTCATCTCATTTTGATATTCCATGCTCAAGTTATAAGCTTTGTAAAAAATGTGTTTTTGTTGACTTTAAAAAATGACCTATAATGTCCAAATTTATAACTTATTGTGAGTGCATTTTCTCATCTTGGGGTATGAATATGGATTGTATAAAATTTCATCCTCTTAAAAATGAGCTTTGGATGGGTCATTTCTCATAAAGTATGAGAAAGTTATGCTTGGTCAAAGTTGAGTTGACTTTTCCTGCAAAACCCTAATTTAGCAACTTTTGAGTCTTGATGAATTTTGAGCAATCCTTGATTAATCATGATCAACCCTTGATCAAATGATGAAATATCCTTAAAAATGAGAATGTTGACCAAAAATATTGAATTTTGACTGTTTACAGGTCACAGTTGACTTTTGCCCTAGCAGAGTTGATTTTTGGACCCTTTGAGCAATTGACTGAGCAAACTTCCTCTGCAAGGCTTGAAATTTGACATGGATGACCTTGAGATCATATTAGGACATTGGGGAGCACTTGAGGTCATTTTGATTCAAGTATCTTGATGCAACACAAAACCCTAATTTGGGATTAACTGCCTTAGGAGATAGCTTGAGTGTCCCACTCTTGAGCAATCTTGAGCAACTTGGAGATTTTTCTTGCAATGTTTTGAGAAATATGAGAGGGAAAATTTTGGGGTGCAACAGAACTCATTAGAGGATTGGTAGAACCAAAGCCTCTCAACAACAAGTTGCATTTTCTTTTTGTCAAGTATATCATCCATTTAAGAATGCTCAAGGTAACATTTAATGATCAATGATGTTTAAGTGATCCGCATTGACCAAAATTGATGAAGATCCATTGGAGGATTGGTAGAACCAAAGCCTCCTAAAAATGAATCTCAAGGTTATTAGATAAAAGGGTTCAAATTAACATACTTGGGCTTGCAAACAGGTTTGGGCCACGAATGATCATTTTCTCGAATCGAGACAAAATTTAGCGTTATGTTAAGCAATCGTAAGTGGACTTATGTAGAAGTCGCACCTATTTTGAGGCTGATCAATAACAATCTATGTAATTCATGTTTGTATAAATGATATAGAGATCATTATCCCTTAACATGTAGCACAAATAAAAAATAAAGGGATAAGATGAACAAGGAGGGGAATGATAAGCTAATTTGGATCACTACCTCAAATTTCTTTCATCTTTAACTTCAATCACTCATCTCAATAGATTAAAGTACTAAACATATCATTAATCCAAAGCACCAAAAATGAATTAAATAATTCACTCTTTGGTAGATTTGGATTAATGAACATTTATCCAACTTCATCTACACCCAAAGTTCATTGAATTTAAAGAGAAATTGTATATTTAAAATTGTAATCCAAATCAACAATCAAAAGGAGTGAGTAGAAAAAGAGAGATGGATCAAACAGCCCTAAAACAAGGCAGAAAACACATTTTGGCTTTGTTACAATCGATTGCACTCTGGAAGCAATCAATTGCATCAGTTCTTTTTTTCAAAAAAAATGAGTTCGTTCGTGACAATCGATTGCACTCTTGCAGCAATAGACTGCACCCTGTGAAAAATAGCAAATCAGCATTTCAAAAGGCCAAATTCTTGTTCAAACTTTTCATCAAACACCTTATGATCATGGATTTAATTGAGCATGAAAATTCCATTAAATTATGAGAAAATAGCACCAATGGAATCACAAAACAATGCTCAATGAATGAAACCCAAAGATCAACAAGAGATCACATTATGAGAGATGAAAAATCCAACTTACCAAAGGTAGATCTAGAGAATTATCAAAACAACTTTAAGAATTTGCTTCAATTCAACCCCAAGAATCAATTTCCCAAGCTTGGATGTAGAGAATTGGTAAAGAGAAAGTGTTTGGATGAAAGTTTAGCTCAAAGATTAGTAAGCTTCAATGCACAGCTTACTAACTTTTTTTTGAAAATGGAACTATGAGTGAATTTGGTAGATGAAGGGAATTGAGAGTTTTTTAGCAAGGTGAATTTGGCTATCAAAAGCTTGATATTTGAATCAAATGAGGGCTCTATTTATAGAGTTTAGGCTTGGGATTAGTGGTGGTTTGGAGTTTGGTTTGGGAAATGAAATTAGGCTTGGTAATTGATTCTTGGAGCCAAAATTTGAATTAATGATATATCTTTCAAAAAATGAAGAAAAATTGGAGCCAAAATTTGAATTAATGATATATCTTTCAAAAAATGAAGAAAAATTGGAGCCAAAATTGAAAAGCTTGAAATTGCTGATTTTTTTCAAAATTTTACTCTATGCAATCGATTGCACTCTGGAAGCAATCGATTATACAGTGAGTTTTTTTTCAAATATTGTGCAAAATGCACTCTGTGTAATCGAGTGCACTCTAAGAGCAATCGATTGTTAACTCAAAAAATGAAAAAATTTCATTATTTTTTTCTTTGCAAATAGAGATTTTAGGGAAATAATATAGGAAAACCTTATTTGTCAGATGCTTTGACTCAGTACCTACAAAACACAGATATACAAACACAAAGACAAATATTTTTTTGTATTTTGATTAGAAGTTAGTCAACAACACAAGAGCAAACTTAAGGATAGGATGCAAATGTGATGAATGAAGCTATTTATTAATGATTGTGACCAAATGACAAAATATGATATGAAAGTGCGACTAAAAAAGTTAGGGGCAAAATTTATGGTACAACAGCTGCCCCTATTTAATTGTCTTTCTGCCAGACAAGCGAAAAGTAATTAAATACAAACAGACCTGAATTCCGTCCCTGATGCGATGAGATGATAGCATATGTCATGAATGAATACAATAGACTTTTTTTGACATATACTTTTTTGAATGATGTATGATATGAGACAGACTCTGTGGGAATATGAAAAGACTTGAAATAGGAAATTTATGGTAGTTTAGATGAAATAACGTGAAAGACACGCTAGGGAAACAACAAGATACTTTTGGATATCTGTCAAGACGACAAAGAGTAACCATCAATACTTGGAAAAAAGAGATAAAATCCGAGAAGGCAAGCAGCAACATCCAAGAATGGCATTGAATGAGGCGAGAAACTCTCTAGAAAAGACAATCAAAAGCATCTAGAAGAACATTAGATATGGGATGAGACCAAATCTGAAGCTACATCAGAGTCGTCCAAGAAATATGTTGGATGGAAAAGAAATATGACATCCAATATTGGCTTTGAATGAAGGGAAAACTCAATGTCTAATAATGGCTTTAGACGAGAGAAAAGATCACAACATCCAATACTGGCTTTGAATGGAAACAAAAGATAGCAACATCCAATATTGGCTTTGGATGGAAACAAAAGATCATGACATCCAATATTGGCTTTGGATGGAAAAAAAGATCACGACATCCCATATTGGCTTTGAATGAAGGGAAAACTCAATGTCTAATAATGGCTTTAGACGAGGGAAAAGATCACAATATCTAATATTGGCTTTGGATGAATGGAAAACTCAACGTCTCATAATGGCTTTAGACGAGAGAAAAGATCACAACATCCAATATTGGCTTTGAATGAGGTGCGACAAATCATGGCATCCAATAATGGCTTTGGACAACAACAAAGATAACAACATCCAATATTCGCTTTGGACGTAAACAAAAGATAGCAACATCCAATATTGGCTTTGGATGGAAGAAAAGGTAACAACATCCAATATTAGCATTAGATGGAAAGAAAGATAGCTCATCCAAGATTAGCATTGGACGAAAGAGAGAAACGGATCATCCAAGATTAGCATTAGACAAAAGAGAGAAACAGCTGAACTGACATCTGCTTTGGTAGGTGCCAAGTAAGTTGGACTTTGATCTGAAGGTGACATGTCAATTGCAATAAGACCTCGAAAAATGAAAATGAGGATGAAACACTCTTGTTATGCATTATGTATGAATTTTATTATGCATGATATGTGAATGATCTATGCATGTAATGTCGACGTTTATGACAATGGAGTTTGACTCTTTTATGGAGGTAAGATTGGAAGTTTGATTCCTTAACACAGAGAACTCTTCCAAATTTGCTTGGAAAGAAAATGTCCTGAACCCATATTTGCCACACTTGTAAACTGAATTGAATTGATGATTTTCTGAGGAAAGAGATGGAGAGCTGCTTGGGGATTTTTCCTATATTAGCTGACTGTTGAAGATAAACTGAACATGGCTTCAGTCTAAAGTTGTTGGAAATGAGCTGATCATGGATTCAACTCTGAAATGATTATTGGAGATAACCTGATCATGGCTTCATCTCTGAGATATTTTGTTGGAATAAATTGATCACTGCTTAAGTTCTTGAAATGACTGTTGGAAATAAATTGATCATGACTTTAGTTCTTGAAATGACTGTTGGAAAGGAATGCTCCAGTATGAGTCTTGAAAATGATCTTCTGGATAATCAATTCTGAGAAAACTCGCACTGAGCAACAAAACTTGAACTTATTCACAAATGGACCTGAAAGATACTTGCCCCTAATAGGGTCACTAACCAAGTTTCTCAGCTATTTGAAATTCCTTGACGAGGAAAGATTGTTTGCAAGCAAAATTGTTTATTCAAACATGTTAATTTTAATGCAAAGTTCATGCAAAAGTTTTGAAATCAATATCATTTTTGAAATGATATTATTGGTGTATAGAAAATGCATCATTGGTTAAAACACAGTGGTTTATACTTTTAAATTGAAATAGAAAGCAAAGGTATGATACCCAAACAAATGATTCACAAAAGATCTTAGGAGTCAGTTTATGCAACCTTGTTGTAGTATGCTTTCAAAAGAAACTTGGCTTCAATTAGGTCTTTTGAGGGTTGTAACATGGTCTGGTTCACGATTTAGGAAATAAAGGATAAAGGCTCAAAATTTACTTGTACCCAACCCAATCTTTGTGATGTTCTTTTGTCCTATGTTTAGTTAATTCATAATATGCATTCAGGTTCCAAGGGATTTTGGAATTGCACTAATGGTAGCAATGGCGGTGGCTCAGAAGTTAAGGGATTCTTGAGAATGACAATCATTTCTTCTTACATCATTTTTCTGTTTTGAGGACTTTTGTCAACTCTGGTGGAGAATTTTGAGGATTTGAAGACCTCTTCTGACTAAATTTATTATTCCCAACTTTTGCCTGAACTGTTTCATTTGAGATTACAGTCAGCGAGGATGCCCCAGTTTTTTTTCTTAACTGTTTCATTTGGAATAACAGTCAGCGGGATGCCCTAGTTTTTTTCCTAAGTCTCCTTCATAGATTTTGACTTAGCGGGATTTTTCTTTTGATTTTTCTTTTCTTTCTTTTTTAGAAAGATAATGATTGTCTAGCTTAATGATTACGGAGAACCATCTTTGTCATTTTTATTTGAGAGCGTCTTCAACACTTCTTGTTGTGTGCGAAGGAAAGCTTGATCAAGACCTTTATTGAAAGGTGTCTTGCACGATTTCTCTTGTAATTGAATGCACAGCCAAATTAACTGAGAACTACCCATCCCCGGGTTAAGATTGCGGGTTTTTTCGTATAGAAAGAAACTCTAACTTATAGGCTCAAAAGGGGTGAACGAGGGATTAACTTCCTTAATGCTCTGGTGTTTGGGAGTTGAAATAATGCATGTATATCCTCAGCAAAGTTTTAGTCGAAAGCATACCAACAACAATTATTGGTATTTCATTTTCATCCCTCAAATATTTGCATAAACAAAAGCTTGATAATTAAAGGGAGTAAACAAGACAAATATATTTGAAAGCAGTAAATTAAAATGATTTGAATCAAAACATTGCAATGCTCATTTCATTAAACGTAACATGAAATTACAAACAGTATTTGAAATCAACAGTTTTAACATAACAAGGGAAAATGCAAACAGAAAGAAAAATGGCCTAGTGACTAATCAGTAACAAGGATGAGTTGTCCTGTCTGAAACACTAGCTTTAGGAAGTGACTTGAGGGTACCCCGACTCAGTCTTCAACCACTTGGTTTTGGCAAAGGATTGTTGATAACATTAGGACCTGCCTCTTTGAAAATGAGAATATTTGCTTTCACCAATTTTTGCACTCTATTTTTCAATGTATAGCAGCTCTCTTAATCATGACCGGCAACTCCCTGATAAAATTCAACGTGAAGGTCAGATCTGAACCCGGTTGGAGGAGGATTTCGAAGAATCAGAGGCCTAGTTGTAATCAAGCCCTTCTGCACCATTGCAAGATACAATTCAGTGTATGTCATGGGGATGGGATTAAATTGACTAATATTCCCTACACAATGATCTGATTCTGCATAATATTTTGTCGTTGAGGAACCTGAACCAATTTAGCATTGACTGCAGGAGTAACAGTCGCTACTTGTGATTGACCAATGTATTGAGGCCTACGGTGAGGTCCTATTCTCTCAGTCGAGACATCATTGGCTTCTACCTCTTTCTTCTACTGAAAGTTCCCAAGGTATTTCTTTGCACCATTAGAAGATTGAGCAGCTTTAGACACTTTATCGTTCTTGATTCCTTCTTCTAATCTCTGGCCAATAGTCACCAGGCCTGTGAAGTTGGAAGACACACTACCAATCATCTTCTACCAAAAGAAAGGGGACAAAGTATACATGAACAATCCAGTAAGCTCTTTCTCTGCCAGAGGTGGTTCAACTTGAGATGCCAGTTCTCTCCATCGTTGAGCATACTCCTTGAAAGATTCTTTCTCATTCTGAGACATATTTTGCAGTCGGCGATGATCAGGTTCCATGTCAAGGTTGTATTTGTATTGCTTTATAAAAGCGTCAACAAGATCTTGGAAGCATTGAATAAGGCCTTTCTCAAGTCACATATACCATTTCAATGAAGCTCCACTTAGACTATCTTGGAAACAATGGATAAGCAGCTTGTCATTCTTTGTGTAAGGAGACATCTTTCGAAAGTACATCACCAAGTGAATTCTTGGACAAGTATGCCCCCGGTATTTCTCAAACTCAGGAGTCTTGAACTTTGCAAACATAACCAGATCAGAAACTAGGCACATGTTGTTAGCATCAACACTGAAGAATTCATTTCCCTCCATAGCTCTAAGTCTCTTCTCTAAAGTATGATACTTTTCTTTGAACTCTTCCAACTCACCAAAGTCTCCCTGACTCATACTTCGAGGACTGGCAGCATGGTACTCAAAGAGAGGGTTCCCAAAAGCAGCTTGTGCAGCAGGTTGACGAGAAGCAGTATGAACGATGGGCTAAGGTTCAGGGAAAACCGGAGCTTGAAACACTGGTCGGGCACACTGGCCAACCATTAAAGTAATTGCAATAGGCGGAGAGTAGTTCTGAGGTAACCCAAAATTTGGCCATGTAGTAGATGTATGCTGGATAGGTTGAGTGTCAACAGCAGCAGTTGGGATTTCAGATACCAAAGTCCTTTGAGGAGGCTCTCCTCTGGAAATCAGGACTTGCATCATCTCAGTAAGTTTGGCCATGTCTGACTTCAACTCGTCGATTTCCATTCTGACTTTCATGTTGTGTTGTTCTTGGTTTTTCATTCTCAATATGACAGCAGCTCTAGTCCCGTAATTATGTTGAGGAATCAACTTGACGGTAGACGACTAACTGCAAGAAAGAAGCAACTGGGAATAAGATCCTGAACAACCTGGATGAATACAGAATGATGCAGAGGATGCAAATGATATGCAATGTTATGTAATGCACTGCACAGTAACATGATCACATGGTTCAGAGTCACGAGCTTGGAGTCAAAGTTACAATCCATAAGGTATGGACTAACGGTTATCACCTGCCGAACAAGGTTCTAAGAAGTTCTCAGAGTCTACATCCTTCCTTCGGATATTACCAACGTCCCGATTAGCAATATTCTCGGGAAAAACTCGTCTGAGCGTAGCATCGCGTGATAACTATTTTCGAATTACTCCTTCATAGTTTCCGCACTACACCTAAAAGGCCAAGATGGGTTAGATATTCTACGGTCCTCAGCTTTAGTAGGTTCCCAGGTCGAAAGCAGTACGTCTTCTCGATTACTCGGTAAACGACATTACTATCAAAGGGGCCTCCACTGAGTGGGGGATCTCATGTCTCCTTTTTGGGATTACTCCCTCAAAGTTAACATGACTATACCTCCTATCCTATCTTAGGTTTTCCCAAGTCCGGGTAGAAGACTTATAAGAAAACACCAAGCCCCCTAAAAACCAGGAAAATCCAGACAAACATATATACAGCATAATGGGAAGTAATAAACAGCAAGTAAAACAATATATAAACACTCATAGAAAAGAAGCAAACAAAGCTAGGATTTACCAACTTAGAATGGACCAGCAATAGGTCAATTTGTCCCTAGTGAAGCCGCCACTTTCCTGTCGCGCGCGCAATCGTCGTCGGCAAAGAGATGAGCAGAGATGAACTAAATTGCGATAGTGGTGATAAGAAAAGAAATGTAGTGGTAAAGATTTGAGATTTAAGCTATAAATTGACTTATCTCAACATAATGAAGTTGCAATCGCACTTTATTGTTTCCAAAGGGAAATGGGAAAAAAGCGAACAAAACGCACAATGAAGTAAAAGGTCAGAGATTGAGGTACGGGGGTTGGTTATGCATAGGGAAGGTGTTAGCACCCTAAGCATCTACGGTATTCCGCAAGATCGACTTTGTTTGGTTTCTTTTAAAAGTAGTATCATGTAAAGGTTTACTTATTAAAGGAAAAGAATGAATGTTTATTTGCAAACAAAAGAAAATGAAATGTTTTATTATTATTTTTGTTTCTCGCCTTGGGTCGTAAGACTTAGTTCCTACGTACTTCCTCGTGCAATGGGAAATTCAGAGCACCATAGTTTTGCTTGAAAAGACTTGTCTGTTTATTGATTTTAAACGAAGAGATAAATCGTCATTATTAGGAGAGAAATCTCGATTAACGTCCACAAGGTGTGTGAAAGATGGATCCTGCGTCAGCAAGAGTGAGGGTTTGAGAACGCCTCTAGTACTCAAGTGGAAAAGTCGACACCTTTATAACCATGGGGATAGGAGAATGTTGCTCGAATATCAATGAATCATGTCTCATCTTGAAAAAAGGTTTGAAGGGTAAAAGGTGATCGAGCGTACAAAAGATTTTGAATGAGTTGAATTGTTTTTGTTAATTTTGAAAGATGTCGATGTATGATTAAGTGAATTGAAGTTTGTTTAAAGAAAATAAGTTTTAAAATAAAAGGCACTCGACAAAAGTCGAGGTTTATTATGAAAGTGGTTCGAGTTTATAAACAAAGAAGATTTTGAAAAAAAGATGAGAAGGTTTTGAAAATTAAAGAAGATGGGAGGAGATGAAGGGACTATCTTAAAGCATAAGGTAAAAGCTAGGGAGAAGAACTATCTAACTAACAAGAATCCAACACGTGACATTATGAGTCAAGATAGAATTCCCATTATTTGTATTAAAACCAAGCAAGGATAACGAACCTCTTGAAAAGACCAAACTTTAATTGCATTAAGTCTTCACAAAAATTGGGCAGACTAACGGCTGTATACAGATGAATTCCATATTACAGACAAAGTATGTAATCATAATAACCTACACACAAAACAAACAAACAACCCAATATCTTGGGGAAAACCCCAAGAACTCCAGACAAAATATCAAGTAAGGTCACAAGGTCTCCAACATAAGCCAAGGTTTCTATTCCTAAGTCCAAGAAGTCCAATACTCCATAATGCCAAGGATAGTAACCAAGTAGTCCAAGTATCATTAAAGTTTTTTATGGTTCATGTTGATTATTAAGTATCTTCAAAAAGAAAATAAAAGCTCAAGTGAGAAAAATAAAAATGACATAAAAGTAAATGCTCAAGTGAGAAAAGATGAAAATAGCATGAAATATAAATGCTAAAGTAAATGGTGAATAAAGTAAAGGGCATAAGATAAAAGCATAAAATAAAGTCAATTGTTAGAAGTTAATGGTTAGTTGGATGACCATCTTGAAGCTTGCATTTGGAACTCATTAGAGGATTGGTAGAATCAAAGCCTCTCAACAACAAGTTGCATTTTCTTTTTGTCAAGTATATCATCCATTTAAGAATCCTTAAGGTGACATTTAATGACCAATGATGTTTAAGTGATCTGCATTGACCAAAATTGATGAAGATCCATTGGAGGATTGGTAGAACCAAAGCCTCCTAAAAATGAATCTCAAGGTTATTGGATCAAAGGGTTCAAATTAACATACTTGGGCTTGCAAACATAGGTTTGGTCCACGAATGATCATTTTCTTGAATCAGGACAAAATTTAGCGCTATGTTAAGCAATCGTAAGTGGACTTATGTAGAAGTCACACCTATTTTGAGGTCGGTCAATAACAATCTATGTACTTCATGTTTGGATACATGATATAGAGATCATTATCCCTTAACATGTAGCACAAATAAAAAATAAAGGGATAAGATGAAGAGGAAGGAGAATGATAAGCTAATTTGGATCACTACCTCAAATTTCTTTCATCTTTAAATTCAATCACTCGTGTCAAATGATTAAAGTACTAAACATATCATTAATCCAAAGCACCAAAAATGATTTAAATAATTCACTCTTTGGTAGATTTGAATTAATGAACATTTATCCAACTTCATCTACACCAAAAGTTCATCGAATTTAAAGAGAAATTGGACATTTAAAATTACAATCCAAATCAACAATCAAAAGGAGTGAGTAGAAAAAGAGAGATGCATCAAAACAGCCCTAAAACAAGGTAGAAAACACATTTTGGCTCTATTACAATCTATTTCACTCTGGCAGCAATCGATTGCATTAGTGCTTTTTTTCAAAAAACTGAATTCGTTCTGTGACAATCGATTGCACTCTGGCAGCAATCGATTGCACCTTGTGAAAAAAAGCAAATCAACATTTCAAAAGGCCAAATTCTTGTTCAAACTTTTCATCAAACACCTTATGATCATGGATTTAATTGAGTACGAAAATTCCATCAAATTATGAGAAAATAGCACCAATGGAATCAGAAAATAGTGCTCAATGAATCAAACCCAAAGATCAACAAGAGATCACATTGTGAGAGATGAAAAATCCAACTTGCCAAAGGTAGATCTAGAGAATTATCAAAACAACTTCAAGAATTTTCTTCAATTCAACCCCAAGAATCAATTTCCCAAGCTTGGATGTAGAGAATTGGTAAAGAGAAAGTGTTTGGATGAAGATTTAGCTCAAAGATTAGTAAGCTTCAATGCAAAGCTTACTAACTTTTTTTTTAAAATGGAGCTTTGAGTGAATTTGGTAGATGGAGGGAACTGAGAGATTTTTTAACAAGGTGAATTTGGATATCAAAAGCTTGAGATTTGAATGAAATGAGGGCACTATTTATAGTTTATACTTGGGATTAGTGGTGGTTTAGAGTTTGGTTTGGGATATGAAATTAGGCTTGGTAATTGATTCTTGGAGCCAAAATTTGAATTAATGATATATCTTTCAAAAAATGAAGAAAAATTGGAGCCAAAATTTGAATTAATGATATATCTTTCAAAAAATGAAGAAAAATTGGAGCCAAAATTGACAAGCTTGAAATTGCTAATTTTTTTCAAAATTTCACTCTGTGCAATCGATTGCACTCTGGGAGCAATCGATTGTACAATGAGTTTTTTTTTCAAATATTGTGCAAAATGCACTATGTGCAATCGATTGCACTCAAGAGCAATCGATAGTTCAGTGAAAAAAATGAAAAATTTTAATTATTTTTTCTTTGCAAATAGGGATTTTAGGGAAATAATACCGGAAAACCTTATTTGTCAGATGTTTTGACTCGGTACCTACAAAACACAGATATACAAAGACAAAGACAAATATTTTTTGTATTTTGATTAGAAGTTAGTCAACAACACAAGAGAAAACATAAATATAGGATGAAAATGTGATGAATGAAGCTATTTACTAATGATTGTGACCAAATGACAAAATATGATATGAAAGTGCGACTGAAAAAGTTAGGGACGAAATTTAGGGTACAACACACTATTCTCCCTAACAACTTTAAACTCCTGAGCATAGGTTTCAGTTGAAGTGTGATGAAAATCTGAGAAGATTGTTGCTTCAATGATCAAGCCTTGTCTGACACAGTTACTTGCTAGGAAATCCCTAACTTTTTCCTAGGTTGTCCCTGCGGGTTTTCAACCTACCGGGAAAATTTATTATGTTTATGTCTCTAACTTTTTCCTAAACCGTCCTTTCAAGTTTTCAGCCTACTGAGACGCTCTTTTTTGCCTAAGCCGCCCTTTCGGGTTTTCAATTTAGCGAGCTATTCTTTTATTTATTGATTGTGTCAACATTCATAGGATGTGGGAACTCCTCACCATCCATAGTTTCAAGAATCAATGTACCTCCAGAGAAAGCTTTCTTGACAACATATGGGCCTTCATAATTGGGAGTCCACTTACCCCTAGAATCAGCGTTAAAAGACATGATCTTTCTAAGCATGAGGTCGCCTTCTCTGAATTCACGAGGCTTGAACTTCTTATAAAAAGCTTTCTTCATTCTTTTTTGATATAACTGACCATGACACAAGGCCGTCATTCTCTTTTCTTCAATTAAATCCAACTAGTCAAACCTGTTCTAAACCCATTCAGCCTATGATAACTTGGTTTCCATTATTACATGTAAAGATGGAATCACAACCTCAATGGGGAGCACTGCTTCAATACCATACACAAGAGAGAACATGGTTTCCCCTGTTAAAGTGTGAACAGATCTACGATACCCATGTAAAGCAAAAGGGAGCATCTCATGCTAATCCTTATAGGTAACAACCATCTTCTTGATAATCTTCTTAATATTTTTATTAGCAGCTTCAACAGCCCCATTCATCTTAGGCTTGTAAGGAGACGAGTTGTGATGGACAATCTTGAACTTTTCACAAAGTTCTGACATCATATTATTATTCAAATTGGATCTGTTATCAGTGATAATCCTACTAGGAAAACCATACCGATATATAAGATTGTTCTTGATAAAGCGTACTATCACCTGCTTGGTGACATTAGCATAAGAAGTTGCTTCCACCCACTTGGTGAAGTAGTCAATTGTCACTAAGATGAAACGATGTCCATTTGACGCCTTGGGTTCAATCATTCTAATCATATCAATAATTCACATAGAAAAAGGCCACGGGGAAGAAATAATATTGAGAAGCGTTGGAGACACATGAATCTTGTCAGCATAAATCTAACATTTATGGCACTTCTTCGCAAATTTGTAACAGTCGAATTCCATTGTCAGCCAACAGTAACCTACCATGAGCATTTTCTTTGCCATTGAATGTCCATTGGCATGGGTACCAAATGAACCTTCCTGGATCTCATGCAATAACATGTCCTCTTTGTGTCTATCCACGCATCTGAGAAATACCATGTCATGATTTCTCTTGTATAACACATCTTCATTAAGGAAAAAGCTACCTGCCTACCATAAGCATTTACTTGGTACATGGAAGCCAAAGTGGCTAAAGCATCTGCCATCTGATTCTCATCTCTGGGAATATGATGGAACTCAACTTTATTTAAGAAAGGTATTAATCTTCTTGCATAATCTTTGTAGGGAATCAAGCCAACGTGACGAGTCTCCCATTCTCCTTTGATCTGATTTATTACCAAAGCTGAATCACCATATACATCAAGAATTTTAATTATGAGATCTATAGCCTCTTCAAGACCCATGATACAAGCTTCATACTCTGCCATGTTATTCGTACAATCAAATGTCAACCTTGCAGTAAAAGGGATATGTGAACCATGGGAAGTGATAATCATGGCACCAATTCGTTTCCCATAAGCATTTACAGATCCATCAAACACCATACCCCATCGGGATTCAGGATCAGGACCTTCCTCGGGAAAAGGTTCATCATAATATTTAAATTTCAAACACATCACATCCTCATCAGGGAAATCATACTTAAAAGACTGATAATCATCAACTGGTTGGTGAGCAAGGTACTCTGCTAACACACTACCTTTAATAGCCTTATGAGTACTGTATTCAATATCATATTCAGACAATATCATCTGCCAACAGGAAATTCTTTTAGTAAGATCAAGCTTTTCAAAAATATACTTAATTGGATCCATTTTGGAAATCAACCAAGTAGTGTGATTCAACATATAATGCCGCAATCGCTTTACCGCCCATGCATAAGCACAACATGTTTTTCTAGCATAGAATACCGTGACTCACAGTCAGTGAACTTCTTGCTCAAATAATAAATGGCATATTCTTTTCTTCCTGTTTCATCTTGTTGTCCCAAAATACATCCCATGGAGTTATCCAAGATAGGAGGCTCAAGCAAATACTTTTTAATGCTCTCAAATTCCCTTTGGCGATCATCCGTCCACACACAACCTTGATCTTTCTTTAACAGCTTGAAGATTGGTTCACATGTTGCAGTCATATGGGAAATAAATCTAGAAATGTAATTTAAATGTCCAAGGAAGCCTCTAACTTGCTTTTCAGTCCTTGGTGCAAGAATTTCTTGAATTGCTTTAACTTTATCATGATCAACTTCAATTCCTTTTTGGTTGACAGTGAAACTTAGCAACTTTCCTGAACGAACACCAAAAGTACACTTATTTGGATTCAAACGGAGATGATACTTACACTGAAACAATTTCAACAAGTCTTCCATATTCCCTTCCTCAGTATAAGATTTGGCGGTCATATCTTTAACATATACTTAGATTTCCTTATGCATCAGATCATAGAATAGGGTTGTCATAGCTCTCTGGTACATTACCCCAACGTTCTTCAACCTAAAAGGCACCACTCGGTAACAGAATGTTCCCCAGGGTGTGATAAACATTGTTGTTTCCATGTCCTCAGGAGCCATCCTAATTTGATTGTATTCGGAAAATCCGTCCATGAATGAGAACATGTTGAATTTTGTCATGCTATCAACCAATATATCAATATGTGGCAATGGGAAATCATCTTTTGGATTTGCTTTATCTAAATCTCTATAATCAACCCTGTTGTACCCTAAATTTTGCCCCTAACTTTTTCAGTCGCATTTTCATACCATATTTTATCATTCAGTCACAATCATTAATAAATAGATTCATTCATCACATTTGCATCCTATCTTTAAGTTTGCTCTTGTGTTGTTGACTAACTTCTAATCAAAATGCAAAAAAATATTTGTCTTTGTCTTTTCATATTTGTGTTTTGTAGGTACCGAGTCGAAGCATATGGCAAATAAGGTTTTCTGGTATTATTTCCCTAAAATCTCTATTTGCAAAGAAAAAGAATTAAAATTTTTCATGTTTTTCACTGTACAATCGATTGCTCCTAGAGTGCAATCGATTGCACAAAGTGAATTTTGCGCAATTTTTGGAAAAATACACTGTGCAAATCGATTTGCACTATAGTGCAATCGATTTGCATAGAGTGAAAATAAATAAAAAAAATCAGCATTTTAAAATTGTCAAATTTTTGGCTCCAATTTTCCTTCATTTTTGAAAGATGTATAATTAATTCAAATTTTAGTGCCAATTTTTCATTTTTAAGAAGAATTATCATTAATTCAAATTTTGGCTCTAATATTTGAAAGAATTATCATTAATTCAAATTTTGGCTCCAAGAATCAATTATCAAATTACCACTAATCCCAATCCTAAACTCTATAAATAGAGCCCTCATCTCATTCAAATTTCAAGCTTTTGATAGCCATATCCACCTTGCTAAAAAATCTCTCAAATCTCTCCATCTACCAAATTCACTAAAAGCTCCATTTTCAAAAAGTTAGTAAGCTTTGCATTAAAGCTTACTAATCTTTGAGCTAAACCTTCATCCAAACACTTTTTCTCCATCAATTATCTACATCCAAGCTTGGTCAATTGATTCTTGTGGTTGAATTGAAGCAAATTCTTGAAGTTGTTTTGATAATTCTCTAGATCTACCTTTGGTAAGTTTGGATAATTCATCTTTCACAATGTGATCTCTTGGTGATCTTTGGGATTGATTCATTGAGCATTCTTTTGTGATTCCAATGGTGTTATTTTCTCATAATTTTATGGAACTTTCATGCTCAATTGGATACATGATCATAAGGTGTTTGATGGAAAGTTTGAACAAGAAATTGGCCTTTTAAAATGCTGTTTTTGGCTGCTGTTCTGTGTGCAATCGATTTGCACTATGTGTAAATCGATTTACACAACACGATTTTACACAATTTTTTGAAAATTATACTGTGTAAATCGATTTAAATAGTAGTGTAAATCGATTTACACCAGAATAAAATGTGTTTTTTGCCTTGTTTTGGGGCAGCTTTGATCTAAAATGCTTTTTCTACTCATTCCTTGTGATTGTTGGTTTGGATTGCAATTTTAAATGTCCAATTTGTCTTTAAACTCAATGGACTTTGTGATGTAGATGAAGTTGGATAAATGTTCATCAATTCAAATCTACCTAAGAGTGAATTATTTAATTTATTTTTGGTGCTTTAGATTAATGATATGTTTAGTGCTTTAATCCATCTAGAGGAGTGGTTGAATTTAAAGATGAAAGAATTTTGAAATGGTGATCCAAATTAGCTTATCATTTCCCTCCCTCTTCATCTTATCCCTTTCTTTTTTTTAATTGTGCTACATGTTAAGGGATGGTGATCTCTATATCATTTATCCAAACATGAAGTACATAGATTGCTATTGACCGGCCTCAAAATAGGTGTGATTTCTACATAAGTCCACTTACGATTGCTTAACATAGCGCTAAATTTTGTCCCGATTCGAATAAATGATCATTCGTGGCCCAAACTTATGATTGCAAGCCCAAGTATGTTAATTTGATCTCTTTGATCCAATAACCTTGAGATTCATTGTGTAGAGGCTTTGGTTCTACCAATCCTCTAATGGATCTACAACACCAACGCGGATCACTTAAACATCGTTGATCATTACATGTTGCCTTGTGAGAATTCCAAAATGGATGATATACTTGACAAAAAGCAAATGCAACTTGTTGTGTAGAGGCTTTGGTTCTACCAATCCCCTAATGAGTTCCAAATGCAAGTTTCAAGATGGTCATCCAACTAACCACTAATTACTAACAATTAACTTTACTTTACGCTTTTATTTTTATGCTTTATGCACCATTTACTTTTAGCATTTTAATTTTCATGCTATTTTCATCTTTGCTCACTTGAGCATTTACTTTTATGTCATTTTTATTTTGCTCACTTGAGCTTTTCTTTTCCTTTTAAAGACACTTAATAATCAACATGAACCATAAAAAACTTTAATGATACTTGGACTACATGGTTACTATCCTTTGCATTATGGAGTGATGGACTTCTTGGACTTAGGATTAGAGACCTTGGCCTATCTTGGAGACTTTGTGACTTTATTTGATATTTTGTCTGGAGTTCTTGAGGTTTACCTCAAGACATTGGGTTGTTTGTTTGTTTTGTGTGCAGGTTATTGTGATTACATACTTTGTTTGTAATCTGGAATTCACCCGTATACAGTCGTTACTCTGCCCAATTTTTGTGAAGACTTAATACACTTGAAATTTGGTTCTCTCAAGAGGTCTAGCATCTTTGCTTGCTTGGTTTCAATCCAAAGAATGGGAATTCTACATTGGCTTATAATGTCAAGTATCGGCTTCATGTTGGTTAGACGGTTCTCTTCTTTAGCTTTTACCTTATGCTTTAGGATAGTCCCTTCATCTCCTCCCATCTTCTTTAATTTTCAAAACCTTCTCATCTTCTTTCAAAATCTTCTTTGTTTTTTAAACATCAAACCGCTTTCATAATAAACCTCGACCTTGTTGAGTGCCTTTTCTTTCAAAACTTCTTTTCTTTAAACAAACTTCAATTCACTTAATCATACTTTGACATCTTTCAAAATTAACAAAACAATTCAACACATTCAAACTCTTTTGTGCGCTCGAGCACACTTTTACATTCAAAACTTTTTTCAAGGTGAGACATGATTCATTTATAGTCGAGCAACATTCTCCTATCCCTATGGTTATAAAGGTGTCGACTTTTCCACTTGAGTACTAGAGGCGTTCTCAAACCCTCACTCTTGTTGATGCAGGGTCCATCTTTCTTACACCTTGTGGGCGTTAGTCGAGATTTCTCTCCTAACAATGACGACTTGTCTCCTTGTTCAAAAACAATCAACAAACAAGTCTTTTCTAGATGAACTACGTGTACCCTGATCCCCTATTGCACGAAAGGTGGTACGTAGGCACTAAAGGTTCGCAACCGCGGCGGGTGCAAAAATCACAAAAATATTTCTTTTCTCACCTCCACCATCCATTTTATATACAACACATTTTTATAGCCAAAATATACAGATTTTTCAAAGAGGTTCCTGCGGAGTACCGTAGATGTTTAGAGTGCTAATACCTTCCCTTTGCATAACCAACCCCCTTACCTTGAATCTTTCCCCCTCTTTTTGGGTTATTCGCTCTTTTCCCATTCATTTGGAAACAATAAAGCGCGGTAGCGATTTTTATTTTGATTTGTATAAAGTCTAGTCAATCCAATGGCTTAGTCTTGCACATTTCTACCGCTACAAACACACATGCGGACTTTTCTGTCTTTCTTTGGTACTGGAACAATATTAGCAATATACTGAGGGTACACTGATGTCATAAGAAAACCAGCATCAATCTACTTCAAAACCTCTTCTTTAATCTTCATTTCCATGTCAGGATGAGTTCTTCGCAGCTTTTGCTTGATTTGTGAACATTATGGCTTTAACGGCAAATAATGTTCCACAATATTGGTGTCCAAACCAGGCATGTCTTGGTAAGACCAAATAAAGATATCCATATACTCTTTCAGCAACACAATCAACCTTCTCTTCACATCGGGATAAAGCAGTGCCCCAATCTTGACTTCTTTCGAATCTTCTTCTAAACCCAAGTTAATCGTCTCCAACAACTCTTTATATGGTTGAATGGTATTTTCCACGCATTCAAGAAACCGTGAAAACTCTTCTGGGATTTCATCATATTATTCTTCTTCAACCACATACACTGGATATTCAAAGTTGGGAAAGGGTTCATGGTCATTGCATTCAACATGTTTTTTAATAAATCTGCACATAGGATTTATGATTGATTTTAGAAACTGACACATGTAACAAGTGATTATGCAGATTTATTTAAAGTTATTATTTATTTCGAAAGGTTTTTTTTTCTAATTACCATTTTCCAATAAAAAATAGAAAATAAAGACAAAATTTAGAAATCAAAAACAACTTTTATTAATGACCTTAAAATTCAAAACAAAAGTCACGGCCATACAACATTACTTTCACCTTGGTCAGAGTGAAAGACTTTTGAAAAGACAAACAAAAAAAATTACTTTGAAATGTGAAAGCAAGAAGGAACATCAGCAGTGATCCAATTCTGGATTTTGATTCCATGTGTCACAAAGTTCGCCATCTCTTGCTCTGGCTCATCTTCGAGAATAGCATTGATCTTTGGAGTAGTCGAATAGAGATTTCCTGCATTATGAAAGATGTCTTGATATTTACTCAAAGCGGACTTCGGCTTCACAACTTCATTCTTCATGGATGTAAGTGTTTGTTGGCAGCAATTTTGGTAAAACATTGACTTGATAATATTTTGCTAAATGTCTTGACATTTGAAGCAAACTGGTTTTGAATGATGTAAAAGCAGATGTCTTGACATCTTCCTCCTGAGTTGAACGTGACTTCATATCTATTTCCAATTTCTGTTTCATGTTTTTATGCGCACCATTATTCAGGATTTGTGACTCATAGTTTGCGAAAAATATGGAGGAATATTTTTATATTTTCATTATCCTTATGGATTATATCTTGGCCTGTTTTCATGAAAATATTCAAAAGATTGGAATATTTGTTTTTCAGCCCAAGCCCACTGATGCGCCTTTATAAGGACTTGCATCCTTATTCATCAAACTGCAACTTTTGAAGAAGAATACATCCTTTCTGTTTTAGAAGTCTAAGTATTTTAATTGTAATACACTATAGTATTGGTTTAATACTTGAGTTGTTATTTGAGTTTTTAATTGTGGATCATTCATAAGCTTTTAAGTATTGAACGATTGAAGTCTTTAAAACTTAATAATTCAGTTGTTCTTCTCTAATAGTGATTGAAGGGATTTGAGGAGGGCCTCATACCTAGGTGTGTCTTAGGTAGAAGTATAGCACGAGTAGTGATTAAGTGATTAGATCGTAAACTGGCTGTTTACTGAGGGTCTATAAATTGATAATATTTAGTGGACTTGACCCTGGCTTAGTAGCCCCCAGAATAGGTGTTGTTGTACACCGAACTGGGTTAACAATCCCTTGTGTTTTTACTGCTTTTATTATTGTTGCACTTTACATTATCCTCATATATTTGTGTCGTGACATCTCCTTCGATATCACATATCTGATACCAGAATTTCAATTGGTATCAGAGCAGGCATCCTGCTCTGTATCTGGGTGAGATCCAGGGAAGATACTTTCTGGTACTATAGACAAGGAAGGAGGATTTATGGATAAACCATCCATTCTAGATGGAAGTAATTATTACTATTGGAAACCACATATGGTGGCCTTTCTAAAGTCTCTGGACAATAGAGCTTGGAAAGCTGTCTTAAAAGGATAGAAACACCCTGTCAAATTGGGAGAAAATGGAGAACCTACTTCTGAGTTAAAACCAGAAGAAGATTGGTCTGAAGAAGAAGATGAAATTGCTCTTGTAAATTCTAAAGCCTTGGATGCTATATTCAATGGAATTGACAAGAAAATTTTCAGATTAGTGAACACATGTGAAGTAGATAAAGATGCATGGGGAATTCTTCAATCTACTCATGAAGGCACATCCAAAGTTAAGATGTCAAGACTTCAGTTTCTCACCATAAAATTTGAAAATCTGAGAATGAAGGATGATGAAAGTATTAATGACTTCCATATGAACATTCTTGAGATTGTTAATGCATCCAGTGCTTTAGGAGAGAAAATACCCGAAGACAAATTGGTTAGAAAAATGATAAGGTCTCTCCCCAAGATATTTGATATGAAAGTGTTTGCCATAGAAGAAGCTCAAGACATTGACAAGATGAAAGTGGATGAACTTGTTAGATCCCTTCTGACATTTGAATTAAGCATCAATGAAAGATTTGAAAAGAAGAACAAAAGCATAGCTTTTGTATCAAATACTGAAGATGAAGAGGAGGATTATGGTCTGGATATAGATGGAGGAATATCAAATGCCTTAGTTATTCTTGGAAGACAGTTTAACAAAGTGATAAAAAGAATGGATAGGAACCTAAGATCAAATGTCAAGAACATCTCATCTGACATCCATAAGTCAAATGAGTTTGGACGAAAAAGGGCTGAAGAAAAATCCACTCAAGGGAAGGGAATACAATGTCATGAATGTGAAGGTTTTGGTCACATTAGAGCTGAATGTCCTACATATCTTAAGAAACAGAAGAAGAATCTATTTGCTACTTGGTCTGAAGAGGACTCAGAGAGTGATCTTGAAGAATCTGCCAAGTATGTTAAAGTATTGACAGGTAAATATGTCTTTGATGAAGAGTCTGGTGATGGGGAACTAACCTTTGATGAGTTAGCTACCTCATACAAAGAATTATGTCTTAGAAGTGCAGAAGTGTGGCAAGAAGGGGAGAAATAGAAAGCCCTCATAACTCTGCTGAAGGCAGAAAGGGAAGAGCATCTGAAAACTATTTCTAATCTGGAAAGTGAAGTGACTTCTCTGAATTCAAATCTTGATAGAATGATCAAATCTGTCAAGATGCTGAATAATGGGTCTGACACATTAGATGAAATTCTTCAAGCAGGAAGAGTGAAAGGAGACAAGAGTGGTCTGAGGTTTAATGAGAAAAATGAACCTAACTCAGTAGAACCTTCATCAGATTCCACTCATTCCAAGTCTAAACCAAAGATGTCGAAGCAAATGTCTCAACATCATAGCAAACATCATGGCAATAAAACATTTAATCACACAGAGAGAAAATCCCAGCCCTGGAGATGTCATCACTATGGAAGGCTTGGTCATATAAGACCTTTCTGTTTCAAGTTGTATGGGTATTCTAAAACCTCTCCTCTTCCCAGAACTGATCAGACCCCCTAAAATAGCAAAAAGAAGAAACAATGGGTTCCCAAGTCTAATGCTTCTAGTTTCATAGCTCATACCTCTCTCAGAGTATCAACCAAAGATGACTGGTACTTTGACAGTGGCTGTTCTAGACACATGACAGGTGTCAAGAATCTGTTGGTAGATATCAAACCTCATTCCACCAGTTATGTGACTTTTGGTGATGGAGCCAAATGTGAAATCAAAGAAGTTGGTAAGCTGGAATGTTCAGGAGTCCCTAAGCTTGATGATGTGTTACTTGTTAAAGGGTTAAAAACTAACCTAATAAGTATAGGCCAATTTTGTGATCAAGGGTTCAAAGTAAACTTCACCAAGACAGAATGTCTTGTTTGCAATGAAAAGAATGAAGTTATTATGAAAGGAATTAGATCTAAAGGCAATTGTTATCTATGGGTTCCCCAAGAGTTGAACTTCTCCTCAAAAATTGGGACACTCGTATCTGAAAGGAATGAAAAGAATCATATCTGAAGAAGTTGTGAAAGGGATTCCTAAGCTTAAGATAGAAGAAGGGAGAGTATACAGTGACTGCCAGATTGGAAAGCAAACTAAGATGTCACATCAAAAGATGCAACATCTTACTACATCAAAAGTTTTGGAACTTCTTCACATGGACTTGATGGGGCCTATGCAGGTTGAAAGTCTTGGTGGAAAGAAGTATGGCTATGTTGTTGTAGATGACTTCTCTATGTACACATGGATAAGATCTCTATCAAATATCAGAAACTTTTGAAGTGTTTAAAGATCTCTGTCAAAAACTTCAAAGGGAAAAAGATAGTCATGTCATCATAATCATAAGTGATCATGGAAAGGAATTTGAGAACAATAAATTTGTTGACTTTTGCTCTTTTGAAGGAATCAATCTTGAATTCTCTTCTCCTATTAATCCATAACAAAATGGGATTGTGGAACATAAAAACAGAACCCTTCAAGAATCTGCCAGAGCTATGATTCATGCTAAGAAGTTACCCTGCCACTTTTGGGTTGAAGCTATGAATATTGCATGCTATATCCATAATAGAGTCACTCTAAGGAAAGGAACTTCGGCCACCTTGTATGAAATATGGAGGGTAAGAAAACCTATTGTCAAATACTTTCATGTTTTTAGAAGTAAATGTTACACCTTAGCTGATCATGAACAAATGATGGAGATGGATCCCAAGAGTGATGAAGGAATATTCCTGAGTTACTCTACATATAGCAGAGCTTACATAGTCTTTAACTCCAAAACCAAGGTTATGATGGAATCCATAAATGTTATTATTGATGATAGAGGATGGAATGATGAAGAAGATGTCTTAGAAGATGTTGGAACATCTTTATCTAATATTCCAACAGAATCCAATGATAGAATTATTTATTCTAATCCACCTCAAGAAGACCCTAAGCCCAACTATCTCAATAAAGGACCTTCAATTAGAACTCAGAAAGATCCTCCTAAGGAGCTTATCATAGTAGATATAAATAAAGGAGTTACTACCAGATCAAGAGAAGGGATATCAAACTCTTGCTTTGTGTCAAAAATTGAGCCTAATAATGTCAAAGAGGCTCTAACTGATGAGTTCTGGATTAATTCTATGCAGGAAGAGCTAGAATAATTCAGTACAAATGAAGTTTGGGATCTGGTTCCAAGGCCTGAAGGGACAAATGTGATTGGCACTAAATGGGTGTACAAGAATAAATTTGATGAAAAAGGCGTGGTCACTAGAAATAAGGCAAGGTTAGTTGCACAAGGATACACTAAAATTGAAGGAGTTGACTTTGATGAAACCTTTGCCCCTGTGGCCAGAATTGAATCAATCAAATTACTCTTGGGATTTGCTTACACTCTGAAATTTAAATTATTTCAAATGGATGTAAAGAGTGCCTTCTTAAATGGCTATCTGAATGAAGAAGTTTATGTGGAACAACCTAAGGGATTTGTTGATCCAAGTTTTCCTTAACATGTGTACAAACTAAAGAAAGCTCTGTATGGATTAAATCAGGCTCCAAAAGCTTGGTATGAGAGATTGATAGAATTTCTTGGTGAGAATGGATATAGGAAAGATGGCATAGACAAAACTATTTTTGTTAAGGAAGAAGAAGGGAAGATCATGATTGCACAAATTTATGTTGGTGATATTGTGTTTGGTGGGATGTCAAATGAGATGGTTCAACATTTTGTCAAGCAAATGCAGTCAGAATTTGAGATGAGCCTTGTTGGTGAATTAACCTACTTTCTTGGTCTGCAAATTAAACAAATGGAAGATTCCATATTTTATCTCAGAGCAAGTATGCTAAGAATATAGTAAATAAATTTGGGATAGAAAATGCCAGTCACAAAAGAACTCCTGCTCCCACACATATAAAGTTGTCTAAAGATGAAAAAGGAGTAAGTATGGATCAAAGTCTTTACAGAAGTATGATAGGCAGTCTTCTATATCTCACAGCTAGCAGACCTGACATTGCCTTTGTTGTAGGGGTGTCTGACAGATATCAAGTTGATCCTAAAGTTAGCAATGCCAACCATGTGAAGAGAATTCTTAAATATGTGAATGGTACAAGTGACTATGGTATGCTATATTCTCATGGATCTAGTTCTGCCTTAATTGGTTATTATGATGTTGATTGGGCAGGAAGTGTTGATGATAGAAAAAGTAAATCAGGAGGATGCTTCTTTCTAGGAAATAATCTCATATCTTGGTTAAGTAAGAAGCAAAATTGTGTGTCTCTATCCACTGCCGAGGTTGAGTATATTGTTGCAGGAAGCAGTTGTTCTCAGTTGGTTTGGATGAAACAAATGTTAACAGAATATAATGTCAAACAAGATGTCATGACATTATTCTATGACAATCTAAGTTCCATAAATATATCAAAAAATCCTATTCAACACAGCATGACCAAACACATTGACATATGTCATCACTTCATAAGAGATTTGTTGAAGAAAAGATTGTTGCCTTATAATATGTAGCTACTGAATTACAACTGGATGGCATCTTCACTAAGGCTTTGGATGAAAATCAATTTGAGATCTTAAGAGGAAAATTAGGGATTTGCATATATGAGGGTTTGTAGCAATTAAGGGTGTGTGGGAATATCATTAAAGTGATATTATATTATTTATGTTTCCAACAAATCAAATTTTGTAAGCAATCATTTCAAGACTATATTAAATATTTTCCCACACGCTACGACATCACTTCCTTCTACTTTCATAAAATCTTCACTCTCCTTTACAGAAAAATAACCCTTGTCATTTTTCATCTCTTTGCTCAAAAATCTTCAAAGATGTCTCAACATCATGCATCGACTCCCTCAAAATCTGTCAATCATCCTGAGAAACTCTCCCTTGACAGAGTACTCGATGTTACTCCTCTAACAACTATCCCACCTCTTGAGAAGAAGGTCAAGAAACCCATATCATCTCATGCACAGAATTCCAAAGACGATATTAACACTTCTAAAGGTAATACTTCTACTACTAATGATGATAGGACAGAAGAAGACATTGTTAATGTTGATAGAAGCATTAGAAGGCTAGTAGATAGAGTGTTAAATGAAGGTTTTGTTGTGCCTGGGATTTCTAATCCTATTGCTCGTATGCCTGCTTCAGTTGACAAAGGAAATGACCCTAAAAGTGTTGCTGAATCATCCATCTTTAAGAAAGATGTTGCTGAAAGAAAACTTGATAAGCTTTCTACTTCTGCTCTAGAGGAAGTGGAAGATGATGTTGAACAAGATGTTAAGAAGAACTCTCCTTCTAAGGAAGATGATGCTAACTCCAAAGCTGCAGAGAATCAAAATGTTGAGAATGTGGTTAATGTTGATGAGTTGTATGACAATGAACTCATTTCTAATATGGTGCCTAGAATTTCTAAGAGGCTTAAGACTAGAAAAAGAAAAAATGTGGATGTCACACCCCCTGCCAAAAGCATAAAAAATAAGACTATGTATGGTCCACCAAAGTCCTGGAGTAAAGTGGTTCCTCCATCCAACAAAAGAAAAGTTAGACCTAATGATTCCTCAGATGATGATGAGGATGATGTCCAGAATAATTCTCTTGTGAAGAGATCTAGGAGTAAGAAGAAAGTTGCATTAGTAGAAGAAGCTGACTCTGATTATGATGTCGAGGACATATCTCCTGTGGAAAAGTATGCAAGCAAGAAGCTTTCTGTCAGGGTGCCTGATGCTCCCATTGGTAACATTTCCTTCTATTTTGTTGGGAATGCAAAAAAGTGGAAATATGTATTTCAAAGAAGAATTTCCCTTGAAAGAGAGTTAGGAGCTGGTGCGTTGGAGTGCAAAGAAATTATGGAGCTGATATCTTCTGATGGATTGATAAAGACTGTTACCAGGTTTGCAAAATGCTATGAGACTCTTGTTAAGGAATTTATTGTTAATATTACTATTGACTGTGATGATCATAAAAGTAAGGAGTATAGGAAGGTTTTTGTTAGAGGTATGCGTGTAGAATTTTCCCCTGCTGTCATCAATAGATTTCTGGATAGGTCTGAAGATGATTAATGTAAGCTGGAAGTAACTGATAATCAAGTGTGTAAAGCCCTCACTGCTAACCAAGTGAGTGAGTGACCCATGAAGAATAATCTTCTTGTTAGCAAGATAAGTGTGAAATATGCTATCTTGGATAGAATTGGAGCTGCTAACTGGGTTCCTACCCAATCATACCTCAACCATTACAATTGGCTTAGGAAAGTTTATATATGCTGTTGGGAATAAGAAACTATTTGATTATGGTTCTTACATTTTTTATCAGACTATTAAGCATGCAGGAACATGTTCCATCAAGATGCTTATTGCCTTTCCATCCCTTATTTGTGGAATTATTCTTAATCAACATCCTGGAATTCTGAGTGGTCATGATGTAGTTTGCAAGAGGGAGTCTGCTCTAACCCTTCACTTCAAGCTTTTTTTAAGAAAACATGTCTCATACATTGGCTTGACATCTGCATCTTCTAAAAACAAGACCTCAACTAAGGATGACATGATTACTTAATTAAGGGAAGCCGACAAAGAACTTGATGATGTGATCAGAGTTAGCTCAGCAAGAAAGATAACCTTTGAAAAGATGATCAAGGAGCTGCAGAAGGACAACATTTTTTATGATAAAATGAACACTGAAGGAGGAGATTTTGATGAGGAAGGAAGTTATGACTCTGCCAAGTCTATTGGTCCTGAAGACACTTAGACTATTTTTTATTTATTTGTTTGACCCCTTTGTTTCTTTTTGGCACTTGTATGTGCTTGGATTCTATGGTTTGTACTTATTTGGAATATTCTATTACTGTTATTCTCTTGAATGCATGTTTTATTTGGCATATTATGACTAAAAAGGGGGAGAGAAACTGACTGACCTCTGACTGACTGACCACTAACTGACTGAGGGGGAGCCTCATGTGCTTATTACTTGAGGGGGATCCTCATGTCTCAGAAGATGTTCTGACATCTTCCTCTGCTAACAGCTAACTTATTTACTTTTGCTAACTGCTAAGTGAGTTTTGCTTTTTGCTTATGCTACTTCTCTGATAATGTGCTCAAATAATGTTTTAGCCAAAATTTTCCAAAGGGGGAGTTTGTAAAAAAGGTACATTCAAGGAAAGGCTAACCACCCCTTGTTCACAAAGTTCTCCAATGATAGGAAATTTGTTGCCATGATTGTTTATGTTGATGATATTGTACTTACTAGAGACGATATAATGGAAATGGAAAAAGTAGAAGAAAAATTGGCAGTAGACTTTGAAATTAATGACTTGGGATTCATGAGATGTTTTCTTGGTATGGAGGTTACTCGATTAAAGAATGGTATTATGGTTTCACAGTAGAAATACATTTTAGACTTATTGAAAGAAACAAGAATAAGTGGATGTCGTCCTTCACATACCCCTATGGATCCTAATGTTAAACTTTGTGGAGAAGGTAATGTTCTTGTTGATACTAGAAGATATTAGAGATTGGTTGGAAAACTGATTTATTTATCACACACCCGGCCTGATATTGATTTCTCAGTTAGTGTAGTAAGCCAGTTTATACATTCTCCTTTCGAGGAACATCTTGAGGCTGTCAATAGGATACTAAGATATTTGAAAGGAAATCCTGGAAAAGACTTAGTTTTTAAGAAGACTAGTGAAAGAAATGAGTCTATCTTCATCGATGCTTATTGGGAAGGTTTAGTCATATATAGAAGATCAACCTCTGTACATTGTACCCATGTTTAGGGTAATCTTATGACATGGAGGATCAAGAAACAATGATTTATAGCTAGAAGTAGTGCAGAAGTCGATTTTAGAGCTATGCCTCGTGGTATTTGTGTAGGATTATGGATCCTTAGAGTCCTAGAAAAACTTGAGATAAAGTTGAGATTCTATTGAAATTATAATAGAGTAAAGTTTCTATTATCATATCTCATAACTCAGTTGAACATGACATAACTATATTGAGATTGATCGAAACTTCATAAAGGAAAAGTTAGATGCTAGAATCATATGTCTACCTTTTGTAACTTTAAGTCAGCAAACTGCATATATCCTGACTAAAAGTTTGGCAAGACCTACCTTTAAGCTTTTGATAGATATGTTGGGCATGATAGATATCTATGCACCAACTTGAGGGGGGTGTTGAAAAATATTTTATTTCCCTTTTTTATTATTTCTATTTATTCTCCTTTAATTTCCTTTATTCTCCATTAAGAAGCGAATTAATTGTAATTTATGGAATTCCCACTATATAAACCAGCCCGAGGCTGAGGAATAAAATAGAACATCATTTTTCGATTCTTTTCGATATACCCATTAAAAGCTCTTAAGTTTAATTTGATACTCTCAAGATCAGTTTTTGGGACCAAGACTAAGTCATTTTTTTACTGAACCTGTATAATTCATGGCGTTCTCCTCTTATCCCTTAACACCTTTATTTCCATTATTTATATTCTGCAATTTTATTTTCCCCTGTGTATTTATAAACCTTTTCTAAAAAATGTTTTCAAACTCTGATTTTCATCCACAAAGTTTTTCAAATCCAAATTTTTCTGAAATACATAATTCACCCCCCCCCCTCTTGTGTGCGAAGTCACGTGTCCAATAGAATTTACAATCGATACACCATCAAAAACTCTTTGGGGGAATAAAAGTTTTGTCTTTGATAGCTAACCAATATTGTAAATCGACAGACGTAAGGTGTACATGTATTCAATCCTTCCATTAGGAATAATTTTCACTAGTGAAAATTGGGGCTCTATTATATGCTCCTTTCAGATCAATTTGCGCCATATTCAATAACTTTTGGGGTTGTTAAACCTTATCAAAATAACCAGCTCTTGATGAAATTTTTTGACTTGAATATGACGTTAACAGTCTAATTGGGCAGGTTGAATAGATTAAAAATTTCTCTTTTCTATTTTAAAATTCATATTTAACGAGCGGAAGCAAATATGGTGAAAACGTTGACTTAAAATATTTTTGATATTGAAGAAGATTGATATTATACACACACCAATGGTTTGTAATGAGATGATATAAAATTTAATGACTAATGGCTAACGCTTCAAACAAGATGTTTAATACCTTTAATTATTTTTCAATTTAAAGAAAATCTAATTACAACTCTCACAGAATAATCAATAACAAGGTTATTGTGAAAAAACGATTCTAATAAAACCTAAGTTTATACAATTAAGATTATAAGCGCAAAATACCTATGAATCATACAATTCTAAGTGATGGATCTAATACCTAAATACAAGAATGAAATGATAGACAAATAGACATATAGATAGATAGACGAATAAATAGATAGATAGATAGACAGACAGATAGATAGATAGATAGATAGACAGACAGATAGATAGATAGATAGATAGATAGATAGATAGATAGATAGATAGATAGATAGATAGATAGATAGATAGATAGATAGATAGATAGATAGATAGATAGATAGATAGATAGATAGATAGATAGATAGATAGATAGATAGATAGATAGATAGATAGATAGACAGATAGACAGATAGTCAGATAGATATAGAGACAGACAGACAGACATACGTACAGACAGACAGATAGACAAACAGACATTCAGGCAAACAAACAGACGGAGAGACAGACAGAGAGATAATCAAAGAGATAGATAGACAGAGAGACAAACAGAGAGACAGATAGACAGAGAGACAGAGAGACAGACAGAGAGACAGAGAGACATATAGACAGAGAGACTGAGAGACAGACAGACAGACAGATAGATATATAGATAGATAGATATAACCGACAAAACAGACCGAATCAATTGGACCGGCCCAAAAACCTACAAAAAAATACCAACTTAAACAAAAAAGTTAGAGACCATTTATTGTCAAAACTTTAAAACCCAACCCGTTAAAGACCTAATGTTAAACGAGCTATTCCAACCGAATTGCAGGTAACCGGTTCATTTATTTAATTTTTTTTGACAAAAATTCTAATATAATATACTACTAATATCTATATTATTTTTTAATGAAGATACCATTTTAATTGCTTATTAATATATATTAAATGCATAATATAGTTGTTCATAACTCACAAAATAATTCAATCTAAATATTATTAATTTAAACATTTAATATCATTAAAATAAATCTTCATATTCTTTGCCCTACCGTTTATAATTAATAAATAATTATCTGTAAATAGATTTTATTAAAATTTAATTCTAAAATAAAATAATATAAATAATTAGTTATTGAATTGCATAGTTTATTTTTAAAATATTTTATCTTAGATGTTAGATCTTATGAATGTAATTGATTTACATTGTCTCAATAATTATATATGTCTTACTTTTTCTGTTTATAGTTTATTAATTTTTTTAATTTATTTTTTGTATTAAAACATAAATATTAAATATAATATACCGATCCGATTAACCGAAACTCATAAAAGATCAGACTCAAATAATTAAATTATAATCCATTTAAAATATGAATTTTTAGACCCGATCCACTAGAAACCCCAATCTCACATGTTGACCCGAAGCGAGCCCGAAACTTCCATTCAATTGTGTCAAAATCTTTGTCAAATTTAAGGAGATACTTCCAACCAATTGTGTGAAAAAACTTTGGCAATATCTATATCGTGGAGAAACTTCCAATCAATTGTGTAAAAAAACATGGCAATATCAATTGAGAGCAAAGTCTCCACCAAAAAATTTATTATACATCATATTTATTGTCTCAAAAGTTAAGCATATCTTTGATAAATCATATTTGCTCTTTTAAGATGCTTAACGACATGATTTGAGCCAATATATCAGCAAAATCTTAGAGATAATTTAAAATCCAAAATTTATCATGTCAATATGTCTATTAATTAACTGTATCAACATTGAAAACTTAAGGAAATGAGCGTCTTTCCATTCACGTTAAAAAGGACCTAGTTAGAGTTGAAAATTTTCATGGCTGGCTTCTATTTCGTAACTAAAAAATTGAAGATAATATAGACGGTTTTAAAAACAGGTCGCGATTCTCTTAAAACTTTTGCGATTTTGATCCATATAAATATTAAAACATTTAATTATAATCATTGCAATATATAGATTAATTATAATTTATTTTTTAATATAAAATAATAATTTATGGATACCGTTTTGTCGTGACTAATTTTGTAAATTTTTTAAAACTTGATAATCAATATATAGAAAAAGACTATCTTGACACCTCCATCTTTGTTGAATTTAATTTTCTAAAAGACATATCTAATAGTTTGGTATAGATTCAATTATGAATGAATTTTCGAAATCGAAATCAAATCAAACAAATTAATGTTATTGATTTAATTATATTTAAAAAAAAAAAACTAAATAGAACCGACAAGTTAGAAAAATAGTTGTTTCTGGAAAATCTTGTAAGTAGGATCCAGCCAGCCAGCCACTCACCTCTGCTCACGCGTGAACACCCGTCAATGAGAGCAACATTTCTTTGCAAAAACAATAAGAAAAAACAAATCATTTTCAATTCATTAGTTGCACACGCGCCAAAATCCGCGAACGTTGCTTCCAACAATTATTAGTA
Organism: Vicia faba; assembly: GCA_948472305.1. Lineage (NCBI taxonomy): Eukaryota > Viridiplantae > Streptophyta > Magnoliopsida > Fabales > Fabaceae > Vicia > Vicia faba. Next base: position 930,714,730 of record OX451735.1, on the reverse strand, counting down.
TTTTAAAACAATTTTAAATTTATAACATTTTGGTTAATTTTGTCTTAAATGAAGATTCATATATAAAAGAATATATATATATATATATATATATATATATATATATATATATATATATATATATATATATATATATATATATATATATATATATATATATATATATATATATATATATTATTCGCCAAAACCCTGTCACAAAAAAAAAAATGTAAGATTAAGATTTATGTAGTAAGCGCATATCTATAACTGTTACCTTCTCTAAAAACATGAGACTATAAAATTTTAATTAGTGATTATATTTATACAATTCACCTATTTATTTTTAATATGTCAAGACACTAAAAATGGAAACTTAAAAGTCTTAACCATTATTATAGAATCAAATTCCAATCACAATTTATATCAATTTTTTTATGGGCGAACTCAATTGCAACCATTACACTGATAAATTCGGAAATGAGAGAATTGGACAAACCCAAACCAACAACATAAGCTCCCATAAAACGGCCTCCATCACTATTTCTGGCAATACCACCACACAAAGAAAGATCGGAAGAAGAAACAGTAGCACCATCACAATTAATTTTAATTCAGTTTTCAGGAGGAGGTTTTCAAATAACCTTAATAATATTCGGGGCTTTAAGAGGACAAATGATAACCCAAAAGCTCTTAAGGATTTCAAAAAGTCTGCATATCTAGGAAAGTTGCATCCGCGTAATTGGAAGCACAAGAAATAACCTCCAAAATAGAAGATGTGAAAGAAGAAATATTAAAACTAAAGTTCTTAAATCCGACCTTGTTACGAGCTGTCCAAAAGGTATTAATAACAGAGACAATCACGACTATGGTGGTTATTTTACACTAACCTGCACCACTTTTCTTAAAAAGATTGTCAATATCTGACCAACTAAGAATAACCTCTGATATTTAAGCTTTTACCCTAACCAATGCCAAAGCTGGACAATAACTTTACAATAAAAAAACAGGTGCTGAGATGATTCTTTATCCTCTTTACAAAGATCACACTGAGAAGGAAAGTCAAAATTGTGACGTTTCTATTACTCGTCCGTGGGCACCTTGTTGTGGAGAAGCTTCCACATAAAACATGACTTTAAGGGAGGAATAAACTTAGACCAAATCCAACGCTACCAATTCTTATGAAGACCTTTCGACCTTTTAAAATCATAATCGAATTTAGAGGAAATATCACTGTTTGGAGAGTGAAGGCAAACTTTCGAACTCAGGCGAAGGTCGAAGGGGGTATGGAAAGAAAGAATCCGAGATTGAATAGAAAAAGGAATATGAGTGTAAGATTTAGAAAAATCCCACTTATCGTTATCAATAATGCTTCTAACTTTTTGATCCACTATGGAAGCTGGATCGACCATCGGATATGAAGAGGATCCACACATTAGTTGTCAAACCAAAGGCTAAGAGACTCGCCATTACCCAAACACCAAGAGGAGTTTGCCTAAATAGTGAATAACTCCGATTTGAGACTAGACCAAATAGAAGAATAAATGTGATACTTTATGCGATTACCTTTTCTGAGAACTCTTTGTCTAAGCAAGAATGCCCAAGAATTGGTAGAATTACAGAAATCCCAAGCAAGCTTTAGATTGTATGCTTCATTTAATTTAACAAGCGATCTCAAACCTAGGCCACCTTCCTCTAACGGATGGCACATGGTATGCCAAGCCACTGTTATTACTTTAGACTTGGATGTTTCACCACTCCAGATAAAACACTTAGCCGCCTTCTCCATATCTCAAATAAGAGAAATATTCCAAGTATAAATAACTATACTATGAGTAAGCATACTTTGAATGACAGATTTCACAAGCTCCACTCTACCGGTGAACAAAAGTAAGGCATCCTTCCAAGAAGCTAACTTATTAATGACATTATCTGCAATAGGACGCAAATAAGCCGCCTTAGGTTTACCTTTGAAAATAGAGACACCAAGATAGACAAAAGGAGTAGAACATATTCTGAAACCTGGGAGATTTGACAAAATATTCAACCTGGAAGAACTCATGGCTCCACCAAAAATGTGAGATTTAATGCAATTTACTCTTTGACTCGAAGCATCCTCATACTCTTCAAAAACAAAAATGAGAGACTTTATGTTGGAGATTTTTCCTTTGCAAAATATGAAAACATCATCTGCGTAGAGAATATGAGAAGGAACAAAGATGCTATTAGGCCCCTTGATTAACTCAAGCTTCTTTGAGGAGACAAGTAAACTAATATGTCTGCTAAGAACTTCTTCTGCAAGACAAAAAAGCAACAAAGAGAGCGGGTAACCTTGTCGGAAACCACGAGAACAAGGGAAGTATCCATTAAGCACGCCATTGACATTAGCCGATAAGAGCGCGAAATAAAGAATATTCTTGATCCATAAACAAAATTTAGCATTAAAGTCAAACTTCTTAATAACTTGCAGTAAAAAGTCCCAGTTAAGAGTATCGGAGGCTTTAGTGATGTCTACTTTCAGAGCAATGTTACCACACTAAGTCTTAGAGTCCAGAAGGTTGAATGCCTCAGACGCCAAACCAATACAATCATGCATGTGCCTTCCCTGAATAAAACCACGTTGCTTCTGCAAAACGAGCAACGGCATAATAACAACAAGCCATTCCGCTAAGACCTTAGAGATGACTTTAAACTTGAAGTTAGAAACTGCAATGGGAAGGAAAAGATCCAACGAAGCAACGCCTTTGAATTTGAGAATAAGAGTGATATAATTAGCATGGAACCTAAGGAGGACCCAACTTGTGTTAAAGAAAGGAATAACAATCTTCGATACGTCGTGTTTGGCAAAATTTCAAAAAGTCTGATAGAACACATTCCCGAATCCATCTTAACCAGGCGCGCTGTCACTATTCAGATTGAAAACAGCTGCAGAAATTTCCTCGAGAGAAGAGATGGTTGTCAAAATATTATTTGTTGCTTCGCCCACCAATAGGGATATCTACCAAATTGGAATCCTGCAAAAGAGAAGTGTTAGCAGAAAACATATTAGCAAAATAGTTCACCGCACACTCCACTATCTCCTTAGAGTCCGTAAGAATTTTATCTCCATTCATGAGCATGGAAATATGTCTAAATTTCTACTTAATTTTAGTGATGCGATGAAAATAAGTCGTATTTCGATCACCCTCACGATTCCATTTAACTTTAAATTTATTCCTCTAGAAATTCTCTCCCATGACTAGAGCTTTAGGGTGTGATTGGTTGTAAGATGAATATGAGAAGAGAGAAAGATGTGAGAAAGAGTGTGAGAAGAGAGAGAAAAATAAGAAATAGAGTAGATTTGATATATTGTTTGTTATAAGAGAAGTATGAGAGAAATAAGAGAGAAAGAAGTGTAATTATTTTTAATAAGACAAAATTACCCTTTAAGTAAAAAAGTTACTACACTATAATTTAAAAAAATATATAAAAATTAATAATATATTAATTGAGTAAAATTGAAAAATTAACACTCTTTCTCATTTCTCTCTAATTATGAGAAAATTGAAAAAATAATGGGATCCATATATTATAACTCTCTCTTCTCTTTCTCACCCCAACCAAACAAGAGAAGTGGCATTCCTCTCTTCAACCTCTCTCTCTCTTCTTTTTCCCCTCTACCAAACATACCTTTAGAGAGATTGTTAGTCTTTGATTTCTATTCATAAATTTAAAATCAATGATATAAAAAATAATTTTAAAATAAAATTAAAGTAATTATAACTTCGATCTCTATTTTATCTTGTTTTTAAATTAATTCACTAATTTCAAATTTAAACAGCTTTAATTCGTTTCTATTAATTTTAATTTAAAATTAGATACTTATATATTATTAAATGATGTCATATAGAAATATTTATAAAAATTTAAAAATAAAAAAAAAATTGCATTTCATTTAAAAAAATTCATGATTAGTTTTTCAATGCAACGCTGTGAAAATGGAGTAAAAACATTTGAAAATTTTTAAAATAAATAATATATTTTATGTATTATTAAAAAATAGACACACTTTTAATTTTTGTTATAAAAAATTATAAAAGAAAAATTAAAACTATTTAAATTTAAAATAGAATATTTAATTAAATGAATGAAGTAAAATAGAAAGATAAAAACTATAATTTAATTTAAATTTAAATAGAAGAAATTTTTTATTTTATTTTATTATTTAAAGTATTCCTTTTTTTTATAAAAGACAATTATTTTTTTAAGTTGATTTGAAATTTAAGAAATTTGAAGATTAATTCAATTAATAAAGATTTAAATCACCGACAATATGAAAATTCATTTTTCCTTATCCTTTAACTTTAGAACTTTTTAATTATATTTTAATAAACTTAATTCAACACACCTTAACTTTATTTATTAAAAATAACATGAGTATGTTTGGCCCAAAAACAATAAATAAAATAGAAAATGTAACATAAAATAACAACAATGACATAACATAATAACGTGGGTGGAAGTAACCGAGAGAGTTTCCATTGAAGTTTCATTTGCTTGAGGAGAGAGAAAGACACGGAAAGAGAGAGAGAAAGAGAGAGAGAGAGTGTTATCTTATCATAGCAATAACATAACTCATTCTCGTGAACCCAAATTTCATCTCTTTCTCATTTATAGTTCTTCTTTTGGTTTCTGTACACCCTTTTGTCAGAAATTGCATTCTCATAATTCAATTTATCATTATTTTCTCTCCTTAACAATCTTTTGATAGAGAGAGATAGAGAAAATGTTTCTTAAGAATTGAAAGATGATGATTGATTGATCCCCCACCTACTTTATTTGACTTTGGAATCAATTCAATTATCATCCAATAATTTCCCCTATCAATCTTTCGATTTCTCATTGAGTTTTTGGGTCATTGAGGTTTTGTATATTTTCATTTGGCATTTTTGTTTTTGTTTGATGGTCGAAAAACTTTGAGTGAACAAGAATTTTTGGGATATTTTTTTTTATTTGTTGGGTGTTTTTGATTCCTCAAAGTTTGTTTTTTATTGTGTGGTTCACTTTTTGTGTTGATCAATTTCATATTTGTGATAATGGGTTGTGTAAGTTCCAAACAAAAGAGATGTAATCATTGCAACACACCTTATTGTTCTGCTTCTAGAAGCTACACAATGCATGTACATCATCCACCTCAAAGCAAAGGAGATAGTTATCATCTTGTAGCATTGACATCAACTACATTAGGTTCTTTGGAGCTTGTATCTCATAGTCCAAGCAATGGCTTTGTTCCGACCTCAGGTCCACTACACGCAGAGAATAAGCGATGCAGTGGATTTGAGATCGGAACAAATTTCATGTTTTCCAATGGAAAGGTTAATGAGAGTTTCAAAGTGGAGGAAGAGAATGAGGCCAAGACATGGTCTAGTAAGATTGTGGAGAAGTTGCCAAAATCTATTGTCAAGAATCAAGTCACAAAACCAACCTGTGAGCTTGATGAGAAGGAAACTATCATCAACACATGGGAACTAATGGAAGGGCTTGAAGATACGTGTCCTTTACAATCACCAAATCACTTAAAAACGTTCTCTTTGGATGTCAATGTTAATGGCAATGTTGGACCACAAAAGACTAGTTTCATGGAGAATGATGATGATGGGATTGATTTACACAAACCCAAGTTGGATCCAATGATTGAGGAGGGTTCAATTGATCTCAAGGTTAAAGTTTTAGATTTTGATGATTTTAAAGTTGTTTCCTCATTCAAGGATTCATTTCAAGAGAATCCAGAAGGGATGGATAAGAAGATATCCTTTTTTGAGGAAAAGAAAATCAATGATGATGTTTTTGTAGATTTCAAGGTTTCCTCACATGGGAAGAAGGAAAAAGTTGTCTTGTATTTCACAAGCTTACGTATGGTGAGAAAAACTTATGAAGATTGTTGCCATGTTAAGATGATTTTGAAGGGATTAGGCATAAGGGTTGATGAGAGAGATGTGTCAATGCATTTAGAATTCAAAGAAGAGCTCAAGGAGTTACTTAGTGAAGAGTATGGTAAAGGAGGATTACCAAAGGTGTTTATTGGAAGGAAATACATTGGTGGAGTTGAGGAAATTCAAAAACTTCATGATGATAAGAAGCTTGAGAAATTGCTTGATTGTTGTGAAAAGATTGATGAGATTGAAGGAGGAGATAATGGTGGATGTGAAGTTTGTGGTGATATAAAGTTTGTTCCTTGTGAAACATGTTATGGAAGTTGTAAAATTTACTATGAAGATGATTGTGAAGTTGGTGAGTTTGGATTTCAAAGGTGTTCTTATTGCAATGAAAATGGACTAGTTAGATGTTCCATGTGTTGTTTCTAGTTCAATATTTTGTTTTGACATTTAACTTAAGATACTTAGGATCAATGTTTGAGTTGTGTGTTATATGTGTGATTTGTTGATTATTGTTTTTTTTTTTTGTTGTATAGTGAAGTTTGGATTTGGTTGATCATCTATAAGACAAGACCAAGCATATATAGAAGGGTGAATAATTATGTATGATCATTTATAGTATATACTTTTTATTTTCCATTTTACATAAAACAAAGATGGCTTACAATTTCATTTCTTGCAAGATATGGTTACAATACAACAATTGAAAGAGTACAGTTTCATTTTGCAATCTTTCAATATGTTCTTCTTCTTCAGACAATTTCAAGATATGATGTTGTGATTACACTAAAGAAGTTGAATCTTACATAGGTCTCATAAATTGACGTGTTTACTGTTTGTTTGTGTGGGTTGTTTTAGACATTAAGTTCCATATGTGATAGAAAGTGAGGAGTCTAAAAAATTGTTAAGAAATTTGGTCGGGTTTAACCCAATTTTATAAAATTGGTTTGTAAAGTTAGAATTATCTGTATTTATAAGGATATGTTCAAACCGTGTATTGTTTTTAACACATTTTTTCACACTCAAAATTAAATATCTAGAGCGTGGAAGGAAATGATGGGTGACCTAATAGTAAAAATCTGATAACAGGTGGTCTATCGAATCTTAATCGAGAGTCATGATATCATGTTAAGAAATGTGGTTGAGTTTAACTCAATTTTACAAAATCGATTTGTAGCATGAAGATAACTCTCACTCAGAAAAACAAGTTCAGATTATATATTGTCTGATTTAAAATTCTTAACTGAAAGATGCATTAAGTTTATGCTTGATATGTGTTGAAAATGATAAACCTCTAGAAAATGAATTAAATTTATGTTTAATATATTAAGAGTGAGGTGTGATTGAGAATTAAGAGCTTTTATATATATATATATATATATATATATATATATATATATATATATATATATATATATATATATATATATATATATATATATATATATATATATATATATATATATATATATATATATATATATATATATATATATATATATATATATATATATATATATATATATATATATATATGTTTAATGTGATAAGAGTGGAGTGCGATTGAAAGATACTTTAAATTAAATATTTAAAAATTTTAAAATATTTCAATTTAAAAATTTTAAAATATTTTTATTTAAAAATCTTTGGATATAATATAAAAATCATCTTATATATTTAACATTTTCTCTATTTCTAATGCACATAAACTCTAATATTTTAAACTCTGAAATTTTTAATTAATAATATTGATTTTTTGCAAACTAACACAAAATACTATTTTAAGGGTTCACTTCAAAGTTGAAAAGAAGTTTTCGAGATTGTTAATGTTATGTTATGATTGTTGCATGGTGCCCAAGTTGAGGTACCTATAAATTTATGGAATATAAAAATTAAAGTTCCATTTGCTGCCATTTGCATAAAGTTGTGTCGCTAAAGATAAGTAATGATGCAAATGATTTGTGACAATGAAGCTATCTTTTTTGTGCACCTACTCACTTAGAACTCCCCTTTTAATGATGTTCATGTAAAAGATGAAACCCAGAGAAAAGCCATCAAGATTCTTTACCTCCATATTTTCTCTATAAAGTGCATGTATAGATTTTCTTGTATTTATAAATTAACTTAGGATTAATATTGATTTTTTTCTAATACATTTTCTTACACATGCACAATTGAGTTTTATGTGTATAGTTAAACACCCGTACATCCAAACGGATTAAAAAAACTTTATATTGCATGTTTGATTTTTTTTAATAAACTACTAATATATAAAATAAAAATAAAAGTAAAAAAGTATAAAATATTGAGGGGATTAAATCTGACTCGGTAAAATTATATCACAAATAATAGATATTTTAAACAGAATAAACCTATTACAACGATGATAAAAAAAAGAAGTAAAAATACACGCAACACATATACTAATCAAACAAATTTGATTACAAGAATAAAATTAGATAGCAAAAGAAAAGATGTTGTGTGGATCTTCACAATTTTAAAGTAACGAGGAATGAATTGACCGTCAACATGAACCAAATCACGTACCAACAATTCTCTATAATAAATTACAGAAAATATAAAAGTTCTTTCAAATTAAACAAACCTATATCACCAGCAACTCAGCGACAAGGATGTGAATCATAACAAAATCGTTGTTGTGGCATCAACCTAAACGCTTTGATAACTGTATATTTCAACAAATCTGAATCGAATCAGAAATAAAAAACAAGACAAACACTACCCACACGAAATCAGAAATCACATCAGAGAACATGAGGCTTAAAAGCATCGAAAACCGCGTTGGAGAAGGAGATCACAGAACCCGAGATTTATCCAACCCCCGGCAGTGAGCGATTTCTCCACCCACGTACCAAATTCTGGTGAGGACTCAACTGGAAAAAAAACACCATGACTCCAAATCAAAAGAAAACAATCTTTTATCATGAGTACTGTAACCTCAAAACCAAATTCAGCAAAACCATATATGAAAAGACTTAAAATGAATATGAAACTGAAACGGTAACACAAATCCAACTCAAACCACAACCTTCTTTCATGCCTATCTGAAAACTACCACTGACTTATGATGAATGATCCGCTGTCGCAGACGAATCAAAAATGTGTATTTTGTAAAATGCAGTATAGCGACAATGGCTCGAGTCGTATCGCAAGGATTCTTGATTTTATTATTAACTAATAAAAATCGAATGGGGGTTGGTTTTAGGATCGATTCATAACACGAAATAAGTGATTAAAATAAGTGATTATAAAAATAAGTCGATCTACTGTTTTCAAGTTCATGCTAATCATTGGTTTTTAACTTACCAATTCCCTAAGCGGCTTCGACCTCTATTTGATTTCAATACCAATTGACAAGCGCAATAGATATAAAATAGATTGAATTCCCATTCCGAATTAAGCAAGCGGATTAATACAATCGTGAATTAAGCAAACACGATATAAAATGCGATTTAACGACTAAGCGACGTAAACAACGATTAAAGATTAGGAATACAATCATACGAATTTAATCAAGACATTCCATAAAATAACAGATTAAGCAAATGCAATTTCATAAAATAGAATTGAAAGAGAAATTAAATTGAATTGATAAATTAAAAACCTCAAAGCATCGGAACGCGATTACAGTAGATCAACTCTGGATGATTAGTTCTTCATTCAAGCGTAAAAGCAAAATGTATTTTTTCTGAATAATGAAAAGGTCTAAAACTAAATTACTATAGCGGCTGCTAGGTATAGAAAAGACAAAGATTCGGTTCATAACCCAACTGGGTCGAAAACATAACCCAGACCCAAAACAAATGACCCAAAACTTAAATATAAAATGCTGCAACTTCAACGAATTTTATGGCCCTTCTACAGTCCGATTCAGCTCTCGACTTCTAAATGAAAATCGTAGCTCTTTCTCTTAGCTTTTCAACAACTGGTAGCACGCCTCATTCCAACTTCCGTAGCTCAAGTTATGAATTTATTCGTGCAGACTGCTAATACTGAAAGTAAAGTGCGAAAATCAAATAAGAGTAGAAATAAACTAAAATAGAAAAACACTATAAAATACAAAAATAAGCTAAACAAACCATGCATAAGTACAATCATGGAAGAATGTGTATCAAAATGCACAGATCAAATTTCCCCACACTTGAACTTTTGCATTCCGAGCAAAATTAAATAAAACAAAACAAAGAAAACACAAACACATCATTGGCTACTCATTCTAGGCCACAAACTTTTCTTTGGTTAAGGTTGCATCAATAGGTACTAATCTTGCACACTAAGGATATCGTAGGAACACTAATCTTGCCTCCTGAATATACAAATCAATTTGAATCATATTATTATGCAAAAGCCTAACTTACTCATCCTCCTTCTTGCTTTTTTTCATTCAGGTGCAATCACATTAAATCCGTTATCTCCACACACTCATAGCAAAGTGATCCGTTAGTGACTCTGATCCTTTTTGGATTCTGATACTTACGTGGCATAACCCTTGCTTACTCAGTTGTAATTGCGGGGGATCTGACTGTAATCCGCCCTACCAAGTTCAGCACCAGAAACCACTGAAACAACTAACAACGAGTCTTATTATCAACTTTTTTTTTGTGTAGATTCTATGACCGTTGGGTTAAGTGATCGGGTGAGGGTCACCAAACTTAGAAGGCGCATTCATTTTTCTTTCCTTTTTTTCTTCAAATAAAACTTAAATCACTCACTTATTTTCATCGACTTCCTTGCGTAGAGTGCGTGTGAGATGGTGCTGACTGTTGAAATAAACTACTCAAGAGCTATTAAAAGATGAGAATCCAAGGCTACGTCATAATAAAAATTCAAATTAACTTCCATATACATGAGACTTACAGTGTTAAGACGATACCGATCTTGTGAATTTTTTCCAAGTCTCCACAACTAACCTCATATTAATCTATGACCCAAAACTTTCAAAAGGATGCATATTTTTTATTTTTTTTATAATTGAAAATAAAACAACAAACAAAAGCAAATAAAACAAAACAAATAAATAATTCTCTCTCCCACACTTAAAACACACATTGTCCTCATTAAAAGAAACAATCATAAAATAAGAGAGAGGAGAGAGAGGAAAGAACACATCCGAGAAGTCAAGGCAGATAGATGATCGCATAAGTAGCCTTTTCCAATGAGAGTACTTTTATAGTTTCTTCTTCCAACGTGGGACTCTCATTGAATAGCTTGAGGCGGTGTCCTTTGACTTTGCAATTTTTATCAGTACCTTCACTTTTTATTCCTAGATCAAAGAATGTTCTTTTAAAAGTAAAAGTGTCAAATGGGCACGTGAACGTGATCTCATCTTTCACAACATCAAGGATCAAAAGGTTACTGGGCTGCCTCACTGCTTTTGCTACATCTTCAAGTAAGATCCTATGCATGCACATGGACGGACTAATATAAAAATTATCATCTAAGGTCCATCCAATTCCTTTCTTATGCTTCTTAAAAACCTGCAAAAATTTACTTTCTTGATCAAAATAAAGTTTAGAAGAAATTATAACCGGGAGTTTTTCATTCATCTCTAGATAAGCATAATTAAGATTTTCAGGAATTAGTTTCAGCTCTCGAGAAGGTGGTTGTTCGATGGATGATTTGCTTCGGGAAGCCAGAGTGTCGAGAGCTTCATCCACATGAAAAACTTCATTTGCAACCTCATCTGTAGTAAGAATATCAACTTGCAAGGCAACCTCAATTTCAGCACAAACAGAGCAAATTTTAATATCAGTACAAACATCACAAGAATAAACATCATCAAAATCAGATAATGATGGAAAGTCAGCTGCAAATAAATCAGTACAAGTATCATCAACAGTCTCAGAAGGCAACTCTATTGGAAAAACATAATTCTCTTCCAAGGGTTGATGGTTAGATCCTTGAGCTTGTTGCATGATATTCATCAAAGAGGCAAGTTGTTCAATCTGTGTTTGCAAAGTCTAGAGAGTAGAATCTATTTGTTGTTCATACTGGAGATTATTTGCAGCCATTTATTTGACAATGTCCTCTAGCGAAGGTTCAGAAGGTTCTGAGCACACAACCTAGAATTCCTTCAGATGCTTATACGGATCCTCACCTGTAAGACTATTAAGCTTTGACAACAAGTGTATTAAATCATATTTCGATTCAAAAGGTGTATCAGCTGCAGGATAGTCAATGCATAAACCATTATAGCTCACATCAAGGTCAGCCAACTGCCTCAAAGTTCTTTGTTCAACCATGTTATCAATAAACACAAAAATACCAACTATGTCCCAAACTGGCAGAAACAAATAGAAAGAAAGAAAACGATTAAAATAAACTCAAAAGAAATACAAAAATACAAAATTTAATCTAATGAAGCAAAATAAGAATTTTGAGATTTTTTTTGGATTTTTTCGACACTATAAAAACAGTAAAAAAATTATTTAAAAATAGAAAAAAGACGAATTTTCGATTTTGAGGGTCAACTTCTTTTAGAATTTTATTCTAAAAGACTAATGTTCGTCGATTTTTTTCTGACTTTATGAAAAAAATTCGGAGCAAATTGAAATAGTAACTTCTAAACTTACCTAACAGGTTGAAAAACTGTACTGCAACTGGAATTGCAATCCTGAATATCAACAAACACAACAAAACAACAAAAAAACCAAGAAAAAAATTTAACAAGAACACTAAACCTATTACTGTAATATCAGTTAATAAAAACAAGAATCCCCGGCAACGGCGCCAATTTGATCCGCTGTCGCAGACGGATCAAAAACGAGTATTTTGTAAAATGCAGTATAACGACAATGGCTCGAGTCGTATCGCAAGGATTCTTGATTTTATTATTAACTAATAGAAATCGAATGGGGGGTTGGTTTTAGGATCGATTCATAACAAGAAATAAGTGATTAAAATAAGTGATTATAAAAATAAGTCGATCTACTGTTTTCAGGTTCCTGCTAATCATTTGTTTTTAACTTACCAATTCCCTAAGCAGCTTCGACCTCTATTCGATTTCAATACCAATTGACAAGCGCAATAGATATAAAATAGATTGAATTCTCATTCCGAATTAAACAAACGGATTAATACAATCGTGAATTAAGCAAACACGATATAAAACGCGATTTAACGACTAAGCGACGTAAACAACGATTAAAGATTAGGAATACAATCATACGAATTTAATCAAGACATTCCATGAAATAACAGATTAAACAAATGCAATTTCATAAAATAGAATTGAAAGAGAAACGAAATTGAATTGATAAATTAAAAACCTCAAAGCATCGGAACGTGATTACAGTAGATCAACTCTGGATGATTAGTTCTTCATTCAAGCGTAAAAGCAAAATATATTTTTTCTGAATAATGAAAAGGTCTAAAACTAAATTACTATAGCGGCTGCTAGGTATAGCAAAGACAAGGATTCGGTTCATAACCCAACTGGGTCGAAAACATAACCCAGACCTAAAACAAATGACCCAAAACTTAAATATAAAATGCTGCAACTTCAACGAATTTTATGGCCCTGCTACAGTCCGATTCAGCTCTCGACTTATGAATGAAAATCGTAACTCTTTCTCTTAGCTTTCCAACGACTGGTAGCACGTTTCATTCTGAATTTCGTAGCTCAAGTTATGAATTTATTCGTGCTGCTAATGCTGAAAATAAAGTGCGAAAATCAAATAAGAGTAGAAATAAACTAAAATAGAAAAATACTATAAAATACAAAAATAAGCTAAACAAACCATAAAAATGCATAAGTACAATCATGGAAGAATGTGCATCAAAATACACTGATCAATGAACAAAACCACCAGCAACGATGAATCTCCTGAACCAAACGTCGAAGGAAAGAAGACCAAACAAACAGAGGAGAAAAATAATAATATTTGACTGGACTTACAAAATAACCGTGATAGACCACCGGTGCATTCCGACAATCCTCCAACCCACTCTATGACTACATTAGAACGGAACAGTTTGAATTTTTAGAAGAGGAACGGTGCAAAATTTTAGAGAGAAGGCAGAAAAAAAACTTGAAGAAAAAGAAAATATAAATTACTCAATTGCATGTTTGTATTGAAGTGGAGTAAGATGTAATTAAAAAAATTAATGCTAGAATAAATTGAAACAAATGTGATATTAGATGAAATGTGACATTAAAAAGCTTAGAGATAATATGACAAGAATTAAAAATATTGTAGCAAAATGGTAATGATATTCATTGAGTAACAAAAATTAACATGTAGAAAGAAATTGTATAGTTAGAAAAAGCTAACGAAATAACAAAAGATTTGAAGAAAATTATATAGAATTAACATTTTGCATATGGTAAGATATATATCTTTCATATGTTGCGAAAAACTTCTTTGAATATAATATTTATTGGTGTATCTAGATTTTGTTTATGATTGTCATGAATTAAAATTTTCAATCATTCTTTAATTTAGACTCTTGGAAAACGTCTCGTATAGTTGACCATAATTAGATATCTCTTTTGGCAAGTATAAAGTGATATAATCTAATTATTGTCTTTGAGACATGATAGTGGTTATATGAAAAAATTGAATATAATATTTACTATTGTCTCTAGATATTGTTTATGTGTCATGAATTAAAATTTTTAATCATTCTTTGATTTAGACTCTTGGAGAACGCCACGTATAGTTGACTATGATTAAATATCTATTTTGATAAGTATAAACTGATACAGTTTAATGATTATCTTTGAGACTCGTTAGTGAAAAAAGAAACAATAATTAAAAATTATCTTCTAACAAGTTTGAACGACTATGGTAATTGAGAAGAGGACATATACATCTTTAAAATATAGATGATATTTCCTGTTTTGCTTGAAATTGATTTTGCTTCAAAGACACGAGGATAAAACATTAATTATCAAATAACTAATGTTTAAAAATAATTTTTTCCCAAAACATAAATGAACAAATGTGATTGTCGAACTGAATCTCAATTTTAATTTTATATCTACATAAATGATAATAAAACATTAATTATAAAATTATTAATGTTGAAAAAGAAGATGAAGTTGGTAGTTGAAACTTCACTTTGTAACTTCTAAAAATGACTACTTGCTGGCAAGAGATATATTGATAAGAGTCATCAAGCTACCTCAGAGATTTGGTTATGCCGATCTTATAATGTTTGTCTTAATCTCTGTAAGTAAGGTTCTTGATGAAGAATCTAGAGACTATAAGAAAGTTGTGAGGAGAAGAAATAAGACTGAATGGCTGAAGGCCATGGATGAGAGATGAAATTTCTTCATGATAATAATACTTATGAGTAGATCGAGAAACCTGCAGGGGCCAGTTTAGTCAGCTGTAAGTGGATTCTCAAGGTTAAGGAAGGAGTCAAATGAGTGATATCAAAGAGATACAAGACAAGATTGGTTGTTAGGGGGTTCACCCAGAAAGAAGAAGTCGACTTCAATTATGTGTTTTCACCTATTGTAAAGCATATATTCAATAGAATGTTGTTAGCCATGGTGAAAAAGTTCGTCCTAGAACTTGAACAGATGGATGTGAAGGTTACTTTCTTGTATGGTGGTATAGATGAAATAATCTTGATGATGCAACCTGAAAGGTAAGCTGAAAAGGGAAATAAATATTATGTGTGCAAGCTCAATAGATATTTATATGGAGTGAAACTAAAATTCTAGTATACATATTACAAATGTCCTAACACATATTGAGACATTGATCTCTGCAAAATAACACATGGACATAATACACTAAACTGATACAAAACATATCAGTCTTGAGTCGTAACAGATGTTCCAACATATTATGCGATATGTTAACCAATCAAAAAACAAAAACTGAACAATGTAGAATTATAAAAACACAAAGATATGATGACTCAGTTTGGTGTACAATAACACCTACTCTGGGGGCTATCAAGCCAAGAAGGAAGTTCACTATCAACAATATTAGTTCAAAGCTAAACTCCCTCGTTTACAACTTCTCTCCTAATCCCTACCCAATGCAACTTCTACATAGGTTCTCCCTAAATTTGAGAAATCGATATCTCACTTCCTAAATCACCTCAGTGATATTTCTATTAATTACAACCAGTTCAGTCAAGACTCTTGACTAACAAACATACTTGGATTTTCTTCAAAGCTTCATCCAAGAACAATACATGATCCATTACCTAAAGGCTTGTGAATCTGCATAAAACTATGTCTACCACAATGTATCAAATCGATACAAAGGGTGACTTATAACCCAAGAAAGTACACGACTTTCAAAATCCTAAACCCTTATTTAACTTCTAACTTTGATACACTTGGTTTAGTTGATTTGCCTTAGAACTAAGTCTTCCTTTTATAATCTTCAAGGAACTGGATTTGGGCTTCAAAATAGCAGCTGATCTGTTGCAGAAAATCAGCAGAAACTTCTCCATGAAGATATGGCTTCATTCATAACCTTCCCAATTTATCTCGATAATTAAAAAGTCATAATTCTCCTTGAAATCAGCTTGAATCTTCTTCAATCTTCAAACTGAGTGCCACATAGGATAGCATAATATTCCAGAATATTCTGCACATAAAATATATCAATTAAATTCAATTGTCCAGTTGGTCATAAGCACGATGTCGAAAGGCTCTTCATAGGACATCTTCATTCAACATGTCTCTCTGATGATGAAACATGTTAGTTCAACACTTCTGAGTTCTTCAACTTGAACACAACATATGGTTACCAAATATTTCTAGAAAGATCCATATTTGTAACCAACTCACAAAATCCAAGCATCCAGTTATACAAGATAAGACATTAGATGATAATAATGAGACATCTTATTCAACAACTAGTTTTACCAAAATTAGTCAAACCTTTAGAGATCAAGTCTCTGGAGCTTTCAATCTCCCCCTTTTGGAAATTTTTGGCTAAAACTCCTTTTACACTGCAGATCCAGAAACCTTTAGCTGAAGCTCTTTTTGCACGATAAACCCAGGAATAAAAAAATAGGAGCAGAAAGTCCTGAAGTCATTTCAGCCTGCAGCTTTTAATATTTCTTCACATGAGGAAGAAGATAACCAAAGCATACATCTGACCATCCAGTTACTCCCCCTTAACCCAGAAACTGATTCTTGTCACTAAGAGATAAATCTTCTTCTTTGGGGGCATAAGAGAAACCTTAAGAAGAAGCTGAAATTTTACCCTAAGCACCCAAACACCAACCAGGATAACTCAGAACACAGGACACAACAGTGTTCATAACTCAGATCACAAGACACAAAAATTGAGACAAGAACAGACAAGATATTGGACATGATGTTGAGATAACCTGTTATACATCCTTGCAAAACAACTTTAAGAACAGACGCAACACCCAAATGATGACCAATAATTTTCTCCCTATTTTTAGCCAAAAAATAACAAAGAAATCCCCCTAACTCTACTCACCCAGACTTGGATAAAAGCCATAAGAGCTTTAATGAAAATAGACTAGCATAATATGAATGAAAGAGAAGGGATGATACCTTTAAATACTTGAGTTATTACTTAGGGATTAACGACTTTTTACTGTAGCAATATCTTGGTCAAAAAGAGTGTTTTTCGAGTAAATAAACTGTACCAAAAAAGAGTGTTTTTCAAAGTTGAAAAGAAGTTTTCGAGATTGTTAATGTTATGTTATGATTGTTGCATGGTGCCCAAGTTGAGGTACCTATAAATTTATGGAATATAAAAATTAAAGTTCCATTTGCTGCCATTTGCATAAAGTTGTGTCGCTAAAGATAAGTAATGATGCAAATGATTTGTGACAATGAAGCTATCTTTTTTGTGCACCTACTCACTTAGAACTCCCCTTTTAATGATGTTCATGTAAAAGATGAAACCCAGAGAAAAGCCATCAAGATTCTTTACCTCCATATTTTCTCTATAAAGTGCATGTATAGATTTTCTTGTATTTATAAATTTACTTTGGATTAATATTGATTTTTTTCTAATACATTTTCTTACACATGCACAATTGAGTTTTATGTGTATAGTTAAACATCCGTACATCCAAACGGATTAACAAAAGTTTATATTGCATGTTTGTATTTTTTTAATAAACTACTAATATATAAAATTAAAATAAAAGTAAAAAAGTATAAAATATTGAGGGGATTAAATCTGACTCAGTAAAATCATATCACAAATAATAAATATTTTAAACAGAATAGACCTATTACAACAATGATAAAAAAAAGTAAGAATACACGCAACACATATACTATCAAACAAATTTGATTACAAGAATAAAATTAGATAGCAAAAGAAAAGATGTTGTGTGGATCTTCACAATCTTAAAGTAACGGTGAATGAATTGATCGTCAACATGAACCAAATCACGTACCAACAATTCTCTATAATAAATTACAGAAAATATAAAAGTTCTTTCAAATTAAACAAACCTATATCACCAGCAACTCAGCGACAAGGATGTGAATCATAACAAAATCGTTGTTGTGGTGGCATCAACCTAAACGCTTTGATAACTGTGTATTTCAACAAATCTGAATCGAATCAGAAATAAAAAACAAGACAAACACCACCCACACGAAATCAGAACTCACATCAGAGAACATGAGGCTTAAAAGCATCGAAAACCGCGTTGGAGAAGGAGATTACAGAACCCGAGATTTAGCCAACCCCCGGCGGTGAGCGATTTCTCCACCCACGTACCAAAATCTGGTGAGGACTCAACTGGAAAAAAAAATACCACGACTCCAAATCAAAAGAAAACAATCTTTTGTCATGAGTACTGTAACCTCAAAACCAAATTCAGCAAAACCATATATGAAAAGACTTAAAACGAATATGAAACTGAAACGGTAACACAAATCCAACTCAAACCACAACCTTCTTTCATGCCTATCCGAAAACTACCACTGATTTATGTTAGTGCAAGGTGATGAAATTGAGGAAGAAGAGAGAAAAAGGAATAAATGCTAAAAGCTGCCACTAATGATTGAAGAAAATTGATTGTATTAAATGTAAACCTAGTACACCTATTTATACACAAAAATAGTAAAGATAAGAATGCCACATAGGGCCTAATGAGAATATCCAACAAATGACAAATACTAAATTACCCTCTAATACTATCCCGTAATTTAGTAACTTATCAGAAGTTAACAACACCAATTTCATCTCTCAAGCGAAGAAATTGGTCTGTTTTTATCGCCTTTGTCAGAACATCTGCCAGCTGCTTCTGAGTGCTACAGTGCAGAACTTCTAACACTCCTTTCTGCACTTGACTTCTGAGAAAGTGATACTTCGTCTCAATGTGCTTGCTTCTTCCATGTAGCACTGGATTCTTTGCAAGATTAATTGCAGACTTATTATCAATCATCAGCTTCAGAGGTTCCTCAACTTCAACCTTCAGATCATGCAGCAGATTCAGAAGCCAAACTGCTTGACAAGCAGCTACAGCACCTGCAATATATTCAACTTCACATGTTGACAAAGCCACAACAGGCTGTTTCTTGGAACTCCAAGAAATTGGACCTCCCAGAAACTTGAACAAGTATCCAGAAGTACTTCTTCTATCAACTCTATCTCCACACCAATCAAAATCAGAATAACTCAGAATTTCTGATTTGATCTTTCCTCTAGAAGGAAATAACACTCCATATTTCAGAGTTCCTTTTACATACCTCGGAATCTTGACAGCAGCTTGGTAATGAGACCACTTTGGTTTGCTCATGTATCTGCTGACCATTCCAACTGCATATCAAATATCAGGTCTGGTATTATACAAATACCTTAGAGAACCAACCATCTGTTTGAAGGTTGTAGCATCCACATCCTCTCCATCAGAATCAGAGTCCAACTTCTGATTCGTATCAGCAGGTGTGATAGCAACCTTGCAATTTGCTAGCTTAAATCTCTTCAGGAGCTCTAGTTCATACTTCTTCTGATGTAAAATGATTCCTTTCTCAAAGTATATAAATTCCATCCCTAGAAAGAAACTCATTTTTCCAAGATCTGTCATCTCAAACGCATTCATCAGAACTTTCTTGAACTCATCTGTTTCTTATTCAGAACTTCCTGTGAGTAATATGTCATCAACATATAAACAGACCAGAATCATATTACCTTCTGAAGTGTGCTGAACATAAACACCATACTCCATCTCACACTTCTGAAACCCTTGTTCCTTGAAAAACGAATCAATCTTCAAATTCCAAGCTCTGGGCGCTTGCTTCAGTCCATACAAAGCTTTATTTAACCTGTATACCATCCCTTCCTGATTCTTTTTCACAAATCCAGGAGGTTGTGACACATAAACTTCTTCCTGTAATGGACCGTTCAGAAATGCAGACTTCACATCCAGATGTATCAAAGGCCAATTTCTGTTTGCAGCTAAAGCAATCACCAGTCTGATTATTTCGTGTCTAGCTACAGACGCAAACACCTCAAAGTAATCTAGTCTAGGTTTCTGAAGAAAACCTCTGGCCACTAGTATCGCTTTGTGTTTGCCAATTGATCCATCTGGCTTTAGCTTCTACTTGAAAACCCATCTGACGCTGATGACTTTCTTGCCTTTTGGAAGTTCTGTCAGCTTCCAAGTCTTGTTTCTTTCAATAGCCTCAAGTTCTTCTTTCATGGCATTCAGCCATACTTTCTTCTTGAGAGCTTCTTCAATACCCACTAGTTCAGAATCTACTAGCATGGCACACTGAATGATTTCTCCTTCAGAATCTACTTCAGTATCATGCAACATGCTAAAATCTGCAAACCTACTTGGTATTCGTCTGATTCTCTGTGGCCTCTGATCTTGTTCTGAAGCTTCTCCAGAACTTGGAACAATGCTAGTTTCTGGACTTTGTCCAGAATTATTTCCTTCAGAATTACCACCTTCAGAATTACTTCTAGAAACTTGTTCTCCAGACCCCATGTCTTCAGAGTTTTCCCTTCCAGAAGTATAATCACCACCAGATTCTGGATCATCATCAGAATCTGGATCAGAATCAGATCCACTATCAGAATCTCCCTGAGATTCTGACTCATCTTCAGAGTCTTCATCTTCTAAACTTTCTGAAGAATCTTCAGAAACTAACCCTGGTGTTGGCGCTACACCAGAATCTGATTGAAGCTTGTTCCAATCCCATGTTTCTGACTCTTTCACAATGACGTCTCTGCTGATTTCAACTTTGTTGGTTTCTGGACAATAAAGCTTATAGGCACATGTACTGTGGTACCCCACCAGTAACATTGTTTTGCTTCTATCATCCATTTTTCATCTTCTAGCCTCTGGAACGTGTTTGTAGCATACATAACCAAACACCTTCAGATGGCTAACACTTTGCTTGTCTCCAGTCCATTTTTCTAAAGGAACAATTTCCTTCAGCTTCTTTGTTGGACACCTATTCAGAACATATACTGATGTGGCAACAACTTCTCCCCATAACATGTGAGGTAACTTCTTCTCTTTCAGCATACTTCTGGTCATATCAAGCAAAGTTCTGTTTCTTCTTTCAGCAAGACCGTTGTGCTGAGGAGCATAAGGAGCAGTAACCTCATGTTCTATTCCATTCTCCTCACAGAACTTCTGGAACTCTGTAGAGTTATACTCACCTCCACCATCTGTTCTCAGAATCTTCAGCTTCTGACCACTCTGCTTCTCAGCCTTCACCTTGAACTTCTGGAACTCAGTAAACACTTCATGCTTGAACTTGATGAGTGTTACCCATGTCATTCTTGTGAACTCATCCATAAAAGACACAAAATATTTGTTTCCTCCAAGTGAAGATACTGGAAATGGTCCACACACATCAGAATGTACTACTCCTAGAGCATGCTTTGCTTTGGGGGCTACTTCTAGTGCAAATGGAAATCTGGGTTGCTTGCCTTTCATGCATATCTCACATGACTTATGAGGCTTCACAATCTTCGAAATGCCATGTACGAGCTTCTTAGAACTTAGATGCCCTAAGCTTCTATAGTTCAAGTGCCCCAACCTCTTGTGCCACAACTTACTGTCAGCTTCAGTGCCTTCTGCACTAAGACACTCTGCTTCAGAAGTTTCTACATTCACCTTGAATTTTCTGTTGCTTCCATGCTCAGACTTCATAATCAACTTCTGATTAGAATCATACAACGTCAAGAGGTTGTCCTTCATAACCACTGAAAAACCTTTTTCAATAAGCTAACCCACACTCATCAGATTGCTTTTAATTCTAGGAACATACCAAACATCTTTGATCAGAATGTTTTTTCCATTCTTCACTCCGACTCTGACATTTTCCATACCTTCTGCATTAAGGTACTTATCATCAGCACATCTGATCTTTTTTCTCCTTCTGGAGTCAAAGTCTATCAGCCATTGTTTGTTCCCAGTCAAGTGGTTTGAACAGCCAGTGTCCATATACCACCAATCTTCTGAAAAGTTTCCATCAGAATCAGAAGCCATCAGTAGCACAGGTTCATCATCAGAATCTTCTCTGGCTATATTTGCTTCTTCTGATTTCCTTTCTCTGTTTCTACAGTCTCTGGCAAAATGGCCAAACTGTTTACAACAGTAACATTAAACCTTCTTCTTGTCATACCTTTCCTTTCCCTTCTGATATTTCTTTTCATCAGAAGTTGAGGTTTCTGACTTCTGGAATTTATCACCATGTCTATTATGCTTCTGGTCCTTCTTGACAAAAGAAGCTTTCAGAGCTTGCTCCACTTCCCTCTTAGAAGTTCTTTCATGGTTTCCAGATTTTTAGAATGTTCAATAGAAACAACAATGTAATCAAACTGAGGAGTAAGTTAACTCAGAATATTTTCTATGATTACCTGTTCAGAAAGTGTTTCTCCACAAGCCTTCATCTCATTAGTGATCAGAATCATTCTGGAGATGAACTCAGAAACTTTCTCACTGTTCTTCATGTTGAGATTTTTATATTATTTTCGCAGGGACTGAAGCTTTACCTTCTTTACTGACACGTCACCACCATAACATCTGGTCAGTATATCCCATTCCCTTTTCGACGTCGTCGAATCAATAATCTTCTCAAACACATTTTCATCCACACACTGATGGATAAAGAACAGAGCTTTCTGATCCCTCTTCCTCGTAGCTCTTTCTTCTGATTTTTGTTCTTCAGTAGCATCTGCTGCAACTGGAACATAACCTTCAGAAACAAGGTCCAGAACATCCTGAGCACCGAACAACACACACATTTGTATCTTCCATCTGTTCCAGTTTTTGCCATCAAAAACTGGAAGTTTAGTGTTCAAACTACTGCCTCCATTCATCTTAAACCTTGCACAAAAACTCAGATATCAGATTTCTCACTCAGTGTTTCCCAAACCCACAGAATCAGTGTGATTCTGTTTTAGATTTTTGTTCAAGATTCAAAAATCAAACACACAACTCACTATCACTCGTGTTTCCCAAAATTTCAGAATAAACAAGAGCTTTAGATACCAATTTGTTAGTGCAAGGTGATGAAATTGAGGAAGAAGAGAGAAAAATGAATAAATGTTAAAAGCTGCCACTAATGATTGAAGAAAATTGATTGTATTAAATATAAACCTAGTACACCTATTTATACACAAAAATAGTAAAGATAAGAATGCCACATAGGACCTAATGAGAATATCCAACAAATGACAAATACTAAATTACCCTCTAATAATTTATGATGAACAAAACCACCAGCAACGATGAATCTCCTGAACCAAACATCGAAGGAAAGGAGACCAAACAAACAAAGGAGAAAAATAATAATATTTGATTGGACTTACAAAATAACCGTGATAGACCACCGGTGCATTCCGACAATCCTCCAGTCCACTCTATGATTACATCAGAATGGAACAATTTGAATTTTTGGAAGAGGAACGGTGCAAAATTTTAGAGAGAAAGCGGAGAAAAAACTTGAAGAAAAAGAAAATATAAATTACTCAATTGCATGTTTGTATTGAAATGGAGTAAGATGTAATTAAAAAAATTAATGCTAGAATAAATTGAAACAAATGTGATATTAGATGAAATGTGACATTAAAAAGCTTAGAGATAATATGACATGAATTAAAAATATTGTAGCAAAATGGTAATGATATTCATTGAGTAACAAAAATTAACATGTAGAAAGAAATTGTATAGTTAGAAAAAGCAAACGAAATAACAAAAGATTTGAAGAAAATTATATAGAATTAACATTTTGCATATGTTAAGATCACTACAAAATAAGTTGTGTGTTGCAACGTGACTTTCACGTCGCTAACACCAAAATCAAGTCACAATTTTGTTTTTGCCACGTGAAAAAATACGTTGTTGGAGAGCGTGTGACAATGTTGTTGCGACGTGGGAAACATGTCATAACGTTGCCACGTGAAATTCACGCCACAACAAACTTTATGGAGTCAAAGGCAGTCAGAGCAGAGCAAAGGTCAGAGCAAGTTTTATATTCACTTTTACGTTGTGTGTTGCGGCGTGTTTTTCATGTCACTAATTTGTGATGTGGAAAACACGTCGCAACTTATTATTTTTTTTATAAATTATTTTCTGTTTTAAATATAATAATTCTGATTTAATAATTAATATTATTTTCTGTTTCATTAAATTTATAAATTAAATATTATAATTTATTTATTAAATTCAATATTATCAAATTATCAAAAATAAAACTAAATATATCAAAATATATAAATTAATATACTTAATATAATAAAATTAATAAACTAAAATTTAAATTTAATATTTTTAAATATAAAATATGATTATAAATTTATATTAGTACACAAATAAATTTATATTAGTACAAAAAAATATAATTATAATATTTTTAATATTTTTTTATAATATTATACTGTTTTTTATGATATTATACCGTTTTTTATATATGCATAATTATAAAAGAGTTTTAAAATAATAACATTAAATATATATATTTTTTAATTATAAAATAGATTTTATGATAATAACATTAAACAATTTTTATTAAATATATACATATTAAAACATTTTTTTAAATATGTTTTTATTCAATACAAAAAATTATTTTTTTTATATATATTTTTAATCAATACATAAAATATTATATTATATTTGTTTTAAATAAAATATATATTAACATTAAAATTATTTTTATAAAATTTATATATTATTCTGTTTATTTTTATTTTTTATAATAAATAAATTAAATAAATCAAGATATATAACTTATCATAATATATATTTTTGTTTATTAATAAACATTTATTTATATATATTTTATTTTTTTAATAAGAAGTACCTATATAATATATATTCTCATTTTTTAAAATTATATTTAATGAAAATTACAATATTATAATTTAACCAAATTCAACCTAAAGTCTAACTAAATTCAGAAAATATACCAAATATAAATTTTTTTTCCAAGAAATACCTCTTCTCTTCTAACTCCTTCAATCTTCTTGTCCAACCTTTTTGCAATCTACCTCTACTATATCAATCTTCTTCTATTCAAAGAAAAATTAAAATAAATTACAATCACATAATACAATAAATAAAAACTTGTAAACAAAATAGAGACAAAATTAAATTAAATTTACCTAAAAAACAAGAATTAATGGATATTGAAGTTGAATTTTATGAAAAAGAAGAGATTTTATAATGGAGATTGAGTTGGATTTTATGAAGAAGAAGAGGGTTAATGGAGATTGGGATGAAATGAGAGAGATTTTATAATCGATATATATCTTTCATATGTTGCGAAAAACTTCTTTGAATATAATATTTATTGGTGTATCTAGATATTGTTTATGATTGTCATGAATTAAAATTTTCAATCATTCTTTAATTTAGACTCTTGAAAAACGTCTCGTATAGTTGACCATGATTAGATATCTCTTTTGGCAAGTATAAAGTGATATAATCTAATTACTGTCTTTGAGACATGTTTGTGGTTATATGAAAAAATTGAATATAATATTTACTATTGTGTCTAGATATTGTTTATATGTCATGAATTAAAATTTTTAATCATTCTTTGATTTAGACTCTTGGAGAACGCCACATATAGTTGACTATGATTAAATATCTGTTTTGGTAAGTATAAATTGACATAGTTTAATGATTATCTTTGAGACTTGTTAGTGATCATATGAAAAAAGAAATAATAATTAAAAATTGTCTTCTAACAAGTTTGAACGACCATGATAATTGAGAAGAGGACATATTCATCTTTAAAATATAAATGATATTTCATGTTTTGCTTCAAAGACATGAGGATAAAACATTAATTATCAAGTAACTAATGTTTAAAAATAATTTTTTCCCAAAACATAAATGAACCAATGTGATTGTCAAACTGAATCTCAATTTCAATTTTATATTTACATAAATGATAATAAAACATTAATTATAAAATTATTAATGTTGAAAAAGAAGAGGAAGTTGGTAGTTGAAACTTCACTTGTAACTTCTAAAAATGACTACTTGCTGGCAAGAGATATATTGATAAGAGTCATCAAGCCACCTCAGAGATTTGGTTATGCTGATCTTATAATGTTTGCCTTAATCTCTGTAAGTAAGGTTCTTGATGAAGAATCTAGAGACTATAAGAAAGTTGTGAGGAGAAGAAATAAGACTGAATGGCTGAAGGCCATGGATGAGAGATGAAATCTCTTCATGATAATAATACTTAGGAGTAGATCGAGAAACCTGCAGGGGGCCAGTTTAGTCAGTTGTAAGTGGATTCTCAAGGTTAAGGAAGGAATCAAATGAGTGATGTCAAAGAGATACAAGACAAGATTGGTTGTTAGGGGGTTCACCCAGAAAGAAGAAGTCGACTTCAATTATATGTTTTCACCTATTGTAAAGCATATATCTAATAGAATGTTGTTAGCCATGGTGGAAAAGTTCGTCCTAGAACTTGAACAGATGGATGTGAAGGTTGCTTTCTTGTATGGTGGTATAGATGAAATAATCTTGATGATGCAACCTGAAAGGTAAGCTGAAAAGGGAAATAAATGTTATGTGTGCAAGCTCAATAGATATTTATATGGAGTGAAACTAAAATTCTAGTATACATATTACAAATGTCCTAACACATGTTGAAACATTGATCTCTGCAAAATAACACATGGACAGAATATACCAAACTGATACAAAACATATCAGTCTTGAGTCGTAACAGATGTTCCAACATATTATGTGATATGTTAACCAATCAAAAAACAAAAACTGAACAATGTAGAATTATAAAACCACAAAGATATGACGACTCCGTTCGGTGTACAATAACACCTACTATGGGGGCTACCAAGCCAAGAAGGACGTTCACTATCAGCAATATTAGTTCAAAGCTAAACTCCCTCGTTTACAACTTCTCGCCTAATTCTTACCCAATGAAACTTCTACATAGGTTCTCCATAAATATGAGAAATTGATATCTCACTTCCTAAATCACCTCAGTGATATTTCTATTAATTACAACCAGTTCAGTCAAGACTCTTGACTAACAAACATACTTGGATTTTCTTCAAAGCTTCATCCAAGAAAAATACATGATCCATTACCTAAAGGCTTCTGAATCTGCATAAAACTATGTCTACCACAATGTATCAAATCGATACAAAGGGTGACTTATAACCCAAGAAAGTACACGACTTTCAAAATCCTAAACCCTTATTTAACTTCTAACTTTGATACACTTGGTTTAGCTGATTTGCCCTAGAACTAAGTCTTCCTTTTATAATCTTCAAGGAACTGGATTTGGGCTTCAGAATAGCAGCTGATCTGTTGCAGAAAATCAGCAGAAATTCTCCATGAAGATATGGCTTCATTCATAACCTTCCCAAATTATCTCCATAATTAAAAAGTCATAATTTTCCTTGAAATCAGCTTGAATCTTCTTCAATCTTCAAACTGAGTGCCACATAGGATAGCATAATATTCCAGAATATTCTACACATAAAATATATCAATTAAATTCAATTGTCCAGTTGGTCATAGGCGCGATGTCGAAAGGCTCTTCATAGGACATCTTCATTCAACATGTCTCTCTGATGATGAAACATGTTAGTTCAACACTTTTGAGTTCTTCAACTTGAACACAACATATGGTTACCAAATATTTCCAGAAAGATCCATATTTGTAACCAACTCACAAAATCCAAGCATCCAATTATACAAGATAAGACATCAGATGATAATAATGAGACATCTTATTCAACAACCAGTTTTACCAAAATTAGTCAAACCTTTAGAGCTCAAATCTTTGGAGCTTTCAATCTCCCCCTTTTGGAAATTTTTGGCTAAAACTCCTTTTACACTGCAGATCCAGAAACCTTTGGCTGAAGCTCTTTTTGCACAATAAACCCAGGAATAAAAAAATAGGAGCAGAAAGTCCTGAAGTCATTTCAGCCTGCAACTTTTAATATTTCTTCACATGAGGAAGAAGATAACCAGAGCATACATTTGACCATCCAGTTACTCCCCCTTAACCCAGAAACTGATTCTTGTCACTAAGAGATAAATCTTCTTCTTTGGGGGCATAAGAGAAACCTTAAGAAGAAGCTGAAATTTTACCCTAAGCACCCAAACACCAACCCGGATAACTCAGAATACAGGACACAACTGTGTTCATAACTCAGATCATAAGACATAAAAATTGAGATAAGAACAGACAAGATGTTGGACATGATGTTGAGATAACCTGTTATACATTCTTGCAAAACAACTGTAAGAACAAACGCAACACCCAAATGCTGACCAGTAATTTTCTCCCAATTTTTAGCCAAAAAATAACAAAGAAATCCCCCAAACTCTACTCACCCAGACTTGGATAAAAGCCATAAGAGCTTTAATGAAATTATACTAGTATAATATGAATGAAAGCGAAGGGATGATACCTTTAAATACTTGAGTTATTACTTAGGGATTAACGACTTTTTACTGTAGCAATAGTCTTGGTCAAAAAGAGTGTTTTTTGAGTAAATAAACTGTACCAAAAATAATGTGTGCACCGTCCACAAAGCATTCTTCATGCCTTAATTCACTCTGAACTGTTTTCTCTTGGAATTTAAAATCTAATGAATACACATGCATGGTCAAACACACATGTCATACTTCCATCAAACGTGTACTTGAATACATTATCCACAAGCACCACTTGTTGATCTTCATAGAGCCAAGTCATGAACAATGTCTTAACATTAAATCAGACATTGTCTATTTTCTCTTGTCTTAAAAGGTACCAACACCTTTTTCAGTCATTCAACCAGAGTTTTTTCAGACTAGGGTAACAAAGTGGATGAAGAGACCTTTTGAAGCATTATCACTTATGAACATGACTACTTATCAACAAGGAACTTCCATTGAGCTTGTCTTCAAACTGCATAGAAAAATAAATTCTCTAAAATGATTCTCAAATTGCTCCTAAGAAACATGAGTCATAGTTTGATTCAGCCCACTGACTTCCCAATGACATAATCAAACTCTAACGACCAAGTCCTCCATGAATAGCACAAGAAACAAGATGTCTGAGCATCTTTCCTAATATCGCACCCTCATAAGAGGTGAATAATCTCCCCAAACTTGAACATTATGCAAGCTTCATAAGCCACACACCATTGTAGCAAAAGTATTTAGCTCCCTCTGACATGGACAAACAATGCTCATGTTGAAGAAGAGCACTTAACTTCCAGATGAATCACATTAAGAACTTTACATTCTCATAGTGAAGGATCACAACTTCACACATCAGCTGAACACATTCACACATTGTGAAAATAACCCTGAACTTGATGCACAAGCTCATTGAGAACACACCCAAGTCTACTGACTACTTAGAGTTACCATGACTCTTTAGATAGGCAAGATGTCATGCACACTTGGTTTGACAACTCACAAACTCCATAACCCAAATTCCCAGTTTACTTATACAATCCTCCCTTGCAGCAGAAGAAACCATCTCCCCACAAACATTTTGATCAGATCGAACTATCTGATAGCATTTCCTTTCATAAACTAGTAATTGTTGGTACAAGAGGAATCTATGACACTAGTCATGCATTCACGATACTGATAAGTGCCAAAATGTCATCATTTTGTACATAAGTTTTGTGGCACTTATCTATTCTTTTGTTGATATTCGTGCAATAAATCCCCACTTTATTTGTAAATATATTTAGTTTGTGTATATTGAATTTTTTTTTTGTCTAAATAGTGTGTCGTTTGATAGTTTTTCACCTCTTTTGTAGGTATCCATTCATAATTGGAGCATTGAGTAATAAAGGCCAAAGGCTAAGCTTCAAGAATATGATTTTGAGCAATTTATCAATGAATAAGACTCAAATTAAAGAAGATAAAAATCATGAATTCGGTTGATATTTATTCAGTTTTAGATAAAGCATTGAATAAGCTTTCCAACGCTTCAAACCGTGCACAAATCAGAGTTATGGTTGTCAAGTTATGGCAAAAACAAGTGCCGAATCTTTTTTGACACAACACTGAGTGCGCTAAGCGCCCACAGACCAGGCTAAGCGTGCTACGCGACTTCAAAACTCATTAAATAGGTGAAAAAACATATTTTTAGGTTATGGGTTGGATATTTTTGCGTCCCAACACCATCAATATCATTTTTTGGTAGAGAGAGTTTATGTTAGTTCTCTTGTTTTAGGATTGACTTAATTTTTTGTAAAACAAATAATAGCAGCAATGAAGAATAGGATAAGAAGAACAAGTACAACAAGAAGTACTATTAAAATGTTAGAATATGTTGTGTTGAACTTTTTCAACAACTGGAACAACATGTCAAAGAAGATGTCTTGACATCGTGCCTGCTGAGCTAGATTAGTGAGATTCAATTTGTTCTCAACATTGGAAGAATATTAAGGAGAACATTATGTATCCTATGTGGCGCATATTTAAAGATCCAGAAAATACAATATGAAATCAAAGAGAATGAATACTTTCTAAATAAGGAGATTATTTAGGAAAGTAAAGATTGAAGACTTTTCTTGGGGAAGAAGTTTCTGCAGTTTGTTACAGCTGATTTGCTGTGATTGAAGGCCCAAAGCCAGTTGGGTAACAAATTATAAATAGAAGGGTTTGTAACCTAGAAAAATGCATGGCTCAAGATGTAGAAGTCTAGGGTTTTGTCAAGGTAAACCTCCCAGGTTGTGGGAAGGTTACCATGTTCACCTCGAAGCTTGTAGGTAAGAGGTGTATTGTTCTTGGAGGAAGCTTTGAAGCAAATCCAGGATGTGTTAGGAGCAAAGCTAACAAATAGTGGAGTTTGGCTTAGAGACTTAGCTAGGTCTGTGTGATCAAAATCTTGGTGAAGGGTCGTATATGCAATGACTAAGGTGTTGACTGCTAGACATTATTGTGATGATTGGAAGTGGAAAGGGAATATTCCATATCTAGGGAGGACCTAGGTAGAAGGGTCATTGGGTAGTGATTAAGTGCATAGATCGTCAATGGGTGTGTTGGATGTAGGGTTTGTGTTGTACCCCAAAATTTTCCCTCTCATTTCTCAAGTAATCTCTCATAAGATCTCCATTGATTCAAGACTGCACAAGTTTGATCAGCTCAAGGCACCTCCTTGAGCACTGATGACTCAAATTAGGGTTTGAGATTTCACAAGGACAATTGAACTTTTAATGCCCCATATTACTTTCATGAATCATTTTGGACCCTCAAGATTTCTCATGTCAAGTTTCAAGTTTTGGATCACATTTTTGCTCAGTCAATTGATCAGTTGACCTAAAGTTAACTATATTGGGGAAAAAGTCAATTGTGGTCAATTTACAGTTAAACTTCATAATTTTTGGTCCATATCAATATTATGATCTCATATATGTCATTTGATCAAGTTTGGATCATAATTCCTCAAGAAATTTGATCAGACCATCAAAAGGGCAAAATGGTCAAAATTAGGGTTTTGATTGGGAAGGTGCAATTTTTTACTTTTGACCTAATCAATGACTTATTGGTTTAAGACATGATCTAAAGAATTAAAATACATCATTTTTACCTAATGGCATGGCTCAAAACATTTCTCAAGATCAATTGATTGATAGTTGAATTTCAGTCAACTGATGAAAAGTCAACTGTACACTGAAAAGTCAAACTTTGACTTTTTGACCAAAATCAAGTTTCAAAGATTACAATTCATCAAGACATGCCAAAATATGAAACTTGTTCATCAATAAATCAAAAAGTCAAGATTTCATTTTGAAAAGTCAAAATTTCTAAACTTAGAATTTTTTCTAAGTGTTGGAAATTCACATTTTTTTCACAACTTTGAGCCAAATTTCCACCATGATGCAAGATGATTCAAAGGAAACTTCCAACATGAAAGTTGTAGATCTCAATGAGATCTAAAACATTGTATAGAATAAAGTTTTCTAGAAATTCTTGGATTTCAAGTTATGATTTTGTGAAGACATATTCATGAAACTTGAAGACTTAGTGAAATTTTGCCCTAGTTTAGGCAGGATTTTGACCTAACTTCATGGCAATTTTTCACCTAGTTCCAAGATGAATCTTTAAAAATGTCCAACATATAGGTTATAGAGTATGTTACAATATTTCCAAAATGTCCAAGAACTCATTGAGATCATACTTGAGCAAGGAGAATCGAAGACAAGAAATTAGGGTTCCATTCTTGTTTTACAAGGCAGATTTTTAGGATGAACATGAACCAAATCCATGCTAGGCTGCATAATATTTGCTTTGCAGGCCTCAAACTTGGTTTTCACTCCATAATTAATGTTTTACACAACTGCTAGAAGCTTTAATCCAAGCATTCAATGCATTGCCCATGCTTAATACCATATTAGGAAGAAAGGCAACATTGCCATTTTTGAAAAGTGGCCTTTATGCACAAAGTCAATTCTTGAGCCTCTCACTTGTTCCCTCTGATCATACTCTATCTACAAAGTCAGAAGCAATGTGATAAAAGTGATTCTACCACTCTACATTGTTGGTACAAACCTTGAAACTTGATTTTCTCACTTTTCTTCAAAAACAAGCAAAGTTGCCACAACTTGGGATTTTCAAATTCTGAGTTGTTGTAACACTTGAAACCTCTTGCCTATAAATATATGAACTATTTGCAAGATAAATAAGGAATGCACAAGCCCTCATACTCTCCTTAACTCAGAACTGCATAACAAACCTCCATTGTTGCATATTCTGACCAAAAATTCCAAACTCAGAATCCACTCGTGCGTTTCTTGGCTTTTCACTTCCAAAAGTTCCTAAACATCATCTACAAATAGTCCCACACCCTGTTACACGACTGTAACACTATTTTCATCAACCTCCATAACCAAAAACAGAGCACTGCAAGTTGACTTCTCCAAGCCATTCCAGCCATCCATTGCTCAAGCTAATCATTGCATTAGCTTCCTGGGAACTTGAGGAAGATAACCTGATCATTGTAGCACCTTGAATCAAGCTCATTTGCATTTCACGATTTCCAGTTTTGAGGTATCATTTCTCAACTTCTATCTTTTCATTTAGACGTTGTTAGGCTTGCATTTGTGAAGATAAAATATAGATATCATTGCCCTGGAACTGTACATGTCCATAGATTTCATTTATATTGATTGAGCTTAGAGAATTTTAGGTTTGAATCTCCGAAAAAAGTTAGGTCAGGATTTGGTACTTTTAGAAATTCTCATTCATCTTTGATTTATAGCTTATGATATTTATATGGTTGGATTCGTATGGAAAAATGGAGCAACTTTTATGTTTGCATCTTTCATTTTTGTTGAGAAATGAGCAAGTTACAGGAACCATGGTTGGAGGTTGAAGATGAAGTCATTTTCAGGACTTGACTTGTGTTATGTATTTATTGTTTTGTTTAAGTTAACGGATGTATAGCCACCCCTGTAGAAAGGCAGCGCGCGTTTCATGCTCAGGGCGTGGGTTCAAGCCCCAGCGCTGCCACTTTTCATATTTTTCACATTTTTCTCTCTTTTTTTGTCACAAACAGGCGCATGGGTCTCCAATCAATGGGCCTTCCAATTTTGCTTCTCCTGACCCCCTCCATTTACTTTTGCATATTGACCCAAATTTCCTTTTTTTACTTTAATTCATTTTATTTTCTTTTTTCTTATTTTATTTTATTTCATTTTTCTTTATTATTTTTTATTACTATTATTATTATTATTATTATTATTATTATTATTATTATTATTGTTATTATTATTATTATTATTATTATTTTTATTAATAAAAAATCCAAAAATATTTTTTATTTATTATTTTCACATTTATATGTTTACTTTTTTTATAAAACAAACAGGACAAAAACATTTTTTTAAAAAAATTAATTTCTTTTTCTTAAATAATTAATATTTAGATTTAGGTTTAATTATTATTTTTCTCTTTTATCTAAAATTAATTTAGAATTTAGGTTTCTTTTAATTAATTAATTTTCATATTTATTTTATTAAACTTAAAACCTTTCACAAAAAAAACCTAAAAAATGCTTTTTAACTTAATTTCTTTTCTTAATTAGTTTAGGTTTAATTTCATTTAATTTAAATTAATCATTTTCTTAATTAGGTCAAAACTAAACCCTTTCATCAAAAACCAAACAAAAAATCATTCCTTTTCCATTTAGATTCTTGCATTACTTTCTTTTCAATTCTTGTACATTATTCAATATGGTTGTAATAGATAATTAGGTTTAATTTTCTTGCAATCCCCATTTGTAAATTTTTATACCCCTCCCCTAATGATGTAATAGCGTAGTAATTTTACTTTCCTCAATTTATCGCTTTCATATAAATGTTAGTAATTAGGGTTTGTATGGAAAGACTAAAATCAACAATTAGTAAACCCTAATTCAAGATAAACAATGCATGTAAATCAAACACACTTACACATTGTTGTACCCCAAAATTTTCCCTTCCATATTTCTCAATACATGTCAAGTAAGGTCTTCAAATTGCTCAAGGAAGTCTAAGAGTTGACCAGACAAACTCTCTCCTAAGGCAGTCTACCCCAAATTAGGGTTTCAGTTTGCATCAAGATGTTTGAGTCCAAAGGATCCCAAATGCTCACCATTGTCCTAATATGTTCTCAAGATCATCCATGTCATGTTTCAAGCCTTGCAGAGGAAATTTGCTCAGTCAATTGCTCAAAGGCCTAAAAATCGACTGTGCTAGGGCAAAAGTCAACTGTGGCCCACATACAGTCAAACTTCAATATTTTTTGGTTAACATTCTCATTTTGAAGTATTATTCATCATTTGATCAAGGTTTGATCATGATTTCTCAAGGATTGCTCACAATTCATCAAAATCCAAAAGTTGCTAAATTAGGGTTTTGTAGGAAAAGTCAACTCAACTTTGACCAAGCATAACTTTCTCATACTTTATCAAAAATGAACCATCCAAATCTCATTTTGAAGAGGATGTAATTACCTACAATTCATATTCAGCTCCCAAGTTCAAAATATGCACTCACAAGAAGATATGAATTTGGACATTATAGGTCATTTTGAAAAGTCAACAAAAACACCTGTTGGGTCAAAGCTTCATACATGAGGGAGTTGTGCATTGGTCAAGTTGACCCTTTTTGCAAAATTTCCAAAAGTTAAATATGTCCAAAATTGCATTTTTTGTCAAATAGGCCAAACTTTTTATGCTTGCACTGAGTTTGTAGTGTGACCCACGACCCATGAGCCCTTCCACTTGTCATTCTTTTAATTTATTTCATTTAAATCAAATAAAATCAAAATAAAATAATGAAAATATAAAAAACTAATTAAATCTTGAGATTTTGTGCATGTTTAGGTCCATTACACAGTTGGAAACAAGATCAAATCGTGCAAGGTTCAAAATGGACAGAAAAAGATTGAACTTGCTTGATTTGGAAAGATTTGGTGAAAGGATTGAATCATGAATCAATATTCATAATTGGAGAAGATTTGAAACAAATTGTAACCCTAATACATTCTAAGATACATAAGGAACAAAGGCAGATAAAAAAAGCAGAGGTTGGAGGCGTGCAAAGGAGAGAACGAATTGCAAAAAATTCAAGAAAAGTTGCAAACCAATTTCCATGTTACAGATCACCTCAATGCATTCTAGTCACACCAATCATTTGCTGGACACCCAAGGATCATGCTTCAATCGCTAGCAAGCCTCCCCACGCTCAGAATCACTCTGTAAGATTCACACAATTTGCTTCTTTTTCTTGAATTCAAACATATTGATTCTGGCATATTTAGCATGTTTGATTGGTATATTCATAATCCTTGAGATGTTTGCAAGCTAATGGTTATGATTAATTGCATTTTTATTGACTGTATATCAAGTTGCCATGGCTAGGGTTCGTGCTTTGTTTTTAGGGGTTTTGTGTACAAGGAAAATTGGCCATTAATAATGGTACCATGATGCTCATGAGGTTGCAACGAGTTGATTGGTACCATTGGTTTGCATTTATCATACATGTACAGGATTTTGGAATGAAAAAGGGTTATACCTACGCCTGGTGTCCGTAGGTAAAAGCCTTTTATCTAAAACGACGGAAGCCACGAGGAAGATGATGGCGTGGATGTATGTGAGTGGCTTGTTTGAATCTGCGCGCGTTTTGGGAAGCGTGGCATGCTATTTGTATTATATTTTATTTGCTTTGTTATTATTACAACTAAACAAGCTAGCAAAGATGGTAAGGTTGTTGGTCTTTGATGCACATGTCCTGGGTTCGATCCCAGGCGTGTGCATTTTATTTTCTCAATATTTTTAGGGTAATCCAGTGCATCTCACACTCCAGGATCCATCATGCACTCTCTAGATCTGATCATCCAAACCACCAAGGCTTCAGATATAAGGCCTTCCCATGAGGGTCCACCATGCGCTGGAGTCAAGCATGTCCACAGGATCTAGCAAAGTCAATGGGGCCAGGAGCTTATTGGGCTCAGAATTGCAAACCACACCCCCTTCTTGCTAAACAACACCATGCCCATTCTTTCTCTTTTCTATTTTTTTTCTTTTATTTAATTTAATTAGTTTAATTATTTTTTAACCAAAATCAATTTCTTTTCATAAAAAATCATAAAATCAAGAGTTTCACAAAAAAATTAGGATTAGGTTTTATTTTATCAAATTTATTTTAATGTTAGTTTAATTTAATTTAGGATAATTCTAACTTTTTTATATAATTAAAATCAATTAGAAAAATTAGGATTAACTCTTGATTTTTTATTTCTTTTCTCAAAACAAAAAATACGAAATAGGTTAACTTAATTATTTTTCTTAACTTAAATTAATTAGTAATTAGGTTATTTTTATTCAATTGAACTTTATTTTCTCAAATAATCAAAAACAACACAAAAAATGATTTTTCTTTTAAATTGCAATTAGGCTTAGTTGGGGTCAAAACCCTAATTATTTTGCATTCGGTTCATCGCGCGCGTTTATTAATTTTTGCAATATTAATGTAACTGCTTATGGTATGTAATAGTTTAATTAGTATTTTCTTTATTTATCGTCTTTTACGGGTTTTTTGGCTATGTAATTAATCCCTACCTCGAAGCCTTGTAATAGCATGGGTTTTATTTCTCGCATTTTAATTCTCGCGAATATTAACTGTTTAGATGCATGTTAATAGGATTGTATGACAAGATTGCATGATGATTTAAAATGGCTAGAAAACCCTAATGTGCAAAGATAATAACTGAAATCAAATAAATCGCACATGCGCACTCCTAGGGTATACTCTCACTTCGGTTGCCTTCGGTAGACGATCATTAAGTATAAGGTGTCTTAGTGGTTTCCCTCCTGTCTAACAAAGATCAAAAGTCCCGTTCAGAAATGTTGCCTCGGAAACATCGCCTCGGAAATGTTGCCTCGAATATGATCTTAAGACTCTAGGGTTATTACTAAGACGTCCTAATATTGCTTTAGTGATCGTACGTCCCTTTCGAATTGACCCTTACGACTCCAACGACGGTGCTACCTATTTCTCAATAGTAGGATAGCGCTGTCTAAAGGAAACGAGAATAAAAACGATCTTTTTTCGAGTAGGTAGATGCTAGTAGGTACTTGCTCAAATTAAAATTTTTTTTCACACCAAACACTTTTTCCAAACAAAGTTTTCAAAACAACTTCGTAACACTCTTGAGGACAGAAACAAGGGTTAAAACGAAGTAAAACAAAACTTTTCAAAACAAACACACACAAGCAATTTTAAAAAGATGAGAAAGTACCTAAGAGCCCATGGAAAACCATGCATAGAAAGGGTGCTAACACCTTCCCTTTCTATAATCTACCACCCGTACTCAAAATCTCGAAAAAGGAATTTTTCTGTGCTTTTTTCCTTTCCAGTTGGATAAAATAAAAGTCGGTGGCGACTCTTGCTTACTGCGACATTTTGCGAATAAAAAGCGCAAAACGCAAACCAGCATTTTCAAACAAGTCGGTTCTGCCACCGTATCACAGAACTGGAGACTCTGCTGGGGACTAAATAAGTGGGGTATACCTTAGGATCTAGTTCATTATGATTTCTTCTCTTGTTTGTTTTGGTTGCTTTACTTTTAAGGGTTTTGTTTGAGAGTTACTATAGATCCTAACCCGGATCTGGGGAAACCTTTTAGGTAAGTAGCAATAAACTGTGAGGGAACTGTACGACATAGACCAATACAGTTGAAGCATTAGCTACGTTGATGTGGCACATTGGTTGGTACCGGTATCCCTTGTGGAGAAACGAGGAGAATACAGGGCCGCTACGTGTGTCGTTAAGCATCAACTGACCTTAAAACCTTTAATAGACCAACTTGGCCATTAGAAAGTAGTGAGATAGCCGGCCTCGGTGTAAAGCTGAGAACTGGTTGATACTCGATGCTACACTCATTGAGACCATACTCTCGAGATAGTTCCGGCTGCAAGAAAAGATTGCATGAGCTGAAACCATGACCGATGGAGGATGGCCAGTGATATTGAGAACCTCTAGAACCCAGTTACTTTTGCTAGGACAGGTTGAAACCAACTGAACTTCAAGAGGGTAATACCTTATACCCCATGCAAGCCTTAAACTTAAGGGCTTTTGTGTGACTTGTTTGCCTTTGCCATGCCTGTTATCTACTATACCTGTTTTTCTTTTATCATGACATCATGCATCATAACATGGCATTCATACTTCATTATACTAACCATTTTAAAGACCGAGGGAATTTATCTTTGTTCTGTTTTGCAGATTATGGCTTCCGTACGCAGAAATACCATCCGAGTTAACTTTGTGCAAATAACTGCTCAACTTAAAGAGTTAGCCTCAAGAGTTTGAGACTTCTATGTTCATTAAGAGGCATGGTCAGCTTCTTAGCCTGGTTACATCAAAGCTTGATGAGTAGATGATAAGTGTACTTTTCCAGTTCTTCGATCCTGTATATCATTGTTTCACCTTTCCAGATTACCAGCTGGTTCCCACTTTGGAAGATTTCTCTAACTTATTGGGCATATCCATCCTTAAGCAGGTGCCCTTCAAAGGTATGGAAGGGACTCCTAGACCAGAAGACATTGCCTTAGCTCTGCATCTGAAACGAGCTGATGTAGTATCCAATTGGGAAACACGAAGTGGGGTCAAAGGTTTCTTAGCCAAATTTCTGATAGACCAGGCTCAGCTATTCTGGGATAGTTTGGATTTTCAGGATTTCAAAGATATCTTGGCTCTCCTTATCTACAGTTTGGTTCTCTTCCCGAATCCAGATTCCTTTATAGATGTGAACGCGGTCAAGATTTTCCTTTCTTGCAATCCTGTGGCTACTCTACTGGGTGATATCTTGCATGCCCTCTACACTCGTACTGTGCAAAGAAGAGGGACTTTTATGTGTTGCATACCGTTGCTGTCGAGGTGGTTTATTTTGCACCTCCCTAAGTCCGTGCTGAAGAACGAAGAAGGTTTGGGTTGGTCCTACAGGATAATGTCACTTGCCCATACATACATTCTTTGGTCTTCCCGGGCTATGGAAGACACTGCTGTCATCGATCGTTGTAGGGGATACCCTAATGTCCCATTGCTTGGAATCAGAGGGGGTATAACCTACAATCCTTGTCTAGCTTTGTGACAATTTGGTCGTGCTCGGAGAGATAGTCCCCATGAGCTACCTCTTGGGAATATTGCATTTGACTACAAGGAAGATGTTGAGGAGCATCGTCAGAGGTTTATACGAGCTTGGGGCATGGTGAACATATCTGACCCCCAAGAGCTGGGACCAAGGACTTCCTTTCCTATGCAGCCTTACCTACAATGGGTCCGAGCTCGTGCCCAGAAGCTTGGGATGCCTTATGAAGCCGTATTGCCAGTGATTGTGGAGCCCACTAATAAAGAAGGCGTTCCTTACACAGTTCTATATCCTTACATGCCCACTGATCCTGGGGCATTGCAGAGGTCTTGGATTCAGCTGAAAGAGGAGAGGGATACTTATCGGGAAAAGTACCACGAGCAAGAAAGGAAGATCTTAAAGCTCACCAGGCAGCTCGAGGAAGAAAGAGTGATCAATGACTACGTCAGCACCAAGAGGAAGCGTCCATGGGACTTTTGATTTTTGCTTTTCTAGTTTTAGATTTGTTTTCCATTTACTTCTTTGTAACGCCTTAAAGGCATTGTTGAACCTTTTACAAGTTAATCTAATAAAGTTTGTTTATTTTTTGGTTTGCAAATTTAAATCTCCCGAAGTCTTTTAAATCATTACATGCACATACCATTATCATGCACACCCTTACAGGTACCATTACAGGTTTCTCATCTTCTTCACTGTTTATTTCAGCAGAAATGTCTTCTGATCAAGCCATCAAAGATCTTCAGGCACAGAACACCCAATTCCAGCAGATGTTCTTAAGTCTGGCTAAAGGGAAAGAGGATTTGAAGACCCTGATTCTGAAAGAGAAGAAGAAGAAGAAGAAGGTCGGTATTCTGAACATGGGCAGAAGATTCGGAGAAAGGATAAGACAATCAACTGATCTGACCTCTTCATCCAAGGACGGGGAGAACCAAGAAAGGAAAAAGGACCCTAGTCCTGCAGTTTCTGATAACGATACAGATTATGACAAGGAACAATATCCTCTCGCTGAGGATAGGTACAAGCAACTAGAAGACCGTCTGAGTGCTATGGAAATTCAGAAGATCCCTGGGTTGGATTTTGGAGAACTGGGATTGGTATCGGGAGTGGTGATCCCTCATAAGTTCAAAGCTCCAGTTTTTGCCAAGTACGATGGAGTATCCTATTCAAAACTCCATCTCCGCTCGTACGTCAGAAAAATCCAACACCACACTGCTGATAGAAACTTGTGGGTACACTTCTTTCAAGATAGTCTGTCAGGGACTCAGCTTGAATGGTTTTATCAGTTGGAAGGAGCCAATGTCTGAAACTGGGAAGACCTTGCTGCTTTTTACAGGCAGTATCAGTATAACTCTGACCTTGCTCCCACTCGTACTCAGCTTCAAGGTATGTTTATGGGTGCAATTAAAGGTTTTAAGGACTATGCTCAAAAGTGGAGAGATTTGGCTGGAAGAGTCCAACCCCCTTTGTCTGATAGGGAGTTGGTTGACATGTTTCTAGGGACGCTATCTGGTCCATTTTTCAATCATCTGATCGGTAGTTCGTCATCTGGGTTTATTGAGTTGATCTTGTCTGGAGAGAGGGTAGAAGCTGGTATCCGAAGTGGTAAGATATAGAAGGATACTTCATCAAGTGCAGTAAAGAAGCCTTTCACCTGTAAGAAAGAAGCTAGTGCAGTCTATGGCTCGAGGGGCCAAAGCAGACCTGAACACCATCAAGAAGTAAATGCAGTAGTGATATCAAGACCCACAATTGCTCCACAATGCAACAATCAACAAAGGATGGAAAGACCACAGAGGCAGTTCACCCGGATCAATATGACCTTGTCTCAAATTCTACCACAGTTATTGAAGACCAACCTGGTAACTCTGAGGGAAGCCCCTAAGAACCCCAACACCACATCTCCCCACTATAACTCGAATGCCCGCTGCGCCTATCACTCTGAAAGTCCAGGTCATGATACAAACAACTGTTGGGCCTTGAAAAACAAGGTGTAAGACTTGATCGAAGCCAAAGAGATTGAGTTTGATGCTCCGGAGAAGCCCAACGTCATAACTGCTCCCATGCCCAAACATGGTCATGGAGTAAATGCTGTGGACGATAATTTATTTGTGACCTCTGTGGAAGAAATTGCTACTCCTTTGATGACAATTAAGAAGAATTTGTTGTTAGCCGGTTTATTTCCGGGCTGTGGTGAAGGTTGCCACATGTGTTCAATTCTGCCTGCTGGTTGCCACTTATTAAAATCAGGTGTTCAACGCCTGATGGATAATAAAGAGATCCTGTTCGAAAAGACTATGATTCTGTTGGTTCCAATTCAAGATGTTGCCATCATAACCATTTCCGCCAATCCTTCCAAGGTTTCCTCGAGAAAACCTGTTAGGATTACACCCGTCCCGAGAATTGCTCCGTTAATAATTACTATCCCTGGTCCTATCCCATACACTTCGAATAAGGCCGTCCCTTGGCACTATGGTGCTGATGTATATTACCATGGAGTTAAACAAGACTTAAAAAGTGAGGAAGATGATGTTGATGTGAGCAATATTGTCGGGGCTAGCAAGGTCACCAGAAGTGGAAGACTCTTTTCTCCCGAGATCTCCCCTCCGACTGTCCACAAACCTGTTGTCATTCCATCTGCTGGTACATCAGCTACCATCCCAGTTCCTATTCCAGTTATCACCCCTGTCACTGAGCCATCTGGGGCTCGGGGAAAAGAAATCACAAGTGAGCCTGCCCGGACGAAGGCACCTAAGAAGATCATTGTAGAAACCTCGAAACAAGAGATAGAAGAAATTCTGAAGATTATCAAGAAGAGCGACTACAACGTAGTCGAGCAGCTGGGGCAGACCCCGTCAAAAATCTCCATGATATCCTTATTGTTGTGTTATGAAGCCCATGCAAAGGTGTTGTACCCCAAAATTTGCCCTCCCATATTCTTCAAAGAGTTGCCAAGTCAAGCTTCAAATTCCCCAAGTGTTGCACAGTGCAAGAGTCTCCTAAACAGTCCAGATTAGGGTTTTCATTCTGATCAAGAAAATGAAGTTTCCAAAGGCCCAATCAAGTCCCACATGCCTAAAAATATGGTCAAGCATCCTCATATCAAGTTTCAAGACTTTCAGCACAAAATTGCACAGTCAAAAACCCTAAATTGCACTACAGTCAACTGCAGGGGCAAAATGGTCATTTGGCAGTCAAAAGTTCAAATTTTTGATCAACATATCATTTTGAAGCCACAAACATCATTTGATCAATACTTGATCATGATTCTCAAAGCTTGGCTCAAAAATCATCAAGATGCAAAAGTTTCCTTATTTGGACAGCTGGAAAAGTCAACTGTAAATTGACCAGGGCATAACTTTCACATGGATTATCAGAAAAATTCCATCCAAAGCTCATTTTGAAGAGAAAGACATTTCCTACAACTCATCTTCATACTTCAAGTCCAAGAAATGCTCTCACAAAAGGTTATCAATTTCAACATTATAGGTCATTTTCAAAAGTCAACAAAAAGGGACTTTAAGTAAAAGGCCATAACTTGAGATTGGTAAATCAAAATGACATGGGACCAAAGACATTGGTTAGAGGACTAAAATACCTTTCCAAAATGTCCAAGAACATGAGCAAAGATTAAAAATTGAGCAAGTTATGCCTTGTGGAAGTTGGGAAATTTTTGGATATTTTGAAAAGTCAACATTGATTCAAATGACCTAAAATTGCTAATGGGCCCATTTTTCTTCCACAATTCATCACCCAAGGCATATGCACGACTACTTGGCCCAAAGGGAAGTCTTTATTCATTTTTTATTTATTTATTTGAATTTTTATTTATAATAATTCATTTAGATCAAATTAAATATATGAAAAATGCTTAACCTAATTTTTCCAATCTTTTTGTGCACATTATATCATCAATATTTCGTGCCTGGCTAAATAAGGAAAGATTTGGATTGATTAGATCATAATTGATACAAAATTGCATGAAAAATATTTGAAAAAAAGATCTTGAAAATCAAATTTCCAAAATCATGAATGCAAGAGATTTGGAGTGGTTTCTTTAACCTAATTCATTCAGTACATAAGCATGAACAAAAACCTAATGCCCTAGACAATTGAAGCTGCGCTAGAAACCA
The DNA here is from genome assembly GCA_948472305.1 of Vicia faba. Taxonomy (NCBI): domain Eukaryota; kingdom Viridiplantae; phylum Streptophyta; class Magnoliopsida; order Fabales; family Fabaceae; genus Vicia; species Vicia faba. The sequence continues at coordinate 930,670,665 of OX451735.1, read as the reverse complement.
TTGACAAACTTGAATTTTTGGCAAGAAACTCAAAAACTGAAAACCCTTTTGCAGGTTGATTCAAGGCTTAATAGCTGTTCAAACACCTTCCTGGAGGTTCATTGAACGATTCTCAATCAAGAACAGTCATCAAAACCTCAAGAATTGGTATACAGAACCTGAAATATCTCATGAAAAATTCATAATCGTGGTTTAAAATCTATGCATTTTCATGGCATTTTAATTATTGATTCATATTCCTTATGCTATTCTGAAACTAACCCATGCGTTTGATTGAGTTTTTGCAAGCTATAGACGATTCTACCATTGTCAATTTCTAGGGTTTACAGGACCTTGGATTAGGGCTTTTTAAATAAGAAAAAATTGAGACTTGGGACCTTGACCATTGAAACGAGCGCACTTGGACGAAGAAGGACCCATGCTCGCGCTCAATTTATGAGCGTCCTAGGCCTAATCGCTATTTTTCCAAAACTGGCCTAAGAGAACGCATGATAAACCGTTGCCATGTTTTATTATATTTTCAGGAAAACGAAGACAAGGGAGAAGATGATATCGTGGCGTACGTTGGTTGGCTCTTTTGAAAACTCGCGCGCAAAGTCCACTAACACCTTGGTTTTCTTTTATATTATTTGTTTACTATTATATATTAACATGCGTTGGTTGGATCAGATGGCAAGCATAGTGATCGGTGAAGCACATGACCTGGGTTCGAGTCCCAGGTCTTCATTGTTTCAATATTATTTTTCAATTTACAATCACGTGCAGATTCAATACCAAGGACCATCATACTCCTTCCAAAATCCAACGTCCACGCGTCCAGCTTCATCAGATCAAAGGCCATGGATTGAAGTACACGGTGAGTCCCAGTCAACGCACAGACACGTGTCTAGCAAAAGTCCAAACAGGCCAAGCAAAATGGGCCAGATTCCTCAATTTTCACCTCCATGTGGGACTGAACCCCCTAGGGTTTGCTTTCTCTATTCTTTTCTTATATTTTTCTTTTCTTTATTTTAATTAATTTCATTTATTTCTTTGATTTATTTATTTTCATAAAACCACAAAATACCTAAAAATCAGAAAAAAGAGAAAAAATAATAAATATTTTTGTTTCTAGTATTTTCATAAATAAATGCATGTAAATTAATTAGTTTTAAATTAGGGTTTTAATTTTAATATTTTTAAAAAAATCTAAAAAATGTAGAAATAGGTCTAATAAATAATTTTTCATCCTTTTTATTTTTATTTCATAAATAATATTATTTATTTTATTTATTTTCATAATTAAATTTGTATATAAAAATTAGGGTTAATTTAGGTTAAAATTCAATATTTTCTTAATAAATTAAAAGCCACTAGAATTAGGGTTAGTCTTTATTTTAATTAATTCTTTTTTTCATATTAAATCCTAAAATACTAAAAAATACCAAAAACAATTTCCCTTCTTTTTCTTTTAATTTCAATTAACTCCATATAATTTAATTTTGCAAAAGGGTCCAACGCCCTCGTTCTTAATTTCTTATCAATTCGCGTATTTATTTCTTTTCCGTTTAAATATTTATGTATCTCTCCCGAAGCCGTGTAAATAATTGCTCGCACTTTATCTTTACTTTATTTATTTTCTGTCAAATCGGGTTCGAGAAACTTTTGGCGATGTGGACCCGCGCCTTTTGTAATAGCTTTAGATCTTTACTTTCCCGCAAATATTTTAACTGTTAACAAATGGCATGAAAGAATGTATGGACAAAATAAAAACAAGCGTAGAACACCAATAACATGACAAGATAAATGTAAATGAAAATGACACACAAATCGCACACACCACCCCTAGGGTACGCCTCACTGTTGCCTTGCCCTTCGAAAGGTGATCGTCGAGTAGAGGATGTCTTAGTAAGTCCTCATGATCCGAGAACCTGGCATGAGGGTAGCTTCTAAGGTATCTTCCCATTGCTCCGGTGATCACCATGTCCCGAACCTCGAATTGACCCGAACACCTCCAACGGTGGTGCTACCTACCTCTCAATGGTGGGATGGCACTACTTTAAAGGACATCTACACAGACGAATTCCTTAGGGTAGGTAGACAACTCTAGATACTTGCTCTAAATTTCAAAACAAATCAAAAATACTTTTCACACCGACACCTTTTCAAAAAGCTTTCGAAAGCAACTTTTCAAACACTCTTGAGGACTGATACAAGAGTCGAACTGAAATTTTCAAAGAAACTTTTTAAAACCCACAGTTGAAAAGCAAACAAACCATTTTTGAAAACACAAATGAGCAAGTATCTAAGAGCCCATGGATAACCATGGATAGAAAGGGTGCTAACACCTTCCCTTTCTATAATCTACCTCCCGAACCGAGAGCAATCTCTTTAAGGAATTTTTCTGTGCTTTTGTCCTTTCCATTTGGAGAAAATAAAAGACGGTGGCGACTCTTGATTCCGCGACATTTCGCGAACCAGCGTTAAACAGTCAGTTCCAGATCCACCGATCACAGAACTGGCGACTCTGCTGGGGACTCTTATAAAAGTGAGGTGTACCTTAGGGCTAGTTCATAACTGTGTTTTCAATTGTATTGATTTGCTTGCTTTACTATTATGGGTTGTATCGGAGTTACATAGATCCTAACCCGGATCTGGGGATACCCTGTTTAGGTAGCATAAGCTGTGAGGGACCTGTCCGGCGTAGACCGACACGGGTGAAACAGTGGCTACGTTGGTGTGGCACCTTGGTCTGTACCGATGTCCCTTGTGTCGCAACGAGGAGAATATGGGTCTTCCAAGGAGTCATTAAGCACCAACAACCTTAGAACCTTAATTGACACAACTTGGCCTTTAGAATTGTAGCAGTATGCTACGCCCATTGAGGCTAAACTCTCGTGATGGTTCTGGCCGCAAGAAAAGATTGCGATGCTGGAGTTATGACCGATGGAGGGTATTCAATGATATTGGGATCCTCTAAGAACCCGGTTACTTTGATAGGACAGGTATGAACCAACAAACTGAAAGAGGGTAATACCTAGAACTCATGATGGCCTAAACTCTAAGGGCTTCTCTTGTGTGACTTGTGTGCCTTCGTACTTGACTATCTGCATGCTTGTTACCTGACACTTGTTTCTTGCAGGTTTTAGTTTGTAGTCCTTAACTGGGACTCATAACAGGGTTTACTGAGTTTGCTTGCAGGTTTTGTTTATAGTCCTTAATCAGGACTCATAACAGGGTTACTCACATTACCCCATGCATAGCATGACATCATACCATTGCATACATCTTAACCCATTTCAAGGATCTCAAGGGCTTGTGATGCAGGTCATGATGAACCAACTGTCCAGCAAGGGGCAAGGGGGATTTATTTTCCTCTAGACAAGGTTGTCAGGGGCTATGACCCACTGGATATGGTGAGCCTTTGACCCTTTGAAGAAGGACTCTCAACAACATGCAGTTCCTTCAATCAAACTACCGGACCCGAGTTCTAACAAATTTTCTTGTTTACCCCGCGAGGTCCTTGAAATCATTGCATGCATATCATACATATCATTGCATAACAGGTATCCATTCTCTGCAGGTTGCTTACCTTCTTCGCTGTTTATTTCAGCAGTCTCGTCATGAATCCTGAATCCTCAACCGAGCACACTATCAAGGCCCTCCAGGCTCAGAAAGCCCAGTTCCAAGGGCTGATCATGAATTTGACCCAGGGGCAACAAGATCTGAAGGCTCTGCTCTTGAAGAAGGAAAAGAAGAAGAAGAGGACTGTTTTGTTCAGCCCTAGACGCAGATCTGGGAACACCCTGCAGGAGGAAACTGAGAGGACAACTCCATCTGTGGGGAAAGGCAGTCATCAAGAGGAAAGGGTTCCCAGTCCAGTGGTCTCCGACAATGAGACAGATTTCAACGACGAACAGTACCCTCCGGCTGAGGATAGGTATAAATAGTTGGAAGACCGGCTAAGTGCTATGGAGATACAAAAAGTGCCTGGCCTGGACTTCGAGGATCTAGGTCTGTCTTCTGGGGTAGTGATCCCGCACAAGTTTAAGGCACCTGCCTTTGCTAAATACGACGGGGCATCCTATCCTAAATTGCATCTCAGGGCTTACACAAGGAGGATCCAGCCCTATACAGCTGACAAAAACTTATGGATCCATTTCTTCCAAGAGAGTCTTTCAAGGACTCAGCTCGAGTGGTTCTATCAATTGAATGGAGCCAACATCCGCAGCTGGGAGGACTTGGCCACTGCTTTCTACAAGCATTACCAGTACAATGCCGACCTCGCTCCCACGCGCACTCAGCTTCAGGGAATGTCTATGGGTGCAGGCGAAGGTTTCAAAGAGTATGCACAGAAATGGAGAGACATGGCCGGAAGGGTACAACCACCTTTGACCGACCGGGAACTTGTCGACATGTTCTTGGGGACCCTGTCTGGACCTTTCTTCAATCATATGATTGGGAATTCCGCTGCTGGATTTACAGATTTGATTCTGACTGGGGAAAGAATTGAAGCTGGTATCAAGAGTGGGAAGATTCAAGAGGCCACATCTTCTGATACTCACAAGAAGCCTTACACGGGCAAGAAAGAGGCTAATGCTGCGTACAGTAAAAAAAGTCATCATGCAGGGGCAGTCATGATCTCCGGTTCTGCACCACGTCGCCAACCACAAAAGGGAAATCAGCGAAGGCCGGACGAGCCCAAGAGACAATTCTCCAACATTAACATGCCATGGTCACAAGCTCTGCAACACATGTTGAAGATGAATCTGATTGCGGTAATCAACCCTCCTGCAAATCCCAAGACCTCCTCTCCAAGCTACAACCCAGAAGCGAGGTGTGCTTATCATTCTGATAGCCCGGGGCACGATACTGAGGACTGTTGGGCACTGAAGTACAAGATTCAGAACATGATCGATGCCAAAGAGATCGAGTTCGAGCCTGCCGAGACTCCTAACGTGATCACTGCTCCATTGCCAAAACATGGCTAGGGTCGAGAGATTTTTGTTCATTTGAATTCAAGTTGTATTTTTCCTTTCTTGTTCAGATAAACAATTATCATGTTAAACTCTTTTATTTCATGAATGCATTACACATGTCTGTCTTGATTTAATTATGTTTACTATGCTTAAAACTGCTTTCATATTTTTGTGATGGTCAACTCTTAATTGAAAATTCTAAGCCTCTTGAGGGAGGATGACGAAAACGATACCGCAATCTTTACAGTATGCTTTTGAACAGACCCCGCTGATGAGGTATAGACATTGTTTCAATTCCTAAACACTGGAGTAATAAGGATGATAATCCCTCGTCAACCCATCTGAGCCAAAGAAGTAGGAGTTTTTTCTTTTTCGAAATTTAAAACCCTTAATCATAACCTGGGGCAGGGTAGTTCTCTCAGATGATCCAAGTGCATAACGAATGGCACCAAAGAGGTCCTTACAAAAAAAAGACAGTGATGGTTCCGAACAATCATAAAGACAGGCAGTCATTATCAAAAAAAATTCATAAATGAAAAACTCATTAAGTCAAAACCCATGAAGGGGACTTACGAAACTGGGGCATCCCGCTGACTGTAATTCCAAAAAAGGAAACAGTTCAGGCAAAAAAAGAAAGGGATAACAAAAATCGGACAAGAAAGAGGTCCTACAAACCCTCAACAAAAAAGAAATGACTGCCTATTCAGAATAAGTTATCAACATCCGAATCATTACCGGAAAATCAGAGCAAAGACTCAAACAAGGTCTAACGTAGGATCAACTGAGTTTAGGTTTGGAGAACATCACGAAGAGCGGGTGGGTACAAATAAATTTGAGCCTTGATCCTTTGTTTCTTAAACCGTGAACCAAGCCACGTTATAACCCTTAAAAGTCCTAGCTGAAGCATGGGTTAGTTCGAAAGCATACTGTTACAAAAGGTATCCTGACTCCTTAAGGCTCGCTGTAAAAATTTTTGAGTTGACATCACATTTTACAAAATCCACTTGCCTTTATTGAAAAAATGCATTTTCAAAAATGTCAAGACAAACATAAACTTTGCATTCTTAAGATAACATTTCTTGCATATGATTATTTGTCTGAACAGCAAAGAACTTTGAGCAACGAATATCCGATGAACGAAGATCTTCTCAACAAAAGAGTCCCTCTAGTGGAAGGAGCACTTTCAATCAAGGGGCATGGCATGATCAAAGACTATCATCTGGGGCAGTCCAGTCACAACCTGGAGAATCACTCAAGATATCCAACAACAGGGGCAACTCCCTACATCCTGAAAGCATGGACATAGTCGAAAAGATACTACGCACGAACAAAAGACCCGCTAGGTTGACACACCTAGGCAAAAATAAGGACTTCCCGGCGAACCAAAAGGATTCGGGCAAAAATAAGGGATGAAACGAAAAAATCTGTACACCCGGCAAGTCGAAAACCTGAAAAGGCGGCTTGGGCAAAAATGGGTATCCCGGTGGACTGAAAACCCGAAAGGGCGATCCAGGCAAAATTAGGGATTTAAGCGTACAACTATGTCCCGGCATCTCGTCACTTGTCTGCCAGAAGATTTGTCAAACGACCTCCAAGGTTTCTTCTCCCTTCACCTCAGAAACAGGGGCAATAATGAGTCGTCCAGGCGATCCAGTTGCTTTGTCAACCAAAACACTAAGGTCAATATAAAGATGATTACCATCTACCTTTACAAATCCCAGATCAACATTGATAACAAGCCAGTAAAAATCAGGCAGCCTTACCCCGGTTCCTCCAGAAGTCTTACACGGATTTATCTCAAGTTTTACACGAACTTACCTCCAGGTAGACTTACCCCGGTTCCTCCAGAAGTCTTACACGGATTTATCTCAAGTTTTACACGAACTTACCTCCAGGTAGCCTTACCCCGGTTCCTCCAGAAGTCTTACACGGATTTATCTCAAGGTAGCATTACCCCGGTTCCTCCAGAAGTCTTACACGGATTTATCTCAAGTTTTACACGAACTTACCTCCAGGTAGCCTTACCCCGGTTCCTCCAGAAGTCTTACACGGATTTATCTCAAGGTAGCCTTACCCCGGTTCCTCCAGAAGTCTTACATGGACTTACCCCAAGATGACCTTACCTCGGTTCATCAAGAAGTTTTACACGAACTTATCCTGCAGTAACCTAACCCCGGTTCCCCCAGAAGTCTTACATGGACTTACCCCAAGATGACCTTACCTCGGTTCATCAAGAAGTTTTACACGAACTTATCCTGCAGTAACCTAACCCCGGTTCCCCCAGAAGTCTTACATGGACCTATCTCAAGATGACCTTACCTCGGTTCATCAGGAAGTTTTACATGAACTTACCTCACCAGGCAACCCTACACAGGTTCTCCTTCTCCGGACGTAGTTTTACACGAACTCGACGTCAAGCAACCCTACACCGGTTCCCTCTCTTCAAGATGCAGTTTTACATGGACTCGTCACCCAGAAACCCTACACAGGTTCTCCCTTTCCAAAAACGAAGTTTTACACGAACTTGCCTTGCAGTAACCCTACACCGGTTCCTCCAGAAATCTCACACGGACTCATCTCGAGATGACCTTACCCCGGATCATCAAGAAGTTTTACACGGACTTTTCCTGCAGTAACCTTACCCTGGTTCCTCCAGAATTCCTCATACGGACTCATCATCAGAAACCCTACCCAGGTTTTACTTTTTCCAGGATGCAGTTTCACACGAACTCGCCATCAGTAACCCTACACAGGTTCCTTCTCCAACTCCAGACGTAGCTTCACACGAGCTCATCATCAATAAACCCTACACAGGTTTCCTCCAATTCCAGGATGCAGTTTTACACGGACTCGTTATCAGTAACCCTACACAGGTTCCCTCTTTCAACTTACGAAAAGAACAGTTCAAAATCTCCCCAGGAAGTCCAATCCAGTTCCCCAGGAGAGTTGGAGTCCATCTCCCCAAGCAGTAAGCTTATCCCCAGTAGATTCTGGAAGCTTATCCTCGCATAGCACGAACGCGTCACCCGGCCTTATTTAAAGAGTTATTTCCTTAACAGGATATAACTGGGTTATCCTCAGCCAAAAGCCATGGAAAGAGCGTCCTCGACAAAGTTCTCTTACTCCCAGCAAAGTCTATCAACACTTCCAATACAACAAGGGTATCCCCAGCAAGTTACTATCAACAATTCAGCAAAAGCATCCCTCTCCCCACAGAGTATCACTCCCCAGCATGGTCGCTAGAGTATTTTTCTCTCCGCAGAATCTTCCATTTGCCAAGTTTATTCCTCAACGGAGTTATCTTCTCCTACCGGTATTCTTGCAGCTATCATCCCCAACGGAAGCGAAATCTATTCTTCAATAGCAGCCCAGGATATGACTTCCCGGCACCCGTCAAGGATTTACTTTCCTAGACGAAAACATACATAAACATCACATACATCATTATAGCATGCATAAACGCATCACATCTTACAAATCTCATTTATGTTGAGAACATCATTGCTTGATCCATATCATGCATTGCGTATGACTGACCTTTACCTTTCAGGAAAGATTCAGCTAAATTCTCAAATCATATTTCAAGACCTAGACCGGTTCAGTTAATCGACTCCAAAGATTTCTTATCCAGTCCAAGGCCTTCTCTAGTCCAGCTAAATCGACTCCCAACAGATTTTTCTGATGAAGACTCAGTAGAAGTTATTGAGATTATAATTTTCTATGGTTCCCTCTCCGACGGTGCATGAGGTGATAATTCCTTTCGAGATTATAATTTTCTATGGTTCCCTCTCCGACGGTGCATGAGGTGATAATTCCTTTCGAGATTATAATTTTCTATGGTTCCCTCTCCGACGGTGCGTGAGATGTAATTCCCTTTTAGGTTATAATTTCCTATGGTTCTCTCCCCGACGGTGCGTGAGATGTAATTCCCTTTTAGGTTATAATTTCCTATGGTTCTCTCCCCGACGGTGCGTGAGATGTAATTCCCTTTTAGGTTATAATTTCCTATGGTTCTCTCCCCGACGGTGCGTGAGATGTAATTCCCTTTCAGATTATAATTTCCTTTGGTTCTCTTCCCGATACTGAGAAGATGGTAATTCCCACCAAGATTTTCTCAACGAGCGTTGTTGAAGTTAAAGTCACCCAAGGTTATCTTACCGTTCATGCTAAGGTAGTAACCATCCCTGGTTCATTCATCATCTTGTGAAGCTCCAGACTCAGCTCCTGTAACCAGTCAGGACACATCTATACAAAGCATCTGAAAACCAGTTCTTGCAACGTGTCAGGTACTCGTTTTTCTTTTGCAGGTATGCAGGTTCTCGCTAAGGAATCTCTTATGCGATCAACATCCAGATGGCATCTATAAGCCCATCATCCTATTCATCAATCTCTAAATGGCATCTATAAGCCCATTCCCATCATTACGCTGCTACTATGTGAGCGCAAATTTCTGGGCACTCTAGTGTTCAATCATCTTCTACCCTCGGATTACGAAAGGCACGTCAGCCAATCTGCATCCTCAGGTCTAAGAAGATTGAACAGGGGCAACTTTTGTACCCCAAAATTTGCCCTCCCATATTCTTCAAAGAGTTGCCAAGTCAAGCTTCAAATTCCCCAAGTGTTGCACAGTGCAAGAGTCTCCTAAACAGTCCAGATTAGGGTTTTCATTCTGATCAAGAAAATGAAGTTTCCAAAGGCCCAATCAAGTCCCACATGCCTAAAAATATGGTCAAGCATCCTCATATCAAGTTTCAAGACTTTCAGCACAAAATTGCACAGTCAAAAACCCTAAATTGCACTACAGTCAACTGCAGGGGCAAAATGGTCATTTGGCAGTCAAAAGTTCAAATTTTTGATCAACATATCATTTTGAAGCCACAAACATCATTTGATCAATACTTGATCATGATTCTCAAAGCTTGGCTCAAAAATCATCAAGATGCAAAAGTTTCCTTATTTGGACAGTTGGAAAAGTCAACTGTAAATTGACCAGGGCATAACTTTCACATGGATTATCAGAAAAATTCCATCCAAAGCTCATTTTGAAGAGAAAGAAATTTCCTACAACTCATCTGCATACTTCAAGTCCAAGAAATGCTCTCACAAAAAGTTATCAATTTCAACATTATAGGTCATTTTCAAAAGTCAACAAAAAGGGACTTTAAGTAAAAGGCCATAACTTGAGATTGGTAAATCAAAATGACATGGGACAAAAGACATTGGTTAGAGGACTCAAAGGCCTTTCCAAAATGTCCAAGAACTTGAGCAAAGCTTAAAAATTGAGCAAGTTATGCCTTGTGGAAGTTGGGAAATTTTTGGATATTTTGAAAAGTCAACATTGATTCAAATGACCTAAAATTGCTAATGGGCCCATTTTTCTTCCACAATTCATCACCCAAGGCATATGCACGACTACTTGGCCCAAAGGGAAGTCTTTATTCATTTTTTATTTATTTATTTGAATTTTTATTTATAATAATTCATTTAGATCAAATTAAATATATGAAAAATGCTTAACCTAATTTTTCCAATCTTTTTGTGCACATTATATCATCAATATTTCGTGCCTGGCTAAATAAGGAAAGATTTGGATTGATTAGATCATAATTGATACAAAATTGCATGAAAAATATTTGAAAAAAAGATCTTGAAAATCAAATTTCCAAAATCATGAATGCAAGAGATTTGGAGTGGTTTCTTTAACCTAATTCATTCAGTACATAAGCATGAACAAAAACCTAATGCCCTAGACAATTGAAGCTGCGCTAGAAACCATTGACAAACTTGAATTTTTGGCAAGAAACTCAAAAACTGAAAACCCTTTTGCAGGTTGATTCAAGGCTTAATAGCTGTTCAAACACCTTCCTGGAGGTTCATTGAACGATTCTCAATCAAGAACAGTCATCAAAACCTCAAGAATTGGTATACAGAACCTGAAATATCTCATGAAAAATTCATAATCGTGGTTTAAAATCTATGCATTTTCATGGCATTTTAATTATTGATTCATATTCCTTATGCTATTCTGAAACTAACCCATGCGTTTGATTGAGTTTTTGCAAGCTATAGACGATTCTACCATTGTCAATTTCTAGGGTTTACAGGACCTTGGATTAGGGCTTTTTAAATAAGAAAAAATTGAGACTTGGGACCTTGACCATTGAAACGAGCGCACTTGGACGAAGAAGGACCCATGCTCGCGCTCAATTTATGAGCGTCCTAGGCCTAATCGCTATTTTTCCAAAACTGGCCTAAGAGAACGCATGATAAACCGTTGCCATGTTTTATTATATTTTCAGGAAAACGAAGACAAGGGAGAAGATGATATCGTGGCGTACGTTGGTTGGCTCTTTTGAAAACTCGCGCGCAAAGTCCACTAACACCTTGGTTTTCTTTTATATTATTTGTTTACTATTATATATTAACATGCGTTGGTTGGATCAGATGGCAAGCATAGTGATCGGTGAAGCACATGACCTGGGTTCGAGTCCCAGGTCTTCATTGTTTCAATATTATTTTTCAATTTACAATCACGTGCAGATTCAATACCAAGGACCATCATACTCCTTCCAAAATCCAACGTCCACGCGTCCAGCTTCATCAGATCAAAGGCCATGGATTGAAGTACACGGTGAGTCCCAGTCAACGCACAGACACGTGTCTAGCAAAAGTCCAAACAGGCCAAGCAAAATGGGCCAGATTCCTCAATTTTCACCTCCATGTGGGACTGAACCCCCTAGGGTTTGCTTTCTCTATTCTTTTCTTATATTTTTCTTTTCTTTATTTTAATTAATTTCATTTATTTCTTTGATTTATTTATTTTCATAAAACCACAAAATACCTAAAAATCAGAAAAAAGAGAAAAAATAATAAATATTTTTGTTTCTAGTATTTTCATAAATAAATGCATGTAAATTAATTAGTTTTAAATTAGGGTTTTAATTTTAATATTTTTAACAAAATCTAAAAAATGTAGAAATAGGTCTAATAAATAATTTTTCATCCTTTTTATTTTTATTTCATAAATAATATTATTTATTTTATTTATTTTCATAATTAAATTTGTATATAAAAATTAGGGTTAATTTAGGTTAAAATTCAATATTTTCTTAATAAATTAAAAGCCACTAGAATTAGGGTTAGTCTTTATTTTAATTAATTCTTTTTTTCATATTAAATCCTAAAATACTAAAAAATACCAAAAACAATTTCCCTTCTTTTTCTTTTAATTTCAATTAACTCCATATAATTTAATTTTGCAAAAGGGTCCAACGCCCTCGTTCTTAATTTCTTATCAATTCGCGTATTTATTTCTTTTCCGTTTAAATATTTATGTATCTCTCCCGAAGCCGTGTAAATAATTGCTCGCACTTTATCTTTACTTTATTTATTTTCTGTCAAATCGGGTTCGAGAAACTTTTGGCGATGTGGACCCGCGCCTTTTGTAATAGCTTTAGATCTTTACTTTCCCGCAAATATTTTAACTGTTAACAAATGGCATGAAAGAATGTATGGACAAAATAAAAACAAGCGTAGAACACCAATAACATGACAAGATAAATGTAAATGAAAATGACACACAAATCGCACACACCACCCCTAGGGTACGCCTCACTGTTGCCTTGCCCTTCGAAAGGTGATCGTCGAGTAGAGGATGTCTTAGTAAGTCCTCATGATCCGAGAACCTGGCATGAGGGTAGCTTCTAAGGTATCTTCCCATTGCTCCGGTGATCACCATGTCCCGAACCTCGAATTGACCCGAACACCTCCAACGGTGGTGCTACCTACCTCTCAATGGTGGGATGGCACTACTTTAAAGGACATCTACACAGACGAATTCCTTAGGGTAGGTAGACAACTCTAGATACTTGCTCTAAATTTCAAAACAAATCAAAAATACTTTTCACACCGACACCTTTTCAAAAAGCTTTCGAAAGCAACTTTTCAAACACTCTTGAGGACTGATACAAGAGTCGAACTGAAATTTTCAAAGAAACTTTTTAAAACCCACAGTTGAAAAGCAAACAAACCATTTTTGAAAACACAAATGAGCAAGTATCTAAGAGCCCATGGATAACCATGGATAGAAAGGGTGCTAACACCTTCCCTTTCTATAATCTACCTCCCGAACCGAGAGCAATCTCTTTAAGGAATTTTTCTGTGCTTTTGTCCTTTCCATTTGGAGAAAATAAAAGACGGTGGCGACTCTTGCTTCCGCGACATTTCGCGAACCAGCGTTAAACAGTCAGTTCCAGATCCACCGATCACAGAACTGGCGACTCTGCTGGGGACTCTTATAAAAGTGAGGTGTACCTTAGGGCTAGTTCATAACTGTGTTTTCAATTGTATTGATTTGCTTGCTTTACTATTATGGGTTGTATCGGAGTTACATAGATCCTAACCCAGATCTGGGGATACCCTGTTTAGGTAGCATAAGCTGTGAGGGACCTGTCCGGCGTAGACCGACACGGGTGAAACAGTGGCTACGTTGGTGTGGCACCTTGGTCTGTACCGATATCCCTTGTGTCGCAACGAGGAGAATATGGGTCTTCCAAGGAGTCATTAAGCACCAACAACCTTAGAACCTTAATTGACACAACTTGGCCTTTAGAATTGTAGCAGTATGCTACGCCCATTGAGGCTAAACTCTCGTGATGGTTCTGGCCGCAAGAAAAGATTGCGATGCTGGAGTTATGACCGATGGAGGGTATTCAATGATATTGGGATCCTCTAAGAACCCGGTTACTTTGATAGGACAGGTATGAACCAACAAACTGAAAGAGGGTAATACCTAGAACTCATGATGGCCTAAACTCTAAGGGCTTCTCTTGTGTGACTTGTGTGCCTTCGTACTTGACTATCTGCATGCTTGTTACCTGACACTTGTTTCTTGCAGGTTTTAGTTTGTAGTCCTTAACTGGGACTCATAACAGGGTTTACTGAGTTTGCTTGCAGGTTTTGTTTATAGTCCTTAATCAGGACTCATAACAGGGTTACTCACATTACCCCATGCATAGCATGACATCATACCATTGCATACATCTTAACCCATTTCAAGGATCTCAAGGGCTTGTGATGCAGGTCATGATGAACCAACTGTCCAGCAAGGGGCAAGGGGGATTTATTTTCCTCTAGACAAGGTTGTCAGGGGCTATGACCCACTGGATATGGTGAGCCTTTGACCCTTTGAAGAAGGACTCTCAACAACATGCAGTTCCTTCAATCAAACTACCGGACCCGAGTTCTAACAAATTTTCTTGTTTACCCCGCGAGGTCCTTGAAATCATTGCATGCATATCATACATATCATTGCATAACAGGTATCCATTCTCTGCAGGTTGCTTACCTTCTTCGCTGTTTATTTCAGCAGTCTCGTCATGAATCCTGAATCCTCAACCGAGCACACTATCAAGGCCCTCCAGGCTCAGAAAGCCCAGTTCCAAGGGCTGATCATGAATGACCCAGGGGCAACAAGATCTGAAGGCTCTGCTCTTGAAGAAGGAAAAGAAGAAGAAGAGGACTGTTTTGTTCAGCCCTAGACGCAGATCTGGGAACACCCTGCAGGAGGAAACTGAGAGGACAACTCCATCTGTTGGGAAAGGCAGTCATCAAGAGGAAAGGGTTCCCAGTCCAGTGGTCTCCGACAATGAGACAGATTTCAACGACGAACAGTACCCTCCGGCTGAGGATAGGTATAAACAGTTGGAAGACCGGCTAAGTGCTATGGAGATACAAAAAGTGCCTGGCCTGGACTTCGAGGATCTAGGTCTGTCTTCTGGGGTAGTGATCCCGCACAAGTTTAAGGCACCTGCCTTTGCTAAATACGACGGGGCATCCTATCCTAAATTGCATCTCAGGGCTTACACAAGGAGGATCCAGCCCTATACAGCTGACAAAAACTTATGGATCCATTTCTTCCAAGAGAGTCTTTCAGGGACTCAGCTCGAGTGGTTCTATCAATTGAATGGAGCCAACATCCGCAGCTGGGAGGACTTGGCCACTGCTTTCTACAAGCATTACCAGTACAATGCCGACCTCGCTCCCACGCGCACTCAGCTTCAGGGAATGTCTATGGGTGCAGGCGAAGGTTTCAAAGAGTATGCACAGAAATGGAGAGACATGGCCGGAAGGGTACAACCACCTTTGACCGACCGGGAACTTGTCGACATGTTCTTGGGGACCCTGTCTGGACCTTTCTTCAATCATCTGATTGGGAATTCCGCTGCTGGATTTACAGATTTGATTCTGACTGGGGAAAGAATTGAAGCTGGTATCAAGAGTGGGAAGATTCAAGAGGCCACATCTTCTGATACTCACAAGAAGCCTTACACGGGCAAGAAAGAGGCTAATGCTGCGTACAGTAAAAAAAGTCATCATGCAGGGGCAGTCATGATCTCCGGTTCTGCACCACGTCGCCAACCACAAAAGGGAAATCAGCGAAGGCCGGACGAGCCCAAGAGACAATTCTCCAACATTAACATGCCATGGTCACAAGCTCTGCAACACATGTTGAAGATGAATCTGATTGCGGTAATCAACCCTCCTGCAAATCCCAAGACCTCCTCTCCAAGCTACAACCCAGAAGCGAGGTGTGCTTATCATTCTGATAGCCCAGGGCACGATACTGAGGACTGTTGGGCACTGAAGTACAAGATTCAGAACATGATCGATGCCAAAGAGATCGAGTTCGAGCCTGCCGAAACTCCTAACGTGATCACTGCTCCATTGCCAAAACATGGCTAGGGTCGAGAGATTTTTGTTCATTTGAATTCAAGTTGTATTTTTCCTTTCTTGTTCAGATAAACAATTATCATGTTAAACTCTTTTATTTCATGAATGCATTACACATGTCTGTCTTGATTTAATTATGTTTACTATGCTTAAAATTGCTTTCATATTTTTGTGATGGTCAACTCTTAATTGAAAATTCTAAGCCTCTTGAGGGAGGATGACGAAAACGATACCGCAATCTTTACAGTATGCTTTTGAACAGACCCCGCTGATGAGGTATAGACATTGTTTCAATTCCTAAACACTGGAGTAATAAGGATGATAATCCCTCGTCAACCCATCTGAGCCAAAGAAGTAGGAGTTTTTTCTTTTTCGAAATTTAAAACCCTTAATCATAACCTGGGGCAGGGTAGTTCTCTCAGATGATCCAAGTGCATAACGAATGGCACCAAAGAGGTCCTTACAAAAAAAAGACAGTGATGGTTCCGAACAATCATAAAGACAGGCAGTCATTATCAAAAAAAATTCATAAATGAAAAACTCATTAAGTCAAAACCCATGAAGGGGACTTACGAAACTGGGGCATCCCGCTGACTGTAATTCCAAAAAAGGAAACAGTTCAGGCAAAAAAAGAAAGGGATAACAAAAATCGGACAAGAAAGAGGTCCTACAAACCCTCAACAAAAAAGAAATGACTGCCTATTCAGAATAAGTTATCAACATCCGAATCATTACCGGAAAATCAGAGCAAAGACTCAAACAAGGTCTAACGTAGGATCAACTGAGTTTAGGTTTGGAGAACATCACGAAGAGCGGGTGGGTACAAATAAATTTGAGCCTTGATCCTTTGTTTCTTAAACCGTGAACCAAGCCACGTTATAACCCTTAAAAGTCCTAGCTGAAGCATGGGTTAGTTCGAAAGCATACTGTTACAAAAGGTATCCTGACTCCTTAAGGCTCGCTGTAAAAATTTTTGAGTTGACATCACATTTTACAAAATCCACTTGCCTTTATTGAAAAAATGCATTTTCAAAAATGTCAAGACAAACATAAACTTTGCATTCTTAAGATAACATTGCTTGCATATGATTATTTGTCTGAACAGCAAAGAACTTTGCGCAACGAATATCCGATGAACGAAGATCTTCTCAACAAAAGAGTCCCTCTAGTGGAAGGAGCACTTTCAATCAAGGGGCATGGCATGATCAAAGACTATCATCTGGGGCAGTCCAGTCACAACCTGGAGAATCACTCAAGATATCCAACAACAGGGGCAACTCCCTACATCCTGAAAGCATGGACATAGTCGAAAAGATACTACGCATGAACAAAAGACCCGCTAGGTTGACACACCTAGGCAAAAATAAGGACTTCCCGGCGAACCAAAAGGATTCGGGCAAAAATAAGGGATGAAACGAAAAAATCTGTACACCCGGCAAGTCGAAAACCTGAAAAGGCGGCTTGGGCAAAAATGGGTATCCCGGTGGACTGAAAACCCGAAAGGGCGATCCAGGCAAAATTAGGGATTTAAGCGTACAACTATGTCCCGACATCTCGTCACTTGTCTGCCAGAAGATTTGTCAAACGACCTCCAAGGTTTCTTCTCCCTTCACCTCAGAAACAGGGGCAATAATGAGTCGTCCAGGCGATCCAGTTGCTTTGTCAACCAAAACACTAAGGTCAATATAAAGATGATTACCATCTACCTTTACAAATCCCAGATCAACATTGATAACAAGCCAGTAAAAATCAGGCAGCCTTACCCCGGTTCCTCCAGAAGTCTTACACGGATTTATCTCAAGTTTTACACGAACTTACCTCCAGGTAGACTTACCCCGGTTCCTCCAGAAGTCTTACACGGATTTATCTCAAGTTTTACACGAACTTACCTCCAGGTAGCCTTACCCCGGTTCCTCCAGAAGTCTTACACGGATTTATCTCAAGGTAGCATTACCCCGGTTCCTCCAGAAGTCTTACACGGATTTATCTCAAGTTTTACACGAACTTACCTCCAGGTAGCCTTACCCCGGTTCCTCCAGAAGTCTTACACGGATTTATCTCAAGGTAGCCTTACCCCGGTTCCTCCAGAAGTCTTACATGGACTTACCCCAAGATGACCTTACCTCGGTTCATCAAGAAGTTTTACACGAACTTATCCTGCAGTAACCTAACCCCGGTTCCCCCAGAAGTCTTACATGGACTTACCCCAAGATGACCTTACCTCGGTTCATCAAGAAGTTTTACACGAACTTATCCTGCAGTAACCTAACCCCGGTTCCCCCAGAAGTCTTACATGGACCTATCTCAAGATGACCTTACCTCGGTTCATCAGGAAGTTTTACATGAACTTACCTCACCAGGCAACCCTACACAGGTTCTCCTTCTCCGGACGTAGTTTTACACGAACTCGACGTCAAGCAACCCTACACCGGTTCCCTCTCTTCAAGATGCAGTTTTACATGGACTCGTCACCCAAAAACCCTACACAGGTTCTCCCTTTCCAAAAACGAAGTTTTACACGAACTTGCCTTGCAGTAACCCTACACCGGTTCCTCCAGAAATCTCACACGGACTCATCTCGAGATGACCTTACCCCGGATCATCAAGAAGTTTTACACGGACTTTTCCTGCAGTAACCTTACCCTGGTTCCTCCAGAATTCCTCATACGGACTCGTCATCAGAAACCCTACCCAGGTTTTACTTTTTCCAGGATGCAGTTTCACACGAACTCGCCATCAGTAACCCTACACAGGTTCCTTCTCCAACTCCAGACGTAGCTTCACACGAGCTCATCATCAATAAACCCTACACAGGTTTCCTCCAATTCCCGGATGCAGTTTTACACGGACTCGTTATCAGTAACCCTACACAGGTTCCCTCTTTCAACTTATGAAAATAACAGTTCAAAATCTCCCCAGGAAGTCCAATCCAGTTCCCCAGGAGAGTTGGAGTCCATCTCCCCAAGCAGTAAGCTTATCCCCAGTAGATTCTGGAAGCTTATCCTCGCATAGCACGAACGCGTCACCCGGCCTTATTTAAAGAGTTATTTCCTTAACAGGATATAACTGGGTTATCCTCAGCCAAAAGCCATGGAAAGAGCGTCCTCGACAAAGTTCTCTTACTCCCAGCAAAGTCTATCAACACTTCCAATACAACAAGGGTATCCCCAGCAAGTTACTATCAACAATTCAGCAAAAGCATCCCTCTCCCCACAGAGTATCACTCCCCAACATGGTCGCTAGAGTATTTTTCTCTCTGCAGAATCTTCCATTTGCCAAGTTTATTCCTCAACGGAGTTATCTTCTCCTACCGGTATTCTTGCAGCTATCATCCCCAACGGAAGCGAAATCTATTCTTCAATAGCAGCCCAGGATATGACTTCCCGGCACCCGTCAAGGATTTACTTTCCTAGACGAAAACATACATAAACATCACATACATCATTATAGCATGCATAAACGCATCACATCTTACAAATCTCATTTATATTGAGAACATCATTGCTTGATCCATATCATGCATTGCGTATGACTGACCTTTACCTTTCAGGAAAGATTCAGCTAAATTCTCAAATCATATTTCAAGACCTAGACCGGTTCAGTTAATCGACTCCAAAGATTTCTTATCCAGTCCAAGGCCTTCTCTAGTCCAGCTAAATCGACTCCCAACAGATTTTTCTGATGAAGACTCAGTAGAAGTTATTGAGATTATAATTTTCTATGGTTCCCTCTCCGACGGTGCATGAGGTGATAATTCCTTTCGAGATTATAATTTTCTATGGTTCCCTCTCCGACGGTGCATGAGGTGATAATTCCTTTCGAGATTATAATTTTCTATGGTTCCCTCTCCGACGGTGCGTGAGATGTAATTCCCTTTTAGGTTATAATTTCCTATGGTTCTCTCCCCGACGGTGCGTGAGATGTAATTCCCTTTTAGGTTATAATTTCCTATGGTTCTCTCCCCGACGGTGCGTGAGATGTAATTCCCTTTTAGGTTATAATTTCCTATGGTTCTCTCCCCGACGGTGCGTGAGATGTAATTCCCTTTCAGATTATAATTTCCTTTGGTTCTCTTCCCGATACTGCGAAGATGGTAATTCCCACCAAGATTTTTTCAACGAGCGTTGTTGAAGTTAAAGTCACCCAAGGTTATCTTACCGTTCATGCTAAGGTAGTAACCATCCCTGGTTCATTCATCATCTTGTGAAGCTCCAGACTCAGCTCCTGTAACCAGTCAGGACACATCTATACAAAGCATCTGAAAACCAGTTCTTGCAACGTGTCAGGTACTCGTTTTTCTTTTGCAGGTATGCAGGTTCTCTCTAAGGAATCTCTTATGTGATCAACATCTAGATGGCATCTATAAGCCCATCATCCTATTCATCAATCTCTAAATGGCATCTATAAGCCCATTCCCATCATTACGCTGCTACTATGTGAGCGCAAATTTCTGGGCACTCTAGTGTTCAATCATCTTCTACCCTCGGATTACGAAAGGCACGTCAGCCAATCTGCATCCTCAGGTCTAAGAAGATTGAACAGGGGCAACTGTTGTACCCCAAAATATTCCCTCCCATATTCTTCAAAGAGTTGCCAAGTCAAGCTTCAAATTCCCCAAGTGTTGCATAGTGCAAGAGTCTCCTAAACAGTCCAGATTAGGGTTTTCATTCTGATCAAGAAAATGAAGTTTCCAAAGGCCCAATCAAGTCCCACATGCCTACAAATATGGTCAAGCATCCTCATATCAAGTTTCAAGACTTTCAGCACAAAATTGCACAGTCAAAAACCCTAAATTGCACTACAGTCAACTGCAGGGGCAAAATGGTCATTTGGCAGTCAAAAGTTCAAATTTTTGATCAACATATCATTTTGAAGCTACAAACATCATTTGATCAATACTTGATCATGATTCTCAAAGCTTGGCTCAAAAAGCATCAAGATGCAAAAGTTTCCTTATTTGGACAGTTGGAAAAGTCAACTGTAAATTGACCAGGGCATAACTTTCACATGGATTATCAGAAAAATTCCATCCGAAGCTCATTTTGAAGAGAAAGACATTTCCTACAACTAATCTTCATACTTCAAGTCCAAGAAATGCTCTCACAAAAAGTTATCAATTTCAACATTATAGGTCATTTTCAAAAGTCAACAAAAAGGGACTTTAAGTCAAAGGCCATAACTTGAGATTGGTAAATCAAAATGACATGGGACCAAAGACATTGGTTAGAGGACTCAAAGACCTTTCCCAAATGTCCAAGCACATGAGCAAAGCTTAAAAATTGAGCAAGTTATGCCTTGTGGAAGTTGGGAAATTTTTGGATATTTTGAAAAGTCAACATTGATTCAAATGACCTAAAATTGCTAATGGGCCCATTTTTCTTCCACAATTCATCACCCAAGGCATATG
The DNA here is from genome assembly GCA_948472305.1 of Vicia faba. NCBI lineage: Eukaryota > Viridiplantae > Streptophyta > Magnoliopsida > Fabales > Fabaceae > Vicia > Vicia faba. The sequence continues at coordinate 930,649,569 of OX451735.1, read as the reverse complement.
CACGACTACTTGGCCCAAAGGGAAGTCTTTATTCATTTTTTATTTATTTATTTGAATTTTTATTTATAATAATTCATTTAGATCAAATTAAATATATGAAAAATGCTTAACCTAATTTTTCCAATCTTTTTGTGCACATTATATCATCAATATTTCGTGCCTGGCTAAATAAGGAAAGATTTGGATTGATTAGATCATAATTGATACAAAATTGCATGAAAAATATTTGAAAAAAAGATCTTGAAAATCAAATTTCCAAAATCATGAATGCAAGAGATTTGGAGTGGTTTCTTTAACCTAATTCATTCAGTACATAAGCATGAACAAAAACCTAATGCCCTAGACAATTGAAGCTGCGCTAGAAACCATTGACAAACTTGAATTTTTGGCAAGAAACTCAAAAACTGAAAACCCTTTTGCAGGTTGATTCAAGGCTTAATAGCTGTTCAAACACCTTCCTGGAGGTTCATTGAACGATTCTCAATCAAGAACAGTCATCAAAACCTCAAGAATTGGTATACAGAACCTGAAATATCTCATGAAAAATTCATAATCGTGGTTTAAAATCTATGCATTTTCATGGCATTTTAATTATTGATTCATATTCCTTATGCTATTCTGAAACTAACCCATGCGTTTGATTGAGTTTTTGCAAGCTATAGACGATTCTACCATTGTCAATTTCTAGGGTTTACAGGACCTTGGATTAGGGCTTTTTAAATAAGAAAAAATTGAGACTTGGGACCTTGACCATTGAAACGAGCGCACTTGGACGAAGAAGGACCCATGCTCGCGCTCAATTTATGAGCGTCCTAGGCCTAATCACTATTTTTCCAAAACTGGCCTAAGAGAACGCATGATAAACCGTTGCCATGTTTTATTATATTTTCAGGAAAACGAAGACAAGGGAGAAGATGATATCGTGGCGTACGTTGGTTGGCTCTTTTGAAAACTCGCGCGCAAAGTCCACTAACACCTTGATTTTCTTTTATATTATTTGTTTACTATTATATATTAACATGCGTTGGTTGGATCAGATGGCAAGCATAGTGATCGGTGAAGCACATGACCTGGGTTCGAGTCCCAGGTCTTCATTGTTTCAATATTATTTTTCAATTTACAATCACGTGCAGATTCAATACCAAGGACCATCATACTCCTTCCAAAATCCAACGTCCACGCGTCCAGCTTCATCAGATCAAAGGCCATGGATTGAAGTACACGGTGAGTCCCAGTCAACGCACATGCACGTGTCTAGCAAAAGTCCAAACAGGCCAAGCAAAATGGGCCAGATTCCTCAATTTTCACCTCCATGTGGGACTGAACCCCCTAGGGTTTGCTTTCTCTATTCTTTTCTTATATTTTTCTTTTCTTTATTTTAATTAATTTCATTTATTTCTTTGATTTATTTATTTTCATAAAACCACAAAATACCTAAAAATCAGAAAAAAGAGAAAAAATAATAAATATTTTTGTTTCTAGTATTTTCATAAATAAATGCATGTAAATTAATTAGTTTTAAATTAGGGTTTTAATTTTAATATTTTTAACAAAATCTAAAAAATGTAGAAATAGGTCTAATTAATAATTTTTCATCCTTTTTATTTTTATTTCATAAATAATATTATTTATTTTATTTATTTTCATAATTAAATTTGTATATAAAAATTAGGGTTAATTTAGGTTAAAATTCAATATTTTCTTAATAAATTAAAAGCCACTAGAATTAGGGTTAGTCTTTATTTTAATTAATTCTTTTTTTCATATTAAATCCTAAAATACTAAAAAATACCAAAAACAATTTCCCTTCTTTTTCTTTTAATTTCAATTAACTCCATATAATTTAATTTTGCAAAAGGGTCCAACGCCCTCGTTCTTAATTTCTTATCAATTCGCGTATTTATTTCTTTTCCGTTTAAATATTTATGTATCTCTCCCGAAGCCGTGTAAATAATTGCTCGCACTTTATCTTTACTTTATTTTTTTTCTGTCAAATCGGGTTCGAGAAACTTTTGGCGATGTGGACCCGCGCCTTTTGTAATAGCTTTAGATCTTTACTTTCCCGCAAATATTTTAACTGTTAACAAATGGCATGAAAGAATGTATGGACAAAATAAAAACAAGCGTAGAACACCAATAACATGACAAGATAAATGTAAATGAAAATGACACACAAATCGCACACACCACCCCTAGGGTACGCCTCACTGTTGCCTTGCCCTTCGAAAGGTGATCTTCGAGTAGAGGATGTCTTAGTAAGTCCTCATGATCCGGGAACCTGGCATGAGGGTAGCTTCTAAGGTATCTTCCCATTGCTCCGGTGATCACCATGTCCCGAACCTCGAATTGACCCGAACACCTCCAACGGTGGTGCTACCTACCTCTCAATGGTGGGATGGCACTACTTTAAAGGACATCTACACAGACGGATTCCTTAGGGTAGGTAGACAACTCTAGATACTTGCTCTAAATTTCAAAACAAATCAAAAATACTTTTCACACCGACACCTTTTCAAAAAGCTTTCGAAAGCAACTTTTCAAACACTCTTGAGGACTGATACAAGAGTCGAACTGAAATTTTCAAAGAAACTTTTTAAAACCCACAGTTGAAAAGCAAACAAACCATTTTTGAAAACACAAATGAGCAAGTATCTAAGAGCCCATGGATAACCATGGATAGAAAGGGTGCTAACACCTTCCCTTTCTATAATCTACCTCCCGAACCGAGAGCAATCTCTTTAAGGAATTTTTCTGTGCTTTTGTCCTTTCCATTTGGAGAAAATAAAAGACGGTGGCGACTCTTGCTTCCATGACATTTCGCGAACCAGCGTTAAACAGTCAGTTCCAGATCCACCGATCACAAAAGGCTCTAATCGCATTCCTCAAAATTGCGCATGTGCCGCAGGAAACTTCAGCCGATCAATTCAAAGATTGCGTAGCTGGCATGACTGTCGACAATGGGTTGGGTTTCTCAAATGTTGATCTGACTGCTAAGGGGAGAAATCATAATGATGCTTTGCACATCTCAATCGAGTGCATGGGCACCACTATGGCCCATGTACTGGTGGATACCGGGTCCTCATTGAATGTTTTTCCAAAGAAAGCGTTAGACCGTCTGGACTGTGAAGGTTTGATTCTAAAGCTGAGCAACATTGTGGTTAGGGCTTTCGACGGGTCAAAGAGAATGGTGCACGGGGAGGTGGACATCCCTGTCAAGGTGGGTTCTCAGACCTTTGGGTCCACTTTCTATGTGATGGATATCATACCATCATATTCTTGCTTGTTGGGTCGCCCTTGGATTCATAAGGCTGGGGCAGTGACTTCCATGCTCCATCAAATGTTGAAATATCCGGTAAAAGGGAAGATTGTCACGGTACGAGGTGAAGAGAAGTATATGGTGAGTCATCTCAATTCCTTTCCCTACGTAGAGATGGATGGGGAATTCATCGAAACCCCTTGTCAGAACTTTGAAGAGGTCCCCCAGACTTTAGTATAAACTGAAGTTGCTACCGACAAACCTCCAATGAAGATGGCTTCTCTCAAGGATGCCAGGGCTGTAACTGAAGAAGGTGGGTGTACAAATTGGGGTCAGCTCCCTGATTTCACGCACAAAATTGACAAATTTGGTTTGGGCTTTACTACAGGGGCTCAAAGGGTTGTTAGGCGCGCACGGATTGGAAGACCTCTTCTGCACATCAACAGTCAGGGAGTTAATGCAATTGAAGATGGTGAAGAAGATTCAAATATCGACAGCTGGATCTACCCTACGACCAATGGCGGACTAAGCAACTGGACGACGAAATACTTCATACCTGTTTCTTTTATTCCACAGTAATTGACTTTTATTTTAAGAGTTGTAATAGACAGTTTAAAACTTTACGGTCCGGTGCCTTGCCCGAGGCACCTTGGCTTTGCTTGTGAGGGCTTATTATTTGTCATTTCATATATCATTAATAAAACATTGGACGTTTCTTGCATTACAAATCTTGCGCTCTTTGTTTTTCTTTTCTATCTCACACTCTATCAAAACAACTATTCTCTTATACACACTCACGTATCATAATGCAGATCCATATCCACTCTGGATCCCATTGATAATGACTCTGCTACTTCCAGTTATGACTTCGAAAATCTGATCAACCAAGCCGAGGACGAAGGTGAGGATGATTGCGAGGTGCCTGGGGAACTTGCTAGACTGTTACTGCAGGAAGAAAGGGCCATACAGCCTCATGAAGAGCCAGTTGAGTCAGTGAATTTGGGTACAAAGGACGACAGGAAAGAAGTTAAGATAGGTGCGAATCTGGAGCCTAGTGTCAAACAATGGTTGATACAGTTGCTACGCGACTATGTTGAGATCTTCGCCTGGTCCTACGAAGATATGCCTGGTTTGGACACTGATATTGTGGTACACCGCTTTCTAACTAAAGAAGACTGTCCTCCGGTAAAGCAGAAGGTTCACCGTATGCGCCCTGAAATGTCCGACAAAATCAAAGTTGAGGTCATGAAACAGTTCGATGCGGGATTTTTAGCTGTCACTTCTTATCCACAGTGGGTTGCCAACGTTGTTCCGGTGCCTAAGAAAGATGGTAAGGTACAGATGTGTGTGGACTATAGAGATCTGAATAGGGCAAGCCCCAAGGATGATTTCCCACTTCCTCACATCGATGTTCTGGTCGACAACACCGCGCAGCATAAAATCTTCTCCTTTATGGATGGATTTTATGGTTACAATCAGATCAAGATGGCTCCCAAGGACATGGAGAAGACAACCTTCGTTACGCAGTGGGGCATCTTTTGCTATAAGGTAATGCCTTTCGGGTTGAAGAATGCTGGGGTAACTTATCAGCGTGCCATGGTCGCTCTGTTCCACGACACAATTCACCATGATATTGAGGTTTATGTTAACGACATGATCGCAAGGTCCCATACTGAGGAAGAGCACATTGACCACCTCCAGAAATTGTTTGACATGTTAAAGACGTACAAGCTAAGGATGAACCCGAACAAGTGCACCTTCGGGGTAAGGTCTGGTAAGCTGCTGGGTTTCATCGTCAGTGATAAGGGTATTCAGGTGGATCCTGCCAAGGTAAAAGCCATACAGGAGATGCCGGCTCCCCACACAGAAAAGGAAGTCAGAGGCTTTTTGGGACGTCTGAATTACATCGCCAGGTTCATTTCACACCTGACCGCTACTTGTGAGCCAATTTTCAAGCTGCTGAAGAAAGATCAAGTGGTAGAATGGAATGATGAATGTCAGACCGCCTTCGAAAGGATCAAGGAATACCTCCAAGAGCCACCAATTCTGATGCCTCCAGTTGAAGGAAGACCTTAGATCTTATACTTGTCAGTACTGGATAATTCAATGGGGTGTGTGCTGGGGCAGCATGACGAGTCTGGCCGAAAAGAGCACGCTATTTACTACCTTAGAAAAAAGTTTACCGACTGTGAGACCCGATACTCATTGCTCGAGAAAACTTGCTACGCTTTGGCATGGGCTGCTCGCCGGCTGAGACCGTATATGCTGACTCACACCACCTTATTGATATCAAAGATGAATCCAATTAAGTATATCTTCGAAAAGCCTGCCTTTTCCAGAAGAATAGCAAGATGGCAAATGATCTTAATTGAGTACAACATCTAATACACAACCCAAAAAGCAATCAAGGGGAGTGTTTTGGAGGATCATTTGGCGCATCAGGCAATGGATGACTACCAATCCATGAATTTAGAGTTCCCAGATGAGAACATCATGTTGGTGACCGGCTGTGAAGAACCTGGACCTGATGAAGGACCTGAGGAAGGATCCCGATGGTCTATGTATTTTGATGGAGCCTCAAACGTGTTGGGTAATGGCATTGGCACCGTAATTATATCTCCTGAGGGCTGTCATGCTCCATTCACCGCCCGATTATGTTTTAACTGCACCAACAATATGGCGGAGTATGAAGCATGTATCTTGGGTCTTCGAGCTGCTATTGACCTGAGGATTAAGTTCTTGAGTGTATTCGGAGATTCCGCTCTAGTGATTAGTCAGATCAAAGGAGAGTGGGATATGAAGCACCCAAATCTTATTCCTTACAAGGAGTATGTATTAACGTTGCTCCCACACTTTGAGGAGATAACCTTTGAACACTTCCCGAGAGAAGAGAACCAGTTAGCGGACACGCTAGCTACCATGTCTTTTATGTTCAAAGTCAGGTGGGACAATGAATCTCCTCAGATTACCATTGAGAGGTTGGAAGAACCCGCACATTTTTGTGACATTGAGACGGAAGAGGTAGCAAATAAACCCTGGTTTCACGAGGTAAAGAGATATCTTGAGGCTCAAGAATACCCAGAGGGTGCACCTGTTAATGACAAGAAGTTCTTGAGAAGATTCGCTGCGAAGTTCTTCATCAGTAATGGTGTCCTCTATAAGCGTAACCTTGATTCGACCTTACTACGATGTATGGATAAAAGCGAGGAAGAAAGGATCATGGCAGAGCTACACGAAGGTACCTTCGAAACTCATTCTAGTGGACATACCATGGCAAAGAAGATCCTACGGGCTGGATATTATTGGTCCATTATGGAAGCCGATTGTTATCAACACTCTCGGACCTGTCATAAGTGCCAAGTCTATGCTGATAAGGTGCATGTACCTCCAGTTCCTCTGAATGTTTTGACAGCTCCTTGGCCTTTTGCAATGTGGGGCATCGATATGATCAGCGAGATTAGACTTACTGCATCCAACGGGCATCATTTCATTCTGGTGGCTATTGATTACTTTACAAAGTGGGTTGAGGCAGCTTCCTTTGCTACAGTAACCAAGAACGTCGTGGCGCAGTTTATCCGACACAACTTGATCTGTCGATATGGTGTACCAGAGAGAATCATTACGAACAATGGTACAAATCTCAACAACATGATGATCACCGAGCTCTACAAACAGTTTAAAATACAACATCACAACTCTTCTCCCTACCGCCCGAAGATGAATGGGGCTTTTGAAGCGGCTGACAAGAATATCAAGAAGATTGTGCAGAAGATGACGATGACCTACAATGACTGGCATGAGATGTTACCATTTGCTCTTCATGGGTACCGTACCTCGACAAGGACATCGACAGGGGCAACACCTTACTCTTTGGTGTATGGCATGGAGGCAGTCCTACCCATCGAAGTCCAGATACCCTCTCTCAAGATTATGAAGGATGCAGGTTTAAGCGAAGACGATTGGATCCAGACCCGACTTGACCAGCTGAACCTAATCGATGAGAAAAGAATTACTGCTATTTGTCATGGTCAGACGTATCAAAAGCGAATGATCAAGGCTTTTAACAAGAAAGTCAAACGTCAAGAATATCAGGTCGGGGATCTAGTGATCAAACGCATCATACTACTGCAAGGTGATGCAAATGGACCCCCACGTACGAAGGGTCATTTGTGGTTAAGAACATTTTCTCGGGAGGAGCTATGATTCTAACCACCATGGATGGTGATGACCTTCCTCACCCCGTCAACACAGACATAGTGAAAAAATACTACGCTTAATCAAAGACCCACTAGGTCGACTGGCCTAGGCAAAAATAATGGCTTCCCGGCGAACCAAAAGGGTTCGGGCAAAAGTAAGGGATGAAAAAGAAAAAAACTGTACACCCGGCAAGTTGAAAACCTGAAAAGGCGGCTTGGGCAAAAAAGGGTATCCCGGTGGACTGAAAACCCGAAAGGGCGGTTCAGTCAAAAATTAGGGATCAAAGCGTAACACTATGTCTCATTGGATCATATTGCAACTAGACTTCGGTATCGACTATCAAGCTCGGATAACGCCAATCAATCTGATCTACCTTCGACCAAGTAGCAAAGTGATGAGACGCTCGAAGATATAAAGGCAATAGCAGAGTTGGAACCCAGTGAGATTATTTCATATAGCTGTTTTTTTCTTTCTTTTTTCACAAATTGTAATTTCTATCCTTCGGTGGCATTCTCTTACTAGGATGTCAGCCTCTTGTACAAAACGCCTATTATAGGCCAACTTCAAAATCAATACAAGTCATTTTACAAGAAATTACGATTTGTTTTTTCTTTTTCTATTTTGTTTTGCAAAGAACGTCCAATGATTCATTTTTGATATATGCATTTGAAAATAAGTGCTACTCATAAATATTTACATGTGAAACAAAAGACAATTACTCATAATTCCAGGAACAGGGGCAAACAAGAAGTGTCCAAACCTTACAATTGCTCTATCCATTAGGTACAGGGATAGAGCCAGATTGAGAGTATGACTAAAGGTACATACACTCCTCGCAGAGTAGGAAGTATCCAAAGACAGTGGTGTTAGCTCTACCCAGTCAAGGTTTATAATCGCGAATGAGTCGACAAAATTCTCCCCAAACAAAGTTTATCTATCACCAGAAATAGAAGTTCACCACCAGCTGAGTTTATTTCTCCAAATCAGTAGGTTGTCCAACAAAGTATCTCTCCTCCTCACAAAGTCATTCTCCTACAGGATTATTCTCAAACAGAGTTTCTCCCAGTGGATTGTTCTCGAGCAGAACGGACGCAAGTCTCCAGCTAATCATCTTCAGTCACTATCCCCAGCGAGAACAAAGAACTCACCTCCTTATATTCTCCCCATCCGGAGAATATCACAAGAACATTGCATATCCATACATCATGGCATGCGCATACGCATCATGCAACACAATCTCATTTATTTTGAGAACATCATTACTCAATACATTTCATACATCATGACATTATATACGACTAACTCTTTACCTTTCAGGGAAAGATCCAATCAAGTTCTCACAAGTTTTCTCTGGTTCAATCAAATCGATACTAAGATTTCTATTCCAGTTCAAGCTATGAAGCCCGAAAATTGATCGGATAACATCTTGACTTATCCAAAATACTATGAAGCCTGGAATCGACCAGATAGTGGTATGTCTTAAATATAAGCTTTGAAGCCTGGAAATCGACCGGAAAACAACTTAACCCTCAGCAAGTTATTGTGAAGCCTGGAAATCGACCAGATAGTAATACAAGATACCATGAAGCCTGGAATCGACCAGATAATAGGTATAAGACACCGTGAAGCCTGGCGCACGACGAAATAACGGTATAAGACGTTGTGAAGACTAGAGCACGACCAGATAGCGGAAAAGGACACTAAAACCTGGGACACAACCAGATAATAGTATAAGGTATTGCGAAGCTTGGAATTTGACCAAATAGCAGTTTATTTGGCCAATTACTATGAAGCCCAGAAATCGAACGGATATTAGTATGCCTTAAATTCAAATTGAAGCCCGGATGCAACCAGATAACCACCTAATTCCTTTTGAAGCCTGGAGAACGGCCATATAAGAATTGAGAAATTGCAAAGCCTGGAAGACGACCAGATAGCAAGTTTAATCTCATCTCCCCAGTAAGTCGCTGCAAAACCTAGAGCACGACCAGATAGCAGTACACTTTCACCTCCTCAACTAAGAGATGATTCCCCAGTAGAGTAACGGACAACTGAAGCTCCTAAAATTCTACTTTTCCCAGGACAGAGACCAGTATTCCCCAGCGAAATCTTCCTCAACAACAGGTATACGGGTTCTCGCAAAGGAATCTCCTATGCGATCGACACTTCTTCTGATGGAATCTCTAAGCCCATCTTCTGTCATTAACTTCCAAATGGCATCTATAAACCCATTCCCGATATCGCAAGACAAGTACCACTTCATGCGAGTGCAAATTTCTGGGCACTCTAGTGTTCAATCATCTTCAACCTTCAGATCACGAAAGGCAGACAAGTCAATCTACATCCTCAGGTTTAAGAAGATTGAACATGGGCAGCTGTTGTACCCTAAAATTTTCCCTCCCATATTTCTAAATACATGTCAAGTAAGGTCTTCAAATTGCTCAAGGAAGTCCAAGAGTTAACCAGACAAACTCTCTCTTAAGGCAATCTACCCCAAATTGGGGTTTCAGTTTGCATCAAGATGTTTGAGTCCAAAGGATCCCAAATGCTTACCATTGTCCGAATATGTTCTCAAGATCATCCATTTCAAGTTTCAAGCCTTGCAGAGGAAATTTGCTCAGTCAATTGCTCAAAGGCCTGAAAATCGACTGTGCTAGGGCAAAAGTCAACTGTGGCCCACATACAGTCAAACTTCAAGATTTTTTGGTCAACATTCTCATTTTGAAGTATTATTCATCATTTAATAAAGGGTTGATCATGATTCCTCAAGGATTGCTCACAATTCATCAAAATCCAAAAGTTGCTAAATTAGGGTTTTGTAGGAAAAGTCAACTCAACTTTGACCAAGCATAACTTTATCATACTTTATAAAAAATGACCCATCTAAAGCTCATTTTGAAGAGGATGTAATTCCCTACAATTCATCTTCAGCTCCCAAGTTAAAAATATGCACTCACAAGAAGATATGAATTTGGACATTATAGGTCATTTTGAAAAGTCAACAAAAATACCTGTTGGTTCAAAGCTTCATACATGAACATGGAAGACTCAATTGAGATGAGACCAAAAGGGTTACTTAGAGGACATATTAAGCTTTCTAAAAAGTCTAAGAAAACCTCTCTAGGGTCAAAGTTGAGGGAGTTGTGCATTGGTCAAGTTGACCCTTTTTGCAAAATTGCCAAAAGTCAAATGTGGACAAAATTTCATTTTTTGTCAAATAGGCCCAACTTTTTATGCTTGCACTGAGTTTGTAGTGTTACCCACAACCCATGAGACCTTCCACTTGTCATTCTTTTATTTTTGTCATTTATTTTTATTTTATTTCATTTAAATCAGATAAAATCAAAATAAAATAATGAAAATATCAAAAACTAATTAAATCTTGAGATTTTATGCATGTTTAGGTCCATTACACAGCTGGAAACAAGATCAAATCGTGCAAGGTTCAAAATGGACAGAAAAAGATTGAATTTGCTTGATTTGGATAGATTTGGTGCAAGGATTTAATAATGAATCAATATTCATAATTTGAGAAGATTTGAAACAAATTGTAACCCTAATATATTCTAGGATACATAAGGAACAAAGGCAGATCAAAAAAGCAGAGGTTAGAGGCGTGCAAAGGAGAGAACGAATTGCAAAAAATTCAAGAAAAGTTGCAGACCAATTTCCACGTTACAGACCACCTCAAGGCATTCTAGTCACACCAATCATTTACTGGACACCCAAGGATCGTGCTTCAATCGCTAGCAAGCCTCCCCACGCTCAGAATCACTCTGTAAGATTCACACAGTTTGCTTCTTTTTCTTGAATTCAAACATATTGATTCTGGAATATTTAGCATGTTTGATTGGTATATTCATAATCCTTGAGATGTTTGCAAGCTAATGGTTATGATTAATTGCATTTTTATTGACTTTACATCAAGTTGCCATGGCTAGGGTTCATGCTTTGTTTTTAGGAGTTTTGTATACAGGGAAAATTGGCCATTAATAATGGTACCATGATGCTCGTGAGGTTGCAAAGAGTTGATTGGAACCATTGGTTTGCATTTATCATACATGTACAGGATTTTGGAATGAACAAGGGTTATACCCACGCCTGGTGTCCGTAGGTAAAAGCCTTTTATTTAAAACGACAGAAGCCACAAGGAAGATGATGGCGCGGCAGTATGTGAGTGGCTTGTTTGAATCTGCGCGCGTTTTGGGAAGCGTGGCATGCTATTTGTATTATATTTTATTTGCTTTTTTATTATTACAACTAAACAAGCTGGCGCAGATGGTAAGGTTGTTGGTCTTTGATGCACACGTCCTGGGTTAGATCCTAGGCGTGTGCATTTTATTTTCTCGATATTTTCAGGGTAATCCAATGCATCTCACACTCCAGGATCCATCACGCACTCTCCAGATCTGATCATCCAAACCACCAAGGCTTCAGATCTAAGGCCTTCCCATGAGGGTCCACCATGCGCTGGAGTCAAGCATGCCCACAGGATCTAGCAAAGTCAATGGGGCCAGGAGCTTATTGGGCTCAGAATTGCAAACCACACCCCCTTCTTGCTAAACAACACCATGCCCATTCTTTCTCTTTTCTATTTTTTAATCTTATTTAATTTAATTAGTTTAATTATTTTTTAACCAAAATCAATTTATTTTCACAAAAAATCATAAAATCAAGAGTTTCACAAAAAAATTAGGATTAGGTTTTATTTTATCAAATTTAATTTAATGTTAGTTTAATTTAATTTAGGATAATTCTAAATTTTTTTATATAATTTAAAATCAATTAGAAAAATTAGGATTAACTCTTGATTTTTTATTTCTTTTCTCAGAACAAAAAATACAAAATAGGTTAACTTAATTATTTTTCTTAACTTAAATTAATTAGTAATTAGGTTATTTTTATTCAATTGAACTTTATTTTCTCAAATAATAAAAAACAACACAAAAATGATTTTTCTTTTAAATTGCAATTAGGCTTAGTTGTGGTCAAAACCCTAATTATTTTGCATTCGGTTCATCGCGCGCGTTTATTAATTTTTGCAATATTAATGTAACTGCTTACGGTATGTAATAGTTTAATTAGGATTTTCTTTATTTATCGTCTTTTATGGGTTTTTTGGCTATGTAATTAATCCCTACCCCGAAGCCTTGTAATAGCGTAGGTTTTATTTCTCACATTTTAATTCTCGCGAATATTAACTATTTAGATGTATGTTAATAGGATTGTATGACAAGATTGCAGGATGATTTAAAATGGCTAGAAAACCCTAATGTGAAAAGATAATAACTGAAATCAAATCAATCGCACATGCGCACTCCTAGGGTATACTCTCACTTTGGTTGCCTTCGATAAACGATCATTAAGTATAGGGTGTCTTAGTGGTTGCCCTCTTGTCTAACAAAGATCAAAAGTCCCATTCGGAAATGTTGCCTCGGAAACGTCGCCTCAGAAATATTGCCTCGAATATGATCTTAATACTCTAGGGTTATTACTAAGACATCCTAATATTGCTTTAGTGACCGTACGTCCCTTTCGAATTGACCCTTACAACTCCAACGATGGTGCTACCTATTTCTCAATAGTAGGATAACGCTGTCTAAAGGAAACGAGAATAGAAATGATCTTTTTTCGAGAAGGTAGATGCTAGTAGGTAATTGCTCAAATCAAAAATTTTTTTCACACCAAACACTTTTTCCAAACAAAGTTTTCAAAACAACTTCGTAACACTCTTGAGGACAGAAACAAGGGTTAAAACGAAGTAAAACAAAACTTTTCAAAACAAACACACACAAGCAATTTTAAAAAGATGAGCAAGTACCTAAGAGCCCATGGAAAACCATGGATAGAAAGGGTGCTAACACCTTCGCTTTCTATAATCTACCCCCCGTACTCAAAATCTCGAAAAAGGAATTTTTCTATGCTTTTTTCCTTTCCAGTTGGATAAAATAAAAGTCGGTGGCGACTCTTGCTTACCGCGACATTTTGTGAATAAAAAATGCAAAACACAAACCAGCATTTTCAAACAAGTCGGTTCTTCCACCGTATCACACACATTTACACCCTTAGGGTAACTCCACTTGTTGCCTTACAAAAATGGCCATGATATGCATGTGGGATATCTTAGCGAAAGAAATCGAAAAATACAAGATCATAGTCCCTCGATGACGCTATAAACGTTGCCTTTCAAAATGATCTTAGTCCCTCAAAGAGAAATGCTAAGATATCTCACAACATTGCTATCATGACTATACGATGACCCATGCCTGTCCCTTTACATCCAAAGATAAGGCTTTTTACCAAATCAATAGTAAGATAACAATATCAAAGGAAGGAAGAAATGGACAAAGACTTTTGAGTAGGTAGATTGTTCCTAGTTGCTTGCTCATTTTCAAAATAAACATCCTTGCTTATTTTCAAAACAAACACCAAACACTTTCATGAAATATTTTCAAAAGTCCAACACTTTGTATACGTTCTTACGAACGAGAACTATTACAAAGTTTGCCTAAACGAAGGCGCCTTTTCAAAATACTTTCAAAATCACCACAATGCACATTTTCCAAACGAAGCACATTTTCAAACAAAAGAAAGTGATCTAGAAAGAAACTAAGAGCCCATAGATAACTATGGATGAAAAGGGTGCTAACACCTTTCCTTTTCATAATCTACCCCCTGAACTCAAGAAATAATCTCAAAGGTCTTTCCTGTTCTTTTCAGCCTTTCCTTTTGGATAAAAGAAAAGTCGGTGGCGACTCTTGCTAATCGCAACAATTGCGATCAAACACAAAACATCCCAAGTCAGTTCTCCCACCGTATTACAGAACTGGCGACTCTACTGGGGAAATAACTTAAAAAGCGGGGTTACCTTAGGGTTAGATCACCTTTACTTTCTTTCATTGTTTGATTTGTTTGCTTTACATTTTTGGTTCTTTGTTTGGGCTTGTTCTAATCCTCTACCCGGATTTGGGATACCTTATAGGTAAGTAGCAATACATTGTGGAAACTGTGCGGGGTATACCGATATGGTCTAAGCAATAACTACATTAGTGTGACATATTTGTGGGTACTGGTAGCCCTTGAATAGTCAAGGAGAATACAGGTCCGCTGTGTCGTTTTATGAAGCACTAACTGACTTTAGAACCTTTACTTGACCAACTTGGCCATTAGGAATTAGTGATATAGTCGGATTTGGTGTAGTCCGAAGTTGGTAGATATTCGATACTACACTCATTGAGATCGGACTTCTCGGGATATTTTGGTCGCCGTGAAAGAGGCTTGCGCTGAAACCATACCCGACAAGAAAGATCAGTGATATTGAGATCCCTTAGAACCCGATTACTATTTCTAGGACAGGTTTGAGCTAACTAAACTTCAAGAGGGTACTTACCTATAAGACTCCATGCAAGCCTAAACCTAAGCACTTGTTTGCCTTGTTTGAAAATGTTTATTTGTACATAATATCGTAAACATCATAACATCATACTAATTGTCATAACGATTTCAAGGATTATTGGGAGTTATCTTTGTTCTGTTTTGTAGGACATGGCTTCTATTCATAGGAAAACCATTCATGTCAATATCGTAAGAATTCCTTCTAACCTCAAAGAGTTAGCATCAAGGGTCCTTGAGAATTCTTCATTCACTGAAAGACATGGTTGCATCCTAAACTTGGTTACCTCTAGCACAAATGAAGATATGATGTAGGTGATGTTCCAGTTCTTTGATCCTCTACACCATTGCTTCACCTTTCTCGATTATCAGCTTGTACCTACTCTGGAAGAATTCTCCCAACTCTTAAGGATTCTCATTCTTAATAAACTACCCTTCAACGGTACGGAAAGAGATCCAAGACCTAAAGAGATTTCCCGAGCGCTATACTTGCAACAATCTTATGTCACGACTAATTGGGAAACAAGGATTGGTGTCAAAGGTTTCTTAGCCAAGTTTTTGTTTGAGAAAGCTCAATATTGTTGGAACTCTTTGGATTTACAAGCTTTTGAAGAAATATTGGCCCTTCTCATCTATGGGATGGTTTTGTTTCCAAACCCTGACCAACTTATAGATGTAAATGCTGTCAAAATCTTCATGTCTCGCAATCCGGTGCCTACTTTGTTGGGAGATATCCTACATTCTCTCCATACTCGCACTATAAGGAAGAGAGGGGCCCTCATGTGTTGCACTCCTCTCTTGGCCAGATAGTTTATTTCACATCTTCCCCGGTCTGTGTTGAAGAACGAGCAAGGTTTGAGGTGGTCCCATAGGCTGATGACGCTCAGACATTCAAATATTCATTGGTGTTCTCGATCCTTGGAGAACGTTACTATCATCGACCGTTGTGGGGAATTCCATAATGTTCCTTTGCTTGGCATTAGAGGAGGTATCACTTACAATCCTTGTCTAGACTTATGACAATTTGGTTACGCCTGAAGGGATGGTCCTCATGAGATTCTCATCCAAGGAGTGGTTTTCGACTACGAGAGCGACGATCAATGTTACCGCCAGAGGTTTATACGAGCTTGGAGGATGTTAAGAAAAATGGTAGTAAGACGCTAAGACACAAGAATTATATTCCACTTGAGAGTTATCTTAGGTGGGTATGAGCTCGTTCTCAGAAACTTGCGATGCCTTATCCCTCCATCCTACCAGTTATCATGGAACCTGTGGTTGAAGGAGATGTCCCATACACTGTCCTCCATCCTGACATGCCTACTTCTCTTGAAGACTTGCAAAAGGGTTAGATTCAGCTAAAGGAGGAATGATATACCTTCGAAGCTCAATTCTAATCTAGTGAGAAGAGAGTCTTGGAGCTTACAAAGCAGCTACACGAGGAGAAAAGTGTGAACGCCTGCATAGAACCGAAGAGGATGCAGTCGGTATTTTTATCTTACAGATTTATTTTGTAAGCCCAAGAGGCGTGTTGTAGTCATTTTGAACTAATTAATGAAAATTGACGTTTTTTCATTCTTTGTCTATACAAATTTAAATCTCATAAATCCTTGAAGTTATTTGCATATACATCTTCCATGCATCATAACATAACAGGTTTTCACACAACATGTTTCCTTATCTTTCTGCTGTTTATTTCAGCGAGATGGATCTAGAGAAAATAGTGAAAGACCTTCAAGTACAAAACTCTCAGTTCCAAGAGACTCTACTGTCCCTAGCTGTTGCACCCCAAAATTTACCCTCTTGATTTAGGCCTATGTTTCATCATGAATATCATATTGCATTGCATTCGTACATTGTGATGGGATCAAAGTACTTTGGTGATCAAGTTTTCCTCAAGTTTTTAAGGTTGATTGCATTGACAAGTTTCTCAAGTAGAATCTTATTATCTAAAACTTTGGATCTTTCAAGCTCAAAGATTATGGCATAGCTCAAGACATTTTATACATCTCTTTGGATCATCAGAGGATTGGAGTCTGTGTTTGGTTACAAGGAGAATCACTCTTTGGATTCACCAATCAAATTAGGGTTTGTTTGATCAAGGCTATTGATCAATGTAAAAGTCTTGATTTATGGAGCTATAACATCTCTTTGGTATTTTAAAAGTCCTTGCATAAGGGATTGGACATGATGCCCAAAGGATTTGAAGTTTTGAAGATGATTCATCAGTCTCCTGAGGTGTTGACCAAAACTAGGGGTTAGGATTTCATCAAGATTTCTTGAGAATTTTGAAGTGAAACTTTGTACATGGCCTCTATATATTTAGAAGATCATACGTTTGAAGTTTTGATCATCAATTTTGAAGGGAAGTGGATCAATTGATTCAGAGGGGCAAAATGGTCATTTTGGTCAAAATCAGTCAAAGTCAAGGTTGACCAAGTGAATTTTTGGCCAACCATCAATTCAAGGATTTACTTTTCATATTTCAAGTCCATTTTGGTCATTGGATCAAAGAGATTGAGGTTTGGGTTGAAACTTGTTCTTGAAGAAACCCTAAAAGTTACTAATTTTGGAAAATAAGGACTTAATTTCAAAAAAATCATATTTTATTTACCCTTGATCAATAAGATGCAAATGAAATATGCTTGGAAAGCTAAGATAATTATCTTTCACCTCCTTTTGGTCTCATGTCCAAATTGGCAAGGAATCAAGAGTTATGGTCTTTTGAAGTCACAAAATTATAGGCCATTTTCCAAAATTAGTGAATTTCAAGCCAAATTTTGAGGACATTAATGGATTAATTTTCAAAAACTCAAAACTAAGGGATTGTAGATCTTTTAAATACCTTTCCAAATTGTGCTCATTTGTGCCAAAACTCAAAAGTATGAGCAAGTTGTGGACTTTGAAATTTTGAGGCTTTTCATTGAAATCATGCATGCCATGCAAATTGCAAATTGTTGATAACTTGATTTGTGGCCTTTTGTTTCACCTCAAACTTGGCCCATGACCAACATGCAATTTACCAAGGCCCATCATGCCAAAGCTTGAGCTGCACATGGGCAAATGCAAAGGGAATTCGTGGTTTTGCAAAAAATGGCATGAAGTTGCCTAATCACCAACACTAGCTTAATACAAGGAGTTAAGTCTTAATTTTGTTGCTAATCTCTTCCTGAGGTAAAATGGACTAAAATGCACGTAAAAAGCAAGCCCACGCACGAGGGATTGGGAGGCTGCATGTGCATACTTGATTTTGGCCAAAAGAAGATTTCATTCTTTCCAAGAGCTTTCAGCGCGAAAAACCTATCCTACCCTCCTCCTGATGCTCTATATATTGAGAAGCAAGCCTCAGTGAGTGTGGTTCGTGCTTCATTTCATCAATTAAAGTCAGAAACTCCATAGCTTGTTGCTCTGCATTTTCTTCGATTCTTCCATCTCCCTTGCGCGTTTTGGTCAATTCTTCTTGCATTCTCTTCTCCAAGGGATAAGGATTGTAGACCGAGGCTTGGTTTGCAACTGGAGTGAAGGAGACAGTAGATCCATTTTTTCTCAAAGGTTTGAATTCTCAACTTTGAATTCTGATTTTTAGCCGTGTATTGTGAGATTTAGGTTCATAATCATGTTGTTTGAAGTCCATTAAGTGTTCTTGAAGCTTCAGAGCTTTTAATTTGATGAGATATGCATGAATGATGCATCTGTTTTTTTCTGTTCAAGTGAGTTTTTGGCATTTTTTACGATTTGTTCTTGATCCATGAATCATTATTTGTTTTGATTCAACTTGCAATGTGAAGTATGAAATGCTAGCTTGAATTTGCACGAAATTTCATGGAAAATGGTGTAGAATTGAGCATGTTATGTTGACTGGAAAATGAGAGGATGAACTGGACCAGGCGCGCGTTTTTGCCCTAGCCAGAGGTTGAAGATGATTACGTGGCCTCCTCTGGTTGGCTGGCTTATTCCTTTAATTCATTTGAGTTTTGTTTTATAAATTGATTTCTATAATTTTATTTCTTACTCAAAAAAGATTGAAAAATTATGAAAAAATTATCACAAATTCAAAATAATATTTCTGACTTTGTGTATTTTTTTGATAATTTTTGAAAATGTTTTGATTGGTTCAAAAATTCATAGGTTTAATTAATTAATTGAACAAAGTTTATTTTTATATTAATAGTTCCTTTGATCTAAAAAATCCACAAAAAATATTCTAGGCTCATAAAATAATGTAAAGTTTGATTCTGAATTTAGTTTAGCATATTTTCTATTTTTGATTAGAATTTTAATTTGAGAAGTTTATTTTGAATCTTTGCTTTGTAATTTTTATTTTAATATTTCTTTTAATCCAAAAATTCAAAAAAAAATTTATGTAAGCTTGTTTTTAATCATAGAATCTGAACATATTTTTATTTTGACCATTTTGTGATTTTTGGCTAGGGTTTGCATTTTTCCATTTAAATAATAGTTTAATTGTTAATTGTTTGTTTTTATTTTTTATTTTTTTATATCTTACTTTAAATCAAAAAATTCACAAAAATCAAGGGATGTGTGTTTTTAGCTCTAATATTTGAATATAATTTTGGTTGGCCTTTTTTCTGACTTTTTGATTTAAATATTATTTTGAGATGTGAATAATTGTTAATTGACTAATTGTTTGAATTTAATTTCATTTTTGATTCTTCCTAATTCAAAAAAATATGAAAAGATATATCCTCTGGCATTTAAGGTTTCTCGGTGATTGGTATGACCTTGGTTTAATTTGTTTGAGTTTTGATCCTATTTAATTAATATTTAGGATTAAAAGTCAAAATTTAGGATTTTGTTGCTTATGGTGCAAGTTTCATTTTTAAAACCACTATGCCCTAAATTTTCAATAGGATTCAAGTCTTGATTAAGGTTCATGAATGTATTGAGGATCTTAAAACCATTTATCTTGATTTTTTTAACATTGGTTTGACATTTTCCCACAAATTATTATGAAACTTGTCTAGTTTGGTAGTTTTGCCAACTAGTCTTGAACTTTGGACTTCATTTGGTTTCCTCCTCAATCATTCATGAACTAAGGGCTTGCATTCTGACTTCTATACCTTTCAAAGATGCTAATATTTTTTTGGTTTGAATTATGGACCATTATTTCCATTTTTGATGTAATTTTGAAGTGAGGGTACCCAATTATGTTTGCATGTCTTGTTGCAATTTGTTTGATGGCCAATGAACTTTAGTAAGGCCTATAAATAGGAACCTAATGATCATGTTGATTCTGATTTTTCCATTTTAGCATCAAAACATTTTGATTCAATGTCCCATGCTTGAATGTTTAAACTTTCTAATGCATTGTGTAGAACCCCTCTTTTATTGTGCTTATGAGTTATGATAATTTATTTGAGAATGTTTGGAATGTATGTGCTACTGACCTTCATGGTCTTTGTTTACACATTTCTCAAGCTCCTATGATCCTTGATTGATATCCAATTGTCAATTCAACATGGTGATAGAAAGGAGCAACGTTCCTCTGATTTCTTTTGACCTAATTTGTGCATATGCTTGTTTCCTCTTACCTATCATGTCTAATGTTTGATAATTGCCACCATGTTGTTCTCATTATTTTTTCACCTTATGAAATACTAACTTGGTTGTTGAATATGCGAGGTACTCTGAGAAAGTTGCCACCTTTGGCTTGAGGCTTTTGTGTTTCACTTTATTTGTGGAACACGATTCATCATATTGGCATTATTTTTGTGTTTGTCATGTTTGATGGTTTATGTAGGATATACATACATATGATTGTGAATGCCATACATTGCCCATGGGATTTGTTCATATCTGATAAATTACTTACATCTTGATGGTGTAATTTCTGACTCGATTTGTCTACTGATGCCAGCTTGCTTGAAGTTTCTCTGGGTTTCTTTTATTCTTGCTTGATTTCTACAAATAGTTATCTGTTTGGTATTGTACTACTTCCATTCTACCATTTTCATTTTGCATAATCCTCTGACTGTATGATGGGACATCTGTTGCTGATATATGTCAGGAGGCCCTCTGGTTTTTGTCTAATTGCATGTGTTGTGTTTGTTTTTGATCGATGAGTCACTCAATTCAGAAATTGAGATCACGACTTCGCTCTCATTGCATGTTCCCTATAGGATGTTTACTACTTTTCTTCTTTAATTATTGATCGATGAGTCACTCAATTTAGAAATTGATATCACGACTTCGCTCTCATTGCATGTTCCCTATAGGATGTTTATTGCCTTTCTTCTTTAATTGTTGATCGATGAGTCACTCAATTTAGAAATTGAGATCACGACTTCACTCTCATTGCATGTTCCCTATAGGATAGTTTTATTGAGTTCCCTTTAACATGTAAATTAGGGTAGGATTTTCCCTTTATCCTCAACCTTAGGATCAACCATTGTATGATAACACTAAGGATAGTGCTAGGCTAGTTTCCCTTAGTTGTTTTTACCTTTCTTTGCATTTTTTCATCTTAAAACAAAATCCGTTTTCTTGGAAAATCATAAAACATTTCTAATGAACTCAAACTTTTCTTCAAAGTAAAAGATACAAACCAATCTTACTTTGTCTGTGCTATCTTTAAGCCGATGTTTCTCCATCACACATGTTTGTTATCCTACTTTGATTCTCAATATCATTGATAGGTGTGATATTTTGCTATCTGTTTCATTGATGTTTTGCCATCTCTACCATGATACTGTGCTATCTTTCAGCCGAAGTTTCGCCATCGCACATTTTTCTGAAGCCGATGTTTCGCCATCGCACATGTTTGTTATCCTACTTTTATCCTCAATATCATTGTTAGGTGTAATGTTTTGTCATCTGTTTTATTGATGTTTCACCATCTTTCCCATGTTATCTCTTAGCCGATGTTTCGCCATCGCACAGTTGTTTGAAGCAGATGTTTCGCCATCACACATGTTTGTTATCCTACATTGATTCTCAATATCATTGTTAGGTGTGATGTTTCGTCATCTGTTTTAGTGATGTTTCGTCATCTGTTTTAGTGATGTTTCTCCATCTTTGCCATGTTATCTCTTACCTGATGCTTCGCCATCGCACATTTGCTTGAAGCTGATGTTTCACCATCGCACATGTTTGTTATCCTACATTGATTCTCAATATCATTGATAGATGTGATGTTTTGTCATCCGTTTTATCATTTTATGTTTCTCCATCTTTGACATGTTACTTTGTCATTATTTAATCGATGTCTGATCACCCCATTTGTTTGTTGTTTCATTCGATGTTTTGCCATCTTGACTGTTTTTTGTTTGTTTTAGTTAAAAAACACAAACCAACCAAAACACATAAGCCGAACTACGACTGCTCTGATTCCTTAAAAGGGATACGTAGGCATTGGGGTAGGGCCCAACCAAGCATATCTTTTATTTTCCCTACATTATTTTGTTTTTCTTTCGCATGCATTCACTTTTCAGTTTTAAGCCATAGACATAAGATTTGACCACACCCATTAGATTATACAACAAGAGTGGATACCGTAGAGTACTACGGGCGTGAGGGGTGCTAATACCTTCCCCTCGCGTAACAGACTCCCTTACCCGATCTCTCGGTCGAAAGACCGTGATTTCTCCCTTTTCAAGTTTTCTCGATGTTTAACTTTCCCTCTCGGCGGGATAAAAGACGTTCGGTGGCGACTTCATTGATGTTTCATTAACATCCAGATGACAGGTTTCGGCCGCGTAGTTTCACTAGCCAAGGGGAAACAATATGATGGCATTGCTGGAAGCTAAAAAGAAACCAAAGAGGAATGCTTTGGTCAACATGGGTAGAAGGTTAAAAGAGTCGGTCCATCATATCCCGGTAGTGGAAGACTCATCTAAGGAAGATGAGAATCAGATTGGAGAAGCTAGAAGTACCCAGGCTGGGTGCATCAATGATCAAGGGTCTGATGATGATTATCTTGACGAGCAGTATCCTCCCGCCGATGTCAAGTACAAGCAGTTAGAAGACAGATTGAAGGCCGTTGAGATCCAAGCCGTCCCCGGTTTAGATTTTGATGATTTGGGTTTGATATCTGGGGTTGTCATTCCCTACCAATTCAAGATACCAGTCTTTGCAAAGTACGATGGCGTTTCCTATCCAAAAATTCACCTGAAATCTTATGTGCGCAAGATACAGCCGCACACTGCTGATAAGAAACTCTGGGTTCACTTTTTTCAAGAAAGCTTGGCCGGAACACAACTAGAGTGGTTCTACCAGTTGGATGGTTCTCGTATCAATACATGGGAAGACTTAGCCACCGCTTTCTACCACCAATACCAGTATAATGCCGACTTGGCACCGACAAGAGTTCAGTTGCAAGATATGACAATGGGAAAAATGAAGGATTCAAAGAATACGCACAAAGGTGGAGAGACCTTGCCAGTCGGGTTCAACCACCTTTGACTGATAGGGAGAACATTGACATGTTTATGGGCACTTTATCTGGTCTATTCTTTAACTTGTTGGTTGGCTGTTCATCTTCCGATTTCACCGAGCTAATCTTAACTAGTGAAAGAGTTGAAAGCGACATCAAAAGCGGGAAGATTCCCATGGCATGTGCCTCCACTTCCAATCCTGTAAATAAACCTTTTACCACAAAGAAAGAAATCAATGTTGCGTATGAGGCAAGGGCCCGTACCAAGAAAGATGACCACCAGTCTGTTAATGTTGTCCGAATCTCCAATCCAACTCCTGCTGAAAGACCATCGGCCAATCATCAACGGTTTGAAACTCCGAGAAGACAATTTATGAGGTTAGGCATGTCACTATCTCAAGCCTTACAACACTTACTAAAGTCTAATTTGGTGACATTGCGTGATCCTTCGGCCAATATAGATACCTCTTCACCAAAGTATAATCCGAACGCCAAGTGTGCTTATACTCAAGTGGTTCCGCGCATGAGACTGACCAATGCTGGGCACTGAAGAATTAAATTCAGGACTTGATTGATAACAAGACCATTGAATTTGATCCTCCTCCAACTCCAAATATAATCACCGCACCTATGCCAAACCATGGCAAGGGTGTCAATGTTGTTGAAGATACCGTTTTTGTTTCCTCTGTCAAAGACTTGACTACTCCACTGGACATCATCAAAAAGAATCTGTTGAAAGCCGAGATTTTCCCTGGCTGTGTAAAGGACTGTGTTTGCTGTACCAAACAACTCAATGGATGCGAAAGGTTGAAGGAAGGCATTCAACACCTGATGGATAGCCACGAGATCCTATTTGAGAAGACTCCGCCTGCCAAAAGTCTGACTAATAAGTGTGAAGATCTCTCCATTATAACCATCTCAAACAAGCCTCTTAGGATCTCCTCCAAGGGTCCTATTAGGATTTCAAATGAACCAAATGTTTCTCCCCTGATAATTACCAATCCCGGACCAATACCATACTCTTCAAACAAATCAGTGCCATTGAACTATGGTGCTGAGGTGTTTTACCACGAGATAAAACAAGACGTCTATATTGAAGAAGACAATGCTGATAATGTTGGTAACATAACTGGCTCAAGTAAGGTAACCCGAATTGGGAGAATCTTTTCACCTAACATCTCACCACCAGTATTTACAAAGGCACCTATCCGCATCACTGCTACTAAGCCAAGTATTGATACAATAGGGAAGGAGAAAGTTGTTGAGCCTGTCGTGACAGAAATACCCACAAAGGACATTGCTGATGAAGAACCTTCCGCTCGTGAGATGGACGAGATCTTGAAAATCATAAAAAGAAGCGACTTCAAGATCGTGGAGTAGTTGGGGCAAACCCCTTCCAAGATTTCTATGTTGTCTTTTCTACTCTATTCAGATGCCCATGCTCGGGCATTAATCAAATTCTTGAAGAAGGCTCATGTCCCTCATGAGACCACAACTGACTAGTTTGAGAATTATGTGGAAAGCTTGACGACTGATAATGGTTTGGGGTTCTCAGATGCTGATCTGACACCACTTGGGAAGAACCACAATAAATCTCTACATGTGTTTGTCGAGTGAAAGGGGGCCACCCTAGCACATGTTCTAGTCGACACTGGCTCTTATTTGAACGCACTTCCCAAGGGGGCGTTAGACCGTCTAGATTGTGAAGGTTTAGTCTTGAAACCAAGTGATATCATTATGAGGGACTTCAATGGATCAAAAAGAACAATTCATAGAGAGGTAGATCTTCCAATCAAGGTGGGATCACAAATTTTCAACTCCACCTTCTACATCATGGATATCTGTCCTGCCTATTCTTGTTTGTTGGGTCGCCCTTGGATCCATGGAGCTGGGGAAGTAACGTCAAACCTTCATCAAAAGCTTAAGTATCCGATTAAAGGAAGAATTGTCACCTTCTGTGGTGAGGAGGAGTTCATTGTAAGCCACCTTAACTCTTTCAAATATATGGAGATGGACGGAGAATTTATAGAGACCCTGTGTCAAGCCTTTAAAGTTGTGCCACCAATGATTGCCCCTGCCAAATGTTCCATTGACGTGTCCAAAGTTGTTAAGGTCGTGCCGAAGATGGTTTCAATCAAAGATGCTCGTGCTGCAATTGAAGACGGAAGCTGTGATACTTGGGGGAAACTCCTTGAGATCTAATTCAAAGCATACAAATTTGGTTTGGGTTTCACTGTCAAGGCTCAGAAGGAAGTGAGGCGCGCTCGTGCAGGGAAGCTACCTCTCTGTATTGGAAGCCACGAAGTCAACGCTGTAGGTGATTCTGATGATGAAGTTGCATTTGAAGATTGAGTGTATCCTACTACAACGGAGGTCAAGAATTGGCATACAAAGGACTTCTTTCCCATCTCCTTCATTGAGGAGTAATCACTCATTTATTGCTTTTTATTAATTCAAGAACATTTTGGCTGTAATATTAACAATGACTTTTAAGCCACGTGCCTTGCCCGGGGCACTATGGTCCATTTGTCAAGGGTTTTATTTATGTTCATCTTATCATATGATCATTCAATACAAATCATTGGACTCTTTTGCATTCAAATATTTGTGCTCATTGTCTTTCTTTTTCTTCAAATACATTTTTCAAAATAGCCATGTATCTTACATGCACACACACACACACACTCTTGCAGGTCCTCATCCACTTTGGATCTTATTGCTAATGACTCTACTATTGTCGACTATGACTTCGAATGTCCAATTAACCACGCCGAAGACGAAGGCGAGGAAGATTGTGAAATAACAGGAGAACTAGCCAGACTTCTATCACAAGAGGAAAAATCTATTCAGCCGCACGAACAGTCAGCTGAAGTCATCAATCTGGGTACCGAGACAGACAAGAAAGAAGTCAAGATCGGTGCTAACTTAGAAAGAAGTATCAAAAGCAGATTGGTTCAAATGTTGCATGACTACGTGGAAGTGTTTGCTTGGTCGTATGAATATATGTCAGGGTTGGATACCGACATCGTAGTTCATCGTCTGTCGAAAAAGGAAGATTGTCCTCCGGTCAAATAAAAGGTTCGTCGCATGAGGCTTGACATGTATGAAAAGATAAAAGTTGAAGTGATGAAACAATTTTATGCAGGGTTTCTAGCTGTGACATCTCATCCCCAATGGGTTGCAAATGTGATGCCAGTGCCAAAGAAAGACGGAAAAGTTCGTATGTGCGTAGATCATAGGGATCTGAATAGGACAAGCCCCAAGGATGACTTCCCTCTACCACACATTGATGTCTTGGTCAATAACAATGCTCAGCATAAAGTCTTCTCTTTCATGGATGGCTT
Organism: Vicia faba; assembly: GCA_948472305.1. Lineage (NCBI taxonomy): Eukaryota > Viridiplantae > Streptophyta > Magnoliopsida > Fabales > Fabaceae > Vicia > Vicia faba. Next base: position 930,622,991 of record OX451735.1, on the reverse strand, counting down.
CTCAGGCTATAATCAAATTAGGATGGCTCCCGAAGACATGGAGAAGACCATTTTCGTTACGCAATGGGGCACCTTTTGCTACAAAGTCATGCCATTCGGATTGAAGAATGCAGGGGCAACATATCAAATGGATATGGTAGCTTTGTTTCAGGATATGATCCATCATGAAATAGAGGTATATGTGGATGATATGATTGCCAGATCACAAACTGAAGAAGAACATCTCGATCACCTGTACAAACTATTCGAGAGGCTGAAAAAGTACAAGTTGAGGTTAAACCCTAACAAGTTCACATTTGGAGTACAATTTGGAAAGCTTATAGGTTTTGTTGTCAGTGGTAAAGGCATCGAAGTCGATCCTGCCAAGGTGAAGGCCATCCAAGAAATTCCAGTCCCCCATTCTGAAAATGAAGTTAGAGGATTCTTGGGTCGTCTCAATTACATCGCTCGTTTCATATCTCACTTGACTGCTACTTGTGAGCCAATCTTCAAACTCTTGAAGAAAGATCAAGTAGTCAGATGGAATGATGAATGCCAAGCTGCCTTTGACAAAATCAAAGAATACCTGCAAGAACTTCCTATTCTCATGCCTCCAATTGAAGGAAGACCCTTGATCATGTACTTGACAGTGCTAGAGAACTCTATGGGGTGTGTTTTGGGCCAACATGACGAGTCTGGCCGAAAAGAGCACGATGTTTATTACCTGAGAAAAAAGTTTACCGACTGTGAAACTAGATATTCACTGCTCGAGAAAACTTGCTTCTCTCTGGCATGGGCTGCTCGCCGGCTAAGATAGTATATGTTGACTCATACAACTTTGTTAATTTCTAATATGGACCCAATCAAGTACATCTTCGAGAAACCTACTCTTTCCGGACGGATAGTTAGGTGGAAAATGATCTTGAATGAGTACGACATTCAATACACGACACAAAAGGCCATCAAAGGAAGCGTACTAGCAGATCATTTAGCCCATCAAGCTGTTGATGATTATCAGTCTATGAACTTCGACTTCCCAGATGAGAACATCATGCTAGTAACCGACTGCGCGAAACCTGGACCGTATGACCGACCTGAACAAGGATCCCGATGGACTATGGTCTTCGATGGGGCTTCTAATGCCCTGGGTAACGGAATTGGTGTTGTGATCATCTCTCTTGAAGGTTTCCACACTCCTTTCACTGCCAGACTATGCTTCGATTGCACGAACAATATGGCTGAGTATGAAGCGTGTATTTTGGGTCTGAAGGCTGCCATTGATTTAAGGATCAAGCTTTTGAATCTGTTTATGGATTCCTCTCTAGTGATTAGCCAAGTAAAAGGAGATTGGGATACAAAACACCCTAATCCCATCCCCTACAAGGAACTTGTGCTATCCTTGATTCCCTACTTCGAAGAGATCACTTTTGAACACTTCCCTAGGGAAGAAAATCAGTTGGCAGAGCCTTGGCAACCATGCCTTCAATGTTCAAGGTCAGATGGGACAACGAAGCTCCTATGATTACCATTGAGAGATTTGACGAACCTGCGCACTACTGAAAGCTTGAGATTGACACGGAAAATCCATGGTACCATGAGGTGAAGAGATACCTTGAGGCGCAAGAGTATCCCGAGGGAGCATCCATCAATGACAGAAAGTTCTTACGAATATTTTCAGCCAAATTCTTCCTAAGTAACGAGATATTGTACAAGCGCAACCATGATTCTACTCTATTCTGATGTATGGATAATAAGGAGGTAGAGGAAATTATGGAAGACATGTACAATGGTCTCTTTGGCACTCACTCAATCAGACATACTATGGCCAAGAAGATCCTGAGAGCTGGTTACTATTGGTCAACAATGGAGAATGACTGCCATCAACACTCAAGAACTTGTCACAAATGCCAAATCTATGCTGACAAGGTCCATGTGCCTCCTATCCCTCTGAACATCATGACCGCTCTGTGGCCATTTGTAATGTGGGGCATTGCCATGATTGGAGATATCAAGCCCACTGCTTCCAATGGACATCACTTTATTCTTGTCGCTATCGACTATTTCACCAAATGGGTCGAAGCTGCCTCATTTGCCCCAGTCACCAAGAATATGGTAGCCAGATTCATCAAACATAACCTCATCTGCCACAATGGTATCCCCGAAAGGATCATCGCCGAGAATGGGACTAACCTTAACAATGCTATGATTACCGAACTTTGCATTCAGTTCAAAATCAAGCATCACAATTCTTCTCCTTATAGACCTAAAATGAATGGCGCAGTCGAAGCAACCAACAAAAACATTAAGAAGATTGTGCAGAAGATGGTAGTAACCTACAAGGATTGGCATGAGATGATACCGTTTGCTATTCATGGCTACCGCACTTCATCTAGGACATCAACTGGGGCAACTCCATATTCTTTGGTCTATGGCATGGAAGTTGTTCTACCTGTGGAAGTTCAGATTCCCTCACTAAGGATTATGAATGAGGCAGGCGTAGGCCGAGACGAGTGGATTCAGACAAGATTGGATCATTTGAACTTGATCGATGAGAAGCGATTGGCTGCTGTTTTTCATGGTCAGACGTACCAAAAACGCATGATCAAGGCTTTCAACAAAAAGATCAAGCCTCGAGTATATCAAGCTGGTGACTTCGTGATAAAGCGCATCATCCTGCCACAAGGCGACCCCAGGGGAAAATGTACTCCCACCTATGAAGGTCCATTTGTTGTCAAAAGAGTATTCTCTGGAGGTGCCATGATGCTGACTACCATGGATGGTGAAGACTTCCCACATCCTGTGAACACGAACATAGTTAAAAAATACTATGCATAAGAGACCCGCTAGGTTGACACACCTAGGCAAAATAAGGGCATCCCGGCAAACCAAAAGGTTTGGGAAAAATTATGGATATATGCAAAAGATTGTACATCCGGCAAGTTGAAAACCCGAAAGGGAGACTTGGGCAAAAATGGGTATCCTGGTGGGCTGAAAACTTGAAAGGGCAGTCCAGGAAAAATTTAAGGATTGAAAGCGTATGACTATTGTTGTACCCCAATTTTTGCCCCTAAGATCGCTTCATCATACCATGTTTATTCCATTACAATAAGATCACACTAGGGTTCTTGGTTCCCCTCCCTATATTTAGCTTTGCACTTTGAGGAATCACCAAGCACCTTGACTTGTGTTCTTTTGTGATCATGAACATTTTTTGTCTTGATTTCTTCTTTTAATTAATAAAATGAAGTGTTGGTTTGTCTTGCTTGTTATCCATGTAGGTAAAGGTAATGAGATTTAACAAGTTCCCCATGGGTTCATGAGTTTATTTCCATGCCCTAGTAAATAAATCTTGAGAAGTTCAAGCCTCACCATTGAAGTTGTTTTGGAGGAAATGGCATGGCAAGCTTATTTTGGTTCACCATATTTCAAGATTATCAAATTTGATCCAAAAAGTACAAGGGGTTGATTGAAAAATAGTCATGTTTGGACAAGATTTTATTCCATTTGGTCACAAATGCATATTTCTCTCAATTCTCAAGATATGGAAGTGATTGTGGTTGCTATGAGTGCTCTTTATCATCCTCAACAACTTATACTTACAAAGACATTTGTGTTGGTACAAGAAGTTTGTTCAAAATTGTCAAAGTTCCTCAAGGCATGTTTCTTGATCTAGGAGCTAGGGTTTTAAACTTCAAAGGAGTATATCTTGCTCATCTTTTGGTATTTTTGAGTGATTCCAAAGACATCATTCTCTTCAAAGGGTTATCAATAAATCACTTCAAAAGTTCCAAGGAGTTTTCATGTAGAAGAAAGTTTATGAAGAAGAAAGATTACAAGTCCTCTGATGAATCCCCAATTTTCCATGTGTGACTTCAAATGATCATAACTTGGTCAATTTTTATCACCTTGAGCCCATTATTTTTCCATAATGATATACCTCAAGTTATGGTTCGGCGAATGGATAGGCCCGCTCATGTGTTTACAATAGAGGAGGTAGAAGATGAAAAACCTTGGTATTATGACATTAAGCATTTTCTATAGACTCAGGAATACCCGATCGGTGCATCGAAGAAGGATAGAAATACATTGAGAAGATTGGCAGGCAGTTTCTTCCTTAGTGAAAATGTGTTGTATAAAAGAAATTATGACATGGTCTTGGATAGACACGAAGCAGACATGTTGATGCATGAGGTTCATGAAGGTTCATTTGGCACTCATGGCAATGGATATTCGATGGCTAAAAAGATGCTAAGGGAATGTTACCATTTGCTGATAATGGAATCTGATTGTTATAAATTTGCAAAGAAGTGTCATAAATGCCAGATTTATGCAGACAAGGTCCATGTGCCTCCGACACTTCTCAATGTGATTTCCTCCCCGTGGCCTTTCTCTATGTGGGGGTATTGACATGATTGGGATGATAGAACGCAAAGCTTCGAATGGACACCATTTTATCTTGGTAGCAATTGATTACTTCACCAAATGGGTGGAGGATGCTTCATATGCCAATGTTACTAAGCAGGTGGTTGTGCATTTCATCAAGAATAATCTTATATGTCGATATGGTGTGTCGAGCAGAATTATCACCGGCAATGGCTCGAATTTGAACAATAAAATGATGACAGAACTGTGTGAAGAATTCAAGATTGTCCATCACAATTCATCTCCGTACAGGCCGAAGATGAATGGGGCTGTTGAAGCTGCTAATAAGAATATCAAGAAAATTATCCAGAAAATGGTTGTTACTTATAAGGATTAGTATGAAATGCTCCCTTTTGCTTTGCATGGATATCTAACATCTATTCGCACTTCAACAGGAGCAACCCCATTCTCCCTGGTGTATGGAATGGAAGTTGTACTCCCAGTCGAGGTTGAGATTCCCTCTTTGCGTGTGATAATGGAAACCAAGTTGACAGAGGCTGAATGGGTCTAAAATTGGTTTGACCAATTAAATTTGATCGAATAGAAAGGGATGATAGCTTTATGTCATGGACAGTTATATCATAAAAGAATGAAGAAAGCTTTTTATAAAAAGGTCAAACCTCATGAATTCAGGGAAGGCGACCTCATGCTCAGGAAGATCATGTCTTTCAACACTGATTTTAAAGGCAAGTGGACTCCCAATTTTGAAGGCCCATATGTTGTCAAGAAGGACTTCTCTGGCGGTGCATTAATTCTTGAAACTATGGATGGCGAGGAGTTCCCACGTCCCATGAATGCTGATGCAGTCAAGAAATACTTCGCCTAAAGAAATAAAAGAACAACTCGCTAAGTTGAAAACCCGAAAGGGCGACTTAGGAAAAAAAGAGCGTCTCGGTAGGCCGAAAACCCGAAAGGGAGGTCTAGGAAAAAGTTAGAGACATAAACAGAATAAATTTCCCGCTAAGTTGAAAACCCGTAATGGCAACTGTGATACGGTAGGAGAACTGACTTGAGGTGTTTTGCGTTTGTGTTCGCAAATGTTGCAGTTTAGCAAGAGTCACCACCGACTTTTCTTTTATCCAATAAGGAAAGGTGAAAAAGCACAGGAAAGACCTTTAGAGACGTTTTCTTGAGTTCGGGGGGTAGATTATGAAAAGGGAAGGTATTAGCACCCTTTTCCTCCATGGTTTTCCATGGGCTCTTAGTTACTCGCTATATCACTTGCTTTTGTTTGAATGTGCTTGTGGTATGGGTTTTGAAAGTATTTTGAAAATGTAACTTTGTAATGATTCTTGTTTCTATAAGAATGCATACAAGGTGTTGTTTTGAAAATAGTTCAAAGAGGTGTTTGTGAGATGTGTTTTTGAAAGTGATTTTGAAAAGGGTTTCCTTTGTAATGGCTCTCGTTTTTATAAGAACGCGTACAAAGTGTTGTTTTCAAAAGTGTTTCAAAATGGGAGTGTTTGGTGCATAAAATGTTTTTGTTGTGAGCAAGCGAGTAACTGAGAGTGAACCTACCTACTCAAAAGTTCTTAAATATGATTTTACTTATCCTTTAGACGTGGCTATCTTACCATTGATTTGGTAAGAATCCCCATCCTTGGATGTGAAGGAACGGGCGTTGGATCATCGTATGACCATGATAGCAATATTGTGAGATGACTTAGCATTTTTCTTTAGGGACCAATATCATTTTGAAAGGCAACTTTGATAGCGTCATCGATGGACTATGATCTTGTATTTTTGATTTGTGCTAAGACATTCCACATGCATAACATGGCCATTTTTAGGCAACAAGAGGAGTTAACCTTAAGGGTGCTAGTGTGCAAGTGTGTTAGTTTGCATGTATTTTGTCTTGTATTTGAAAGTCATCTATTTGTTGATTTTATCTTGCCATACATCTTATTTACTAGCAATATATTTTAAAGCGATAAAAGTGCGGAAAGTAAATATCCTACGCTATTACAATCATTAGGGGGATGGGGGTACATATTTATGAATGGGGGTTGCAAATGAAATTAAATCCTAAGTTACTATTACAACCATATTGAAATGTACAATATAAGAAAGAATAAGGGCTTGTTTAGAAAATGGTTTTTTAGTCTTAAGTTAATTAAATAATAAAAGAAAATATTTTTATGTCTTTTTATTTTAATAAAAAAAAGGGTTAATATAAAAAAATGATAAAAAGAGAAAATAAATGAAAGAGTTGAAAAAAAAGCGTGCTGCTGCGAGCGAAACCACAGGGATCAGAAGTTCTGGAGTCAGGAGTATTGTGACTCAACAGGAAACATCAATGAGCATCAGAAGTTTTGAGTTGGTAAACTCTGAGGTCCTGCAAGAAACGTTAGAGGGAAAACACAGAAATTCTGGGTGGTATTCAGACAGTGAGCCAAAAGTCAGAAGTTCTGTGCTATGCTAAAAATAGTGAATAAACATCAGCAGTTTAGTGCATTATCAGCATGTAAGAATTAGAATTTCTAGGTGTTAAAGCAGTGAAGAGAACTCAGAAGTTCTGTGTGCTTAAACAATGAGAAAATCCTAGAAGTTCTATGTGTTAGAATGGTGAGTGAAAAACAGAAGTTCTGTGTTACATTTCAACTCTTTCCTTACATCAATCAGCACAATGATAAGTTATTCAATTTTCAGCAAACAACAAATCAGAAGGATAAAAGCATAACGGTTTATGGAAGTGCTGATCCTGATCCTGAGTCTAGCCATGATCAGAAAGTTCTGATCCTGAGTCTTTCTACTTACGCAGTGGTATGGACAACATTAATACTATGATATTTACATGTTTAATGATGTTCTGAGTGAGAAGATACAAAGTCAGGGAGACTTACCTTGAACATGGAGTATGTGTCTGGGACTTGAGCTGCTACCCTCAGATATTCTGGAGTCAGCAAGAGCAACGAAGGAGGAAATTCCAAGTTCTTTTACTTCAAGGGAAGAACAAAGGTTTTGATTTTCTGCTTAGGAATTCTGGGTTTTTTTATGGAGGTATCACAGCTTTCTTTTTTTTTCTCTTTTTGACGATTCTCTCTCTCAAAAGCCAGCCCCTTGCAAGTGTGATGGAGCCAATTATTTATAGATGAATTTGTTGTGGTTTTGGGGGGGAAAACAAATGGGATTTGAACTTTTGGCACACTGTTCCATTGCTTTTTGATCATAAATTTTTGTATTTGGTGCAAACACAAGATTTGGCAAAATGCAGGCGTGGACTGGATTAACTGCTGGTTAGAGTACTATACTGTAGCAGCGCAACATATTGTTTAAAAGAGGTCTTGGGATTTGGTGATGTTCTGATTGCAGAAGATCAGAAACGTAACCTCCAAACGCTGAAGGGGCATCTTCTGACCAGAGCGTTGAACATAGCCTCCATATGCTGAAGAATTATGTTCTGGATGAAGCATCATGATCTGACCAAAGAGCATTGCTTCTGCATGCTCTGATTGAGGCTTCATGTTCTGGACCGTGTTTGTAACTTCTGACTACACTTGCATAGAGGCTGGCTCAGAAGTTCTGAGGTATCACATACTCTTAACACTTAGAAATTTTTCTAAATGTTTAGAAAATTTGATTTTTCCAAAGTAACTTCTGACCCATGATTTTTTAATGAATCAATCTCATGTCTTGATGAAATAAAATTGTTGAAACTTGATTTGATCTGAAAGTCAAAGTTTGACTTTTCAGTGTGCTTTTGACCATTTTGCCCTTATGGATGATTTCCTTGAAAAATTGTAATTCAAGGCTTGGAATTAGATGGAAGCAAACCTGAGGATCCAGGGTGATTCCTTGAGAAATGAGAGGGAAAATTTTGGGGTACAACAACTGCCCCTGTTCAATCTTCTTACACCTGAAGAGTTAGATTGGTAAATCTGCCATTCGTGACTTGAGGGTGGAAGATGATTGAACACTAGAGTGCCTAGAAAATTTGCACTAGAATATGTGTTAGTTGATTATGTAGGGAATATGCTTAAAGATTCCATTTGGAGAAGTAACAGGAAATCATAGGAGATGGGCTTAAAGATGCCATCCAGAAAAGATTGGTTGCATAAGAGATTCTTAGGTGAAAATTCCTATACCTGCTGTCAAGGGGGACTTTGCCGGGGAATGTTGATTTATGCACTGGGAAGTAAAGTCTATGAGCTTTTGGTTGTCCATTACTCTACCGGGGAATTAACTCTTGATTGAAGAGGTGAAAGTAGACTGTATACCTGGTCAGGGTCTAGGCTGTACATCAACTTGCTAGGGAAATGTGAAATCGACTGTATTTGGTCGGGTCCAGGCTTTACAGTGTTGTAACCTGTTGTCTGGAGATAAGGGAGAAGGAATCTAGATAGTAAGGTTACTTTAGAATGAGAGCCTGGATAGTAGGGCTTGGTGAAGGAACTTGGGTAGTAGGGTTACTTCGAAATGAAAGCCTGGATAATAGGGCTTGGTGAAGGAACCTAGGTAGTAGGGTTACTTCGAAATGAAAGCCTGGATAGTAGGGCTTGGTGAAGGAACCTGGGTAGTAGGGTTACTTCGAAATGAAATCCTGGATAGAAGGGCTTGGTGAAGGAACCTGGGTAGTAGGGTTACTTTGAAATTAAAGCCTGAATAGTAGGGCTTGGTGAAGGAACCTGAGTAGTAGGGTTACATCGAAATGAAAGCCTGGATAGTAGGGCTTGGTGAAGGAACCTGGGTAGTAGGGTTACTTCGAAATGAAAGCCTGGATAGTAGGGCTTGGCGAAGGAACCTGGGTAGTAGGGTTACTTCGAAATGAAAGCCTAGATAGTAGGGCTTGGTGAAGGAACCTGAGTAGTAGGGTTACTTTGAAATGAAATCCTAAATAGTAGGGCTTACTCCTCTTGATCATATAGATTAGTTGACCCATTTGATTTCGGGAATTGAGTTTCCATTAGTTGTCTGTAGATGTGATCTGTGCAACTGCTGGATTCATTGAATCTAATCGCCTTTTCCTGAAAAGATATCAGGGTTAGTTATATGTGATGCATGAAATGCAGGGTGGGATGATGTTCTCAAAATAAATGAGATTATGCTGTACGTGATATGTGTGCGCATGTCATGATGTATGTTCATGAAATGCTAGTTGTGGCACATCCAGGTCTGGAAAAATAAATCCCTGACTGCTGCTGGAGAATAAAACATTCTGTCGAGACGAGATGTTGGAGAATAACTCTGCGGGGAACCAATTTAGAGGAAGGGATACTCCGTTGGTAGATCTGCTGTCCTGGAGGAAATAAACTCAGCTGGGGATGAAATTCCGTTGGTGGAGATGTTGAGCTCTTGCTGGAGATTGAGCTTTCATACCCAGAGAAATAGACCCTGCTCAGGGAGATGAAAATCGCTGACTCGCCTGCGATTATGAACCTTGGCTGGGGAAAGTTATGCCCCGTGTTTGGGAAGGCTGACATCAAATGCCTTCTAATACTCTTACTCTGTGGGGAGTGTACATAACAACAGTTATGTTTCCAAGCTGGCTCTATCCCGGTACCTGCTGGGCAGGGTTACCGTAGGGTTTGGCACTTCTTGTTTTTCTCTGTTTCTAGAATTACGAGTATTTTTCTTTTGTTTCTTATGTAAATATTTATGAGCAACAATTATTTTCAAATGCATATATCAAGAATAAATCAATGGACGTTCTTGCAAAACAAAATACAAAAAGAAAAACAAACTTAAGTTTCTTGTGCAAATGACTTGTATTGATTTTTGAAATTGGCCTGTAATAGGCGTTTTGTACAAAGAGGCTGACGTCCTAGTAAGAGAACGCTGCTGAAAGATAGAATTTATACAATTTGTGTAAAAGAAAAAAAAACAGCTATGTGAAACAACCCCATTGGGTTCCAACTCTGCTATTGCCTTTATGTCTTTAGGCATCTCATCACTTTGCTTCTTGGCCGAAGGTTGATCAGATTGGTTGGCGCCGTCCGAGCTCGATAGTCGATACCGAAGTCTGGTCGCAAGATGATCCGATGAGACATAGTGATACACTTTATATCCCTAACTTTGCCTGAACCGCCCTTTCGGGTTTTCAATCCACCGGGATACCCCTTTTTTGCCCAAGCCGCCCTTTCGGGTTTTCGACTTGTCGGGTGTACAAATATTTCATTTTCATCCCTTACTCCGAACCATTTTGGTTCGCCGGGAAGCCCTTATTCTTGCCTAGGCCAGTCGACCTAGCGGGTCTTTGATTATGCATAGTATCTTTTCACTATGTCTGCATTGACAGGGTGAGGAAGGTCGTTACCGTCTATGTTGGTTAGAATCACAGCTCCTCCCGAGAAAATGTTCTTAACCACAAATGGCCCTTCGTACGTGGGGGTCCATTTGCCCCTGGGATCACCTTGCGGCAATATGATGCGTTTGATAACTAGATCCCCGACTTGATAACCTTGACGCCTGACTTTCTTATTAAAAGCCTTGAACATTCATTTTTGATACATCTGACCATGGCAGATAGCAGTGAGTCTCTTTTCATAGATTAGATTTAGTTATTCAAGTCGAGTCTGGACCCAATTATCTTTGTTTAAACCCGCATCCTTCATAATCCAGAGAGAAGGTATCTGGACCTCAATGGGTAGGACTGCCTCCATGCCATATACCAGAGAGTATGGTGTTGCCCCTGTCGACGTGCGTGCTGAGGTACGGTACCCATGGAGAGCGAATGGTAACATCTCATGCCAATATTTATATGTCACCGTCATCTTCTGTACAATCTTCTTAATGTTCTTGTTAGCTGCTTCAACATCGCCATTCATCTTCGGCCGTTAGGGAGAAGAGTTATGATGTTGTATCTTGAACTGTTTACAGAGCTCGGTGATTATTGTGTTGTTGAGATTTGTACCATTGTCGGTAATAATCCTCTATGGTACACCATATCGATAGATTAGTTTATGCTTGATAAACCGCACCACGACATACTTCGTTACTGTAGCAAAGGAAGCCGCCTCAACCCACTTCGTGAAGTAATCAATGGCTACCAGAATGAAACGATGCCCGTTAGACGCTGTAGGTTTGATCTCGCCTTTTCATGTCGATGCCCCACATTACAAAGGGCCATAGAGCTGTCAAAACATTTAACTGGATTGGAGGCACATGCACCTTATCAGCGTAGATTTGGCATTTATGACAAGTTCGAAAGTGTTGATAACAATTGGCTCCCATAGTGGACCAGTAGTATCCTGCCCGTAGGATTTTCTTAGCCATGGTGTGTCCACTGGAATGGGTTCCGAAAGTGCCTCCATGTAGATCTGCCATGATCCTCTCTGCTTCGCTCTTGTCTACACACCGTAGTAGTGTGGAGTCATGGTTGCGCTTATAGAGGATCCCATTAATGAGGAATAACTTTGTGGCGAACCTTCTCAGAAACTTCTTATCATTGACAGATGCCCCTTCGGGATACTCTTGAGCCCCGAGATACCTTTTAACTTCGTGAAACCAGGGTTTGTCTGCCACTTCCTCGGTATCGATTTCATAGCAGTGTGCTGGTTCATCCAACCTCTAAACGATGATTTGGGGAGCTTCATTGTCCCACCTGACTTTGAACATGGAAGACATGGTAGCTAGTGCGTCCGCTAACTAATTCTCCTCTCGTGGGAAATGTTCAAAAGTTACCTCCTCAAAGTGTGGGAGCAATGTCAGTACCTACTCTTTGTATGAGATGAGATTCGGGTGCTTTGTATCCCACTCGCCTTTGATCTGATTTATCACCAAAGAGGAATCCCCGAATACATTCAAGAATTTGATCCTCAAGTCAATAGCAGCTCGAAGATCCATGATACATGCTTCATACTCCGCCATGTTGTTGGTGCAGTTGAAACATAAACGGGCGGTGAACGGAATATGACAACCTTCAGGAGATATGATTACAACACCAATGCCATTACCCAGTGCATTTGAGGCTCCATCAAAATACATATACCATCAGGATCCTTCCTCAGGTCCTTCATCCGGTCCATGTCCTTCGTAGTCAGTCACCAGCATAATGTTCTCACCGGGAACTCAAAATTCATGCACTGGTAGTCATCCACGGACTGATGAGCCAAATGATCAGCTAATACACTTCCCTTGATTGCTTTCTGGGTCGTATATTGTATGTCGTATTCAGTTAAGATCATTTTCCACATTGCTATCCTTCCGAAGAGAGCGGACTTCTCGAAAATGTACTTGATCGGATCCATCTTTGATATCAACAAGGTAGTGTGAGTCAGCATATACTGTCTTAGTCGGCGAGCAACACATGCCAAAGTGCAGCAAGTTTTCTCGAGCAATGAGTATCGTGTCTCACATTCGGTAAACTTTTTGCTAAGGTAATAAATGGCGTGCTCTTTTCGACCAGACTTGTCATGCTTCCCCAACACACACCCCATTGAATTGTCTAGTACCGTCAAGTATAATATCAAAGGTCTCCCTTCAACTGGAGGCATCATAATTGGTGGTTCTTGAAGGTATTCCTTGATTCTTTCAAAAGCAATCTGGCATTTATCATTCCACTTTACCACTTTATCTTTCTTTAGAAGCTTAAAGATTGGCTCACACGTAGTAGTTAGATGTGAAATGAATCTGGCGATATAATTCAAGCGTTCTAAAAAACCTCTAACTTCCTTCTCTGTACGGGGAGCTGGCATTTCTCGTATAGCTTTTACCTTCGCAGGGTCTACCTGAATGCCTTTGTCGCTGACAATGAAACCCAGAAGCTTACCAGACCTTACCCCGAAGGTGCACTTGTTCGGATTCAACCTTAGCTTGTATATCTTTAACCTGTCGAACAACTTTTGGAGATGATCAATGTGCTCTTCCTCAGTCTGAGACCTGGCTATCATGTCATCAACATAGACTTTGATCTCATGGTGAATCATATCGTGGAACAAAGCGACCATGGCTCTTTGATAGGTTGCCCCAACATTCTTCAACCCAAAAGGCATCACCTTGTAACAGAAGGTGCCCCATTGTGTGACGAAGGTTGTCTTCTCCATATCTTTAGGAGCCATCTTGATCTGGTTATAGCCAGAGAAACCATCCATGAAGGAGAAGATTTTGTGCTGCGCAGTGTTTTCAACCAGAACATCAATGTGGGGAAGTGGGAAGTCATCCTTGGGGCTTGCCCTGTTCAGATCTCTGTAATCCACACACATCCTTACCTTGCCGTCCTTCTTAGGTACCGGAATGACGTTATCAACCCACTGCGGATAGGAGGTGACAACTAAGAAACCTGCGTCGAATTTCTTCATGACCTCTGCCTTGATCTTCTCTGACATTTCGGCACGCATACGATGGACCATCTGTTTAATCGGAGGGAAATCTTCTTTAGTTGGCAGGCGATGTACCACAATATCAGTGTCCAAACCAGGCATGTCTTCATAGGACCAGGCGAAGATCTCAACATAGTCGTGCAGTATCTGTATCAACCTCTGTTTGACACTGAGCTCTAGATTTGCACCTATTTTAACCTCTTTTTTGTCCTTCTCAGTACCCAAATTCTCTGTCTCAACCGGCTCTTCATGAGGCTGTATGGCCCTCTCTTCCTATTGTAGTAGCCTAGCAAGTTCTCCTGGTACCTCAAAATCGTCCTCACCTTCGTCCTTGGCTTGGTTGATTGGATTTTCGAAGTCATAACTGGCAATAACATAGCTGTTATCAACGACATCCAGAGTGGATATGGATCTGCAGTGTGATACGTTAGTGTGTGTAAGAGCATAGTTGTATTGATAAAGTAAAGGCAGAAAAGAAAAACAGAGAGCGCAAAATTTATATGCAAAGAACGTCCAATGCTTCATTGATGAAATATGAGATGACATATAATAACCCTAAAAAATAGAACCACCGTGCCTTGGGTAAGACACAAGGTCAAAAAGTTTAAATTGTTCATTACAAATTCAGAAAACAAATAAGACAATTACTGCGGAATAAAAGAAATTGAAACAAAATCTCTAGCCGTCCAGTTACTCGGTCCACCGTCGGTAGTTGGGTAAATCCAGCTATCAATATTAAAATCCCCCTCACTGTCTTCAATAGCATTGATTCCTTGATTACTGATGCATAGGGGAGGTCCTCCAACTCGAGCATGCCGAACAACCCTTTGAGCCCCCGAAGTAAAGCCCAAGCCAAATTTGTCAGTTTTGTGAGCGAAATCAGGGAGCTGACCCGAATTGGCACACCCACCTTCTTCAATCACAGCCCTGGCGTCTTTGAGAGAAGCCATCTTCAAAGGAGGTTTATTTCTAGAAGTTCCAGTCGATGCCAAGATCTAAGGGACCTCTTCGAAGTTCTGACAAGGAGTTTCTATAAATTCCCTGTCCATCTCTACATAGCGGAAAGAGTTGAGATGGCTCACCATATACTGCTCTTCACCCCGTATAGTGACAATCTTCCCTTTCACCGGATACTTCAGCATTTGGTGGAGTGTGGAAGTAATTGCCCCAGCCTCATGGATCCAAGGACGACCCAACAAACAAGAATACGACGGCCTGATGTACATCACATAGAAGGTGGATTTGAAAGTCTGAGAGCCTATCTTGACAGGGATGTCCACTTCCCCGTGCACCATTCTTTTCGATCCGTTAAAAGCTCTTACCATAATGTTACTAGGCTTTAAAGTCAAACCCTCGCAATCCAAACGGTCCAACGCCTTCTTGGGCAGAACATTCATCTAAGACCCAATATCCACCAGCACATGGGCCATGGTAGTGCCCCTGCATTCGATCGAGACATGTAGAGCATCATTATGTTTTCTCCCTTTCGGTGTCAAATCTGCATCTGAAAAACCCAACCTATTGTCAGCGGTCAGGCTAGCCACACAATATTTAAATTGATCAGCTGAAGTCTCTTGCGGTACATGCACAGTTTTGAGGAATACAATCAAAGCCTTCGCATGGGCCTCGGAGCATAACAATAGGGATAACATGGATATCTTTGAGGGGGTCTGCCCCAGCTGCTCGACCACATTGTAGTCACTCTTTTTAATTATTTTAAAAATTTCCTCTATCTCTTGCTTAGAGGTTTCCACAACAAATTTTCTAGGTGCCTCCGTCCGAGCAGGCTCACCTACAGCTTCTTTGCCTCGCATCCCAGATGACTTATCGGTAGGGGTAACAACTGGAGTAGTAACTGAAGTACTGGCGGGAGCAGAAGATGAAATAATGATAGGCTTAGAGACAGTCTTTAGGGAGATCTCAGGAGAGAAAACCCTTCCACTTCTAGTAACTTTTCTGGTCCCAACAATGTTACTGACATCAGGATCAGCTTCTTCGGTCTTCAAGTTTTGTTTAATGCCATGATAGTAAATATCGACGTCATAATTCCAAGGGACGGCTTTGTCCGAGATATAAGGGACAGGACCAAGACATGTGATTATCAACGGAGTGACTCTCGTAGCGGATGTAATCCTAACAGGTTTTCTTGAGGGAACCTTGGAAGGACTGGCGGAAATGGTTATAATAACAGTATCTTCACACGGAACAGTTGGAATCAAAGTTTTTTCGAACAAAATTTCTCTATTGTCCATCAGGCGTTGGACACCTGTCTTCAGCAAATGGCAACCGGAAGGTAGAAATGAACACATGTGGCAACCTTCACCACAACCTGGAAATAAACCGGCCAACAACAAATTCTTCTTAACGGTCACAAGAGGAGTGAAAATTTCGTCAACTAGGTCACAAACAGATTGGTGTCAATGGCGTTAACTCCATGGTTGTGCTTAGGCATGGGAGCAATTATGACGTTGGGCTTCTCCGGAGCGTCGAACTCAATCTCCTTGTCTTCAATCAAATCTTGTACTCTACTTTTTCGAGCCCAACAGTCATTTGTATCGTGACCAGGACTCTGAGAATGGTAGGCACACCGAGCGTTCAGATTGTAACGAGGAGAGGAGGTATTAGGATTTTTGGGAGCCTCTCTTAAAGTTTCCAAGTTAGATCTCAACAGATGGGGTAACACTTCAGCTAATGTCATGTTGATGTGGGTAAACTGCCATTGTGGTCTTTCCACCCTTTGTTGATTGTTGCGTTGTGGAGTAACTGCAGGTCTAGATATCATTACGGCACTTACTGTCTGACGATGTTCAGCCATGTTTTGGCCCCTTGGGTTATAGATGGCGATGGCTTCTTTCCTACCAGCAAATGGCTTCTTTACTGAGCTTGAAGAGACATCTTTCTGTATTTTACCGCTTCGAATCCCAGCTTCTACCCTCTCTCCAATTAATATCAACTCAATAAAACCAGCCGATGAGCTACCGATCAAATGATTGAAGAATGGACCAGACAGCGTCCCAAGAAACATGTCGACCAACTCCCTATCAGACAAAGAGGGTTGGACTCTCCCAACCAAATATCTCCACTTCTGCGCGTAGTCCTTAAAGCCTTCACCTGCACCGATGGACATACTCTAGAGTTGAGTACGAGTAGGGGCCAAATCAGTATTGTATTGGTACTGCTTGTAAAAATCAGCTACCAGATCCTCCCAGTTTCAGACATTGATTCCCTCCAATTGGTAGAACCATTCAAGTTGAGTCCCCAACAAACTGTCTTGAAATAAGTGGACCCACAAGTTTCTATCAGCGGTGTGGGGCTGGATCTTCCTTACATAGGAACGAAGATGAAGCTCCAGGAAAGACACCCCATCATACTTTGCGAAAACCGGAGCCTTAAATTTCTGCGGGATGACTACTCCTGACACCAATCCCAGTTCTTCGAAATCCAACCCTGGTAATCTCTGGATCTCCATAGCACTTAACCGATCCTCTAAATGTTTGTACTGATCCTCAGTGGGAGGATACTACTCATCATTGTAGTCGGTATCATTGTCAGAGACTTCAGGGATGGGGTCCTCTTCCCTTTTCTGCCCCTCTTGGTTTCCCCCCTCTTTGGATGAGGAAGTAACATCAACTGATTGCTTTAGTGGCCCCCCGAATCTTCTTCCCATATTGAGGGCACCGACGCGCTTCTTCTTCTTCTTCTTCTTCTTCTTCTTCTTCTTCTTCTCCTCTTTCTCTTTCAGGATGAGGGCCTTCAGATCCTCCTGCCCTTTTGCTAGAGTTACGAACATCTGTTGAAGTTGGGCATTTTGTGCCTGAAGATCTTTGATTCTTTGTTCAGAAGACATATCTGCTTGAAATAAACAGCGGAGGAGATGAGAAACCTGTAACAGAACCTGTTTATGCAATGTCATGGATGGTATGCGTATGCAATGATTTCAAGGAATTTAGAGATTTAAATTTGTTCATACCAAAAAAGGAACACACGTCATATTAATAAATCCAAGTTTGAGTACATTATGCCTCTTTGGGCTTACAATGAAAGAAACAAAGATACAACAAAACTCCTAAGACAAAAAGGTTGAACGCATCCTCTTTGGTGCAATGTAGGCGTTTAGATTTCGTTCTTCATGAAGCTGCTTGGTGAGTTCCAGAACCTTCTTCTCACTGGAGTAAAATTGGGCTTCAAAGGTGTCCCGTTCTTCCTTCACCTGAACCCAGGCTTTCTGCAATTCTTCGAGGGAGGTGGGCATGTCAGGATGAAGGACAGTGTATGAGACATCTCCTTCAACAACATGTTCTATGATAACAGGAAGGATAGAAGTGTAAGGCATTAAGATATTTTGAGCACGAGCCCGTACCCACCTAAGGTAAGGCTCGAGTGGGATAGAGTTTTTGTGTCCCAAAGTTTTACTGTCCACCTTGTTCACCATTATCCAAGCTTGTGTAAACCTCTGGCGATAACCTTGGTCTTCCTTGTCGTAGTCGAACACCAGACCTTGAATGAGCATCTCATGTGGGCCGTCTCTTCGGGCATACCCAAACTATCGAAGAGCTAAGCAGGGATTGTAGGTGATACCTCCCCTAATACC
Organism: Vicia faba; assembly: GCA_948472305.1. Classification (NCBI taxonomy): domain Eukaryota; kingdom Viridiplantae; phylum Streptophyta; class Magnoliopsida; order Fabales; family Fabaceae; genus Vicia; species Vicia faba. The sequence continues at coordinate 930,604,742 of OX451735.1, read as the reverse complement.
AAGCAAAGGGATGTTAGGGAATTCCCCATAGAGGTCAATGATAGAGACATCTTCCAAGGATCTCGAGCACCAATGGATATCAGAGTGGGCAAGGGACATCATCCTTTGAGACCATGCCAGTCTTCGCTCATTCTTCAATACGGATTGAGGTAGGTGTGAAGTGAACTACTTGCCGAGTATGGGAATACAACATAAAAGAGTACATCTCTTCTTCATGGTGCGGGTATGAAGACAATGCAAGATGTCTCCCAATAAGGTCGGTACGAGATTGCGAGAGAGAAAGACTTTGATGGCGTTAACATCTATGAATTGCTCTGAGTTGGGGAACAGAACCAAACCATAAATGAGAAGAGCCTGGATGTCTTCAAAAGCTTAGAAATCCATGTCGTGCCAGTGTTAACGAGCCTTTTCCAATAGAAACTTGGCTAGGAAACCTTTAACCCCGCTTCTCGTCTCCCAATTAGCTATGATGTCGACTATCTTCATATGCAAAGCTTCGGCGATGACTTCAGGTTTTGGAATCCCTTCTAGACCAGTGAACGGTATCTGATTAAGCACGGGAACCCCTAAGAGTAGAGAGAACTCTTCGAGTGTAGGTACCAACTGATAGTCCGGGAAGGTGAAACAATGATGTACGGGATCAAAGAATTGGAACAGTACACACATCATTTCTTCTTGGAAACTGGATGTAGCCAAACTGAGGAGTCGACCATATTTCTTGGTAAAAGGAGAATCCTCGGGCTCTCTTGAGGCTAACTCTTGAAGCTGAGGTTGTGCTTTTACAAAGCTGATTCAGATGGTGTTTCTTCGGACGAAATCCATGACCTATAAAACAAAAACAAAGATAAATTTCTAAATCCTTGAAATGGTTAGTGAGCATGCTCATGATGCTTATGATGTTATGTACAAGTAAATATATACACACAAAGAAAACAGATCCCTATGTTTTAGGCTTGAATGAGGTTTTATAAGTAAGTACCCTCTTGAAGTTTAGTTGGTTCAACCTGTCCTGGTAATAGTTATCAGGTTCTAAAGGATCTCAATATCACCGACCTTTCTCTTAGGCATTGTCTCAGCATAATCAATCCTTTCTTGCATCCGAGATATCCCAAAAGTCCATCCTCAATGAGTGTAGTATCGAGTATCAACCAATTTTCAGCTCTACACCGAAACCGGTTATCTCACTATGTCCTAATGGCCAAGTTGTTCAATTAGGGTTCTAAAGTCAATTAGTGCTTCACGACGCCACTTAGCAGCCCCGTATTCTCCTCGATTCACCATGAGGGATACCGGTACCCACAAATGCGTCACACTAACGTAGCCATTATTTCAACCATATCGGTCTATGTCGTACAATTTCCACAATCTATTGCTACTTACCTAAAAAAGGTGCCCCAGAACCGGGTAGAGGATCAAAACAAACCCAAACAAGGAACAAATAATGTAAAGCAAGCAATTCAAACAAATGAAGCAAGTAAATGTGACCTAACCCTAAGGTAACCCCACTTTTAAGAATACTCCCCAGCAGAGTCGCCAGTTCTGTGATATGGTGGGAGAACTGACTTGTGGTGTTTTACGTTTGTGTTTGCAAATGTTGCGGTTTAGAAAGAGTTACCACCGAATTTTCTTTTATCCAATAAGGAAAGGTGAAAAAGCATAGGAAATACCTTTAGAGACGTTTTCTTGAGTTCGAGGGGTAGATTATGAAAAGGGAAGGTATTATCACCCTTTTCATCCATGGTTTTCCATGGGCTCTTAGTTACTCGCTAGATCACTTGCTTTTGTTTGAATGTACTTAAGGTGTGGGTTTTGAAATTATTTTGAAAATGTAACTTTGTAATGATTCTTGTTTCTATAAGAATGAATACAAAGTGTTGTTTTGAAAATAGTTCAAAGAGGTGTTTGTGAGATGTGTTTTTGAAAGTGATTTTGAAAAGGGTTTCCTTTGTAATGGCTCTCGTTTCTATAAGAACGCGTACAACGTGTTGTTTTCAAAAGTGTTTCAAAATGGGAGTGTTTGGTGCATAAAATGTTTTGTTGTAAGCTAGCGAGCAACTAGGAGAAAATCTACCTACTCAAAAGGTCTTAGATGTTCTTTTCCTTCTCCTTTAGATGTGGCTATCTTACCATTGATTTGGTAAGAAGCCCCATCGTTGGATGTGAAGGGACGGGCGTTGGGTCATCGTATGACCATGATAGCAATATTGTGAGATGAGTTAGCATTTTTTCTTTAGGGACCAAGATCATTTCGAAAGGAAACTTTGATAGCGTCATCGAGGGACTATGATCTTGTATTTTTGATTTGTGCTAAGACATACCACATGCATAACATGGCCATTTTTAGGCAACAAGAGGAGTTAAACTTAAGGGTGCTAGTGTGCAAGTGTGTTAGTTTACATTTATTTTATCTTGTATTTGAAAGTCATCTATTTGTTGATTTTATCTTGCCATACATCCTATTACTAGCAATACATTTTAAAGCGATAAAAGTGCGGAAAGTAAATATCCTACGCTATTACAATCATTAGGGGGATGGGGGTACCTATTTATGAATGGGGGTTGCAAATAAAATTAAATCCTAAGTTACTATTACAACCATATTGAAATGTACAATATAAGAAAGAAAAAGGGCTTGTTTAGAAAATGGTTTTTTAGTCTTAAGTTAATTAAATAATAAAAGAAAATATTTTTATGTCTTTTTATTTTAATAAAAAAAAGGGTTAATATAAAAAAAATGATAAAAAAGGAAAATAAATGAAAGAGTTGAAAAAAAAGCGTGCTGCTGCGAGCAAAACCACAAGGATCAGAAGTTCTGGAGTCAGGAGCGTTGTGACTCAACAGGAAACGTCAATGAGCATCAGAAGTTCTGAGTTGGTAAACTCCGAGGTCCTGCAAGAAACGTTAGAGGGAAAACACAGAAATTCTGGGTGGTATTCAGACTGTGAGCCAAAAGTAAGAAGTTCAGTACTATGCTAAAAACAGAGAATAAACATCAGCAGTTTAGTGCATTATCAGCATGTTAGAATCAGAAGTTCTAGGTGTTAAAGCAGTGAAGAGAACTCATAAGTTCTGTGTGCTTAAACATTGAGAAAATCCTAGAAGTTCTATGTGTTAGAATGGTGAGTGAAAAATAGAAGTTGTTCTACATTTCAACTCTTTCCTTACATCAATCAGCACAATGATAAGTTATTCAGTTTTCAGCAAACAACAAATCAAAAGGATAAAAGCATAACAGTTTATGGAAGTGCTGATCCTGATCCTGAGTCTAGCCATGATCAAAAAGTTCTAATCCTGAGTCTTTCTACTTACGCAGTGGTATAATACTATGATATTTACATGTTTAATGATGTTCTAAGTGTGAAGATGCAAAGTCAGGGAGACTTACCTTGAACCTGGAGTGTGTGTCTAGGACTTGAGCTGCTACCCTCAGATACTCTGGAGTCAGCAAGAGCAACGAAGGAGGAAATGCCAAGTTCTTTTACTTCAAGGGAAGAACAAAGGTTTTGGTTTTCTACTTAGGAATTCTGGGTTTTTTATGGAGGTATCACAACTTTCTTTTTCTCTCTTTTTGACGATTCTCTCTCTCAAAAGCCAGCCCCTTGCAAGTGTGATGGAGCAACTTATTTATTGATGAATTTGTGCTGGTTTTTTTTTGGGGGGAGGGGGGGGGGACATATGGGATTTGAACTTTTGGAACACTGTTCCATTGCTTTTTGATCACAGCTTTTTGTGTTTGGTGCAAACACAAGATTTGGCAAAATGCAGGCGTGGACTGGATTAACTGCTGGTTAGAGTAATGTACTGTAGCAGTGCAGCAGGTTGTTTAAACGAGGTCTTGGGATTTAGTGATGTTCTGATTGCAGAAGATCAGAAACGGAACCTCCAAATGCTGAAGGGGCATCTTCTGACCAGAGCGTTGAACATAGCCTCCATATGCTGAAGAATTATGTTCTGGCTGAAGCATCATGTTCTGACCAAAGAGCTTAGCTTCTGCATGCTCTGATTGAAGCGTCATGTTCTGGACCGTGTTTGTAACTTCTGACTGCACTTGCATAGAGTCTGGATCAGAAGTTCTGAGGTATCACATACTCTTAACACTTAGAAAATTTTCTAAATGTTTAGAAAATTTGATTTTTCCAAAGTAACTTCTGACCCCTAATTTTTTGATGAATCAATCTCATGTCTTGATGAAATAAAATTGTTGAAACTTGATTTGATCTGAAAGTCAAAGTTTGACTTTTTAGTGTGCTTTTAACCATTTTTCCCTTATGGATGATTTCCTTGAAAAATTGCAGTTCAAGGCTTGGAATTGAATGGAAACAAACCTGAGGATCCAGGGTGATTCCTTGAGAAATGAGAGGGAAAATTTTGGGGTACAACAGCAGCTTATGTAAAAGTTAGGGACTTTCTTGGCAAGTAACTGCATCATGCAAGATCTGATCATTGAAGCAACAATCTTCTCGAATCCTCATCATACTTCAATGGAAGATACTGCTCAGAATTTAAAAAATTGTTAGAGGGGATAGTGGTCATTGTATCCCAATGTATCTTTTCCATTATATATTACCATTTTCCAAACTTTGTAATCATCTATGGAGTCTCGCCATTCGCAGACCACCATTCTGTTAATGAAATTTGAGCTTTTACCCAATTCTTTGCATATCTTATTTTATTTAGCTTTCAAAGGCTCCATTTATTATTGATAATAACTTTCAAAGCAAAAAGATTAAATAACAAAATCGATTTTTTAAAAAGAATTTACAATTTGCTTTTACTTTGGAATTTGTGATGAAATAATGACAACAAAAATGGTGATCCCAGGAATGGACAAACTCCAGTTGTTTTAAGAAGTTTTTGATCCCCTCGGGAAAGTTTACTCAGGATGATTCGCCGTATTGGGTTCATAACTCTGTTATCCTCGTTCAAGTTTGGATTCATTTCCCCTCCTTGTCTGAGTTTTCATGATGTAAGGTTTTCAATCCAAGGTTTCCCCAGTGAAGAACATATTTTGGATTTTTTCTTTGTGAATGTAGTGTTAACCTCCCCAATGAAGTAGGCTCGAATTCCCCAGTGAATGTTTTGATGATTTGGTGTCCATCTGCTTTACTTGAGACTGGTTTTGCAATCCCCATTAGAAGTGTTACTTTTGAAAACATTTGTTTCCCCAATGAAGCCTGAAGAAGGATGTTCTATCCCTGTATCAGTACTATTCTGTCACTTTGTTTTATTTACTTTCGGATTATGTTTCTCCCCAGTAAAGCTAAAGCAGGCAGTATGTTTTGTTTCCTCAGTTGGCATTTACTTTTTCTTGGAATGATCATCTTGGATGTGATTTAGCCGAGTGTTGAGGTGGTTTTGCCTGGTTACTCCCAGTGTTGTATATCTGTTTTGTCAGCATACGCACGATAACACTCATACATTCATACATACATCATGCATAACTAAAATTGGCAAATCATTATTCATTAACATTTGTTAATATTTTTGTTGACATATCACCCTGTTTTGTAGAGTTATGTTGTCCTCTCTTCAATAGAGTGTTGGCCTTAAGCAGAAATCATATATTCTTTCAATTTCCCCACTGAGTTGTCCCTCGTGGAAGTTTTTTGCTTTAGCCTTCTTGTACAACTCCTTGTTTGGATGGATTTGGTTTTCCCTCTTGAGTTTATTTCTCAAAGGATGTATTTTGGTTGACTGTTTCATTCTAGTTTATTTCTGGTTTGAATCTGTGGTTCTGCAATAATATTATTTACTTTGGATTTCTGAAAGCTTCGAGTTTTGGTTTGTGCATTTATTTTGCACGAGAAGACTTTATCTCCTCAACAGGAATATCGTGGCATTTCCCCAAGAAGTCATATTTCTTTCCCTAGGAAGTCATATTTCTTTCCCCAGGAAGCCATGTTTCTATCCCCAGAAAATCATTTCTTTTTACAATCCTCCATGACAACAAGTATCAGGTCTCTTTATTTGAGCAACTTGTGCTTCCCTGTAAAATCCGACGTAAATTTTTTTTTGCTATCTCCTCTATGAGTGGATAGTTTGCAGTCCATTGTCAGTTTACGTCAGTGGGTGGAAATACTTTCAAATTCGCATAAATAACTCGTTATGAAATCTTTGCAAGTGGAAGTCTCTTTATTTGAGACAACTTACATATTACCCTTTCCAGGAAAAGTGCCTCAGTTAAAGAAGAAGTTGAGACCCGTTCTAGGAGAAATGCCAGAATTTTAGGGAAACTTGTTATCTTTTTGCTACCCTCAGTGAACGTTGGTAGTTCATTTTCAGTGAACGGCGATGCTATGATATATTCTCTTTCTACCTTCAGTGAAAATTGGTAGATCACCATCAGTGAAAGTTGGTGTTTGTTATCTTTTTTCTACCTTCAGTGAACGTTGGTAGTTCATCGTCAGTGAATGGTGGTGCTATGATATATTCTCTTTCTACCTTCAGTGAAAGTTGGTAGGTCACCTTCAGTGAAAGTTGGTGTTTGTTATCTTTTTTCTACCTGTAGTGAACGTTGGTAGTTCATCATATGTGAACGGCAATGCTATGATATATTCTCTTTCTACCTTCAGTAAAAGTTGGTAGATCACCATCAGTGAAAGTTGGTGATTGTTATCTTTTTGCTACCTGCAGTGAACGTTGGTAGTTCGTCGTCAATGAACGGATGTGCTATGATATATTCTCTTTCTACCTTCAGTGAAAGTTGGTGTTTGTTATATTTTTGCTACCCTCAGTGAATGTTGGTAGTTCATCGTCAGTGAACGGCGGTGCTATGATATATTATCTTTCTACCTTCAGTGAAAGTTGGTAGGTCACCTTCAGTGAAAGTTGGTGTTTGTTATCTTTTTTCTACCCTCAGGGAACGTTGGTAGTTTATCGTCAGTGAACGGTGATGCTATGATATATTCTCTTTCTACCTTCAGTGAAAGTTGGTAGGTCACCTTCAGTGAAAGTTGGTGTTTGTTATCTTTTTTCTACCCTCAGTGAATGTTGGTAGTTCATCGTCAGTGAACGGCGGTGCTATGATATATTCTCTTGCTACCTTAAGTGAAAGTTGGTAGATCACCATTAGTGAAAGTTGGCGTTTGTTATCTTTTTGCTACCCTCAGTGAATGTTGGTAGTTCATCATCAATGAACGGTGATGCCATGATATTTCTTTTCCTTCTACCTTCAATGAACATTTGTAGCTCACCGTCAGTGAACATCGGTGTTGTTATTTATTTCCTCTTTCTACCTTCAGTGGACGTTGGTAGCTTTACCTCCAGTAGGAGTTGGTGTATCCTTTGACCATTTTACCATCCTCTCTGAGTCGGGTCTTTAGATCCACCAGTGATTTATTTTCCTGGTCAGGTCGCTCTCTTGTTTCTTTATTATTGTTACATCCCCAATGGTGTTTTATGTATCTTTGGTCTTGTTCATATGCATTCATGATCATAAACATTTGCATGGCATCTTAGGGCCAAAAATAGGTTTTTTTTTATATATTTAAGTATCTTCGATCGCGTCGACACGAAGATTTTTAACCTTCGTATCTCCGGATAGAAGAAACTTAAATAAGGGCAGATGTTGTACTCCAATTTTCCCCCCTAAGATCCCTTCATCATACCATGTTGATTCCATTACAATAAGATCACACTAGGATTCTTGGTTCCCCTCCCTATATTTAGCTTTGCACTTTGAGGAATCACCAAGCACCTTGACTTGTGTTCTTTTATGATCATGAATATTTTTTGTCTTGATTTCTTCTTTTAATTAATAAAATGCAATGTTGGTTTGTCTTGCTTGTTATCCATGTAGGTAAAGGCAATGAGATTTAACAAGTTGCCCCATGGGTTCATGAGTTTATTTTCATGCCCTAGTCAATAAAGCTTGAGAAGTTCAAGCCTCACCATTGAATTTGTTTTTGAGGAAATGGCATGGCAAGCTTATTTTGGTTCACTTGTTTCAAGATTATCAAATTTGATCCAAAAAGTACAAGGGGTTGATTGAAAAATAGTCATGTTTGGACAAGATTTTATTCCATTTGGACACAAATGCATATTTCTCTCAATTCTCATTATATGGAAGTGGTTGTGATTGCTATGAGTGCTCTTTATCATCCTCAACAACTTATATTTACAAAGCATTTGTGTTTGTACAAGAAGTTTGTTCAAAATTGTCAATGTTCCTCAAAGCATGTTTCTTGATCTAGGAGCTAGGGTTTTGAACTTCAAAGGAGTATATCTTGCTCATCTTTTGGTTTTGAGTGATTCCAAAGACATAATTCTCTTTAAAAGAAACTTGATGAAGAAGAAAGATTACAAGTCCTCCAGATGAATCCCTAATTTTCCATGTGTGACTTCAAATGATCATAACTTGGTCAATTTTTATCACCTTGAGCCTATTATTTTTCCATAATTATCTTGAGTATGTGAATTTTATCCCTTCTTTTATGTGCAAAGTGAGAAAATGGATGGAAGTTGCCTTAAGGGTATAAAAGATTATAGGTCATTTTATGAAAATTTGCCAACTTCAACACGTCATAACTTTCTCAATTTTTAGAGATTTTGAATGGTCCAACTTACAAAATGTCATTCAAGAGATCTAATTCATGCCATCTTTTTTGATCAAGAGCAAAATCCAAGTGGAAGGCCGTGTTTGGATGTAAGACATTATAGGTCACTTTGGAAGAAAAATTTGAAATATATCTAAGTATGGAAAGTCAACCCTTTTCTCCAACTTTGACTCAACATAACTTTCAGCTCAAGCATCCATTTGATTACATTATTTTTCCATTTCAAAGCTTGTAACCTCATCTTTCTAAAGCATCAAGAATCATGCCCTAAGACCCCTTGAGCTGAGAATGCCATTGGTCAGAAGTTGGCACTTTGAAGCTGAATTTTTCACCAAGTCAGAAGTTTAAAATCCTTGATTTGGCTTATAAACACTTTGTTTCTGCACGTTTTTTCTTCTAAACATATTTAGTGAAGTTCCAGAATTGATTAGCATAACAAAACACACATTTTGGATGAGTTTTGATCAAATTGGAAGTCACACTTTTCTTGTTTGCAACTTCACACGATTTCCCTCCAAACTTCATCATTTCACACGCTTGGACATTCCATTTGATTCCCTATAAATAGAGGGTCATTCCCCATTCATTTTCTCAAGCTTGGATAGCAGAAATCACCCTGCCAAACTTGTTCCATAACTCAGAATTCAGCAACTTCGAAATCTATATACAAGCCTTTTTCAATCCATTTTTTTCATCAATTCACCTTCCTTGATCTTCCCTGAAGCTAACCATATAATTACATTCAAGAATCGTGCCCTGTATTATTCCATAGAAGTCCAGTTTCAGAGCTATGCAACTCAACTTCAATAGGTAGATTCCTTCATCAATTCTTCAAAACTTTGATATTATTATGATGCTCTCGTTACCCTGGTTCTAGTTGCAACACTTGCTTTTTACTGGAAACACGTTTTGACCATGAAATTTCAAATCCCTTTTCAATATATTCCTTCCAAATTGCTTGAGCTACAGTTTATATAAATTTGGCGCGAGGGTGTGGTTGTCTTCGTCTTAAAGAGGCGAAGCAAATGACATAGGTCTGAGCTTATGATTTTACAGTTTGAGAGACCTGTAATTCACGTTGGCTGGAGGTTGAAGATGACCAACGTGTCATCTTCCAACCAATGATGGAACGCCATTTGTTATTTTTGAATTCTGATTTAATAATTGATTCAGTGCTTTATTCACTAATGACCATGATATGCACAGCGCGCCAGATCCCTTGGATTTGATGACTAACGCGTTTTGACTCTCATCTAATGGTCCACATATTTTTGACTTTTATTTTCTTTTCTGATTTTTTATATTTAATTGTTTTAAATTTCAAAAAATCATAGAAAATTCATTTTAAGTCCACAAAATTTGAAAATATTATGAATAATATTTTTGATTATTCTCTTTCTAATTTTTATTTTTTCACAATTTAATTTTGTGTTTTGGTATTTTTTAAAATAAATTTACACTTTATTTGAATTGTTTTAAATGTTTAAAAATACTTTTATGCATTTTTAAATTCTAAAAAATTTATGAAATGATCCAATGATATTGTGACAAATATTGGTGACCTTATTTAATTTTTTTCTGACTTTGTTATTTTTTTAATCATTTTTTGGTTTATTTTACCCCTTTCTTTTAATTTTAAAAATAGTTTCTGACTTTAAAAAATTACCAAAAAAATTTATAAAATCATTTGAGTCCTTTTCTGATTTTTTTTATGGTTTTACTTTTTATTTCTTGATTAATTGGAACATAGTTGTTATTTTTTCTTTTTATTTCGATTTTTTAACATTTTTAAACCCTTTTTTAATGTATATATTAAAATGTAATATTATTTTGTGACTATTTTCTGGCTGATCTTGGGTTAAATTTTTTACCATGAACTTTATTAACATCATTGGATCCATGGTGTTGAGTCTAACTCCACAAAAATTGATGAATGATTTTAATAATAGTTTGATTAAATTTAATCCAAATATGGTTTGTATATTCTCTCCCACCCCTCTTCATCTCATCCCCTTCTTATTGCACTAAATGTTGTTGGAGCATGATCTCTATATCATGTCTCAAAATAAATGGTGCATAGATTGCTATTGATCGGCCTCAAAATAGGTGCGACATCTATATAAGTCAACTTACGATTGCTTAACATAACGCTAAATTTTGTCCCGATTCGAATAAGTGATCACTCGTGGCCCAAACCTATGTCTGCAAGCCCAGGTATGATAATTTGATCTCTTTGATCTAATAACCTTGAGATTCATTGTGTGGAGGCTTTGGTTCTACCAATCATCTAATGGATCTACAACACTTTTGGTCAACACAGATCACTTAAACATCATTGATCATTAAATGGTACTTTTGAGGATTCCAAATGGATGATATACTTGACAAAAAGCAAATGCAACTTGTTGTGTGGAGGCTTTGGTTCTACCAATCCTCTAATGAGTTCCAAATTCAAGTTTCAAGATGATCATCCAACTAACCACTAATCACTAGTAATTGACTTTATCCTTTATTCTTTTCTTATATGCCCCTTTTATTTTTATGCACTATTTACTTTTAGAATTTACATTTCATGCCATTTTCATCTTTGCTCATTTGAGTATTTACTTTCTTGTCATTTTTATTTTTGCTCACTTGAGTTTTACTTTTATTTTTAAAACACCTAACAATCAACACAAACCCTAAAAATCTTTAATGATACTTGGACTATTTGGTTACTATCCTTGGCATTATGGAGTATTGGACTTTTTGGACTTAGGATTAGAAACCTTGGCCTATGATTGGAGACCTTGTGATATTATCTAATTATTTTGTCTGGAGCTCTTGAGGTTTACCTCAAGACATTGAGTTGTTTGTTTGTTTTGTGTGCAGGTTATTGTGATTACACATTTTGTTTGTAATATGGAATTCACCCGTATACAGCCGTTACTCTGCCCAATTTTTATGAAGACTTTATACACTTGAAGTTTGGTTCTCTCAAGAGGTCTAGTATTTTCTCTTGTTTGGTTTCAATCCAAAGAATGAGAATTCTATCTTGGCTCATAGTGTCAAGTATTGGCTTCTTGTTGGTTAGATGGTTCTTATCCCTAGCTTTTACTTTATGCTTTAGGATATCCTCTTCTTCTCCTCCTATCTTCTTTAATTTCAAAAATCTTCTCCCTCCTTTTGAAAACTCTTCTTGTTTTAAACTTGAACTACTTTCATAATAAACGCGGACTTAGGTCCATGCATTTTCAAACATTTTCATAAATAAACTTCAATAAACTTAATAATACTTTGACATTTTTGTGAGAAGACTAAACGTCAATCAATCTCATTTCAAACCATTTTTCCACTTTGTCTTTTATCTTTAAACTTTTCTAAAAATATTGAACTCTTGTCAATCCTTGTAGTGATGCAAATAACTATACTTCTACAATATGTAGTGAGGAGAGATATTTTCCACTTGGGTGTTGAGTGAGGAATTGTTGATTCTAAAGTCCAAACCATATCCTCCACTTTGAGATGATGCAAATTCTCCTTTCTCATGATTGTGGGTGGTAAGTATGTTTTCCACACGGGCAATGACGATGATGTTTTATCTCATAAAATTAACCAGCACATTTGTGTTTTAAAATTTTTAAAAGAGGAACTACGTGTACCCTGACCCCCTATTGCACGAAAAGGTGGTACGTAGGCACTAAAGGTTCGCAACCGCGGCGGGAGCAAAAATCATAAAAAATATATTTCTTTTCTCACCTCCACCATCTATTTTTACACAACATTTTATATCCAAAATATACAGATTTTTCAAAGAGGTTCTTGCGGAGTAGCGTAGATGTTTATGGTTCTAATACTTTCCCTTTGCATAACCAACCCCCTTACCTTGAATCTTTCCCCCTCTTTTTGGGTTATTCTCTCTTTTCCCATTCCTTTGGAAACAATAAAGCGCGGTGGCGATTTTTATTTTGATCTATATAAGTCTAGTCAATCCAATGGCTTAGTCTTAAACATTTCTACCGTTACAACTATGTCTCGTGGAATCACCACAATCAACTTTATCACCAAGGTCCGAGTTCAAACGGTCCAAGATCAGTCTAATCAACTTTTGTCAACGGTAAGGGGAATTCGAAGAAATTAAGGCAATAGTAGAGTTGGAGTGCAATGAGATGATTTCCACATGGATATTTGTTTTTGTTTTCAAAATTTTGTTTTCCTTTCGACGATTTCCTCTTACTAGGATCTCCGTCTCTTTGTACAAAAATGCCTACTCATAGGCAAAATATCAATACAAATATACTTTGAAGCATAAACTTCCTGTTTTTGTTTTGAATGCAAAAATGTCCAATGACTAAAATTGAACGAACATATGTATGTGAACATAATTAAAACTATTTGGCACATGTGTCCTGCTAAGCAGCAAACATCTCTTTAATGTATATGGAATATCCCTAGAGTTATTTCATTAGCATTATCCCCATAAGACCGGCTACAATAAACCAATCCTCAACAAAGTTACTCACAAATTTCTCTTTGCATAGGTTGATCTCCATACAGAGTCTCAATCTCTTGACAACTCTCTTCCAGCTAAGTTGGTCCTAAAAGAAGAAGCCTTGTGGATCTCTTCCACAAAGAACTCACCTCATCAGCAGTTCATCGAGTGTTCATCAACATGATTTATTTCCCCAACATACAACATACAACATACAACAATCAACGCATAGAAAAGTTCCCCCGATATAGTCTATCCTCCCCAGCTGAGTCTGTCTTCCCCGACTGAGCCTATTCTCTCCAGCATGAGTTTGCTTCCCATACTATTACAAATCAGAGGGCCACAACCCCTAATCCCTAGTAAACTCATCAACAAAGTCTTTACTATCTCTAAAATTGGTTGTGAAGCCTGGATCCGACCAGATAATAGTCAACTTCATTCATCCAAAACACTGCGAAGCCTAGACCCTACCAGATATTAGTATAACTTTACAGATACTATGAAGAATGGAACCGACCAGATAATAGTACAACTTTCCAAATGCTATGAAGACTGGACCCGGCCAGATAATAGTTAACTCCTCAAATACTATGAATCCTGGACCCAACCAGAAAATAATTTAACTCTTCAAGATATTGAAAACCTGGACTCAACCAGACAAGGGTTTAACTTCTTTTCCCCAGTAGAGTTTTCCTATACCCCAACAAGTTACTGTGAAGCCTGGATCCGACCAGATATCAGTTTTCAACTTCATCTTTTCAAGTAAGTTATTGTAAAGCATGGATCCGACCAGATAGTAATTCCCCTTAGAAGTTCGTTGTGAAACCTGGAATCCGACCAGATAACAACTAAGTTTCAAGTAAGTTACTGTAAAGCCTGGATCTGACTAGATATAAGTTCAACTCTATTTCTCCAGACAAGTTTATTGTGAAGCCTGGACTCGACCAAATAACAATTAACTTCATCCACCTCAAAATATGTGAAGCCTGGATCCGACCAGATATCAGTTCAACTTCGTCTATTCAAGCAAGTTATTATGAAGCATGGAGTTCGACCAGATAACAACTAAATACAATCCCCAACAAGTCACTATGAAGCATGGACCCGACCAGATAATAGTATAACTTTTCAAAAGCCATGAAGCTTAGGCCCGACCAGATAGTAGTTACCACTTCTAGAAATCTACAAAGCCTGGACACGACCAGATAACAGTTAATTTATTCTTCCCCAATAAGTTATCGTGAAGCCTGATTCCGACTAGATAGCAGTTGACTTCCTTATCCTCAGCAAATTGTTAGGAATCTTGGATCCGACCAGATAACAGCTAATATTCAAGAGATCATTCCCCAGCAGAAGCATTCTTTTATCAAAGTTTGAAGATATGCATATTCTTCATCTCCAACATCAATCCGGGATTCTGTTTCCCAGAATTCCTCAGCAGTAGTCAGGGATTTATTTTCCTTGACGAATACGTATCCCAAATTCATACATCATAGCATATACATACAAAATGGATTTAGCATAATACCACATCTTGTGAACATCATGCACACATCTGCATTTAACTAACCCTTTTTTCCCACAGGTAAAACATCAAGTTTAAGTATAAATCGACCAAAGATTTATGCTAATACTTCTTCTAGTATTTACCATCTGTCATACCACAATTTTTGACCTAAGGTCCTATATTCATTTGCATTATTTCATATATACATCAAGGTCACAAAATATGGTCGATTTCGAACGTTTCACCTTCGAGCTTTGATTGTGTAGAGATTATCGAGTGTTGTGAGCATTTTATTTTATGAATGACTAACCACCAATCAAGCACGAAGTGTATGTTTTGTTTTTTGATTTCATGTGCAAGAAATAGGTCTGAAAGAAGAGCATCGGACGTCACACATCAATTAGGATTTCGAGTCTCGGGACAGAAATGCGGTCGATCGTTGATTCTCGAGGGCTGGTCCATCAAAGAATTTTAGAGAATCGTGTGTTTATTTCCACACTCTGTCCAACAGATGGTCTCAGGTGTCTCTGAAATTTTTTAGAAAGAACAGTCAAAGTTCTACTGCCATTATTTCATGTGTGTTTCACATTGCTTTAAAATACAAGAAAACCAAGTTATGCCAGTCATTTCGGTCACTTCGACCAAAAGTCATCTGCAAGTTTTCTCATGACTCAGGGTGAATTTCGTCAAAATGGGATGATTAAATTCAAAACCGTTCTAGAAGAATTTATTCGGAATACTTGGAATTTTCTTTATTTGAATTCAAGCGATAATTAAAGAGGAGCTACCAAGAGATCTCATTCAAGAATAATCATTTATCGCATGAAATATTTATTCAAGATTATTTTGTGTGATTATTTTGGTGGATTTACATTATGGTTATTTGAAGACACATGAAGCATTTACCAAGGAGATATTAGAAAAAGAATTTCGATTCAAATAATCGTTCATCACAAGATTAATTACATGAGGGTTGCTATTTGATTACAAAATCAATTCATGTGATTTATTTGGATCCCTATTACAAAATGCAAGATTAAAGTCTAAGGCTTGCATTATCATTTATTCATCATTCAACAATTTACTCAATTATTATTCAATTCTTTCCCAATTCAAATGGAAGGTCTTGATATTTTATCAAGACATATCAAGATTCAATTTCAAATGAAGATTCAAAGTTATTTACAATTACAAGGGAATTGAGAATATATTGAAGAATACATATCCATTCATGTTACAATTTACTTGGATTTATTGTTACAAAGTTACAAAAGAAATTCAAATTTTGTACATGAAAATCAAGCAATTACTCTTGCTGCAAAACAACCCCAATACTGCCCATTTTTTCCAGCACTGTTTTAATCCAATAATAGTCCAATTCTTGAGTATAATGCTGTCCATTTTCTCCAACCTTGTTTCAACAAAAACCATGCCATGTTGCTGTCCTAATCTTCCCTGTAAAACAGTCTAAAATGCAGCCCATAAGATAAAAATCTGCACCTTTGCTGCTACAAAAACCAGTCTATAAAACTCCAAACATTGCACTAAAATGCACACTTCAAAAAGTTGTCTCATAAAACATCAAAACAAAGCCTGTTGTACCCCAAAATTTGTCTTCTAATTTTTTTACATGCAAGATGTTTACCCTATGGTTCCTGTACACTGAATTGGCTCAAAGGTCGACCAGACAGGTTCTCTTCCTAGGCAGCAAATCAATAATTAGGGTTTAGGATTTTCTCAGAGATAGTTGAGTCTTAAAAAAATATTCAATATTTTTAAAAGACAATCTGCTGAAGTTTGTTAATTCTACAAGGATGGCTAATGTTCTTGAAACATATTTGATATACAATGAAGTCCTGTTGGAATCAAGAGTGACATGTGAATTCATTATGATTACCAACTAGCTATTTGAACAAGGATTGAAGATTAATACTTTTTGATCATAAGCCCTTTAAAGTTAAGTTAACCAAATAGAATTGAAACTCTTAAACATCCATTTTGTTTTAGAAGTTTGATTGGAGTACAAAGTGTTTTGTTTTTCTTGGTCATCTTTGGTGATTGCTTGAAATACAAGTTACCTAAAACAGGGTATATTACTCAAAACATCCAAATAAGAATTCTAAGATTTAAAGTTGAAATTGGTACAATATTTTCAAAGTTTATTCAGAAGTATTGTATTCATTACATTACAAATTTGAGTTTTTTAGAGAAGAAATGTCTTGCCTACCAATACATTAAGTTACAAGATTTGTTTATAAAAAAAAGAGAAGAGAGAAATCCTAAGTCTTCATCCTCAAGCAACCCCTCCCATCTTTGCTTTCCATTCATGCTTCATGTTCATGAAAAGAGAAAAGGAGAAGTTTGTTAGTAATTCAAATATTCAGAAATAAACAAAACATACAAGGTAATCCTAAATTCATCATCAGGGTGGTTTCTGCTGAATCAGAAAAAAAGGATTTTTATTCTAAGGCCTCATGCAATCCTTGCTTAATCATTGTCCTGCGAATTTCTAGTTTGCAAATCACAAAGTACAGATTTGTTTCACAAACAAGCAGCAAACAAGGCAAGATGCAACCAACTGAAGGCCAGCAAACAAGGCAAGCTGCAACCAACTACAGGGAAGGCAAGCAAGGCCAGCAGCTGCAAACTGCTGAAACAGAACCAGCAAACAAGGGAAACTGCTGAAACAGAACCAACAATCAAGGCAAACTGCTGAAACAGAACCAACAAACAAGGAAAACTGCTGAAACAGAACCAACAAACAAGGCAAACTGCCAAAACAGAAACATCAAACAAGGCAAACTTCAACCAACTGTAGGGCAGGCAAGCAAGGCCAGCAGCTGCAAACTACTGAAAAACAAAACTTGTGCAACAATTTACAAAGTATCAAGAGGTCAGAAAAGAGGGTTTTTGATTCTAAATGCCTCAAACCATGTCAAATTCTATCCTAGGCCCATTATTATTTCAAAACAAAGCTTGGCCCACAATAAATAATTCCAACCATATTCCCATCCTATCAGCCAAATCCAAATCAAGAAATTCAAGCCCAATAGAGGCCTCAAAGCAGTGTCCTATCACTGGCCTAAAAGTGTGTTTGCAAATCATAAAAACTTGGTTCATAAGCAAAGGAAAACAGAAAATCAAGCCTCATACATACTTCACAAAGGCATAACTACATCATTGGCTAAGAAGTAATCTGTTGCAAATCTCAAGCATTTGGTTCACAAAAAGTAAAGAGGAAATCATAAAGCAAAAGCCTCATGTTGTTTCAAATCAGAAAAATATCAGACCAACAACAACCTCAAAATTGCAAAGTCATGTCATAGGCCTAGAGTGTTTTACTACAAATATCAAGAACATTTTTTTTGGTTCATAGCAAATACAAAATACAACAAAAGCAGCCAACAAAGTCAGAAAAGTATAAACAAGTACAGAAAAACTGTAAAAGGAAAAGTAGCAATCATCCAACCAAAGGACAACTACTTGAGTTATTAAAACATAGCAAGTACAAATCCAACAAAAGTCAGCATCCACTATAAATGAATAACACAGTCAATAAGCAAAGTCAACTGGAAATTTGATTTATCAGAAAAAAGGTACAAGCAGCAAAAGCCAGTATTTTATCCATCACTAAATCAATAAAAGATAGGGCAGCAATACTAAGCAAAGGAGAAGTTTTTTTTGGGGGCCAACAAGAAGAAAATACATAAAGAAAAAGTCTAGCCATTGTTCTCATCCTTCAAAGCTTATTGTCAACAATTCACAACATACCAAAACACAATAAAGAAGGTAATTTCTTAAAACTATTTCAATATGCAAATGTTCTGAAAACTATTTCTTGCACAAAGCATACAATTTAGGGCCAATCAGAAACCAAAGTAGAAGAAGGTAAATAGGGCCAAAACCCTAAGTAAAATCATCATCACCAAAACAGAAACAAAAAAATCGCAGCAAACAGAAACAGAGCCAAAACCCTAAGTGAATCATTATCAAATTTCGCCAAACCCTTTATCAAAAAGAAGAGATTTTCTTTCAAATAGAAACATTCAAATAGAAACATTCAAATAGAAACATGCAAACAGAAGCATGCAAACAGAAGTACAAACCCTAAACCCTTTTTATCATTATCTTCAAGGGAAGCCTAAACCCTCAGAACTAGCGAAGAGATAAGAAATGAAAGATCTCACCAAATCATGTAGAAGAAGCAAATCGGAACCCCTAGGGTTCCGGTCGTCCCCTTTTAAATCTAGGCCGAATCTTGTGTTTTATGCAAAATCAAACGCCATATTAGTGATTAGGAGGAAGAGAGGAAGAGTTTGATGTAAAAAAATTGAAGTTTTGAACCCAGCCGCCGCCGTCACCGCCGCGAGGCGACTTTTGGCGCGGCCTCTATTTCTTCTCCGGTGGAGGAACCTCAGAGAGTGAGCGAGAGAATCAGAGAAGTGAGAGAGAGAAACAAATTGGCCAAATGAGACCACGTCTCATGAACCTGGTTGTTTTGTTTAAAACAACCAGGCCCCCTCATATCAGGCCCAAACCATTAAAACTAAGCCCAACCCCCCTTAGGCTCACTACATTCCCAATCCCTTCATAAAATCTGACTTTTTATTTATTTTTCTGGCCATAACTTTTGTGGGCTGAAAGCCTAACAGATTTTTTGTTGTTGTTTCTTTCTCCAAACACCCTTTCTAATTGTTAACCCTCCTTGACTTATTTTTATATTTTATTTTTCTTTACTTTGTTTTAATTAATATTATTAATATCATTACAATATTTATTTTTTATAAATAAAAATCTCAAAAAATATATTATTTATGCATACATATTAAATATATTCATATTTGTTTAATAGACTAAAACATTTTCTTGTTAAAATTCATTTTTTTTTAAAAATAAATTAAATAATTAGATTAGGTTTATGCTTATTATTTATTTAGAAATTTGTTTCCTTAAACTAGTTTCTTTTGCTAACTTAATTCTAATTTTCTTTTTAGTTAATTATTTTTTCTTTTAAGTTAATTAAGTCAAAACAAAATCCATTTCCTTATTCATTCATACTTGTACATTATATTCATTTCACTTCTTGTACATTATATTTATATTTGTTTCTTTGTACATTTGATAAATTCGATATGGTTGTAATAGATAATTAGGGTTTTTACTTTCTTGCAAATCCCCATTCATAAATTGTATACCCCCTCCCACAAAGTGTTGTAATAGCGTAGTAATCTCTAAATTTTGCAATTTATCGCTTTTATATAACATGCTAGTAATTAGGGTTTGTATGGCAAGATAAAACCAATCAAATAGAAAACCCTAATTCAAGACAAAATCAAGCATGAAAATAACCCACTTGCACACAAATACCCCTAGGGTTACTCCACTTGGTTACCTTATACAAAATGGCCATATTACGCATGTAAAGTGTCTTAGAAAAAACAAACAAATACAAGATCATAGTCCCTCGATGACGCTATTCAAAGTTGCCTTACAAAATGATCTTAGTCCCTCAAAATATGCTAAGATACTTTGTAACATTGCTAATCATGGCTATACAATGACCCACGCACGTCCCGTTTACATCCAAAGATATGGTTGCTTACTAAATCAATGGTAAGACAACAATATCAAAGGAAAAGAAAATGAACAAGAAAGACATTTGAGTAGGTAGATTACTTTTAGTTACTTGCTCCATTTCAAAACAAATATCCTTGCAATTTTCAAAATAAACACACACATTTCCAAACATCTTACAAACATTGAAAACATTTTTAAAAAGACAAACATCTTTGTATACATTCTTACAAACGAGAATCATTACAAAGATTGCCTAAACAAATGGCCTCTTTTACAAAATACTTTCAAACCCACACAAAGCACAATTTCAAACAAAAGCAAGTGATCTAGCAAGTAACTAAGAGCCCATTGAAAACCATGGATGAAAAGGGTGCTAATATCTTCCCTTTTCATAATCTACCCCCCGAACTCAAGAAACAATCTCAAAGGTCTTTCCTGTGATTTTTAACCTTTCCTTTTGGATAAAAGAAAATTTGGTGGCGACTCTTGCTAACTGCGACATTTGCAATAAAACGCAAAAAAATCAAGTCAGTTCTCCCACCGCATCACAGAATTGGCGACTCTGCTGGGGACTATTCTAAAAGTGGGGTTAACTTAGGGTTTAGATCATATTTACTTTCTTACATTGTTTGATTAGTATGCTTTACATTATGGTTCTTTGTTTGGGTTTGAATCCTCTACCCGGATTTGGGATACATTATAGGTAAGTAGCAATACATTGTGGAAACTGTGCGGGGTATACCGACATAGTCTAAGCAATAGCTACGTTAGTGTGACATATTTATGGGTACGGGTAGCCTTTGAGTTAATCAAAGAGAATACGGGGCAGCTGAGTGATGTCATGAAGCACTAATGAACTTCTAGAACCTTTACTTGACCAACTTGGCCTTTAGGATGTAGTGAGATGACCGGCTTTGGTGCAGTCCGAAGTTGGTAGATACTCGATACTACACTCATTGAGGTTTGGTTTCTTGGGATATTTCGGTCGCTATTAAAGAGGCTTGAGATGAAACAATGACCAAGGAAACAATCCAGTGATATTGAGCTCCTTAGAACCCGGTTACTATTACTAGGACAGGTTTAAGCCAACTAAACATCAAGAGGGTACTTACCTATAAAACTCCATGCAAGCCTAAACCTAGGGCTTGTTTTCTTTGTTTGTATATGCATAATTGTACATAACATCATGGACATCATGAACATCATATGCATCCACTAACCATTTCAAGGATTTTGGGATTCATCTTTGTTCTTGTTTTGTAGGATATTGATTCATTTCGCAGGAAAACTATTCAAGTCAACCTTGTTAGAATTCCTACACAACTTAAAGAGCTAGCTTCAAAGATTCCTAAGAACTCTCCATTCACCGAGAGACATGGTCGTCTACTCAGCTTGGTCACCTCCAACACAGATGAAGATATGATGAAGGTGCTCTTTTAGTTCTTTGACCCTTTGCACCATTACTTCACATTTCCTGACTATCAACTTGTGCCTACTTTGGAAGAATTCTCCCAACTATGAGGATTCTCATTCTCAATTAACTACCTTTCAATGGTACGGAAAGAGATCCAAAGCCAGAAGAGATTGCTCAAGCTCTACACTTGCACTCATCGATGTCATAACTCATTGGGAAACAAGGAGTGGTGTCAAAGGCTTCCTAGCAAAGTTCCTGTTTGAGAAAGCCCAAAGCTGTTGGAATTCCTTAGACTTAAAAGCCTTTGAGGAAATTGTGGCTCTCCTCATCTATGGGATGGTTCTATTTCCAAACCCAGACCAACTCATAGATGTGAACACCGTCAAAATCTTCATATTGCGCAACCCAATGCCTACATTGCTAGGGGATATCCTACACTCTTTTCACACTCGCACAATGAGGAAAAGAGGTGTCCTTATGTGTTGCACTCCTCTCTTGGAAAGATGGTTTATTTCTCATCTTCCCCAATCGGTCTTAAAGAATGAGCAAGGTTCAAGATGGTCACAAAGGTTGATGACGCTCAAACATTCAGACATTCATTGGTGCTCCAGATCCAAAGAGAATGATATTATTGTTGACCGTTATGGAGAATTTCCTAATGTCCCTTTACTTGGAATTAGGGGAGGAATCACCTACAACCCATGCTTAGCCTTAAGGCAGTTTGGTTATGCCCGAAGGGATGGCCCGCACGAGATGCTGATTCAAGGTTTGGTATTCGACTATGACAACGACAATCAAGGTCTTCGCCAGAGATTTATCCGAGCTTGGAGGATGCTAAACAAGGTGGATAGCAAGACTTTGGGGCACAAGAATTCCATCCCTCTTGAGCCTTACCTCAAATGGGTACGAACTCGCGCTTAGAGTCTTATGATGCCTTACCCCTCCATTCTCCCGGTAATCATTGAGCTTGTCATGGAGGGAGACATTCCATACACTATCCTACATCCTGACATGCCCACATCTCTTGAAGACCTACATAGGGATTGGATACAACTCAAAGGAGAGCGAGATACTTTCGAAGCCTAATTCTACGCAAGCGAGAAGAAGGTTTTGGAGCTCACTAGGCTACTTCATGAGGAGCAGACTCTGAATGCCTACATTGCACCAAAGAGGATGCACACTACTTTTCTATCTTAGAGTTTTTATTATTTTTCCCAAGGGGTATTGATGTACTCAAACTTTGTCTTATTAATATAACGTGTGTTTCTTTGTTGTATAAAACAAATTTGAATCTTTGAAATCCTTGAAAACATTGCATATGCACATATCACTCATCATAACATAAATAGGTCATTTGCAACAAGTCTCCTCATCTCTCTACTATTTATTTCAGTAAGATGGATCTCGAGCAAACAGTGAAAGATCTCCAAGCTCAGAATACGCACTTTCAACAGTTGCTCATGACCCTAGCCAAGGGGCAAGAAGAGTTGAAGACTCTGCTGGCTGAAGAGAGGAAAAAGAAAACAAAAAAGGTGACCGAAGTCTTAAACATGGGGAGAAGATTTCATGGGAAGACAAGAAGGACTTTGGACTTTGCAAGAACATCTGGTGAAGGAGAGGAGAAAGGCAAGGAAAAAGTTGTCCCGTCAGAATCGGAAGAGGAGGAAGAAGAAGAAGACTACTCTGAGGAACAATACCCTCCAGCTGACGATAAGTATAAACATCTTGAAGAGCGGTTGAGCGTGATGGAAATCCAAAATGTTCCAGGTTTGGACTTTGAGGAGTTGGGATTAGTGTCGGGGATTGTGATTCCTCCGAAATTCAAAGTGCTTATATTTTCCAAATATGATGGAGTGTCATGCCCTAAAATTAATCTTCGATCATATGTGAGGAGAATTCAACCCCATACCGCTGATAAAGACTTATGGGTGCACTTTTTCCAAGACAGTCTGTCTGGAACTCCACTTGACTGGTTCTATCAACTAGAAAGGGCTAATGTTCACAATTGGGAAGATCTTGCTGCAGCTTTCTACAAGCAATACCAGTACAATACTGATTTGGTGCCTACCCGTACTCAACTCCAGAGTATGGCCATGGTGTCCAATGAAGGTTTCAAGGACTATGCACAAAAATGGAGAGATTTGAAGGGGAGAATTCAACCCCCTCTATTTGAGAGAGAATTGGTAGACATGTTCTTAGGCACCTTGTCTGGTCCTTTCTTCAATCATTTAATCGAAAGTTCATCTGCTGGCTTCACTGAACTAATATTGACTAGAGAGAGAATAGAAGCCAGTATTAAGAATGGAAAAATCCAGAAAGACACATCTTCTTCTACAGCTATAAGGAAGCCTTTCATCGGGAAGAAAGAGGTAGCTGCTGTATATCCGCAAAGAAACCAAGATAGGACCGAACACCGACCAATGATGGGGGCTGTTATGATTCCAAAGCCCGCGTATGATCAGCAAAGAAGTAATCAACCAAGGGTGGAAAGGCCAGTAAGGAAATTCACCAGAATCAACATGACTCTGTCTCAAGTATTACCTCATCTGCTAAGATCCAACTTGGTAACCTTGAAAGAAGCTCCGAAAAACCCCAATACAACATCCCCTCATTATCATCCCAATGCCCGTTGTGCATATCACTCTGAAAGTCCTGGTCACGATACTAATAACCGTTGGGCCTTGAAGAACAAAATACAAGACCTCATTGAAGCAAAATAAATTGAGTTTGATGCGCCCGAGAAGCCAAATGTCATTTCTACTCCTATGCCCAGACATGGTCACAATACCAATGCCATTGAAAAAAATTTGTTTGTTACCACGGTTGATGAACTCATGACCCCACTTCCAACTATTAAGATAAACTTGTTGAAAGCCGGTGTATTCCTGGGCTGTAATGATGTTTGCCATCTCTGCTTATCCTTACCATTTGGTTGTCCTTTGTTGAAGACAGGCATTCAGTTCCTGATAGATAACAAAGAGATTTTGTTTGAAAAGACTCATGTTTCATCTATTCCTATTGAAGATATTTTTATCATTACCATTTCCGCCAATTCTTCCAGGGTCTCCACCAAAAGACCCGTTAGAATTACATCGATTCTGAAAGCAACTCCTTTAATAATCACAATGCCCGGGCCAATCCCATATGAATCAGACAAGACCGTGCCGTGGAATTACGGAGGGGACGTTTACTACCATGGCGTCAAGCAAGACTGGCCGGCCGCCGAAGAGATAAATTCCGAAGAAGAAGATTCCGACATCAGCAATATTGTCGGAACTAGCAAAATTACCCGAAGCGGTAGGATCTTTTCTCCAGAAATTGCTCCCCCTAAAGAAGTTTTTGGACCCGTGATCATCCCTGTGGCTGCTTCAAAGGTTACTTCCGTACCCATAATCATCTCTGCAAGTAATCCAATTGAAAAAGTTGTTACAACCTCTGATATCATTCCTACCAACACTCCTGCTGCTGAAACTTGAGGAAAAAGTATTTTGGTCGAGCCTGTCTAGACGAAGGCCCAGTCATTAACTATCCCAGAGACTTCCAAGAAAGAAATGGAGGAGATCCTAAAAATGATAAAAAGGAGCGACTACGATGTAGTTGAACAACTAGGGAAAACTCCCTCTAAGATCTCCATGTTGGCATTACTATTGTGTTCCGAGGCACATGCAAAAGCCTTGGTGAAGTTCTTAAAAACAGCCCATCTACCGCAAGAGACATCTGCTAATCAATTTCAAGAATGTGTGGCCAGCCTAACTGCCGACAATGGTTTAGGTTTTTCAGATGCTGATCTGACGCCGAGGGGAAGAAAGCATAATGAGGAATTGCATGTCTCAGTGGAGTGTAGGGGCACAACTCTGGCCCATGTCTTGGTGGACACTGGCTCATCTTTGAATGTATTACTGAAAAAAGCTCTTGACAGACTTGACTGCGAGGGACTGACATTAAAGCCAAGCAACATAGTAGTAAGGGCATTTGATGGCTTGAAGAGGATGGTGCACGGGGAAGTGGATATCCCCATAAAGGTTGGAACACAAACTTTCAATTCAACCTTTTATGTAATGGACATCTGCCCTTTGTATTCCTGTTTGCTAGGTCGGCCATGGATCCACGATGCTGGAGTTGTTACTATACATTGCACCAGATGCTGAAGTATCTAGTTCAAGGGAAGATTATCACTGTCCAAGGAGAAGAAGAATACATGATCATCCATCTCAATTCCTTCAGATATGTGGAATTAGACGGTGAATTCATTGAAACTCCATTTCAACACTTCGAAGAGGTCCCGCAAGAGGTGGCAGTGACCAAGACTGTGTCCCAGATTCCTAAGATTACAAGACCTCCACTCCGGATGTCATCACTAAAGGACGCCAAAGCAGTGGTAGAGGAAGGTGGATGCACTATCTGGGGGAAACTCCCAGATATCCCGTATAAATCTGACAAGTTTGGCTTAGGTTTCACTTCAAAAGCTCAAAAGGCTGTACGTCGTGCCCGTGCTGGAGGGCCACCCTTGAAGATCAACAACCGTGAGGTCAACGCAGTAGAAGATGGTGAAGATGGTTGCAACCTGGAGGAATGGATCTTTCCGACTGTCAATGGAGGGCCCAGCAATTGGGAGGCTAGAGACTTCATCCCAATCACTTTCATCCCTCAGTAATTTATCTTTACATTTTGTTGGATCTGTAATGTTCAAAACAATTCGCACTCTTAAAACCTTGTGTCTTACCCGAGGCACAATGGTCCATTTGTAAGGGTTATTATCTCATTTTTCATATGACATCAATGAATCATGGACGTTTTCGCATTCAAACTTTTGTGCTCATTGTTTTTCTTTTACATTTTACTTTCTTTCAAAGATAGTTATACCCTTACACACACCCACACTCACAGTGCAAGTACACATCCATTCTGGATTCCATGGGTAACGATACTACTATGGCCTTTTGTGCCTCTGAGAATATGATCTACCAAGACGAAGACAAAGGTGAGGAAGATTGTGAAGTACCAGGAGAACTTGCCAGACTGCTACAACAAGAAGAGAGAACCATTCAGCCTCACGAGGAACCCGTGGATACGATCAACCTAGGTATCGAAGAAGATAAAAAAGAGGTCAAAGTGGGTGCCAATCTGGAACCTAGTATCAAGAAGCGTCTGATTCAGCTGTTGCATGATTATGTCAAAGTCTTTGCCTGGTCATATGAAGACATGCCAGGACTTGATGAAGATATTGTGGTATATCGTCTGCCTACAAGAGAAGATTGTCCGCCAGTAAAGCAAAAGATACGTCGAATGAGGCCTGATATGTCAGAAAAGATTAAAGAAGAGGTCATGAAGCAATTTAACGCTGGATTCTTGGCTATCACCTCTTACCCCCAATGGGTTGCCAATGTTGTTACCGTGCCCAAAAAAGACGGCAAAGTGCGAATGTGTGTGGACTACAGAGATTTGAATAGGGCAAGCCCTAAGGATGACTTTCCACTCCCCCACATTGATATTCTAGTTGACAATACGGCACAACACAAAGTGTTTTCTTTCATGGACGGATTCTCAGGTTATAACCAAATCAAAATGGAGCCTGAGGACATGGAGAAAACAATGTTTGTCACACAGTGGGGCACATTCTGCTACAAGGTGATGCCATTCAGACTGAAGAATGTTGGGGCAACCTATATGCGCACCATGGTAGCTTTATTTCATGACATGATACATCATGAAATAGAGGTCTACGTAGACGGTATGATAGCCAGATCGTAAACAGAAGAAGAGCACCTTGATCACTTACAAAAATTGTTTGAGAGACTGAAGAAGTACAAGCTGAGGTTGAATCCAAACATGTGCACATTTGGGGTACGGTCCCGTAAGCTCCTAGGATTTATCGTCAGCAACAAGGGTATCGAGGTCGATCCTGCCAAAGTTAAAGCAATACAAGAGATGCCTGCTCCCCGTACTGAAAAGGAGGTCAGAGGATTCTTGGGACGTTTGAACTATATTTCCAGATTCATTTCTCACCTGACAGCTACTTGTGAGCCAATCTTCAAGCTCTTGAAGAAAGATCAATTAGTCAAATGGAATGATGCGTGCCAAGTTGCTTTCGACAAAATCAAAGAATACTTAAAAGAGCCTCCTGTATTGATGCCACCAGTCGAGGGAAGATCGTTGATCATGTATCTAACTATTTTAGAAAATTTAATGGGGTGTGTATTGGGGCAGCATGATGAGTCTGGCCGAAAAGAGCACGCTATTTACTACCTGAGCAAAAAGTTTACCGACTGTGAAACCAGATATTCACTGCTCGAGAAAACTTGTTGCGCTCTGGCATGGGCTGCTCACCGGCTAAGACAGTATATGCTGACTCATACTACCTTGTTTATATCTAAAGTGGATCCGATAAAGTACATCTTCAAGAAGCCTGCTCTTTCTGGGAGAATAGCCAGATGGCAGATGATTCTTACAGAATATGACATACAATATACTACCCAAAAAGCTATAAAGGGTAGTGTATTAGCTGATCACCTTGCTCACCAAGCTGTGGAAGACTACCAGTCCAGGAAGTTCGATTTTCCGGATGAAGACATCATGACATTAGACAACTGTGAAGAATTTAGGCCATATGGCAGACCTGAACAAGGATCCCGATGGACCATGTTCTTTGATGGAGCCTCCAATTCACTCGGCAATGGTATTGGTGTTGTACTCATGTCTCCGGAAGGTTGTCATACTCCCTTTACTTCCAGACTTTACTTCAATTGTACAAACAACATGGCGGAATACGAAGCGTGCATCTTCAGTCTCAGAGCTGCCGTATACCTGGGGATCAAATCCTTGGATGTATTTGGAGACTCAGCTTTGGTCATCAGTCAGATCAAAAGGGAATGGGACACCAAACACCCTAACCTTATCCTTTACAAAGAACATGTTTTGACATTGCTACCACACTTTGAGAAGATTACCTTCGAGCATTTCTCGCGAGAAGAAAATCAGCTAGCAGACGCTCTAGCCACAATGTCATCTATGTTTAAACTTAATTGGGATAACGAGGCTCCCCAGATCACCATGGAACAAATGGATGAACCAACACACTGTCACGAGATTAATACTGAAGAAGTAGTGGACCAGCCTTGGTTTCACGAAGTCAAGAGATATCTCGAGGCTTAAGAATATCCAGAAGGAGCTTCAATCAATGATAAGAAGTTCTTAAGGAGATTTTCTGCTAAGTTCTTCCTTAGTAATGGCATCTTGTACAAACACAATCATGACTCTGTGTTACTTTGGTGCATAGATAAGGTTGCGGCTGAAAGGATCATGGCTGAATTACATGAAGGCACTTTTAGTACCCATTCCAGCGGGCATACGATGGCAAAGAAAATCCTACGGGCGGGCTATTACTGGTCTACCATAGAAGCAAATTGCTATCAACACTCTTGAACCTGCCATAAATGTCAGATTTATGCAGATATGGTGCATGTACCTCCGATTCCTCTGAATATCTTGACGGCTCCTTGGCCCTTTGCTATGTGGGGAATATATGTGATTAGGGAAATCAAGCCGACAACCTCCAATGGACACCGCTTCATCCTAGTGGCCATTGACTATTTTACAAAGTGGGTGGAGGCAGCTTCCTTCGCTTCTGTCACCAAGAACATTGTTTCCCGTTTCATCAAGAAAAATCTCATTTGCCAGTACGGTATCCCGGAAAGGATCATCACTGACAATGGTACAAATCTCAACAACACCATGATCAATGCCTTGTGCAAGCAATTCAAGATTCAGTATCACAATTCCCCCCCTTACTGGCCAAAGATGAATGGTGTTGTCGAAGCCACAAATAAGAACATCAAAAAGATCATACAGAAAATGACAGTCACATACAAAGACTGGTTTGAGATGTTACCATTCGCTCTCCACGGATATCGTACCACGGCTTGCACATCAACCAGGGCAACACCCTATTCTTTGGTTTACGACATGGAGGCTCTCTTTCCTATTGAGGTTCAGATCCCCTCTCTAAGAATTATGAAGGATGCAGGGTTGAATGAAGACGATTGGATCCAGACTCGACTTGATCAACTGAATTTGATTGATGAAAAGAGACTTACTACTGTTTTCCATGGTCAAATGTATCAAAAACGGATGATCAAGGCTTTCAACAAGAAAGTCAGACGCCAAGTGTATCAAGTTGGAGATCTAGTGATCAAACGCATCATCTTGCCACAAGGTGATCCCAGGGGAAAATGGACTCCTACCTATGAAGGACCATTTGTGATCAAAAACATTTTCTCTGGTGGTGCAATGATCTTAACCACCATGGATGGCGACGACCTGCCACACCCTGCAAACACGAACATAGTCAAAAGATACTACGCATAAGAGACCCGCTAGGTTGACACACCTAGGCAAAACAAGGGCATCCCGGCGAACCAAAAAGGTTCGGGCAAAAATTAGGGATAAAACAAAAAGATCTGTACACCCGGAAAGTTGAAAACCCGAAAGGGCGACTTAGGCAAAAAAGGGTTTCCAGGTGGACTGAAAACCCGAAAGGGCAGTCCAGGCAAAAGTTAGGGAATTAAAGCGTATGACTATGACCCGTTGGATCACTTTACGGACAACCTTTAGCTTCCACTGACAAACTCAGAGGTTCTGATCAATTCAATCATCTTCGGACGAGGCAACAAATAGACAAGATGCTCGGAGATACGAAGGCTATAGCAGAATGGAAACCCCATGGGATTTTTGTACACATAGCTATCTTTTCTTTGTATCAAAATTTTCATTTTTTACGACAGCATTCTCTTACTAGAATGTTTGTCTCCTTGTACAAAAAATACTTGTTCAAAGATAATACAAAAATATTCCTTTGAAAGTGCAAAAACTATTTGTCTTTTCTTTACATTTGTGTTTTGTTTACAAAAACGTCCAATGATTCATTGTTGAGCATATGCATTTGAACATAATTTCTGTTTACAAATAAAACAAAATAGGAAAGACAATTACTGATAGGTTGAAAGGATAGAGAAATGTCTCTAGGATATTCCATAAGTAATCCCCTGCATTATGTCGTTTAAATCCCCATCGGAACAAAATTTCAAATTATTGATCCCCAGTAGAAGTCGTCAAATTTCTCAAGATTCCCCAGTAAGATTTTACAAACAGCACATGGCATTGCCCTTACAACAGAGTTTCTTTCTCTCGGCAGAAATTCATCAATACTTCGGCTTCAAGACATGAAGGCTTACATATCCTCAACAACAGTCAAGGATTTATTTTCCCCAACCCAACAACAATGTAGAAAATTAGCTCACATACACATACATCGCATTCATATATCATAAACATTTATAAGCACAAATGCATACAACATAATCCCATTATGCATACATTTCATGTATCATGACTTGGCACTTTAGCTAACATTTTTCCTTTTCAGGATAAGATTAACAGATATCATTAACAATGTTCAGAATTTTCAGATACAGTTCAGATACGCCCCAGACACAGATGCCATTCTGATACTCATTCAGATTCAACTTTCAAATACAGTTCAAATACGCTCCAGACACGGACGCCATTCTGATACTTATTCAGATTCAGATTACAGATACAGTTCAGATACGCACCAGATACGAACGCCATTCTGATACTTATTCAGATTTAACTTCCAGATACAATTCAGATATGCTCCAGACACGGACGCCATTCTGATACTTATTCAGATTCAACTTTCAGATACAGCTCAGATATGCTCCAGATACGGATGCCATCCTAATGTTCATTCAGATTTCAAATCCAGATAGAGCTCAGATACGCTTCAGATACGGATGCCATCCTGATGTTCATTCAGATTTCAAATCCAGATACAGTTCAGATACGCTCTAGACACGGACGCCATTCTGATACTTATTCAGATTCAGATTACAGATACAGTTCAGATATGCATCAGATACAGATTCCATTCTGATACTTATTCAAATTCTACTTTCAAATACAGTCCAGACATGGATTTCATTCTGGCTCTCATTCAATACATATCTCAGATGCGAGTCAAATACAATTCAGTTTCGAATACTATTTTGTTGCTTATTTGAGACCCCTTTTGGTTCAGGCAAACCTCTCAATAATTATTCTGATTCATTCCCGATTGAAATCAAGGCTAGACTTGGTCCATTTTCGGTTAACAGGTCACCCTTGGATGTCATCGGTAAGCCCATCTCCGACAGTTATCCCTCAGTTCACCCAATGGCATCTTTAATCCCATTCCTGATACAATAGATTCAAGACATCACTTCTTACACCAGCAAGTGCAAATTTTTAGGTACTTTAGTGTTCAATCATCTTCCACTTTCAAGCTACGAACGACGAGCATTCCAATCTCGCTCTTTCAAGTTTAAGAAGATTGAACAGGGGCAACTATTGTACCCCAAAATTTGCCTTCCAATTTTTTTCATGCAATATGTTTACCCTAGGGTTCCTGTACACTCAGTTGGCTCAAAGGTCGACCAGACATGTTCTCTTCCTAGGCAACAAATCAATAATTAGGGTTTAGGATTTTCTCAGAGATAGTTGAGTCTTAAAAAAATCCAATATTTTTAAAAGACAATCTGCTGAAGTTTGTTAATTCTACAAGGCTGGCTAATGTTCTTGAAACATATTTGATATACAATGAAGTCCTGTTGGAATCAAGAGTGACATGCGAATTCATTATGATTACCAGCTACCTATTTGAACAAAGATTGGAGATTAAGACTTTTTGATCATAAGCCCTTTGAAGTTAAGTTAACCAAATAGAATTGAAACTCTTAAACATCCATTTTTGTTTTATAATTATGATTGGAGTACAAAGTGTTTTGTTTTGCTTGGTCATCTATGGTGATTGCTTGAAATACAAGTTACCTAAAATAAGGTTTCTTACTCAAAACATCCAAATAAGAATTCTAAGATTTAAAGTTGAAATTGGTACAATATTTTCAAAGTTTATTCAGAAGTATTGTATTCATTACATTACAAATTTGAGTTTTTTTACAGAAGAAATGTCTTGCCTACCAATACATTAAGTTACAAGATTTGTTTATAAAAAAAAAGAGAAGAGAGAAATCCTAAGTCTTCATCCTCAAGCAACCCCTCCCATCTTTGCTTGCCATCCATGCTTCATGTTCATGAACAGAGAAAAGGAGAAGTTTGTTAGTAATTTAAATATTCAGAAATAAACAAAACATACAAGGTAATCCTAAATTCATCATCAGGGTGGTTTCTGCTGAATCAGAAAAGAAGGGTTTTTATTCTAAGGCCTCATGCAATCCTTGCTTAATCATTGGCCTGAGAGTTTCTATTTTGCAAATCGCAAAGTACAAATTTGTTTCACAAACAAGCAGCAAACAAGGCAAGCTGCAACCAACTGCAGGCCAGCAAATAAGGCAAGCTGCAACCAATTGCAGGGCAGGCAAGCAAGGCCAGCAGCTACAAACTGCTGAAACAGAACCAACAAACAAGGCAAACTGTTGAAACAAAACCAGCAAAAAAGGAAAACTGCCAAAACAGAACCAGCAAACAAGGAAAACTGTTGAAACAGAACCAGCAAACAAGGCAAACTTCCAAAACAGAACCAACAAACAAGGCAAACTGCAACCAACTGCAGGGCAGGCGAGTAAGGCCACCAGCTGCAAACTGCTGAAAAACAAAACTTGTGCAACAACCTACAAAGTATCAAAAGGTCAGAAAAGAGGGTTTTTGATTCTAAAGGCCTCAAACCATGTAAAATTCTATCTTAGGCCCATTATCATTACAAAACAAAGCTTGGCCCATAACAAATAATTCCAACCATATTCCCAGCCTATCAGCCAAATCTAAATCAAGAAATTCAAGCCCAATAGAGGCCTCAAAGTAGTGTCCTATCACTGGCCTAAAAGTGTGTTTGCAAATCACAAAAACTTGGTTCACAAGCAAAGGAAAACAGAAAATCAAGCCTCATACATACTTCACAAAGGCATAACTACATAATTGGCTAAGAAGTAATCTGTTGCAAATCTCAAGCATTTGGTTCACAAAAAGTAAAGAGGAAATCAGAAAGCAAAAGCCTCATGTTGTTTCAAATCAGAAAAATATCAGACCAACAACAACCTCAAAATTGCAAAGTCATGTCATAGGCCTAGAGTGTTTCACTACAAATCTCAAGAACATTTTGTTTGGTTCATAGAAAATACAAAATACAACAAAAGCAGCCATCAAAGTCAGAAAAGTATAAACAAGTACAAAAAAACTGTAAAAGGAAAAGTAGCAGTTAGCCAACCAAAGGAAAACTACTTGAGTTATTAAAACATAGCAAGTACAAAGTCAGCAAAATTCAACATCCACCATAAATGAATAACACTGCCAACAAGCAAAGTCAACTGGCAATTTGATTTATCAGAAAAAAGGTACAAGTAGCAAAAGCCAGTATTTTATCCATCACTAAATCAATATAAGATAGGGCAACAATACTAAGCAAAGGAGAAGTTTTTTTATGGTCCAACAAGAAGAAAACACTGAAAGAAAAAGTCTAGCCATTATTCTCATCCTTCAAAGCTTACTGTCAACAATTCACAGCATACCAAAACACAAGAAAGAAGGTAATTTCTTAAAACTATTTCAATATGCAAATGTTCTGAAAAAAATTTCTTACACAAAGCATACAATTTAGGGCCAATCAGAAACCAAAGTAGAAGAAGGTAAACAGGGCCAAAACCCTAAGTAAAATCATCATCACCAAAACAGAAACAAAAAAATCGCAGCAAACAGAAACAGAGCCAAAACCCTAAGTGAATCATTATCAAATTTCTCCAAAGCCTTTATCAAAAAGAAGAGATTTTATTTCAAATAGAAACATTCAAATAGAAACATTCAAATAGAAACATGCAAACGGAAGCATGCAAACAGAAGTACAAACCCTAAACCCTTTTTATCATCATCTTCAAGGGAAGCCTAACCCCTCAGAACTAGCGAAGAGATAAGAAAGGAAAGATCTCACCAAATCATGTAGAAGAAGCAAATCGGAACCCCTAGGGTTCCAGTCGTCCCCTTTTAGATCTACGCCGAATCTTATGTTTTCTGCAAAATCAAACGCCAAATTAGTGATTAGTAGGAAGAGAGGAAGAGTTTGCTGTAAAAAAATTGAAGTTTTGAACCCAACCGCCGCCGTCACCTCCGCAAGGCGATTTCCGGCGGGGCCTCTATTTCTTCTCTGGTGAAGGAACCTCAGAGAGTGAGCTAGAGAATCAGAGAAGTGAGAGAGAGAGAGAGAAACAAATTGGCCAAATGAGACCACGTCTCATGAACCTGGTTGTTTTGTTTAAAACAACTAGGCCCCCTCATATCAGGCCCAAACCATTAAAACTAAGCCCAACCCCCCTTAGGCTCGCTACACCCCCCATCCCTTCATAAAATCTGACTTTTTATTTATTTTTCTGGCCATAACTTTTGTGGGCTGAAAGCCCAACAAATTTTTTTTGTTGTTTCTTTCTCCAAACACCCTTTCTAATTGTTAACCCCCCTTGACTTATTTTTATATTTTATTTTTCTTTACTTTCTTTTAATTACTATTATTAATATCATTACAATATTTATTTTTTATAAATAAAAATCTCAAAAAATATATTATTTATGCATTCATATTAAATATATTCATATTTGTTTAATAGACTAAAACATTTTCTTGTTAAAATTCATTTTTTTTTAAAAATAAATTAAATAATTAGATTAGGTTTATGCTTATTATTTATTTAGAAATTTGTTTTCTTAAACTAGTTTCTTTTGCTAACTTAATTCTAATTTTCTTTTTAGTTAATTATTTTTTCTTTTAAGTTAATTAAGTCAAAACAAAATCCATTTCCTTATTCATTCATACTTGTACATTATATTCATTTCACTTCTTGTACATTATATTTACATTTGTTTCTTTGTACATTTGATAAATTCGATATGGTTGTAATAGATAATTAGGGTTTTTACTTTCTTGCAAATCCCCATTCATAAATTGTATACCCCCCCTCCCACAAAGTATTGTAATAGCATAGTAATCTCTAAA
Organism: Vicia faba; assembly: GCA_948472305.1. NCBI lineage: Eukaryota > Viridiplantae > Streptophyta > Magnoliopsida > Fabales > Fabaceae > Vicia > Vicia faba. The sequence goes on along the minus strand of OX451735.1, from coordinate 930,569,168 downwards.
TTTCACAATTTATCGCTTTTATATAACATGCTAGTAATTAGGGTTTGTATGGCAAGATAAAAACCAATCAAATAGAAAACCCTAATTCAAGACAAAATCAAGCATGAAAATGTCGCACTTGCACACAAACACCCCTAGGGTTACTCCACTTGGTTGCCTTATACAAAATGGCCATATTACGCATGAAAAGTGTCTTAGCAAAAACAAACAAATACAAGATCATAGTCCCTCGATGACGCTATTCAAAGTTGCATTACAAAATGATCTTAGTCCCTTAAAAAATGCTAAGATACTCTGCAATATTGCTAATCATGGCTATACGATGACTGATCCGCTGTCGCGCGCGGGTCAAAAACGAGTTAAATTGCAAATTGTAGTAACGACGGTAACGGCAACTCGAGTATCGTCTCTCAAGGACTCTTGGGTTTTACTAACTAAAATCGAAATTGGGGGGTTGTTTGGTTCGGGTTTAGGCAAATAAGCTAATTATAAAAAGTGATTATAAAATAAGCTGTTTGGAAATAAGTGATTATAGAATAAGTCGATCTACTGTTTTGGGTTCCTACTATCATCGATTATTATAATTCTAATACCCGAAGCGGATTGTCTATTCCTATTTGGGTACAAACTCAATGACAAGCGCGGTGAAGTTTGTGAGATGTACGATCCTATTGTCCGAATTAAGCAAACGGGATAAGTTTTCATGGATTAAGCAAACATGACTGATCAGACACAACAACGGATTAAGCAAACGTGATGAGTCTATGTTAGGATCATACAATCAACCAAATTGAATCAATATATTTTATGCAATCGAATTAAGCATACAATAACACAAAATATCATTGAAAGGAATTAAACTTAAATTAACATTATAATAATCTCAAGTATTGGAACCCGAATTACAGTAGATCAACCCAAAGGAATTAGTTCTCCATAGTCATTCGTCCTAGCTTTTCCAAATCGTGAATGGAATTTCGTGAACAGTGAATTCCAATGCCTCTACAGTACCACGGCTGCTACTCTAAGGGGAAAGAGAGCGACCCGTTTTACAACCCAACTGGGTCAAACAAACGACCCAGGCCCAAAACTAATTGACCCGAAACTTAACTAAAACTAGTGCTGCAACTTCAACAATTTTTTCAACCTTGCTACAGTCCGAATTGGCTCTCGACTCCTTCATGAAAGTTGTAGGTCTTTTTCTTAGCTTTCCAACCAATATTAGAACGCCTCAATCCGAGTCCTGTAGCTCCAGTTATGAATTTTTTATTGAAAGCTGCACATGCTGAAAAATAAAATACGAAAATTAATTAAATGCAAAAATAAGATAAATTAGCAAAACAATTTAAAACATAAAAATAAACACAATAAACTAAAGAAATGCATTAGTACAATCGTGGAAAGATGTGCATCAAAATGCACTGATCAAAATCCCCCACACTTGAACTTCTGCACTCCGAGCAAAATGCAATCAAAAGAAACGCAAAAGCATCGTCAGTTACTCATCCTAGGCTACAAATCTTCTTCGGGTAGGTTTGCATCAACAGGTACTAATCTTGCACACTAAAAACATCGTAAGAACACTAACCACAGATAAGCAGACATAAGCCTCCTAAATACACAAACCAATTTCAAATCATATTATTATACCATAGCCTAACTTACTCATCCTTTTTGCTCTTTTTCATTCAGGCGCAATCACATTAAGCCCGTTATCTCCACACACTAATAACAGGACGACCGGTTAGTGACTCTGATCCTTTTGCACGGGGTTCCGGTACTTACGTGGCATAACCCTTTACTTACTCAGATGTAGTTGCGGGGGATCGGACCGTAATCCTCCCTACCAAGTTCAGCACCAGAAACCGCTGAACCAACTAACAAAGAGTTTTGAAAACTTTCTTCTCTTTTTTTTTGAAGATTACACAACCGTTGGGTTAAGTGACCGGGTGAGGGTCACCAAACTTAGAAGGTGTATTCTCTTTTTCTTTTCTCTTTCTTTTTTTTTTCTTTTCGGAACATTCACTTATATTCATCGGTTTTCCTGCGTAAAGTGTGTGAGAGATGGTGCTGACTGCTGAAATAAACTACTCAAGAGCTGTCAAAGATTGAGAAATTAAGGCTAAAACATAATAACAAATTCAAATAAATTTCCATATGTAGGAGACTTACGGTGTTAGAACGATACCGATTTTGTGAATCTTTCCCACGTCTCCGCAAACCCGACTCAAATCAGTCTATAGCCTAAGTTCTCAGCTCCACTTTTGTCTTCTATCTCGACATTAAACTCCTGGAGCAACAACATCCACCGAATCAATCTCGGTTTTGCATCCGGCTTCTTCAGCAAGTACTTTAAAGCTGCATGGTCAGTAAAAACAACACCCCTGACTTGTCCACCAACAAATATCACCCTAATTGGAGGAATCATCCCAACCTTCGATATGGAAATCAGCAGCCCTCACAACAACAACAACTCACCGTTCCACTACCCCAACCACATCACACCCCTCCAGCTACTGCTTCCGGACCGTCCTTGGAAGATCTTGTTAAACAAATGGCCGTGAACAACCTTCAGTTCCAACAAAGAACCGACACTAGCATTCAGACCTTGACCACACAGATGGGAAAACTTGCTACTCAAATAAATAATATGCAAGCTCAAGGTTCGAACCAACTTCCAGCACAAACTGTTGTCAATCCGAATGGTAATGCTAATGTGAGCGCTATTTCTTTGAGATCCGGAAAGGTTACAGAAACAAGCCCTGAAAAAAATAAAAAAGTCATTGAGGTAACTTCTGAACTTTCTCCATCTGAACCTTCCCCTTCTGCACTTTCTTCTCCTTCTTCTGTTATGGTTGAAACTGAAAAAATTAGAGAAAAGGAGTATGTGCCACCTGTCCCCTTCCCACATAGAGTTCTGAAAAATAAAAGAATTGAGGAGGGAGACAAAGAAAGAGAGATTTTGGATGTGTTTCGAAAGGTGGCGGTAAATATTCCGCTACTTGATGTTATAAAACAGGTTCCTAAGTATGCAAAGTTTCTGAAAGATTTGTGTACTAACAAGAGGAGGATTAAGGGAAGTGAAAGAGTGAACTTAGGACGAAATATTTCTGCCTTTATTCAGGCCAAACAATCAGTTGACAAGGCTGTAAGTGAGCAAAATGTTTCAGCCCTCACTACTCAGGTGCTGCCACAAAAGCAGAAGGATCCGGGAACATTTGCTATTCCTTGTACCATCGGAGATAGTAAATTTGAGAATTGCATGCTTGATTTGGGAGCGGGCATTAATGTTATGCCTACTTCTGTTTATAATAACCTTTGTCTTGGCCCTTTGCAGCATACAGGTTTAATTATTCAATTGGCAAACAGGAGCAACGCTCGACCCGCTGGGGTTGTCGAAGATGTCCTTGTTCAAGTTAACGATTTGATTTTTCCTGCAGATTTTTACATTCTAGACATGGAAGGCGAAACCAAGACAAGCAGAGCTCCCATAATTTTAGGCAGACCGTTCATGAAAACGGCAAAAACGAAGATTGATGTTGACGATGGAACCATGTCCATGGAATTTGGTGACATTGTCGCAAAATTCAACATTTTTGACGCCATGAAACATCCCTTGGAGGAGCATTCCGTTTTTCACATTGAGTTGATTTCTGAACTAGTTGATGATAGTTGTTCTGAATTATTTGCACTTGATTTTCCATCTCTCTCTGATTTTGATGATACTTATTCATGTCCTGATTGCACTGACACTAACGTTTGTGTTCTTTGTACTGAGATTGATGCTTCCTTGCAGCCTGATACATTTCCTACAGGTGAAGTTGTTACCGATGAGGCTGTTTTTGTCGTCGATGCTCTTGACATCCCAGCTGCCCCAAGCATTCCATCCATCGAGCAGCCCCCGTCCTTAGAGCTAAAAGAACTCCCTGGGAACCTGAAATATGCTTACTTGGAGCATAATGAAAAACTTCCTGTGATTATCTCTTCTAACCTTGATTTCAATCAAGAAGACAGACTTTTGCAGGTATTGAAGAGGCACAAGAAAGCAATCGGGTGGACATTAGCCGACCTTCCAGGTATTAGTCCTTCGATGTGCATGCACAGGATTTTACTTGAGGATGGAGCGGAAACAGTAAGGCAGCCCCAAAGGAGGCTTAATCCTTTGATTCTTGATGTTGTAAAGAAAGAGGTAACCAAACTCTTGCAAGCAGGTATCATTTATCCTATCTCTGACAGTAAGTGGGTAAGTCCAGTGCAGGTTGTACCTAAGAAATCTGGACTCACAGTGGTAAAAAATGAAAAGAATGAACTTGTTCCCACTAGAGTCCAGAACAGCTGGAGAGTTTGCATTGATTACAGGAGACTGAACCAGGCTACTAGAAAGGATCACTTTCCTTTGCCGTTCATTGACCAGATGCTTGAACGGCTAGCTGGTAAATCACATTATTGTTTTCTTGATGGTTTTTAAGGTTACTTTCAGATTCATATTGCACCTGAAGATCAAGAAAAGACCACTTTCACGTGCCCATTCGGTACATTTGCTTACAGGAAGATGCCTTTTGGCCTTTGCAATGCTCCTGGCACTTTCCAACGATGCATGATGAGTATTTTCTCTAATTTTATTGAAAATTGCATGGAAGTGTTTATGGATGACTTTACTGTCTATGGTTCTTCTTTTGATGCATGCTTGAACAGTTTAAGCTTGATTTTAGAAAGATGCATCGAGACTAACCTTGTGTTGAATTATGAAAAGTGTCATTTTATGGTTGAGCAGGGAATTGTCCTTGGTCACATTATTTCTGAAAAAGGAATTTCTGTTGACCCTGCTAAGATTGATGTGATTTCTACACTGCCTTACCCTTCTTGCATTCGCGAGATTCGTTCTTTTCTTGGTCATGCAGGTTTTTACAGGCGTTTCATCAAGGATTTCAGCAAGATAGCTCTTCCGCTGTCGAACTTGTTGAAGAATGACGTCACTTTCGATTTTGATGACAAATGCAAACAAGCGTTTGACTTCTTGAAGAAAGCATTGACCTCCGCTCCCATCATTCAGCCCCCTGACTGGACACGTCCTTTTGAGCTTATGTGTGATGCTTCGAATTATGCTGTTGGGGCTGTCCTTGCACAAAGAGTTGACAAGGCTGCCCATGTTATTTACTATGCTTCTAGGACTTTAGATTCTGCACAGTCAAATTACACTACCACTGAAAAAGAACTGCTAGCTATTGTTTTTGCTCTTGACAAATTCAGATCTTATTTGCTAGGTTCCAAGGTTGTTGTTTTTACTGACCATGCAGCTTTAAAGTACTTGCTGAAGAAGCCGGATGCAAAACCGATATTGATTCGGTGGATGTTGTTGCTCCAGGAGTTTAATGTCGAGATAAAAGACAAAAGTGGAGCTGAGAACTTAGTGGCTGACCACTTAAGCAGGATAGAGAGAGATGAAGACCCTTTTCCTATTCAGGATGACTTTCCTGATGAGCAGTTGTTTCTTTTGCATGGGATTACACCTTGGTTTGCTGACATTGTTAATTTTCTTGTTGCTGGTGTTTTTCCCACAGGTGCATCTCGATCACAAATCCACAAACTCAAGAGTGATGCCAAATATTATGTCTGGGATGATCCGTATCTATGGAAGTTTGGTAGTGATCAGGTAATCAGGAGATGTGTCCCCGACAATGAGATTGAATCTATTTTGAAATTTTCTCATGCATCTCAAGTCGGCGGACACTTCGGTCCTCAAAGGACTGCAAGAAAAGTCCTTGATTCAGGTTTCTACTGGCCAACTATTTTTAAGGATGCTTTTGAGACTTACCGCACTTGTAAAGAGTGTCAGATAGCAGGTACAAACATCACTCGCAAGAGTGAAATGCCTCAGCAGCCGATGCTTTTCTGTGAGGTATTTGATGTATGGGGAATTGACTTCATGGGTCCCTTTCCTGTATCATTTGGTTTCCTTTATATTTTACTTGTTGTTGACTATGTTTCAAAGTGGGTGGAAGCTATCCCCACTAGGACTAATGATTCTAGAGTTGTTGCAGATTTTGTCAGGTCTAATATCTTTTGCAGGTTTGGAATACCGCGAGCTATTATAAGTGACCAAGGCACTCATTTCTGCAACCGCACCATGGAAGCTTTACTCCGGAAGTATGGAGTTGTGCACAGAGTCTCTACTGCATATCACCCATAGACTAATGGGCAAGCTGAGATCTCAAACAGGGAGATCAAACAGGTTTTAGAGAAAATGGTGCAGCCAAACAGGAAAGATTGGAGCCGTCGTCTAGAAGACGCACTTTGGGCTCAAAGGACAGCTTTCAAGACACCCATTGGGATGTCTCCTTATCGACTTGTTTTTGGTAAGGCATGTCATCTTCCTGTTGAGTTAGAACACCGTGCTTATTGGGCGGTGAAAAGTTGTAATTTGGAGATGCAACAAGCAGGTATAGAAAGAAAACTCCAATTACAACAGTTGGAAGAGCTTAGATTAGAGGCTTATGAAAGCTCTAGGATTTATAAAGAAAAAACTAAGCACTTCCATGATAAAATGATTTCTAGGAAGGAATTTTCTGTGGGCCAACAGGTTTTACTGTTTAACTCCCGCCTTAAGCTTATGGCTGGGAAACTTCGATCCAAATGGATTGGCCCCTTTGTTGTCACTAATGTTTTCCCTCATGGTGCATTAGAAATAAAAAGTGCAGGTACTGAAAAAATTTTCAAGGTTAACGGGCAGCGACTGAAGTTATTCCATGAAAGTTCGGTGCCTGAAAATGTCAGCATAGAGGAGCTTTCTTTGGAAGCACCTAGCTACACTGCAACTTGATCAGGAAGTCCTTCTTTCCTTCTCTCTACTTTATTAGTAATGTCCTTTCATTGAGGGCAATGCTTAGTTTAAGTGTGGGGGAGGAAATCGTGTGTTTTATTTGTTTTTGTTTGTTAGTTTTTATTTTATTTTAATTTCAACCAATAAAAAATGCATCTTCTTGAAAGTTGTAGGTCTTTTTCTTAGCTTTCCAACCAATATTAGAACGCCTCAATCCGAGTCCTGTAGCTCCAGTTATGAATTTTTTATTGAAAGCTGCACATGCTGAAAAATAAAATACGAAAATTAATTAAATGCAAAAATAAGATAAATTAGCAAAACAATTTAAAACATAAAAATAAACACAATAAACTAAAGAAATGCATTAGTACAATCGTGGAAAGATGTGCATCAAAATGCACTGATCAATGACCCACGCCCGTCTCATTTACATCCAAAGATAGGGTTGCTTACTAAATCAATGGTAAGACAACAATATCAAAGGAAAAAAAAATGAACAAGAAAGACATTTGAGTAGGTAGATTACTTTTAGTTACTTGCTCCATTTCAAAACAAATATCCTTGCAATTTTCAAAACAAACACACACATTTCCAAACATCTTACAAACATTGAAAACATTTTCAAAAAGACAAACATCTTTGTATACATTCTTACGAACGAGAATCATTACAAAGATTGCCTAAACAGATGGCCTCTTTTACAAAATACTTTCAAAACCACAGAAAGCACAATTTCAAACACAAGAAAGTGATCTAGGAAGTAACTAAGAACCCATGGAAAACCATGGATGAAAAGGGTGCTAATACCTTCCCTTTTCATAATCTACCCCCCGAAATCAAGAAACAATCTCAAAGGTCTTTCCTGTGCTTTTTCACCTTACCTTTTGGATAAAAGAAAAGTCGGTGGCGACTCTTGCTAACCGCGACATTTGTGATAAAACACAAAACAATCAAGTCAGTTCTCCCACCGCATCACATAGCCTAAAATAGTTCAAATCTCTACTATTTCCCCCCCCCCCCTAAAACCCCACATATTTAACTATAAATAGAGGCCTCTTCATGAACAATTGGGGAGGAACAACACAAAAAAGAAATTGAGAAAAATCAGAAACACACATAGAAACAGATTCAAGGAGAGGAAAAACATAAAGGAGAAGTTTGTTCAAAAATAACAAGAAATAATCAGAGTTAATAAAGCTTGAGCATCAACAAGAGAGGAAGTAAAACTTATTGCTTTTGAAGCTCCATCGGAGAGACTCCGATAAGTATTTCCTCTCCCTATTACTTCTTCATAATTTTCTCATATATCCATCAATATAATCACTTACATGCATGAATCTTCTCTTTGCACAACTTTTTTATGCCATATGAATGCTTGATTTATTACTTTGCTGTATTCCAGAGCTGCTGCATTTTGTTGACATTTAGAAATGTTGAATAATAATGATAATAATAAAAACGGGAAAAAAACCAGAAGTGAGTAATAGAAACTACAGAAAATTAGAAAAATTATGCATTAATATTTGTTCAACCTTCTCTAAAACTCAAAAACAATACTCACCTTTTCCATACAATGAATAGTCCCATCCAGTACTCCCTATACCGCCACTGCTCTCATACTCCTCTCTCCATCTTCCAGCTATACTCCCCCTCATCAGCAAACACAACAACAACAATCATTTTGTTGATGATTTCATTGATCCATTTTGCAAGATCAACCTAAGAGAAACATCTGAGTTTGTCAAATCTTTCCCACTGCCAAATCCTAATTCAGTAAACAAAAGATTCACCAATGATTCTTCAACAAACCTCAAAAAATTAGAAGCTCCCTCAACACCAGGTAGACCACTTTTCAGCTTCAACTTTTCCTCATCTTCCATTGTTGGAAGAAACATCTTCCAAGAGAAATCTTTCCTTCCAAATGGGATGATGCTGAAATGGCTCATAAGCACTTCATGTCATGATTCACCAGCTCACAACAACAACAACAAACTTATACATGTTTCTTCAGAATCCTCAAACATTGGAACCAAACAGTGTGATAACAATAATAGCTTTAAGCAGAAAGTGGAACAAAAGGTTTCAAAACTTGTTACTAAATATCAAAGTTCTTCTTCAACTTTAGACCATAATGGAATATCATATCCAATAGACATAGTTCTAAGAGATAAGTTTACAGACAATATAGAACCAGTTATACCGAAATTCATCTCCTACAATTTTCCTTCATAGCCCATGTTTTCTCACCATCTACAAAACCTGCAATTGTATACAAATTAACATATCAGTACATATCAAGTACACATCTAGAAGCCTCTTAGCAAACAAAAATTGACAAAAAGAATACCCAGCTCTCGTCATTACCTTCTGCAACATGCTAAACTACTTTCATCACCTTCAAACATCACATTAACACTCTTCTTTCCCTTGATTCACATCTTTGCATCAACACCACCAGGTAGAGCACTGTTCGCAAAAACGGAAGCAAAAAAAAAAAGAAGCAAAAATTCATTAATACACAAAACTTAGAACAAAGTCACGATTCATTCACTCTTTCACACACACAAAAAATACAAACTCAGATCCGTTTCTTGAGAATTCACAGGCAAGAACTGACTAGAAAAAGTTTCATCCCTCTTTGAAATCGTTTCAGCTTTCTTCTACTTCATCAAGATACCTTTAATCTTCATCTTAACGTCAACCAAGAACAATACAGAGCAAATCACCCAATAATATATACCATAAAACTGACAAAATTTTTTAGAGGAGAGAACACAAACGAGATTTGTGAGCAGCATCGGAAAGCAGGAAAGGTTACGATATTTATTTCCTCATTCCAACGATTCTGCCGCGGTGCTGGTTATCAAGTGTTGATGGAGCCGAAGAAATACATGAATGGATTTAGAGAGATAAAGAATTGTGATTAGGGAAGATAAAGTATTAATTTTGTTTCACGATAAACATAGAGAACATAGATTTTATTGATAATAGTAATTAATTCCGTAATTTCCCTTCCCAATGACCAACAGCCGCGACGCCTTTCTTTGCTTTAGGGTTCGAATGACCTTTCCTTGTTCTTTTTCTAAAACCGGGCCAGCCCCAATGGGCCTGTTGGCCCAATCACTATCATATTCTCCTTATATTGTAATTAAAGCATATACATAACAGATAAAATAACATAGCTTAGTGGCAAGGCCTCTATGCTGCAAACCTAAGTGACCTGAGTTCTACCCTTACTGGTGCATTTTTATTTTGTTCTTTTAGCCTTATTTTCCAATTATATTAGTTTTAGTTCATTATATATATATATATATATATATATATATATATATATATATATATATATATATATATATATATATATATATATATATATATATATATATATATATATATATATATATATATATATATATATATATATATATATATATATATATATATATAAAATTACTTCTTGCCATTATAAAATATTAAAAAAAAACGTATTATCAAATTAGTCTTTTAGTTAGTTTTTGTTATTTTATTTAATTGTTCAAAATAAATGCTTTTATAATTTAGTCTTTATTTAATTTTCGTTATTTACTTAATTGTTTAAAAATACATGCTTATAAATTAATCTCTTATTGAATTTTTATTGTTATTTTGTCACTCTAATTAACTTTATTCTCGATCGTTTAATCTTTATATCTTTCGCCCGTCTAAACTCCAAGGGAAATGTTTTAACTTTGTTGACTTCATGACATCAAAATATATTTGATACAATTGAGCGAACCCCTTCATTCATTTTTTTATATTATTTTTCTAAACTTAAGTTAATTTTCCTAAAAACTCAATTTTCAAACTCACACCTTTTAAATAAAAACTTCGACATTAGGTCGTCGCATCTTCAAAATCTCATCCACACCCATTTTTAGCCAAACGGACTATTTTAATTAAACAAACAATTTTAATAAACAGATATTTCAAAAGGTTCCTATAGGATACTATAGATGCATTGGGTGTTAATACCTTCCCATTGCATAACCAACCCCCGAACTCTAGATCTCTTTCAAAATGCATTGTATTTTCATTACTTTTAAGTATTATTTTACATTGCATATTTTAGGGTTTTATTTCGCTCTTTTCCCTTTTCCCTTGGAAAAAATAAAGCACGGTGGCGACTCTTGCTTTTTGTGAGTCGAGTTAATTAATAGCTCGATCTCCGATTTACCCCGCTACATTTTTATCGCTACAGAATTGGCGACTCTGCTGGGGAAAGATTGACCTTTTGCTGGTCCATCCATAAGTGGGTTAAGCCTGGTTTTTCTTATCTGTTTAATCATTATTTGATTGTTTGATTATATATTTATATTGTGGTTATTTGGGTGTTAATGATATTTACAAAGGACATGTCCTATACCCGGACTAAGTTACACTTAAAAATAGGACGGGCAGTATAGTCATGTTAACTTTGAGGGAGTAATCCCGAAGAAGGAGGCATGAAATCCACCACTCAGGGGAAAGCCCCTTTGAACGTAGTATTTATTTATCGAGTAATCGGGAAGACATTATTGCTTTCGACCTGGGAGCCAGAGAAGCTGAGAACTGTAGAACCCTAACCCATCTTGGCCTTTTAGGTGTAGCGCGAAGACTATAACAGAGTAATCCGAAAGTTGTTGTCATGCGATGCTACAATCGGATGAGTTTCTCTTGAGAATATTGCTAATTATTGAGTAATCAAGACGTTGGTAATATCCGAAGGAGGAATCTAGACTCTGGGAACTCTTAGAACCTTGTCTTACAGGTGTGATTAAACCTTTAGTACATACCCTGGGGGTGGGCTTTACCTTTGACTCCATGCTCGAAGCGTTGAACCTTTCAACCCCATGTTTGTAAACTTATGCGTAATTGTTGCATTATCATTCATTCATGCATCCATAAGCATTTTTTGTAAACATGTTTTTCAAGGAACTTAAGAATGATTTTTGCAGATATCTCAGGTACTGTTACTATGGATTTTGGAAAAAGAAACACTCGGAGTTATAGTTTTAAGGAGCCTGAGATTAAAGAGTTAAAGAGTTTGATTCCCAAGATTGAGAACCCTATGGAGTTTCAAAAGAAACATAGATCCATTATCCCTCTCATGAAGCACAAGATGAAGGAAGGCATCCTTAGTACGTTGGTCCAATTCTATGATCCATTGTATCGATGCTTCACCTTTCCTGATTACCAGTTAATGCCCACTTTAGAAGAGTACTCATATATACTTGGTTTGCTAATCACCGACTATGTTCCTTTCTCTGGTTTAGAAGAGGAACCCAAATCTCACGAGATAGCAACAATCACCCACTTGAGGAAGTCAGAGATAGAAGAGAACATGACTACTAAGGGGGGAATCCGAGGCTTACCTGCGCAATTTTTGTTGAAGAAAGCTCGTCACTTCGCTGAGATAAAATATATCATTGCCTTTGAAGATGTCTTTGCTTTACTTGCTTATGGATTGTTCTTGTTCCCTAACATCGATAAGTTCGTGGATATCAACGCCATTAGAATCTTCTTGATTGGAAATCCGGCCCCTACGCTGCTAGGAGATACCTTCTATTCCATCCATCTTCGAAACTCCTATCAAGGAGGGAAGATGATCTGTTGTGCACTGTTGCTATACCAGTGGTATGTTTCTCATTTACCTAGGTCTGATGTTTTCTGGGATCTCGAGAAGGAGCCACGATGGATGCCAAAAATTATGGCTCTTACTCATTCCAACATAGATTGGTATAATCGAGCTTACTACGAAGGGAGGAATTAACAATAATCATGTTCTTGTGTGCCGCCATTTTGGATACCCGATGAGGGACAAGCCGAACAACATTCATGTGAGTGGTATCTTTCTACAAGAAGGAAAATATCACAAAGCAGCTAAGGAGGAGATTGAAAGGGCTTGGCGCCACATCCATAGAAAAGGGAGAGACATGTTAGGGCATAGAGGTGCTGTTTATTTGGAGCCTTACCTTCAATGGGTTTGTGCTAGGGCTTGTGCTCTCAAGATGTATTATAATCCCAAGAAACATTTATTCCCTATTGCTACATCATCATCTATTGATATCCCTATTGAGAACATGAGAGAGTACCAGGAAAATCTGGCTAGAATGATGTCTGAAAGAGATGCTTGGAAGCAAAAGTATAGTATGTATGAATACGAAAATAGGGTCCTGACTCGACAACTGAAGGAGAAGGAGGATATTCTATTTATTTAAGACGGTTGGTTTCTTGATCATGATGAGAAGCTTCGTCAAAAGGATGCATTACTCAAGAAATATGCTAATGAAAGGAAGAGAAAGAAGGAAGGTTTGGTAGGCGTTGCTCCTGTTCCTAATCCATGGAAGGAAATCATTGACCAACTGGTAGCTGAGAAGAAAGAGATGGAAGACTTCTATGAAGAGAAGATTAGGAAGCTCAAGTTACAAATGGCATTTGGTCCTTCATCCGATGATGATTCTGAGTGACCTTTAGTTCCTAGTTTTTTTTTATTATTATTACTTATGTCATTTTGTAAAGCTCTGTAAAAGGGCTTCATGTTCCAAAGTTGTAATTTACTACTTTTATTAATGGGTTTTGTTGTCCCAAAGTTGTAGTTTACCTCTTTGATTAATGAAATGAGTTTTTGTTGTTCCAAATTCCTTTACCATTGATGTGTGCAAAGTTATCAAAGTTCTAAAGCTCCTTGAAGAACTATCTAAATAAATAATCACTTGCATCGCATATCATGCATCATCCAAAACTCAATTTCACATGATTTACAGAGTCTTATTCTTGTTTCTTTTTCCACTCCGATAGATTGCCAAGTTGTTTCACCGGTATAATACCCGAGCCAATCGTCAAAAGAGGATGGAAGATCTGGAGCAGGAAAATCATGAGCTTCACGAAGAGGTTACTACTCTTCGTACTGGAATGGAAAAGTTGACCGCGTTGGTGGAAAGCTTGATGGCTGCTCAGAATTAGCCATCAACTTCAGCTGCTGAAATTCAAGCTCCAACTACTACGGTTTCCGAGATCATCACCGCTCCAACATATTTGACTCAAGTCAACTCTCCGCTCCAACATCAAATGTCGAAAGGTTTTCCATGGGGTATGCCTTACAATTTCATGCCAGAACGGTACCAACCTACTGTGCAACCCATGATTCAACCTGTTGTGTCCTTTCCTCAACCTGAGACAACTACTGTGCAACCTGTAATCCAGCCTATGGTATCTTTCCCTCAGCCTGTGATGACTACTGCCGCTCCTGTGGTTCACACTATTCCATACACAAATGAACCCATTTATCATGCTGAACATGTTGAAAGTTTGGGCCTCTTCGATAGGATGGAGGAGTTACAAGACCAATTCCAAAAAATGCAGAGGGAAATTAGAGCGCTTAAAGGGAAAGACTTGTTTGGGAAAAATGCTCATGACTTGTGTTTAGTCCCAAACGTGAAAATTCCAGCTAAGTTCAAAGTGCCGGACTTTGAAAAATACAAAGGTGACTCGTGTCCGCAAAGTCACTTGACCATGTATGTGAGAAAGATGTCCACCAACTCTGATGATCATAATTTATTAATTCACTACTTCTAAGACAGTTTGACTGGTGCCACTCTGAAATGGTACATGGGTTTGGATAGCACCCAAATCCGTAACTTCAATGACCTCATTGAAGCTTTTGTTCGTCAATACAAGTACAATGTTCACATGGCCCTGGACCGAGATCAACTCCAGGCTATGTCGCAGAAATATAGAGAGTCTTTTAAAGAATATGCCCAGAGGTGGCGCAAGATTGCCTCTCAAATCTATGCTCCCCTTGAACAGAAAGAAATGACGAAGATTTTCCTGAAAACTTTAGGTTCTTTCTACTATGAGAGAATGATTGCGAGTGCGCCTAGCGACTTCACTGAGATGGTGAATATGGGAATGCGGCTCGAAGAAGGAATTCATGAAGGACGTTTGGTCAAGGAAGGAGGTAGATCTAGTGGTGTCAAGAAGTTTAGAAGTGTCTTCCCCAAGAGGAAAGAACAAGATGTCAGTGCAAATTTTCCTGGGAGGCCGAGGAGAGGGTATTCACATGTTGCGGTAGTCAGTCCTGCTATCCGCCCAACAATGGTGACCCCAACTTATCAAGCCCCTCCAATTCAACAACGACAATTTCAACAATAGCCTCGACAACAGGCTCATCAATTTAACAATCAGAACTGTTCGTCGAGGAAACCACAATTTGATGCCATCCAGATGACGTACATTGAGTTGTTCCCCGCTCTGATCTGAAAAAATCTCATAACGACGAAGCCTCCTTCTATTGCACCGAATAATACTTCTCCTTGGTACAAGGGGAATCAATTTTGTGCATATCACCAAGGTTCGCTGGGGCATAATATCGAAAATTGCTTTGCTTTGAAGGCAGATGTCCAGAGGTTAATCAAGAACGGTATTTTGTCTTTCAAAGATGTTAACCCGAGTGTTTGAGATAATCCTTTGCCTCGACATGGGGCAACATCGGTAAATATGGTGGAAGGATGTCCTAGAAAGTTTTGAGTTTACCAAGGTGAGCATATAAGGGACTCGTTGGTCAGGATACATCAAAGCTTAAGTAGACTCTCCTTCTTTAAACATCGACATGATTATGACGTTTGTGAAATTTTCTCAATAAAAGATGATTTCCCAATTGTGAAAGAGGTTATTCAGAAGTTGTTGGATCAAAGGGTTATCACCATTACATATGACAGAGATTCAGATGATGAAGTGAATGTTATAGTGCCACAGTTCAACATGCCTGTTCCAGTAGAGATTGTTTATGATAGTCAGACTTCACTTGCTGCTCCTTTGATTATTTGTCCACCTGGTCCCGTGCCTTACAACTTGGACCAAGCCACACCATAGAAATATAATGCCACAATGATTGAGAATGTGGTAGAAGTTCCCATACCTCCAATGTCATCTTTTGTTAATATTGCTGATGTGAGTAGAGTCACAAGGAGCGGACGTATATTTGCAGCGGTACCATCGAAAAGGCCTGAAGTTCAAGTTAGAAGGCCTATACCGGCATAAATTATGATGATGAATGTTGAACCAAGAGTTGAGGTAGGCCGATCCAATGGACCTAACCCACATCCTGGTGATGATGAGATTTTGAAACTCATTAAGAGAAGTGAATACAAGATTGTGGACCAACTATTGAAAACTCCTTCTAAGATTTCTGTGCTTGCTTTACTAAGAGATTATGGTGCCCATAGTGAAGCTTTGATGAAGGTCTTGGACCAGGCATTCGTAGATCATGATGTGAAGATTGAACAATTTGATGGGATTGTGGGAAATATTACTTCATGTAACAATCTTGGTTTCAGTGATGAAGAGCTTCTGGAAGAGGGAAGGAACCATAATATGGCTTTGCATATCTCAAGAATTTATGGAAATGATACTTTATCAAGTGTGCTAGTAGATACAGGTTCATCATTAAATGTACTGCCCAAAACTACATTATCTCGACTTTCACATCAAGGTGCTCCTATGAGACCTAGTGGGGTAATTGTCAAAGCGTTTGATGGTTCTAGGAAAAACTGTCATCGGTGAAGTGGATCTTCCTATAACAATTGGTCCTCATACCTTTCAGATCACTTTTCAAGTAATGGATATTCGTGCCGCCTACAGTTGCCTATTGGGTTACCCATGGATCCATGATGCAGGGGCAGTCACTTCCACGCTCCATCAAAGATTGAAGTTTGTTAGGAATGGAAAGCTGGTAATAATTGGTGGAGAACAAGCTATGGTGGTAAGCCACTTGTCATCTTTCTCTTTTATTGATGCTGATGAGGATGTTGGAACCCAATTCCAAGCTCTATCCATTGCTAGTAATGAAGCAAAGAAGCAAGGGACATCTATTTCTTCTTTTGAAGATGCACGACGAGTGATTGAGAGTGGTTCGGCTGAAGGTTAGGGCCAGGTGTTGACTTTGCCTAAGAATAAGTTTGGAGAAGGTCTTGGCTTTCATCCCGTGTCTGCAAGAGTTAAGCAAGATACAATTACCCGTCTGATACAAGAAGTTTCCCGAAGTGCAAGTTTTTTCCATCCGACTCCGCCCGAAGTTGATGATATAATAGAAGATGATTATGAAGAGGATTTACTCGACTTTGTAGCGCATGGGGAGGTTTTCCAGAACTGGACTGCTGTTGATATTCCTATTGCGATGCACATTTCTGAGTAATGCTTTGTTTTATTTTGAAAAACCTTTTGCTCAGCCCAAGGTGAAAGAGTATTTGTGTCGGGCTTTGTTGAAAATAAATCCTTTTGCTCTGCCCAAGGCAAAAGAGAAGATGTTTGGGCTCTTTTGTTTCAAGTATTGCCAATCATGAATAAAAATGTTATTTTATCCCATACTATTTTTATTTTTCACTTTTTCTGGAAAATGGTAATGAAAATTAAATAGTAATAATGGGAAAATATAATAATCTTTTTTATATCTGTACAACATTCACATTAATCGATTTCTAAAATAAAGCATAATCATATGTGCAGATTAATCCATGACTTAACCATTGAAAACAATGACCCTATGCCCCCTCCCAACTTTGAATTCCCTGTGTTCAGAGCCGAGGAAGAGGATAGTGAAGAGATTCATGATGAGATTTCCCGTTTACTTGAGCACGATGAAAAGACTATTCAACCGTTTGAATATCCCGTGGAGATGATCAATTTGGGTAATGAAAAAGACAAAAAGGAAGTCAAGGTTGGAGCGTTGCTTATCCCAGAGGTCAAAGAAAGAATGTTAGAGCTTCTCAGAGAGTATGTAGATGTGTTTGCTTGGTCCTACCAAGACATGCCAGGTTTGGATAACAATATTGTGGAGCATCGTTTGCCGTTGAGACCTGAATGTTCGTCGATTAAGCAGAAGTTGAGAAGGACTCGTCTCGATATGGCTGACAAGATCAAAGAAGAAGTTCAAAAACAAATTAATGCAGGTTTCCTCGTTACATCAGTCTATCCTTAATGGTTAGCCAATATAGTTCCTGTTGCTAAGAAGGATGGCAAGGTTCGAATGTGTGTGGACTACAGAGATCTGAATAGAGCTAGCCCAAAGGATGATTTTCCATTACCACACATTGACGTATTGGTCGACAGCACCATAAAGTTCAAAGTCTTTTCTTTCATGGATGGTTTCTCTGGTTACAATCAAATCAATATGGCACCTGAAGATATGGAGAAGACGACTTTCATTACACCTCGGGGAACATTTTATTATCGAGTAATGCCGTTTGGTTTGAAGAATGCTGGTGCAACATACCAAAGAGCCATGACCTCTTTGTTCCATGATATGATTCATAAAGAGATAAAAGTTTACGTAGATGATATGATTTCCAAATCACAAACTGAAGAAGATCATTTGGAGCATTTATTGAAATTATTCCAACGTTTGAGAAAGTATAAACTTCGTATGAATCCTAACAAGTGCACTTTTGGTGTTCGTTCTGGAAGACTTTTGGGTTTCATTGTCAACCAGCGAGGTATTGAGGTAGATCCTGATAAAGTCAAAGCTATTTAGGAGATGCCCTCATCCAAGACGGAAAAACAAGTAAGAGGATTCCTTGGAAGGCTGAACTATATTTCTAGATTTATATCTCATATGACTGCTACATGTGGGCCAATTTTTAAGCTTCTCCTAAAGAACCAAGGATGTGTAGACAGAAGATTGTCAGAGAGCTTTTGATAGCATCAAAGAATATTTACTTGAGCCTCCCATATTGATTCCTCCAGTGGAAGGAAGACCTTTGATTATGTACCTGACCATATTGGAAGATTCCATGGGATGTGTGCTTGGTCAATAAGATGAGACTGGAAGAAAGGAACATGCCATATATTATCTGAGTAAGAAATTCACAGAATGTGAGTCCCGATACTCAATGCTTGAGAAAACCTGTTGTGCTTTAGCTTGGGATGCTCGACGTCTGCTCCAGTATATGATTAACTATACCACTTGGTTGATCTCCAAAATGGATCCGATCAAGTATATTTTCGAGAAGCCCGCCTTATTTGGAAGAATAGCCCGTTGGAAGATGTTGTTATCTGAATATGACATTGAGTATCACACTAAGAAAGCAATCAAAGGGAGTATTTTAGCTGATCATTTGGCTCACCAACCACTTGACGATTATCAATCCATCAAGTTTGACTTCCCAGATGAAGATGTTATGTACTTGAAAGCTAAAGATTGTGAGGAGCCATTACCTGGAGAAGGACCTGATCCCGAATCCCGTTGGGGTTTGATATTTGACAGAGCTGTAAATGCTTATGGTAATGGAATTGGGGTAATCATCGTCACCCCCCGAGGTGCTCATATCCCGTTCATAGCGAGGTTGAAGCTTGACTGTACGAACAACATGGCTGAATATGAAGCATGCATTATGGGTCTCGAAGAAGAAGTGGATCTGAGGATCAAGGTTCTTGACATATACGGAGACTCAGCTTTAGTAATTAATCAAATCAAAGGAGAATGGGAGACTCTTCATCCTGGTTTGATCCCTTATAGAGATTATGCTAGAAGATTGCTAACTTTCTTCAACAAAGTGGAATTACATCATATCCCTAGAGATGAGAACCAAATGGTTGATGCTTTAGCTACTCTATCTTCTATGTTCAAAGTGAATGATTGGAATAATATGCCTTCAATCAGAATTATGGGCCTCGACAGACCTGCTCATGTGTTCTCAGCAGAGGAAGTCACCGACGACAAACCGTGGTTCTATGACATTAAATGTGCTCTTCAAACTCAAGAGTACCTACCCCGGGCATCCAATAAAGATAGGAAGACGTTGAGGAGATTGGCAAGTAGTTTCTTCCTCAATGAAGAAGTATTATATAAGAGGAATCATGACATGGTCTTGATCAGATGCATAGACAAACATGAAGCAGACATGTTGATGCAAGAAGTACACGAAGGATCCTTTGGCACTCATGCCAATGGACATGGAATGGCTAAGAAAATGTTGAGGGTGGGTTACTATTGCATGAAGATGGAATCTGCTTGCTGCAAATATGTGAAGAAATGTCATAAATGCCAAATTTATGCGGACAAGATACATGTGCCACCGACCCTCCTCAATGTTATCTCTTCACCTTGGCCTTTCTCTATGTGGGGCATTGATATGATTGGAATGATTGAACCCAAAGCTTCAAATGGTCATCGTTTCATCTTGGTGGCCATCAACTACTTTACTAAATGGGTGGAAGCAACATCATATGCTAATGTAACCAGACAGGTGGTAGTCAGATTTATCAAGAATCAGATCATTTATCGATACGACATCCCGAGAAAGATCATCACTGATAATGGTTCGAATTTAAATAAAAAAATGATGAGAGAGATTTGTGAAGATTTCAAGATCGAACATCATAATTCTTCTCCCTACAGGCCAAAGATGAACGGGGTTGTTGAAGCTGTTAATAAGAACATCAAAAAGATTATCCACAAGATGGTGGTAACTTATAAAGATTGGCATGAAATGCTTCCGTTTACTCTACATGGGTATCGTACTTCAGTTTGAACTTTAACAGGCGCAACCCCATTTTTCCTAGTATATGGCATGGAAGCAGTACTCCCCATGGAGGTTGAGATCCTGTCTATGAGAGTTTTGATGGAAGCTAAACTTTCTGAGGCTGAATGGTGTCAAAGTAGATATGATCAGTTGAATTTGATTGAAGAAAAGAGAATGACATCGTTGTGTCACTGTCAACTATATCAGCAAAGAATGAAGAAGGCATTTGATAAGAAGGTTCGACCACACGAATTCAGATAATGTGACCTCGAGCTCAATAAGATATTATCTTTCCAACCTGATTCTAGGGGAAAATGGGATCCGAATTATGAAGGACCATATGTTGTTAAGAAGGTTTTCTCTAGAGGCGCCATGATTCTCACAAATATGGATGGTGAAGAACTCCCGCGCTCCGTGAATGCTGATGCAATCAAGAAGTATTTCTCCTAAGTTTGAGTTGACAACTTGCTAAGTTGAAAATCCAAAAGGGCGGCTTAGGCATGCTTTTGATCATACCAGTCGTGGCATTTGAGCACATCTCGGAATTCAAAGTTGTTAGGTAGAATAGTGATCATTGTGTAACCTTTTTCTTTCATGTACTATTTCCCAGATTTTTGTAAACCTTTGGAGTCGTGCCAATAGCGGACTACCATCTTCTTAATGAAATTTGAGCATTTATCTTTTTGTGGGCAAAATTTTAGCTTTTATGGCAATATTTGAAACAAAATTAATTAAAGTATTCCTATTTTGAAATGTGTCATGAATACTGGAAGGAATATTGACGGTTGCTCCGAGTATGGTTAAGCCATGAAATGCAAAACAATACAGTAATTCATCCATGCATGATGAACATGTTTTCTTTCAAAATCGTCATGAGGTGTTGGTTGTGTAATCTTGTGTTTCTAGTAGAGTACTAAATTTGGTGACTCCCCAGTAATTCCGGTTAAGCCTTATTTTGGTTATCGCTAGTTGAGCGAGATTTTTTCCTCCCTAACCGAAGTTGAAGTACATTTTGTATCATGTCAGTAGTTTATTGATGATTAGAAGATTGAATTTGAATACCTTTCTCCCCAGAAAGACTTGATCCTTGTAGTATGATATGCTCTAACGTTGCCTTTTGTTCTAGTTCCAATTATTTTCCGTCTTTTTGAGATTGGCCGAGTATCTAATTATTTTTTGATATCTTATCAACTTCAATTTATTTCCTCTATCTATTTTGTCAGCATACACATGACATTCATTTACTCATTTACACTTATATCATGCATGCACATTCACATTTGTCGGTGATTTTGGGTTCATATGCCTTGTTTATGTCTGTTGACGCAGCATATTCGCTCTTTCCAAATAGAATGTCAACTTAGGCAGAAAGTGTGCCTCCCTTTCTAATTCCCCAGTTGAGCTAACCCTCGTGGATGAATTTTTTATTTAGCCTTCCTTGTCCATCTCTGGATAAGATAAATCCCCAATTGGGTTATTTCCTCATTGGGTGGAGTCTTGTTTGACTGTCTTCTCTCTGGTTTATTCCTGGATTGATTTTTGTCTCTTGCATAGGCTACCTCGTGGTTTTCCCCAAGCTGGGCAACCTAGATGAATGGCACATTTATTTTGTGCATTTAAGTATTTTATCTCCTCAGGAAGGATCTATTCATGGTTCCCTTTGAAGAAGAATTTTATTCTCTGGCATTGTTATCACAACATTCTTCTGAAACATCATTGGGAAACGACAAGCGACGGTCTCTTCATGAGCAACTTGTACGTTATTTACATTTTTGGAAAACGACAAGCGGCGATCTCTTTATTTGAGCAACTTGTACATTATTTACATTTTTGGAAAACGACAAGCGTCAGTCTCTTTATTTGAGCAACTTGTACGTTATTTACATCCTTGGAAAACGACAAGCGGCGGTCTCTTCATGAGTAAGTTGTATGTTATTTACATCTTTGGAAAACGATAAGTGGCGGTCTCTTCATGAGAAACTTGTATGTTATTTACATTTTTGGAAAATGATAAGCGGTGGTCTCTTTATTTGAACAACTTGTACGTTATTTACATCTTTGGAAAACGACAAGTGGCGGTCTCTTTATTTGAGAAACTTGGGCGTTATAGTTTTCTTGGAAAATAGCAAGCGACGGTCTCTTCATGAGCAGTTTGTATGTTACCGATATCTTTGGAAGACAACAAGTGGCGGCCTCTTCATGAGCAGCTTGTATGTTATAGATATCCTTTGAAGACAGCAAGTGGCGGCTTCTTTATTTGAGCAGCTTGTGCGTTTATTAATATCCTTTAAAGACAGCAAGTGGTGGCCTCTTTATTTGAGCAGCTTGTGCGTTTATTAATATCCTTTGAAGACAGCAAGTGGAGGCCTCTTTATTTGAGCAACTTGTGTGTTTATTAATATCCTTTGAAGATAGAAAGTGGCGGCCTCTTTATTTGAGCAGCTTGTGCGTTTATTGGTATCCTTTGAAGACAGCAAGTGGCGGCCTCTTTATTTGAGCAGCTTGTGTATCTACAACCATATGTTATTTCAGCATCAAATGGTATCTCTCCAGAAAAGTCCCATAGAGAAGTTTGTTGTGAATCTCTACCTTCAGTAAAAGTCGGTAGTTCACTATCAACAAAAGTTGATACATCTTTTGTCTATCTTTGACCTTGAGTTGTGAACTCACCATCATCTTGGGTCAATAATCATCTTTTTTTCGTGGCCTATGCAAGGCGTCTTTTTGTTAGGGTCAGAAGTTGTTTTCTCTCAAATTTATTTCCTGTTAAGAGTCTATCATTCGAAGTCGATGGCTCATTTCCCCAGTAGTGTATAATCTCTGTTCCTGTGGGTTATTTGTGCTTGGTTTCTCCAGCATTATTTTGTCTCATTCAATATCATTCTCCATAAAGTTCAAATACTACATTCATACCATAAACATGATGGCGGTATCTTAGGGCAAAAATTGTGTAGTCTGTATTTAAGTACCTTCCATCGCGTCGAGACAAAGATTTTAATCTTCATATGTCCGGATAGAAGAAACTTAAATAGGGGCAGCTGTCATACCCCAATTTTTGACCTAAGATCCTATCTTCATTTGCATTATTTCATATATATATCAAGGTCGCAAAATATGGTCGGTTTCGAACGTTTTACCTTCGAGCTTTAATTGTGTAGAGATTATCGAGTGTTGTGAGCATTTTATTTTATGAATGACTAACCACCAATTTGGCACGAAGTGTATGTTTTTTATTTATTTCATGTGCAGGAAATAGGTCTGGAAGAAGAGCATCGGACGTCACACATCAATTTGGATTTCGAGTCTCGAGACATAAATACGGCCGATCGTTGATTCTCAAGGGCTGGTCCATCAAAGAATTTCAGAGAATCGTGTGTTTATTTCCACACTCTGTCCAACAGATGGTCTCAGGTGTCTCTGAAATTTTTCAGAAAGAACTGTCGAAGTTCTACTGCCATTGTTTCATGTGTGTTTCACATTGCTTTAGAATACAAGAAAACCAAGCTATGCCAGTCATTTCCGATCACTTCGACCAAAAGTCATCTGCAAGTTTTCTCATGACGCGGGGTGAATTTTGTCAAAATGGGATGATTAAATTCAAAACCGTTCTAGAAGAATTTATTCTGAATACTTGAAATTTCTTTATTTGAATTCAAGCGATAATTAAAGAGGAGCTACCAAGAGATCTCATTCAAGAATAATCATTTATCGTATGAAATATTTATTCAAGATTATTTTGTGTGATTATTTTGGTAGATTTACATTATGGTTATTTGAACACACATGAAGCATTTACTAATGAGATATTAGAAAAAGAAATTCGATTCAAATAATCGTTTATCACAAGATTAATTATATGAGGGTTGCTATTTGATTACAAAATCAATTCATGTGATTTATTTGGATCCATATTACAAAATGCAAGATTAAAGTCTAAGGCTTGCATTATCATTTATTCACCATTCAACAATTTACTCAAGTATTATTCAATTCTTTCCCAATTCAAATGGAAGGTCTTGAATTTTTATCAAGACATATCAAAATTCAATTTCAAATGAAGATTCAAAGTTATTTACAATTACAAGGGAATTGAGAATATATTGAAGAATACATATCCATTCATGTTACAATTTACTTGGATTTATTGTTACAAAGTTACAAAAGAAATTCAAACTTTGTACATGAAAATCAAGCTATTACTCTTGCTGCAAAACAGCCCCAATGCTGCCATTTTTTCCAGCACTGTTTTAATCCAATAACAGTCCAATTGTTGAGTATAATGCTGTCCATTTTCTCCAACCTTGTTTCAACAAAAACCATGCCAAGTTGCTATCCTAATCTGCCCTGTAAAACAGTCCAAAATGCAGCCCATAAGACAAAAATCTGCACCTTTGCTGCTACAAAAACCAGTCTACAAAACTCCAAAAAGCTGTCTCATAAAACATTAAAACAGAGCCTAAAATAGTTCAAATCTCTACTATTTCCCCCACTAAAACCCCACATATTTCACTATAAATAGAGACCTCTTCATGAACAATTTGGGAGGAACAACACAAAAAAGAAATTGAGAAAAATCAGAAATACACATAGAAACAGATTCAAGGAGAGGAAAAACATAAAGGAGAAGTTTGTTCAAGAATAACAAGAAATAATCAGAGTTAAAAAAGCTTGAGCATCAACAAGAGAGGGAGGAAAACTTATTGTTTTTGAAGCTCCATCGCCGATAGGTATTTCTTCTCCTTATTACTTCTGCATAATTTTCTCATATATCCATCAATATAATCACTTACATGCACAAATCTTCTCTTTGCACCACTTTTTATGCCATATGAATGCTTGATTTATTACTTTGCTGTATTACGGAGCTGCTGTATTTTGTTGACATTTAGAAATGTTTAATAATAATCATAATAATAAACACAGGTAAAAACCAGAAGTGAGTAATAGAAACTATAGAAAATTAGAAAAATTATGCATTAATATTTGTTCAACCTTCTCCAAAACTCAAAAACAATACTCACCTTTTCCATATAATGAATAGTCCCATCCAGTACTCCCTATACCGCCACTGCTCTCATACTCCTCTCTCCATCTTCCAGCTATACTCCCCCTCATCAGCAAACACAACAACAACAATCCTTTTGTTGATGATTTCATTGATCCATTTTGCAAGCTCAACCTAAGAGAAACATCTGAGTTTGTCAAATCTTCCCCACTGCCAAATCTTAATTCAGTAAACAAAAGATTCACCAATGATTCTTCAACAAACCTTAAAAAACTAGAAGCTCCCTCAACACCAGGTAGACCACTTTTCAGCTTCACCTCTTCCTCATCTTCCATTGTTGGAAGAAACATCTTCCAAGAGAAATATTTCCTTCCAAATGGGATGATGCTGAAATGGCTCATAGGCACTTCATGTCATGATTCACCAGCTCACAACAACAATAATAACAACCTTAAACATGTTTCTTCAGAATCCTCAAACATTGGAACCAAACAATGTGATAACAATAATAGCTTTAAGCAGATAGTGGAACAAAAGGTTTCAAAACTTGTTACTAAGTGTCAAAGTTCTTCTTCAACTTTAGACCATAATGGAATATCATATCCAATAAACATAGTTCTAAGAGATAAGTTTATAGACAATATAGAACCAGTTACACCGAAATTCATCTCCTATGATTTTCCTTCACAACCCATGTTTTCTCACCATCTACAAAACCCGCAATTGTACACAAATTAGCATATCAGTACATATCAAGTACACATCTAGAAGCCTCTTAGCAAACAAAAATTGACAAAAAGAATACCCAGCTCTCTTCATTACCTTCTGCAACATGCTCAACTACTTTCATCACCTTTAAACATCACATTAACGCTCTTCTTTCCCTTGATTCACATCTTTGCATCGACACCACCAGGTAGAGCACTATTCGCAAAAACGAAAGCAAAAAAAACAACAGAGGCAAAAATTCATTAGTACACAGAACTTAGAACAAAGTCACGATTCATTCACTCTTTCATACACAAAAAATATAAACTCAGATCCATTTCTTGAGAATTCACAGGCAAGAACTCACTAGAAAAAGTTCCATCCCTCTTTGAAATCGTTTAAGCTTTCTTCTACTTCATCAAAATACCTTTAATCTTCATCTTAACTTCAACCAAGAACAATACAGAGCAAATCACCCAATAATATATACCATAAAACTGACAAAAAATTTCAGAGGAGAGAACACAAACGAGATATGTGAGTAGCATCGAAAAGCAAGAAAGGTTACGATATTTGTTTCCTCTTTCCAACGATTCTGCCGCGGTGCTGGTTATCAAGTGTTGATGGAGCCGAAGAAATACAGGAATGGATTTAGAGAGATAAAGCATTGTGATTAGGGAAGATAGAGTATTAATTTTGTTTCACGACAAACATAGAGAACATAGATTTTATTGATAATAGTAATTAATTCTGTAATTTCCCTTCCCAATGACCAACAGTCGCGGCGCCTTTTTTTGCTTTAGGGTTCCAATGACCTTTCCTTGTTCTTTTTCTAAAACCGGGTCAGCCCCAATGGGCCCGTTGGCCCAATCACCATCATATTATCCTTATATTTTAATTAAAGCATATACATAACATATAAAATAACATAGCTTAGTGGCAAGGCCTCTATGCTGCAAACCTAAGTGACCTGAGTTCTACCCTTGCTGGTGCATTTTTATTTTGTTCTTTTAGCCTTATTTTCCAATTATATTAGTTTTAGTTCATTATATATATATATATATATATATATATATATATATATATATATATATATATATATATATATATATATATATATATATATATATATATATATATATATATATATATATATATATATATATATATATATATATATATATATATATATATATATAATTACTTCTTGCCATTATAAAATATAAAAAAAAACGTATTATCAAATTAGTCTTTTACTTAGTTTTTGTTATTTTATTTAATTGTTCAAAATAAATGCTATTATAGTTTAGTCTTTATTTAATTTTTGTTATTTATTTAATTGTTTAAAAATACATGCTTATAAATTAATCTCTTATTGAATTTTTATTTTTATTTTGTCACTCTAATTAACTTTATTCTCGATCATTCACTAGTGCAGAAATGACTTTTTACATCGGGTGAAATTGACTTTTTACATCGGTTTTGGGTCCGATGTAAAGTCAGGCGATATAGTAAATCAGGGACTTTTTACATCGGTTCTGGGACTGTGATACGGTGGGAGAACTGACTTGAGGTTTGCGTTTGTATTCGCAAATGTTGCGGTTAGCAAGAGTCGCCACCGACTTTTTATTTTATCCTAAGGAAAGGTTAAAAAGCACAGCAAAAAACCTTTTGAGATGTTTTCTTGGGTTCGGGGAGTAGATTATAGAAAGGGAAGGTATTAGCACCCTTTCTATCCATGGTTATCCATGGGCTCTTAGTTACTTGCTTAGATCACTTGCCTTTTGTTTTCAATTGTTTTAAATGGTGCTTGAGTGTGTGGGTTTTGAAAATGTTTTTGAAAAGAGGCCAATGTGGTGGCAACCTTTGTAATGATCCATGTGGGGATGTATACAAAGATGTATGTCTTTTAAAAAAAGTTTTCATTTTATTTTGAAAGTTTTGTTTTGAAAGTGTTGTGAGGTGTGATTTTGAATTTAGGCAAGTGTTTTATTTTGCAAGTTGATTCAAGTAATTAAGAGGTTATCTACTCCTAAATTTCTCAAAAGATTATTGCTATACTTTAACCCTTTTAACAAGTTTGCTCCACCATTGTATTTGGTGGGCAACCTTGTGTTAGGATGTGAGAGGGACAAGCGCGGGTCATCGTTTAGACCATAATTGTAACGATGTTAAATGTCTTTGGGCAATTTCTTTAAGGGACTTGATCATTTGTTTTGTTTGTTTTGAAAAGTTTTATCGAGGGACTATGATCATTCAAACTGTTTGCTTTGCCCAAAGATGTTCAACATACAATATGGCCCATTTATTTGAAGGCAACAAGTGGAATACCCTAGGGGGTGCAAGTGTGATTTGTGTGTCCATTTTCATGCTGGTTTATCTTTTATTAGGTCAAACTATTTTTTATCGTTTTTCGCATACAAACCCTAATTCTAACATGTTATTATTAGAAAGCAATAAAGTGTGAAATTAAAATTACTAAGCTATTACAAAACCAAATATGGGAAAGGGGGTACAAATGTTCAAATGGGGATATTGACAAGAATTTAAATCTAAATTATTACATCAATTGAATATTTGCAATTTAAATAATACATAATTAAATGTAAATTAAATAAATATGTGAAATGCAAAAAAAGAAAGTTTTTATGTGTATGGGAAAATATTATTTATGTAAAAGGAAAAAAGAAAATAAGAAATGTATTATTTTTTGAGTATTTGAACTTAGGGTAAAAACCCTAATTTGAAAAAAAGGTATTATTATCTATTTATTATTCATAAAAATAAAATAAAATGAAGTATATTAAAAAAAAATGTATTTTTATATCAAATATTAATAAAAGTGAAAAATCAAGTATTTTCATATTTTTGTCTTAAATATATTAATAATCACATATATATATATATATAACCCTAAGTATGTATTATTCTAAAAATAAATATTTATTTAATATTTTAATAAAATAAATAAAAGAGTATTTTGTGTGAAATATTTTCAGAGAGTAAATAAAAATAAAAATTGTATTTACATTATTTCTTATTTATTCTAATAATAATACATATATATATATATATATATATATATTTATGTATAAACAAAGAAATAAATCAAATAAATATGCAATAAATGCAAAAAATAATGAAAAAAATATTTTTAATTTTTTAATGGCATGAGAAAAAATAAATGAAGTCAGCAAAAAAGGAAAAAGTCAAAAATGTTAAAAAATGAGTAAATGGGCTCAGGGGGGTGTGAGCCAAAAAAGATGGTGTGAAAAGAAAGGACACAAAAGCCCAGCCCAATGAAACACTGTCTTCAACCTCCAGCACAAAACATTTGAAAAACGCGCGCCATGTTCAGCTTCTTCTAACTCTTGATTCCTTGATTTTTTGAACAAACTTCCAACACAAAAGATGTTAAGCATGAAGAGACGGTTCTAACCATATAAAGAACTTGACCTATCTCTCTAAGATGATGGAGAATTTCTCTCCCCCTCTTTTCTGACCTAGTTTTTCTACCATTTTCAAAGCTTAAATTCTCTCTACTCAGGCAAAAGAAATGAAATGTAAAGATATGTACATGTTCAGGGCTATGAGTAGGACCTTGTTTCTTCACAAACTTAAGACTAAAGATGCCTAATAAGAGAGATACGAATTCAAACTTTTACCTGTGCAGTTGAACTTCAATCTGGAGAATGAGGAACTTTCAGTGCAAGGTGATGATTGGAAAAGCTTCCTTGAGGTCCAGGGATGCTGTTTCAATGCTTACTTTGTCTTGAGAGCTTCTGAATCAAGCTATGGAACTTCAACTGCAAAAGGAAAAAATGAAAATGGTGGAAACTGTTAGAGTGATTACAGGTCAGGTTTTAGGCCATGGTTAGCTTGCATATGTTGTAGGGAAGGTAGAGGAACAGGTCTTGATCAAAATGCTCGAAGGGATTGGGAGTTTGCACTCAAACTGCAGGGGCACCCCTGTTTGTGCATTTTGAGGATGATTCTGAGATGGAGGGTGTATTGGAGGTCAAAAGCTCGTGTGTTAGCTTGGATATGTTATGTGTAATGTGTTTGACAACTTTGTTCTTGTGTGTCTAAGCTGAAGAGAGAGTTGGCATGAGTTATGGATGTTTCTTCTATGTGAAGCAAAGAAATGCAAGTTGATGTTCTAGGCATGTAGGGGACCTCCTAATGGGCTGCATAATCTTCTCTTGATCAGAGCAATTTGTCCATAATCCTGTGCCATTCAGATTTAGCTTGTACTTGTTTGATTTTCAAATTGACATAAAGTGAACTTTTGCAAAAATGGATAGTTTACTTTATCTAATTTAGGATTAAACCATTAGACAAAGCTTGAACTCAAAGAACTTGGTCTTAGTACAAAGAGTATGCATTAAATTATTGAGTATGGATTGGTTCAAGGACCTGTAATTAAGCATAAAGCAAACTGAATTCAAATTTGCAAGTTTGTGAACATGTCTTGATGAAGAACAAAAGTGAATTTTTGCCAACTTGTGAAATTCGAATCTCTCAAGTTATGAGGTTGTTTGATGAGTTCTTGGACATTTTGGAAAGCTTGGAATGTGTACTACAATCCATCTTTGAAATGCAAATCAAAATTCCAAGTGGAAGGGTATGAAAAGTGGCCTTGAAGTATGGTAGAAAACCTTGTCAAAATAGGTCAAATTTCACTAAGTTAAAAGATGGTTTAGTGCCCTTATTCAAAAAATCATAACTTGAGATACAAGCTTCAAATGAGAAAACTTTGTGAATCAAAGTTGTATATTATGCAACAAGCTACAACTTTCATGTTTTGACTTTTGTTTGAATCCCAATGGATCATGGTGAAAAGATGGGGTAAAGTTGGGAAAAAATTAGGGTTTTCCATAACTTAGAAAAATTCTAAGTTATGAAAAATTCCATTTTCTAACCCTAATTTGCATTTTGAGATTTCTTGGTGAACAAGTTTCATGATTTGGAATGTTTTGATGAAAAATGAATCTTGACTCTTGATTTTGACCAAAAAGTCAAAGTTTGACTTTTCAGTATACAGTCAAAATTGATCAATTGACTGGGAAATTCAACTGTCAATCTTGTGTACTTGGGATCTTTTGAGCTTGATGAACATGTCAAGATAATTCCATTGAGTCCTTGAGGCCATATGTGAGCTTGGTTTGCCATTGGCTAGGTCAAACAGTCAAAAATTGCCTTTGTGCAGTCAAAACCCTAAAAATGACCATTTTGCCCTTTTGGTGATCTGATCAAATTTCTTGTGGAATTGTGATTCAAACTTGATCAAATGGTCCATGTGAGTTCATAATGTTGATGTGGATCAAATTTCATGAGGTTTGACTGTCAATTGGCCACAGTTGACTTTTTCCCCAATACAGCTGATTTCTAGGTCAACTGTCCAATTGACTGGGTAAAACTTGGAATCAAGACTTGAAACTTGGTATAGGTAAACCTGGGAGTCCAACATGAAGCATGAAAGTCATCTGAGGCATTTTAGGTCAAAACATCTTTGTGCAAACACCAACCCTAATTTGAGTCCACAGTGCAAGGAGAAGTCTTGAGTAGAGGAAACCCTAATTGTATCTTGATCTTCAAATGTCTAATGTTGAGGAAATGGGAGGGCAAATTTTGGGGTACAACAGTTGCCCCTGTTCAATCTTCTTGGACCTGATGAGTTAGATTGGCAAGTTTGCCTTTCGTGACTCGAGGGTAAAAGGAGATTGGACACTAGAGTGCCCGGAAATTTGCACTCGCATGTTGGAGTATCAATAATGTGATGTCAGGAATGGGCTTACAGATGCCATTTGGAGAGATGGTGGATAGGGTGATGGGCTTATAGATGCCATCTGGAGCAGTGACAGAACTTTGACGGGAATGGGCTTATTGATGCCATTTGGAAGTGTTGATCGCATAAGAGATTCCTTAGCGAGAACTTGTGTATTTGAGAAGGACGGATGTTTTCCTGGCTTGTTACAGGTATTTGATCTTCAATCTCCTTATGCAGACATGTCCTGGCTAGATACAGGAGTTGAGTCTACAATCGGTTGCTCACAGATGTGCCCTGGCTGGATACAGGAATCGAATCTGGGAATAGTCGTCAATAGATGTGCCCTGGCTGGATACAGGAATCAAATCTTCAAACTCTTCAGACGTGCCCTGGCTAGATACAGGAATCGAGTCTGGAAACGTGGTCAACAGATATGCCCTGGCTGGATACAGGAGTCGAATCTGGAAATGTTGTAGTTGATAGATGTGCCCTGGCTGGATACAGGAATCGAATCTTCGAACTCTTCAGACGTGCCCTGGCTAGGTACAGGGATCGAGTCTGGAAACGTGGTCAACAGATATGCCCTGGCTGGATACAGGAGTCGAATCCGGAAATGCTGTCACTCTCAGATGTGCCCTGGCTAGATACAGGTATCGAATCCGGAATTGCGACAGTTGACGGTAATTGTTTTTGGGATTGTCTTTTTCCTGAAAAGGCAAAAATGTAAGTTGTATGCGATGTCATGATCTATGATATGCATGATGTCATGATGTTCAACATTTATATGCATTTCATCATGTATGTAAGCAAGATGTATGAAAATGTGAAATGTTTATGAGTGTAACTTCATCTTAGGAAAATAAATCCTTGACGAACGACCGAGAAGCTGCTCTACGGAAGAGATACTTGGCCGAAGTTTTGATGAGAGGCCTGCTGAGGACTTTAATGATGGATTCCGCTGAGGATAATGATGATAAACTCCGCTGGGGAACTCCAAAGATAAACTCTGCTTGGGAATACCAAAGATAGACTCCGCTGGGGATTGAAGGAACTTTGCCGAGAGCGGTCTTCCGTGGCCTTTAGCTGAGGATAACCCAGTTATAAGTCCTTGTGAGGAAATAACTCTAAATAAAACTTGGGCGAGACGTCCGTTCTTCGCAGGGGATAAGCTTCCAGAATCTACTGGGGATGAGCTTTAAGACCTGCCGGGGAATGTTGGGCTTCTTCAGGATCGACGGGGGATCAGCTTCTCTTGGGGAAAGTATTGCTGAACCTTGTTTTTACTCTGCGGGGAGTTAAGATGATTTGGCCACATTCTTCAGTTGAACCTACCTTGGTGCCTTGGCGAACAAAACAACCAGACGGCAATAGACAAACCCACATTGCCCCTGTCTTTGATGTCACCCGTAATCAATCTCTTGTTTCATATGCGAATATTTATGAATCAGCAATTTTAATGTCAAATGCATATATCAAAGAATGAACATTGGACGTTCTTCGCAAGACAAAACAAAAAGAGGAAAACAAATGGCAATTTGTATGGACAAGTGAATTTGTATTGATTTAAATTTTGCCTGTGAATAGGCGTTTTTTGTACAAGAGGCTGACATCCTAGTAAGAGGACATCGCCAAAAAGTATAGAGTTTACAATTTGAAAAAGAAAACAAAACAGCTATGTGAACAATCCCACTGGGTTCCAACTCTGCTATTGCCTTTATGTCTTCGAACGTCTCATCGCTTTGCTGCCTAATTTGAAGATGAAGCTGATTGGTCAATGTCGAAATCTGGAGCCAGATAGTTGATGCCGAATTCCGGATGCGAAGTGATCCAATGAGACATAGTGTTACGCTTTTATCCCTAACTTTTGCCTGGACCGCCCTTTCGGGTTTTCAGTCCACCGGGATACCCATTTTTGCCCAAGCCGCCCTTTCAGGTTTTCGACTTGCCGGGTGTACAGATTTTTTTCATTTCATCCCTTATTTTGCCCGAACCCTTTTGGTTCGCCGGGAAGCCCTTATTTTGCCTAGGTATGTCAACCTAGCGGGTCTTTTATTTATGCGTAGTATTTTTTCACTATGTCTGCATTGGCGGGGTGAGGAAGGTCGTCACCATCCATGGTGGTTAGGATCATGGCTCCTCCTGAGAACACACGCTTAACCACAAATGGCCCTTCGTAAGTAGGGGTCCATTTACCCCGGGGATCACTTTGAGGAAGGATGATGCGTTTGATTACCAGGTCCCCAACTTGATACTCTTGCGGTCTGACTTTCTTGTTAAATGCCCTGATCATCCGTTTCTGATACGTTTGACCATGACAGATAGCAGTGAGCCTCTTTTCGTCAATCAGATTTAGTTGATCAAGTCGAGTTTGGATCCAATCATCTTCATTCAAGTCTGCATCCTTCATTATTCGGAGAGAGGGTATCTGGATCTCGATTGGCAAGACTGCCTCCATGCCATAGACCAAGGAGAAAGGAGTTGCCCCGGTCGATGTCCTTGCTGAGGTGCGGTACCCATGAAGAGCGAACGGTAACATCTCGTGCCAATCTTTATAGGTCACTGTCATCTTCTGCACAATTTTCTTGATATTTTTATTGGCTGCCTCTACAGCCCCATTCATCTTCGGCCGGTAGGGGGAAGAATTATGGTGCTGTATCTTGAATTGTTCACAGAGTTCAGTGATCATTTTGTTATTGAGATTGGTACCATTATCCGTAATGATTCTTTCTGGGACGCCGTACCGACAGATCAAATTATGCCGGATGAAACGCGCCACGACGCTCTTGGTTACTGTGGCATAGGAAGCTGCCTCAACCCATTTCGTGAAGTAATCGATCGCCACCAAGATGAAGCGATGCCCATTGGATGCCGTTGGTCGGATCTCACCGATCATATCGATGCCCCACATTGCGAAAGGCCAAGGTGCCGTTAGGACATTCAAAGGAACTGGAGGGATATGCACCTTGTCAGCATAGATCTGGCACTTATGACAAGTTCGGGAGTGTTGGTAACAATCGGCTTCCATCGTGGACCAGAAATATCCTGCCCGAAGGATTTTCTTAGCCATGGTGTGTCCACTGGAATGGGTCCCAAATGTACCTTCATGCAGTTCCATCATAATTTTCTCTGCTTCAGCCTTATCCACACAACGTAACAGAGTTGAATCATGATTCTGTTTGTAGAGAATGCCGTTGCTGAGGAAGAATTTCGCAGCAAACCTCCTCATGAACTTCTTATCATTGACAGATGCACCTTCAGGGTATTCCTGGGCTTCCAAGTATCTCTTCACCTCGTGATACCAGGGTTTTTCAGTCACCTGCTCAGCCTCGAGCTCGCAGCAGTGTGCCGGTTCATCCAACTTCCAGATTATGATTCGGGGAGCCTCATTGTCCCATTTAACTTTGAACATTGAAGACATCGTGGCTAGTGCGTCTGCTAGCTGATTCTCCTCTCTGGGGAAATGCTCAAAAGTTATCTCTTCAAAGTGAGGGAGCAAGGTCGACACATATTCCTTGTAAGGAATGAGATTTGGGTGTTTCGTATCCCACTCGCCTTTGACCTGATTGATCACGAGAGCGGAATCTCCGAAGACACTTAGAAACCTGATCCTCAAATCGATTGCAGCTTGTAAACCCATGATACATGCCTCATATTCTGCCATATTGTTGGTACAGCTGAAACATAATCGGGCGGTGAGGGGAGTATGAGTTCCCCTGGGAGATATGATTACAGCGCCGACGCCGTTACCCAAAGCATTGGAGGCTCCATCAAAATGCATAGACCATCGGGATCCTTCCTCAGGTCCTTCATCCGGTCCAGGTACTTCACAGTCAGTTACCACCATGATGTCTTCGTCCGGAAAATCAAAGTTCAATGATTGATAATCGTCTACAGGTTGGTGTGCCAAATGATCAGCCAGTACACTTCCCTTTATTGCTTTCTGAGTTGTATACTGGATGTCATATTCTGTTAAGATCATTTGCCATCTCGCTATTCTCCCAGACAGAGCGGGCTTTTCAAATATGTACTTAATGGGATCCATCTTTGAAATCAATAAGGTAGTGTGAGTCAGCATATACTGTCTCAGCCGGCGAGCAGCCCATACAAGAGCGCAGCAAGTTTTCTCAAGCAGTGAGTAACGAGACTCACAGTCGGTAAACTTTTTGCTCAAGTAATAAATAGCGTGCTCTTTTCGGCCAGACTCGTCATGCTGCCCCAGCACACACCCCATTGAATTATCAAGCACTGTCAAGTAAAGTATCAGAGGTCTTCCTTCCACCGGTGGCATAAGAATGGGTGGCTCTTGGAGATATTCCTTTATTCTTTCAAAGGCGGCCTGACATTCATCATTCCAGCGTACCACTTGATCTTTCTTCAGTAATTTGAAGATTGGCTCACAAGTAGCAGTCAGATGTGAGATGAATCGGGCAATGTAATTCAGTCGTCCTAGGAAACCTCTGACTTCTTTCTCTGTTTTTGGAGTCGGCATCTCTTGTATGGCTTTTACCTTGACAGGATCCACCTGAATACCTTTATCACTTACGATGAAACCTAACAATTTTCCGGATCTTACCCCAAAGGTGCATTTGTTAGGATTCAACCTCAGCTTGTATAACTTGAGTCGATCAAACAACTTCTTCAGATGGTCAAGGTGCTCCTCCTCAGTTTGAGACCTTGCAATCATGTCATCTACGTATACCTCAATTTCATGATGGATCATATCATGAAATAAAGCAACCATGGCACGTTGATAGGTTGCCCCAGCATTCTTCAATCCGAATGGCATGACCTTATAACAGAAGGTACCCCACTGAGTCACGAAGGTAGTCTTCTCCATATCCTCTGGAGCCATCTTGATCTGATTATACCCTGAAAAACCATCCATGAAGGAGAACACCTTGTGTTGAGCTGTATTGTCAACAAGGACATCAATGTGAGGTAGGGGGAAGTCATCCTTGGGGCTGGCCCTGTTCAGATCCCTGTAGTCGACACACATTCTGACTTTACCGTCCTTCTTCGGCACTGGCACAACATTGGCAACCCACTGAGGGTAAGAAGTTACTGCAAGGAAACCCGCATCAAACTGTTTCATCACCTCGGCTTTAATCTTCTCAGACATCTCTGGGCGCATTCGTCGAACTTTTTGCTTTACTGGAGGGCAATCTTCCTTGGTTGGCAGGTGGTGAACTACAATGTCGGCATCCAAACCAGGCATATCTTCATAGGACCAAGCAAAAATCTCCATGTAGTCTTGTAGCATCTGGATCAATCGTTGCTTCACGCTGAGCTCTAGATTGGCACCAATCTTGACCTCTTTCTTATCTGTCTCAGTACCCAGGTTAATGGTCTCCACAGGCTTTTCATGTGGTTGAATAGCTCTCTCTTCCTGGAGTAGCAGTCTCGCAAGTTCACCAGGCACTTCGCAATCATCTTCACCTTCGTCTTCGGCCAAGTTGATCGGATTTTCGAAGTCATAACTGGCGGTAGCAGAGCTGTTACCAGTGAGATCCAGAGTGGATTGAAACCTGTATAAGTGAGTGTGTGTAAATATAGCTGTTTTGCAATATATATAACACAGAAAGAAAAAAAAAGCACAAGATTTGAAATGCAACAAACGTCCAATGTTTTGATTGATGATATATGAAAATGTCATACAAAAAGCCCTCACAAATGGAGCTACGATGTCCCGGGCAGGACACCGAGCCAACAAAGTTTTAACATATTGTTTGTTACAAATTTGGAAATCAAAAGAAATCAATTACTGCGTGACAAATGTGATAGGGGTGAAATCCTTTGCTGTCCAGTTGCTCGGTCCGTTGCTGGCAGTCGGGTAGATCCAACTATCAAACTCAGCTTCCTCCACATCTTCCTCAATAGCGTT
The DNA here is from genome assembly GCA_948472305.1 of Vicia faba. Classification (NCBI taxonomy): domain Eukaryota; kingdom Viridiplantae; phylum Streptophyta; class Magnoliopsida; order Fabales; family Fabaceae; genus Vicia; species Vicia faba. Next base: position 930,531,449 of record OX451735.1, on the reverse strand, counting down.
CACCCTTGAGCTGGAAATAAACACCGGAGCCTTTCCAATCTTCTCTTTGCGCACCGCCTTCTGAGCCTCTGCAGTAAAGCCTAGCCCAAACTTGTCGTTCTTCTGAGTGAAATCAGGAAGCTGACCCCAGTGTGCATAATTGCCCTTCCGAACCACAGCCCGGGCATCCCTTAGGGAAACCATCTTCAAGGAATCATTCTCTCCGGCCATTGTCTCTGCAGCTGCTGAAATTGGATGTACCTCCTCGAAATGCTGGAAGGGGGTTTCAATGAACTCTCCGTCCATCTCGATGTACCTGAAGGAATTCAAATGGCTCACCATATACTCCTCTTCTCCTTGTACAGTGACGATCTTCCCCCTGACGGGATACTTCAGCTTTTGGTGCAAGGTGGAGGTCACTGCCCCAGCTTTATGGATCCAAGGTCGACCCAACAGACAAGAGTATGATGGACGTATATCCATCACGTAAAAGGTAGAGTCAAACACTTGAGAGCCCACACGAATAGGGATGTTAACCTCTCCATGAACCATCCTTTTGGAACCGTCAAAGGCCCTGACGATGATATTGCTGGGTTTCAACTCCAGGCCCTCATAATCCAGACGATCTAAAGCCTTTTTCGGAAGAACATTCAAGGAAGAACCAGTGTCCACCAATACATGTGCCAGAGTAGTGCCCCTGCATTCAATAGAGACATGCAGGGCATCATTGTGGTCTCTCCCTTTTGCGGTCAGGTCAGCATCTGAAAAGCCCAAACCGTTGTCCGCCGTCAGATTTGCTATGCAGTCAGTGAACTGAACTGCAGACGTCTCCTGCGGCACGTGGGCCGTCTTGAGAAATGAGATTAAGGCCTTAGCATGAGCCTCAGAGCATAGCAATAGGGAGAGCAGGGAGATCTTGGAGGGTGTATGCCCCAACTGCTCGACAACATTAAAATCACTTTTCTTTATTATTTTCAAAATCTCCTCCATTTCTTGTCGGGAGGCCTCAGCATTTACGGGTATTGGTGCCTCCATCCGGGCAGGCTCTTCTTCAATCCCTTTGCCCCGAGCATTTGATGACTCGGCAGCAGGGGACACAATTTGATCAGCAACAGGACTTGGTAAACTTGCAGGTTTTATGAGGAGGGGTTTTCGAATAGCGGGCGGCGCAATGTCAGGCGAGAAGAGCCTGCCACTGCGGGTGACTTTAGTTGGACCGGTGATATCGCAGATACTGGCACTAGCATCAAATTCTTGCTTGATTCCATTTACATATACGTCTGCCCCATAATGCCAGGGGACAGCTTTATCAGATACGTAGGAGAGGGGTCCTGGAACAGTAATGATCACAGGCGCAACTGTCAAGATTTGAATAGGCTTCTTTGGGGGAGCCTTGATTGGATTTTTGAAGATGGTAATCACAGAAACTTCTTTCATCGGAACCAATTGAACAGCAGTCTTTTTGAATAGAATCTCCTTGCTATCCATTAGGCCTTGGATGCCTAACCTTAGCAAGGGACAATCAGATAGGGAAATAGCACAGAATGGGCAATCTTCGCCGCAACCCGGAAATAAACCGGCCCGCAGTAGGTTCTTCTTAACAGTCCTCAAAGGGGTAACAACTTCATCTACCGAAACAACGTACACTTCTTCCTCAATGGCATTTACCCTATGCTGGGGCATAGGAGCCGTTACAACATTCGGTCTTTCCGGCGCTTCAAACTGAATTTCTTTTGCGTCAATTAGATCTTGCACTTTGTTTCTCAAGGCCCAGCAATCATCAGTAGTGTGCCCGGGACTATCAGAATGATAAGCACACCGGGCATTTGGGTTGTATTTAGGAGACGCAGTGTTGACGACTTTAGGAGCTTCTTTGAGGGTCACCAGGTTGGTGGATAACAGTTGGGGTAAAATTTGAGATAATGTCATACTCAATCGGGTATGCTGCCTCTTGGGCCTTTCACTTCTTTGTTGATTGTACTGCTGAGGAGCAGCAACAGGTTTAGAGATGACCAAAGCATTGACGGCTTGGCGACTTTCGGGCTTGGCTTGTCTTCTAGGACCATAGACGGCACTTGCTTCTTTCTTAAACGGCCTCTTCTCAGCACTTGTAGAGGCAGCCTTTTGTATCTTGCCTGACCTGATGCCAGCTTCAATTCTTTCTCCCGTTAATATCAAATCTGTAAATCCAGCGGAGGAGTTACCAACCAAATGATTGAAAAATGGACCAGACAAAGTCCCAAGGAACATATCAACCAGCTCTCTATCAGTTAATGGAGGCTGCACCCTGCCAGCCAAATCTCTCCACTTTTGAGCGTACTCTTTGAACCCTTCACCCGTTCCTAGAGACATACCCTGAAGTTGGGTACGCGTAGGAGCGAGATCAGAATTGTATTGGTATTGTCTGTAGAATGCGGTTGCCAAATCTTCCCAGTGTCGGATGCTAGTTCCATCTAGTTGGTAGAACCATTCAAGCTGAGACCCCGAGAGGCTGTCTTGGAAGAAGTGAATCCAGAGGTTCTTATCCGCCGTGTAAGGTTGGATTTTCCTTACGTACGACCTTAGATGCAGCTTTGGGCAGGAGACCCCATCATACTTAGCGAAGGCAGGCGCCTTAAACTTGTGTGGAATGACTACCCCAGAAGATAACCCCAAATCTCCGAAATCCAGTCCTGGCACATTCTGAATTTCCATGGCGCTCAAGCGGTCCTCCAACTGTTTGTATCTGTCAGCAGCAGGTGGGTATTGTTCGTCGTTATAGTCCGTCTCGTTGTCGGAGACTGCGGGACTAGGAGCTCCTCCCCCTTGGGGACTATTTTTCTCAGTAGAAGAAGTGGTTGGATCAGCTTCATTGTGGAGTGTGTTCCCAAATCGGCGTCCGGTGTTGAACAATGCAGTCCTCTTTTTCTTCTTCTTCTTTAGGAGTAGAGTCTTCAACTCTTGCTGACCTTGGGCTAGGCTTAGGACCATCTCTTGAAACTGTGCACTTTGGGCCTGAAGGGCCTTGATTGCTTGCTCACTGGAGGACTCTGGATTCATGATGACTGTGCAAACAAACAGCGAAGAAGATTAAGCAACCTGTGAAATAGGGTACATGCTATGCATATGGTGTAATGGAATGCGTATGTTTTATGTTTTCAAAGACAAACAAGATTCAACTTTGTAGACAAAAAAGGGAAACACACTTCATTAGATTAAAATTTTTCAATTGTTCAACAATTTGCCCTTAGGCATTACAGGAATGAAAAATACGGAAAAGGAAATAAAACTACAAAAGGAAATAACCAAAGCTCATCAATGCTCCCATGGCCTCCTCCTCTCAGTGCTGATGTAGTTGTTCAGGACACGTTCTTCCTCCAATTGCTTAGTCAGCCTTTGGATCTTCCTTTCCTGCTCGTTGAACTTCTCCCGATAGAAATCCCGTTCTTCCTTTAGTTGTGCCCAAGATCTCTTCATTGTATCAAAATCAGTGGGTACCTGAGGAGGGAGGACAGTTGGAGGAACCCCATCTTCATTGGGAGATTCCAGGATGATTGGTCTGACGGCTTCGTATGGCATACCCAACTTCTGAGCACGGATGCGGACCCATTTGCAATAGGGTTCCAATGGCAGAGAAGTCTTTGGTCCTAACTCATGTGGGTCAGCTTTGTGAATTCTGTCCCAAGCTCTAATGAATCCCTGGCGTAGTTTGTCACTGTCTGCCTGAAACTCAAAATGGAAGTGAGGAACCAGCATCTCATGAGGCCCATCTCCTCTGGCTCTTCCAAACTGACGGAGAGCTAAACACGGATTGTAAGAGATTCCTCCTTGGATACCAATCAACGGGACATTAGGGTATTCTCCGCAACGGTCGATAACAGCTACCTCATCCAAACCTCTGAGAGTCCAAGTGATATCCTTATCTGTGAGAGACATTAACCTCCGAGCCCAACCTTTTCCTTCTTCATTCTTCAGCACGGACTTAGGAAGGTGCGAAATAAACCACCTTACTAGCAAAGGAGCACAACACCACGGAGTCCCCCGTTTTCGAGCAGTACGAGCATAGAGTTGTTGTAGAATGTCACCCAAGAGAGTGGGTACCGGATTCCGAGACATGAAGATTCTTATGACATGGATACTGATAAAGGTGTCGGGGTTGGGAAACAATACCAGACCATAGATCAAAAGAGCCAGAATATCCTCATATGCCTTGAAGTCCAAGTCATTCCAGAAATCATTAGCCTTGCCAACCAAAAATTTGACCAAGAAGCCCTTGATCCCATTTCTAGTTTCCCAATTGGACAACACCTCTTCTTTGGTCAAGGGGAGAATTGCAGCAATCTCTTCAGGCCTAGGAGTCTTTTCCAAACCAGTGAAAGGAGTTTGTTCCAAGACAGGAATCCCAAGCAAATAAGATAATTCTTCCAGGGTAGGAACCAGCTGGAAGTCTTGAAAGGTGAAACAGTGATGCAGAGGGTCATAAAACTGGGTCAGAACACTTATCAATTGTTGGTCCCATTTTGCAGTGATCAAGCCAAGGAGGGAACCATGTCTGTTGATGAAGGAGGTAGTGTTTGGAATCCTTTCAACCAGATCTTTGAGTAAAACTGGTGGTTGAACAAAGTTGAGCCGGACAGTATTTCTACGCACGGGCATCATAATGTCCTACAAAACAGAGCAAAGGTGAAACCTTTTTGTCTTTGAAATGGGTTAGCCTTTTACACAGGATGCATGCAATGGTATGATGGAATGATGCTATGATGAAACACACCACAAATATTCACATAGACAGGTAAGGCACACAAGTCACACAAGATACCCTTAGGTTTCAGGCCAGCATGAGTTTCAGGTATTACCCTCTTTTGGTTTCATTGGTTAAAACCTGTCCTATCAAAAGTAACCGGGTTCTAGAGGATCTCAAATCATTGGCTACCCTCAATCGGTCATAACTCCAGCATCACAATCTTTTCTCGCGGCCAGAACCATCTCGAGAGTTTAGCCTCAATGAGTGTAGCATACTGCTACTGTCCTAATAGCCAAGTTGGTCAATTTAGGGTTCTAAGGTTGGTTGGTGTTTAATGACTCCTTAGAAGACCTATATTCTCCCCGTTACAACACAAGGGATATAGGTACAGACTAAGATGCCACACCAACGTAGCCACTGCTTCACCCATGTCGGTCTACGCCGGACAGGTCCCTCACAGATTACGCTACCTAAAAAGGGTATTTCCCAGATCCGGGTTAGGATCTATGAACTCCGATGCAAAGCCCACAAATATAAAAGCAAACAAAGCAAGCAATTGAAAACAAAAGTGATCTAAGCCCTAAGGTTACTCCACTTTTAAAAGTTATATCCCCAGCAGAGTCGCCAGTTCTGTGATACGGTGGGAGAACTGACTTGAGGTTTGCGTTTGTATTCGCAAATGTTGCGGTTAGCAAGAGTCGCCACCGACTTTTTATTTTATCCTAAGGAAAGGTTAAAAAGCACAGCAAAAAACCTTTTGAGATGTTTTCTTGGGTTCGGGGAGTAGATTATAGAAAGGGAAGGTATTAGCACCCTTTCTATCCATGGTTATCCATGGGCTCTTAGTTACTTGCTTAGATCACTTGCCTTTTGTTTTCAATTGTTTTAAATGGTGCTTGAGTGTGTGGGTTTTGAAAATGTTTTTGAAAAGAGGCCAATGTGGTGGCAACCTTTGTAATGATCCATGTGGGGATGTATACAAAGATGTATGTCTTTTAAAAAAAGTTTTCATTTTATTTTGAAAGTTTTGTTTTGAAAGTGTTGTGAGGTGTGATTTTGAATTTAGGCAAGTGTTTTATTTTGCAAGTTGATTCAAGTAATTAAGAGGTTATCTACTCCTAAATTTCTCAAAAGATTATTGCTATACTTTAACCCTTTTAACAAGTTTGCTCCACCATTGTATTTGGTGGGCAACCTTGTGTTAGGATGTGAGAGGGACAAGCGCGGGTCATCGTTTAGACCATAATTGTAACGACGTTAAATGTCTTTGGGCAATTTCTTTAAGGGACTTGATCATTTGTTTTGTTTGTTTTGAAAAGTTTTATCGAGGGACTATGATCATTCAAACTGTTTGCTTTGCCCAAAGATGTTCAACATACAATATGGCCCATTTATTTGAAGGCAACAAGTGGAATACCCTAGGGGGTGCAAGTGTGATTTGTGTGTCCATTTTCATGCTGGTTTATCTTTTATTAGGTCAAACTATTTTTTATCGTTTTTCGCATACAAACCCTAATTCTAACATGTTATTATTAGAAAGCAATAAAGTGTGAAATTAAAATTACTAAGCTATTACAAAACCAAATATGGGAAAGGGGGTACAAATGTTCAAATGGGGATATTGACAAGAATTTAAATCTAAATTATTACATCAATTGAATATTTGCAATTTAAATAATACATAATTAAATGTAAATTAAATAAATATGTGAAATGCAAAAAAAGAAAGTTTTTATGTGTATGGGAAAATATTATTTATGTAAAAGGAAAAAAGAAAATAAGAAATGTATTATTTTTTGAGTATTTGAACTTAGGGTAAAAACCCTAATTTGAAAAAAAGGTATTATTATCTATTTATTATTCATAAAAATAAAATAAAATGAAGTATATTAAAAAAAAAATGTATTTTTATATCAAATATTAATAAAAGTGAAAAATCAAGTATTTTCATATTTTTGTCTTAAATATATTAATAATCACATATATATATATATATATAACCCTAAGTATGTATTATTCTAAAAATAAATATTTATTTAATATTTTAATAAAATAAATAAAAGAGTATTTTTTGTGTGAAATATTTTCAGAGAGTAAATAAAAATAAAAATTGTATTTACATTATTTCTTATTTATTCTAATAATAATACATATATATATATTTATGTATAAACAAAGAAATAAATCAAATAAATATGCAATAAATGCAAAAAATAATGAAAAAAATATTTTTAATTTTTTAATGGCATGAGAAAAAATAAATGAAGTCAGCAAAAAAGGAAAAAGTCAAAAATGTTAAAAAATGAGTAAATGGGCTCAGGGGGGTGTGAGCCAAAAAAGATGGTGTGAAAAGAAAGGACACAAAAGCCCAGCCCAATGAAACACTGTCTTCAACCTCCAGCACAAAACATTTGAAAAACGCGCGCCATGTTCAGCTTCTTCTAACTCTTGATTCCTTGATTTTTTGAACAAACTTCCAACACAAAAGATGTTAAGCATGAAGAGACGGTTCTAACCATATAAAGAACTTGACCTATCTCTCTAAGATGAGGGAGAATTTCTCTCCCCCTCTTTTCTGACCTAGTTTTTCTACCATTTTCAAAGCTTAAATTCTCTCTACTCAGGCAAAAGAAATGAAATGTAAAGATATGTACATGTTCAGGGCTATGAGTAGGACCTTGTTTCTTCACAAACTTAAGACTAAAGATGCCTAATAAGAGAGATACGAATTCAAACTTTTACCTGTGCAGTTGAACTTCAATCTGGAGAATGAGGAACTTTCAGTGCAAGGTGATGATTGGAAAAGCTTCCTTGAGGTCCAGGGATGCTGTTTCAATGCTTACTTTGTCTTGAGAGCTTCTGAATCAAGCTATGGAACTTCAACTGCAAAAGGAAAAAATGAAAATGGTGGAAACTGTTAGAGTGATTACAGGTCAGGTTTTAGGCCATGGTTAGCTTGCATATGTTGTAGGGAAGGTAGAGGAACAGGTCTTGATCAAAATGCTCGAAGGGATTGGGAGTTTGCACTCAAACTGCAGGGGCACCCCTGTTTGTGCAGTTTGAGGATGATTCTGAGATGGAGGGTGTATTGGAGGTCAAAAGCTCGTGTGTTAGCTTGGATATGTTATGTGTAATGTGTTTGACAACTTTGTTCTTGTGTGTCTAAGCTGAAGAGAGAGTTGGCATGAGTTATGGATGTTTCTTCTATGTGAAGCAAAGAAATGCAAGTTGATGTTCTAGGCATGTAGGGGACCTCCTAATGGGCTGCATAATCTTCTCTTGATCAGAGCAATTTGTCCATAATCCTGTGCCATTCAGATTTAGCTTGTACTTGTTTGATTTTCCAGAGCAATTTGTTCCATCTTCTCTTGATCCAGAGCAATTTGTTCCATTTTCTAACCCTAATTTGCATTTTGAGATTTCTTGGTGAACAAGTTTCATGATTTGGAATGTTTTGATGAAAAATGAATCTTGACTCTTGATTTTGACCAAAAAGTCAAAGTTTGACTTTTCAGTATACAGTCAAAATTGATCAATTGACTGGGAAATTCAACTGTCAATCTTGTGTACTTGGGATCTTTTGAGCTTGATGAACATGTCAAGATAATTCCATTGAGTCCTTGAGGCCATATGTGAGCTTGGTTTGCCATTGGCTAGGTCAAACAGTCAAAAATTGCCTTTGTGCAGTCAAAACCCTAAAAATGACCATTTTGCCCTTTTGGTGATCTGATCAAATTTCTTGTGGAATTGTGATTCAAACTTGATCAAATGGTCCATGTGAGTTCATAATGTTGATGTGGATCAAATTTCATGAGGTTTGACTGTCAATTGGCCACAGTTGACTTTTTCCCCAATACAGCTGATTTCTAGGTCAACTGTCCAATTGACTGGGTAAAACTTGGAATCAAGACTTGAAACTTGGTATAGGTAAACCTGGGAGTCCAACATGAAGCATGAAAGTCATCTGAGGCATTTTAGGTCAAAACATCTTTGTGCAAACACCAACCCTAATTTGAGTCCACAGTGCAAGGAGAAGTCTTGAGTAGAGGAAACCCTAATTGTATCTTGATCTTCAAATGTCTAATGTTGAGGAAATGGGAGGGCAAATTTTGGGGTACAACAGGGACCGATGTAAAAAGTCCCTTTTTTACATCGGTTATAATATCAGAACCGATGTAATAACCTGTTATTATGCACATTTTTTAAAAAATTGATCCAGTTTTTTATATTGGTTGGAAGTAATACCCGATGTAAAAAGTACCTTTTTTACATCGGTTATAATATATGAACCGATGTAAGAAACAATTATTATGCACATTTTTTTTAAAAATTGATCCAGTTTTTTACATCGGTTGGAAGTAATACCCGATGTAAAAAGTCCCCAGTGACGCGACTTTTTACATCGGTTATTATCTCCAACCGATGTAAAAAGTCCCTTTTTGAAAGGATTTACATCAATTTTTACTAATAACCGATGTAAAATGTATGAAATTTTTTTGGAATAGATTATTTATTTTCTGGGTTTCCCTATACAAATATAATTGGTACCCATTTTTTCATATTTTTCCAATATCAAACAAACTATATTTATGTCGCTATATAGATTTCATAGCTTTCCAACATCACATATATCACATTTAGGACGATGTTTTCATATTTTTCACAACAAACTTACAAATTGAACAATTGTATTGCAAACTTGTATTGTATTACAACATACAAACTTACAATTACAAATTCTTCACAAAATATAAAACAATATTCAACTATTTATAAGTCTTTTTCAAAACTTACAATTACATAATATTCACAAAATATACATATACAAAAATATTCAACTATTTCTAAGTTTCCAAACTTGAATTACCAATATAAAATCTTCGGTAGACAACACCAAAATCATATTGCCTGACAATAAATAATAACAATTAACATCAGCAAAAAAAATCAAGAAACTCAACACATGAGCAAAAACCACATGTATTGTGCAAAAACCACAACTTATACAATTCTATAAAACTCACCAAGATAAACTTAAGTTCCATGTAACTCAAAGAAACATTTTGCCCAATGAAGTCGCAAATCATACAAATCATCTGGTGTTAATTCTGTTGGGTCATCAAATACCTATAATACATAAATATAACAATATAGAGTTATTTTTTAAAAATTCATATTAAGTCGAAAAACAAAAAGTAAAGAACAAAGTAAAGTTATTTTTAGTACCTGCATCCAATTCTCGGTTATATTAGCAGAGACAATATCCAACATATTTTTCATCACATAGTATCCACAATCATTAGAGTTATGTTGATGCCTTGTCTACAATTGAATGACATAATTAGTGAATATTTATCATATATTTAACTATAGAATTACAATTTACATCACACTTACATTGGGATGAAGTCATGTAGCCTTTTTTCTATTTCCATTTGCCATTTGATGAATCCCAAAAGAACTAATACAGAAAGATATAAACATCACATAACTAAATATACTCGCCAATGAAAAATCACATAACTATTAGTTGTCAATGAAAGTCACATGAAAGATAAACTTACTTTGTAATAATTTTCTTCGTGTTCTGGTCAATTTCCCGATGAAGTGAACAAAATACGACAACTAAATTGTCTCTTGAACACATGACTATTAATTGCCAATGTCTCCTGTACGTGTGTGTGGAAACAGAAAAGTCGCATAAAATATATATGTTATCAAAATTAAATAATATAAAACACAATTTCATAAAAATTCTTACCCATGAATTAATGATAGTAAGTGGCACGCTCTGTTTTCATCACGTAACTTTTCTAGCACGTAATTTTTAACATCTTCTTGAGATTTCGCTACATTATCATTATAAATACACCTAGCAGGGTCCATAAATCCATATAATTCTGAAATGGAATTCTCAAGACAAACACGATGAATATACCTGAATAATTTTAAAATTAACATTAGAATCAAAGTGATGAGAGATATAACATATTAATAGAGATTGACTTTAATAAAACAATAAAATGTACTTAAGTGCACCAAATTTGAAGAATAGACACGTCAAGCCAATGACCTAAACCCACCAATAACTCTCTGATACATTTAGCTGAAACATAAAAATTAGAGACACTCGCATAATGACTTAATTGTATTGCCAAATGGTTATCATCCAATTTCAAAACCATGAGTAACAATCTCTGAACATCATCAACTTCCACGTCTTTTGTGCTCTCTTTTGTGCTTCCCTTTGCAGCTGAACAACTTCCTTTTCCGCTTCCATCGATAATTTCCAATTTTTGAATGCATTTAATATCACCTGTGCTTTGTGATAAACCCATAGACTTAAGTGTCTCCATTAATGATTGCTGAAACATCTTACGCTCTTCAACCAACTTTTCTTCAAGTTCAGCTCTAAGTTTTGTTTCCAATATTGCAAGTTGTTCATTTACGTCGATATGTTGACTTTTTCTTCCAAAGTAAGTGCTTTGTTTATGGTGTTTTCCAACACCACGAACACGACCTCCATGCTCAGATGTTCCAATGGCTAATGATAAGATATCATTACGTCCATCTGGAACAATTGCACCTTTTTCAGCTTCTTGAACAAGAGAATCCTACAAAATGCAAAAACATCAATTAATCAATCACAAATATAATGATACTTTGTAATAATTTTTCGTTGTTTACTTACAATTTTTTCAGCAACCTCTTGTGTAGATTTTGATGTGTATTCTCCTCCTTTCTTTTGTCGTGCTCTCTTCCATAACTCATGGCGTGATGGTGGAAATGGACTATCATTATCATCTAATGTGGAATTATCTCTCGATGATGACTTTTCTTTCATAATTTTCTCCTCAAGTAAGCGATACCCTCCACGAGACAATACATGTGGGTATAAATTCTTGGCCACATTATCCTTACCCTTCTGACTTTTTTCCTATTATAAACTCAAACAAATAATTAATCACTAAATATAATAAAAATGTTATGCACACAAAAACATATAACTCCTACTAACCTTAAATTCAGGGGTATCTCGAATCTTGAGAAACTCTTTCCAGGCGTCTTCTGTAATAAAGTTATACTTGACATATGGAGGAGGATCATTTTCTATGGGATGATGAATATATCTATCTGTGAGTTGTGTCTTAAAACCTCTCCATCGCTCTCCCGCATATTTAATCCATTCTTTCTTCAACCTATCCTTCTTTGGATCTTTACATTCTGGAATAGTAAAATGAGCCTACAAATGTAGTATATGTCATATGTTGTTAATTAGTATATGATTATAAAATATAATAAAGTACTGTATTTAAAATACCTGAATATCAGTCCAAATAGCATCTTTTACGCCTTCATCTACTTCTTTCCAATCATTTTTCACAATGCTACAATACTGTCGAGCAAGAGATGCTATATAACTCTTGAAATGTGTAGCATTTTTACCAACACCAATACATTCATAGGTTCTTGCATTAAACTCGACCTTTATCTTTTCACCTGTTTGATGAACTTTGTCAATTTGTGTCATTAAAGTGGGACCTCTAACTCTTCTTTTATTGGGGTTTGAATCACCCATGTATCTGTTTACACAAAACAAAAATAATTAGAAATAATATTAAGCACAAAATAAAAACAATTAGAAATAAAATTAAGCACAAAATAAAAACAATTAGAAAATAAAGTAACGTGGAATTAACTTATACAAAAAATCTTACTAGTCCTCCCATATCCCTTCTTCATGGTCTATGAGAATAGCATGCACATCATCCCCTTCATTTTCTTCAATGAATGTAGTCACATTTGTTGAGAAAGGATGAGTTTCAGAAATATCAAGATTTTCATCATGATTTTCGTCACTATCATGGACCTTTCCTTGTAAAACCACTGACCACTTTTTATTAGAAGGATCTGTGACATAAAACACTTGTTTTGCTTGAGATGCCATGATGAATGGTTCGTTCGCATAAGCTAACTTGCTAAGATCAACCAGTGTAACTCCAAATTCATCGATTCTGACACCACTGTTGATATCAATCCATTTGCATTTAAATACAGGAACTTTAAACACAACATAATTAACTTCCCAAATCTCTTCAATCACCCCAAAGTACGGTGTAGATTCCATAACCGGGTTTTTATCTTTAGCACTAGAGAAGTGCATGGACTCGGCCACAATCATTACCCCACTATTTTGCGTGGTACTACGGTCATCCTTTGACTTTGTATAAAAAGAGGTTTTATTAATATCATATCCACTCCAAGTTATTATGTTACATTTAGGCCCATAAGACAACCACTTAATTGTATTAGAAACACTATCTTCATTAGCAATTCTTTCTTTAAACCACTCAGAGAAACTCTTATTATGCTCTTTTAACAACCCTCTTTCATTCATCTTGGGGTACTTTTTCTTTACGATGCTTTTGTGAGCAGATAAGTAAGGTTGAACTTCATCTATGTTATTCAATATATACAAATGCGCTTGAACAACCACATCAATACTTAAGCTCTTGACTTTTAAACCTTGTGTACCCACACCCTCATATCTTCCATCATGACGAGACTTGGGAACCCCTACAACATCCACTCCTGACAAATAGTTAGAACAAAACTCAATTGCTTCTTCTGCAATGTACCTCTCAATAATCGATGCTTCCGGACGGTGTGGGTTTTTTGTATACCCTTTTAGAATCTTCATGTATCACTCTATTGGATACATCCACCGTAAAAAAACTGGACCACATAATCTAATCTCCCTTACTAGATGAACAATCAAGTGAACCATAATGTCAAAAAATGAAGGAGGAAAATACATCTCTAATTGGCACAAGATAACTGCAGCCTCATTTTCCAAATCGTCTAACTTTAGTGGATCAATGGTTTTACAACAAATTGCATTGAAAAATAAGCATAACCTAGTTATGGTCTTCCTTACGTTGTTAGGCAATATCCCACGAATAGCCAATGGTAGTAGTTGTTGCATTAAGACATGACAGTCGTGAGATTTTAAGCCAACTAATTTAAAATCTTTAACTGATACAAGCCTCTTGACATTTGATGAGTAACCATGCGGCACTTTGATACTTTGTAAACACTCACAAAAACTTGTTTTCTCTTTTTTAGACAAAGTGTAGCAGGCAGGAGGCAAATATGTCTTGTTACCTATATATTATGGGGTTAACTCTTCTCGTATACCCATCAAACCCAAATCCAGACGAGCATTAATACCATCTTTTGTCTTGCCTTGAATGTTGAGAAGTGTTCCGATTACACTATCGCATACATTTTTCTCCACATGCATCACATCAATACAATGTCTTACATCAAGACTAGACCAATATGGAAGATCGAAGAAAATCGATCTCTTTTTCCATACATTTTTCACAGTAGATCTTTTTTGGTACTTTCCAAAGATAACATCAAGTCCCTATTGTCGCTGATAAACTTCCTCTCCAGACAAGGGCTTTGGAGCAACACCATGCTCTTGTTCCCCATTGAAAGCTTTCCGCAATCTACGATATGGATGATAACGTTTTAGAAATTTTCGATGCCCGAGATAAACGGTCTTCTTTCCTTTTTCAAGTTGATGGTAACAAGTGTCTTTTTCACATATAGGACACGCATTATGCCCTTTAACTTTATACCCAGACAAATTACCATATGCCGGAAAATCATTGATGGTGCAAAACAACATGGCACGCATATTGAACTGTTCGCCAGAATACGCATCAAAAACATCCACCCCTTCCTCCCACAACACTCTTAAATCATCAATCAGTGGACTTAGATAAACGTCTATGTCATTTCCTGGTTGTTTTGGGCCCGATATCATCATCGATAACATAATATATTTACGCTTCATGCACAGCCTAAGAGATAGGTTGTAAATCATCAAGAGAACAGGCCAAGAACTATGGTTAGTACTCAAATTACCGAACGGATTCATTCCATCAGTAGCAAGTCCAAGTCTAAGGTTTCTCGACTCTTTGCCAAAATTTGGAAACAAAGAATCTATTTTCTTCCATTGCAAAGAATCAGCTACATGACGAATTTGTCCATCATATTTTCTTTCTTCTGCATGCCATCTAAGATTCTTTGCGTCATCTGCATTGGCGAATAATCTCTTGAACCTTGAAATTATTGGTAGGTACCATACCACTTTCGCAGGAGGACCCTTTTTTACCACCTCATCATCAATTGACTCACCATCTTTCTTTTTGTAGCGTGAAGCCTTACACTTTGGACAATGATTATACTTTTCATACTCTTTTCTGTATAATATGCAATCATTAGGGCATGCATGTATCTTTTCATACTCCAAACCCATTGGACACAATATTTTCTTCGCCTCGTAATAACGACTTGGCATTACATTACCTTCTGGAAGCATTTCAGTCAACAATTCAAGCAACTCGGTAAAACTTTTGTCAGTCCACCCATTCTTTGCCTTCAGATTAAATAATTTTAACACGGCTGACAGACGTGTAAATTTTTTGCATCCCGGGTACAATGGTTTATCCTTGTCATTGCATATAGTATCATACGTATGTGCCCTCTTAAACGAATCTTGTCCAATATCACGCATCATGTCTTCTAGACGATCATCCATTTCTACACTAACATCATCTCTTTGAGACACGTTTGACTTTGCTACTACTTCACCGTGCCATATCCATTTTGTATAACTTTGACAAATCCCTACACAAATTAGATGATCCATGATTTCTTTCTTACTATGTTTTGGTTCTTTATTTGCACAACGAATACATGGACAAAGAAAAAGCGTAGGAAGACTTTTGTCAGCATTACTTTCAGCAAACTGTAGAAATTCCATCACTCCATGTTCGTACTCGTCACTTAATCGATTAGCTCTCATCCAACTACGATCCATAACTATGTTCACATGGAGGAAGGTCTGACGAACGGTGTGTCCGCGGCTGTGCTACTTCACGGAGATTCCGAGATTGCAAGTTGTGCTGCTTCGCGAAGAAAGAAAAATAGAATCAAATTTCAATTGCAAGGTGATAACTCCATTAAGTTTGATAGGTTAAAGATAAACAATGTGTTTCTGAGAGGACCATTAATTCTTTTGTCATAGGTTTCTAAATTTTCCACTTCTTTTATTTGGTGAGCATAAAAATACGAGAAAGAGATTCAAATATAATAGTATAATAATAGTAACAAGAATGGAACAAAGTATAAAACACACGAGTAACAAAGTGTAATTTATAATAGTATAGTAATAGTAATGAGACTGTAACAACGAATTGATAAGCAAAATTTGGCAAAACATTGGTTTTAAACCAAATATCGTTGAACAACTATTTGGTAACATAATTAGAATATTAATTATTTATAAAAATTTAGATACTCCCTTCCACTATTTCTCTCTTTTCAATCTCTTCTTACAATATAACATACTTTAAATATAAACTCAAAGAGGAATAATGCTAATCACTCATTTTCAAACAAAAATTTGCACTTACAGTTGAAACGGCGAGCGAAGAGTCGTGAAGGGCGTCAATCGGCCGACGAGGAGTCGTGAAACGGAGATTCCGAGATTCCGAGATTGCAAGTTGTCACTATAGTTTTTCCAAGTCTTCCTTTATATTTAGCTGTTGGACTCACAATGCAAATGGAAATGGAAATTGAAATTGTTATAGCAACATGCAAAAGTAAGACAATTGCCATGGAGAGTCAGTAAGAAACAATGCCAAACAATGTAATATCAATTGCCATGGATGCATGATACCACAGGTTATAACTGCTAGGATAGTAACCCACGTAAGAGCATACATCAATGACTCTTATACATTTTAAGAGTCTAAACTATGAACTTTGGTCTAGTACCTAACAACAATGGCCACATCGCTTATAAAAAAATTTATAGCCAGATCTACTAAACAGGAGCATTATAATATTACCAAATTCATTCAAGCAAAACTTCTCTAACCACAAAAATTAGTTCATAACATCTAATATATTAATATCGTAAAAGAGAATATAACGAGTTCTATTTGAGAAGGGAAAAAACAAACTAGTTGCGTATAAAACCAACACAATAATGAGATAATCTATTTTGTTTGAATAAGTCATGCCAAAAACAAAATGAAAACAGACCTATACCAATACCAACTAGTAAACATCCAAAAGATGAAGAAATACATACATTATACAGTGTAAGTATTCAATGCAATACAAACACTAACATATTATACTATCAAAGAAGCCTCATTTTATAGCTGCAGTAAACAAACCACGTTATATAACGGAAAACTCAGTAACAGTTGAAAACAAACCACGTTATAGCTGTAGTAAACAAACCAATGCATCAAACAGTTGAAAGGATAACGGAAAACTCACTTACAGTTGAAACCCACGATGAATCGGCGGCGAGGAATCAGTTGAAACAGCGAGGCGACGGTGAGCCGTTGAAACGGCGGTGAATCGGGCGGCGACGGTGAGCCGTTGACGATGTTGGGTGTTGGAGGCGGTAGGCGTCGTGGAAACGGTGGTGGCGGCGACGGTGTTGGCAGCGGTAGGCGTCGTGGAAAAATGGGTCGGAGAATGGGTCGTCTAATGGAAAAACGGTGTAGGCGTATGTAGATGTACAGTGTTCGCGAATAAAAGTAAATTGTTTTTATACTTTTTTACCTCGGTGGAGCTTCCAACCGATACAAGGGGTTGGGCTATTACATCGGTGGAAAGTCCCACCGATTTAATATTTTGCTTTTTTTTTTTTTTAAGTTGGGCTATTACATCGGTGGAAAGTCCCACCGATTTAATATTTTGCTTTTTTTTTACACGCGTTTGGCTATTACATCGGTGGAATTTCCAACCGATACAAGGGGTTGGGCTATTACATCGGTGGAAAGTCCCACCGATTTAATATTTTGCTTTTTTTTTTTTTACACGCGTTTTTATGATTTTTTAATACATTTTAAAAATTAATTCAAGCTATGGCTATTACATCGGTGGGAAGTCCCAACAGATGTAATATCTTCCTTTTTTTTTTACACGCGTTTTTATGATTTTTTTAATATATTTTAAATATTAATTCAATCATTTTTTACATCGGTGGAAAGACCAACCGATGTAATATCTTGCTTTTTTTTTACACGCGTTTTTTATTATTTTTTAATATATTTTATATATTAATTCAAGCTATCATTTTTTACATCGGTTTTTATTTAAACCGATGTAATATATTGCTTATATTTTTTTACCGTTTTTGTCACCTTGTTTCTTATTTACAAAAATGCCACCGTGTTTTTTTTCTGGAAATCTTTTACATCGGTGGATGAGATTGCCCGATGTAATAGGTGACGAAAAAGTTTTTTTCCCTTATTTTTTATATCATTGCAAATAAATACCTGATGTAAAAAGTTTGTTAACTGAATTTTTTACATCACCTATTTTGATACCCGATGTAAAAACTTTTTCTCAAATGTCTTTTTTTTAGTAGTGATTTAATCTTTATATCTTTCGTTCGTCTAAACTCTAAGGGAAATATTTTAACTTTGTTGACTTCATGACATCAAAATATATTTGATACAATTGAGGGAACCCCTTCATTCATTTTTGTTTAATTATTTTTCTAAACTTAAGTTAATTTTCCTAAAAACTCAATTTTCAAACTCACACCTTTTAAATAAAAACTGCGACATTAGGTCGTCGCATCTTCAAAATCTCATCCACACCCATTTTTAGCCAAACGGACTATTTTAATTAAACAAACAATTTTAATAAACAGATATGTCAAAAGGTTCCTATAGGATACTATAGATGAATTGGGTGCTAATACCTTCCCATTGCATAACCAACCCCCAAACTCTAGATCTCTTTCAAAATGCATTGTATTTCCATTACTTTTAAGTATTATTTTACATTGCATATTTTAGGATTTTATTTCGCTCTTTTCCCTTTTCCCTTGGAAATGATAAAGCGCGGTGGCGACTCTTGCTTTTTGTGAGTCGAGTTAATTAATAGCTCGATCTCTAATTTACCCTGCTACATTTTTTATCGCTGCACCATCATTCCTCCAAATGGCATCTATAAGCTCATTCCCAATCCATCTTCGAGTGCAAATTTCTGGACACTCTAGTATTCAATCATCTTCCACCTTCAAGTCACGAATGGAGGATCCTCCAATCTAACTCTTTAGTTTTAAGAAGATTGAACAGGGGAATCTGTTGTACTGCAAAAATTTTCCCTCTCATTTCTCAAGTAATCTCTCATAAGATCTCCATTGATTCAAGACTGCACAAGGTTTGATCAGCTCAAGGCACCTCCTTGAGCACTGATGACTCAAATTAGGGTTTGAGATTACACAAGGAAAATTGAACTTTTAATTCCCCATATGACTTTAATGGATCATTAGGACCCTCAAGATTGCTCATGTCAAGTTTCAAGTATTGGATCACATTTTTTCTCAGTCAATTAATCAGTTGACCTAAAATTAGTTGTATTGTAGGAAAAGTCAATTGTGGTCAATTTACAGTAAAACTTCATAATTTTTGGTCCATATCAACATTATAAACTCATGTATGTCATTTGATCAAGTTTGGATCACAATTCCTCAAGAAATTTGATCAGACCATCAAAAGGGCAAAATGGTCAAAATTAGGGTTTTGACTAGGAAGGTGCAATTTTTGACTTTTGACGTAATCAATGAATTATATGTTTAAGACATGATCTAAAGAATTAAAATACATCATTTTGACCTAATGGAATGGCTCGAAAAATTTCTCAAGATCAATTGATTGATAGTTGAATTTCAGTTAACTAATGAAAAGTCAATTGTACACTGAAAAGTCAAACTTTAAATTTTTGATCAAAATCAAGTTTCAAAGATTACAACTCACCAAGACATGTCAAAATATGAAACTTGTTCATCAAGAAATCAAAAATTCAATATTTTGATTTGAAAAGTCAAAATTTCTAAACTTAGAATTTTTTCTAAGTGTTGGAAATTCACATTTTTTTCGACAACTTTGAGCCAAATTTACACCATGATGCAAGATGATTCAAAGGAAACTTCTAACATGAAAGTTATAGATCTCAATGAGATATAAAACATTATAGATAATAACTTTTTCTATAAATGCTTGTATTTCAAGTTATGATTTTGTGAAGACATGTTCATGAAACTTGAAGAGTTAGTGAAATTTTGGCCTAGTTTAGGCAGGATTTTGACCTAACTTCATGGCAATTTTTCACCTAGTTCTAAGATGAATCTTCAAAATTTTACAACATAGAGGTTGTAGAGGATGTTATAAGATTTCCAAAATGTCTAAGAACTCATTAAGATCATACTTGAGCAAAGAGAATCGAAGGTAAGAAGTTAGGGTTCCATTCTTGTTTTACAAGCCAGATTTCTAGGATGAATATGAACCAAATCCATGCTAGGCGGCATAATCTTTGTTTTGCAGGCCTCAAACATGATTTTAACTCCATAATTAATGTTTTACACAGCTTCTAGAAGCTTTAATCCAAGCATTCAATGCATTTCCCATGCTTAATACCATTTTAGGAAGAAAGGCAACATTGCCATTTTGAAATAGTGGCTTTTATGCACAAAGTCAATTCTCGAGACTCTCACTTGTTACCTCTGATCACACTCCATCTACAAAGTCAGAAGAAATGTGATAAAGTGATTCAACCACTCTACATTGTTGGTACAAACCTTGAAACTTGATTTTCTCACTTTTCTTCAAAAACAAGCAAAGTTGCCACAACTTGGGATTTTCAAATTTTGAGTTGTTGTAACACTTGAAACCTCTTGCCTATAAATATATGAACTATTTGTAAGCTAAAGAAGAATGCACAAGCCCTCAAACTCTCCCAAACTCAGAATTGCATAACAAACCTCCATTATTGAACATCCTGACCAAAAACTCCAAACTCAGAATCCACTCGTGCGTTTCTTAGCTTTTCACTTCCAAAAGTTCCTAAATATCATCTAAAAATAGTCACACACCCTGTTACATGACTGTAACACCATTTTCATCAACTTCCATAACCAAAAATAGAGCACTGCAAGTTGACTTCTCCAAGCCATTCCAGCCATCCATTGCTCAAGCTAATCATTGCATTAGCTTCCTGGGAACTTGAGGAAGCTAACCTGATCATTGCAGCACCTTGAATCAAGCTCATTTGCATTTCACGATTTCCAGTTTTAAGGTATCATTTCTAAACTTCTATCTTTTCATTTATGCATTGTTAGGCTTGCATTTGTGAAGATAAAATGTAGATATCATTGCCCTGAAACTGTACCTGTCCATAGATTTCATTTATATTGATTGAGCTTAGAGAATTTTAGGTTTGAATCTCTGAAAAAAGTTAGGTCAGAATTTGGTACTTTTAGAAATTCTCATTCATCTTTGATTTATAGCTTATGATATTTATATGATTGGGTTCGTATGGAAAAATGGAGAAACTTTCATGTTTGCATCATTCATTTTTGTTGAGAAATGAGCAAGTTACAGGAACCATGGTTGGAGGTTGAAGATGAAGTCATTTTCAGGACTTAACTTGTGTTATGTATTTGTTGTTTTGTTTAACTTAACGGATGTATAGCCGCCACCCAAGTGGTAAGGCAGTGCGCGTTTCATGCTCAGGGCGTGGGTCCAAGCCCCAACGCTGCCACTTTTCATATTTTTCACATTTTTTTTCTCTTTTTTGTCACAAACAGGCGCATGGGCCTTCCATTTTTGCTTCTCCTGTTCCCCTCCATTTACTTTTGCATACTGACCCAAATTTCCTTTTTTTATATTTTAATTCATGTTATTTTATTTTTTCTTATTTTATTTTATTTCATTTTTATTTATTATTTATTATTATTATTATTAATAAAAAATCCAAAAATATTTTTTATTTATTATTTTCACATTTATATGTTTATTTTCTTTATAAAACAAAAAGGACAAAACCATTTTCTTAACAAATTAATTTCTTTTTCTTAAATAATTAATATTTAGATTTTGGTTTAATTATTATTTTTCTCTTTTATCTAAAATTAATTTATAATTTAGGTTTCTTTTAATTAATTAATTTTCATATTTATTTTATTAAACTTAAAACCTTTCACAAAAAAAACCTAAAAAATGCTTTTTAACTTAATTTATTTTCTTAATTAGTTTAGGTTTAATTTCATTTAATTTAAATTAACCATTTTTTTAATTATGTCAAAACTAAACCCTTTCATTAAAAACCAAACAAAAAAATCATTCATTTTCCACTTACATTCTTGCATTATTTTCTTTTCAATTCTTGTACATTATTCAATATGGTTGTAATAGATAATTAGGTTTAATTTCCTTGCAATCCCCATTTGTAAATTTGTATACCCCCTCCCCTAATAATGTAATAGCATAGTAATTTTACTTTCCGCAATTTATCGCTTTCATATAAATGTTAGTAATTAGGGTTTGTATGGCAAGACTAAAATCAACAATTAGTAAACCCTATGTAACGCGCTGGGAGAACTGACTTGGTTGTTTTGCGTTTGATCACAAATGTTGCGATTTAGCAAGAGTCGCCACCGACTTTTCTTTTATCCAAAAGGAAAGGCTGAAAAGAACATGAAAGACCTTTGAGATGTTTTCTTGAGTTCGGGGGGTAGATTATGAAAAGGGAAGGTATTAGCACCCTTTTCATCCATGGTTTTCCATGGGCTCTTAGTTGCTCGCTAGATTACTTGCTTTTGTTTGAAAATGGGCTTTGTGTGATTTTTTTGAAAAGTATTTTGTAAAGATTCCATCGTTTAGGCAAAACTTTGTAATGATTCTCGTTCGTAAGAATGTATACAAAGTGTTGATCTTTTGAAAAATATTTTCAAGTTTGAAAGATGTTTTTGAAAGTATTGGTGTTTGTTTTTAAAATAGCAAGGATGTCTTGGTTTTGAAATTGAGCAAGCAACTAGGAACAATCCACCTACTCAAAAGTCTTTCACGTTTATTTCCTCTTTCCTTTGACATTGTCATCTTACCATTGATTTGGTAAGTAACCCTATCTTTGGATGTAAAAGGGACGGGAAAGGGTTATCGTATAGTCATAGAAGGCAACCTATGGGACGTCTTAACAATGTCATTTAGGGACTAGATCATTTACCGAAGGCAACATCGTGGGTCATCGAGGGACTACGATCTTTTATCGAAGGTCTTTGCTAAAACGCCCATGTTCGAGGGACATGACTATTTTCTGATAGGCAACAAGTGAGATTACCCTAAGGGTGCATGTGTGAATAGTGCGTTTAATTGCATGCATTTTAGTCTTTGATTTTTGGGTTGTCTATTTGTTGTTTTTATCTTGCCATACACACCCTAATTACTAACAATATATGAAAGCAATAAAAGTGCGGGAAAAGTAAAGTCCTACACTATTACATCATTAAGGGGATGAGGTGTACAAATTTACAAATGGGGATTGCAAGAAATTAAAGACCTAATTATCTATTACAACCATATTGAAATAATGTACAAGAATTGAAATGGACTTGTTTTGTTTTTGTTAAGAAATAAGTTTACTTAAGAAAATATTTTGATCTTTTTGTTCTAAAAGAAATAAAGTAAAACATGTGAATATGAAATGTTTTTGGTGTTTTTGGTTATTCAAAGCAAAAATAAGATAAATAAGAGAAAAAGGAGTCAGAATCAACATATTGCTGAAAACAAGGAGGAACAGAAGTTATGACACTGATACGCTGCAAGAGAGAAAATGTTATTGAGAAAGTGGAGGGTCAGAAGTTCTGGGCCTAGGTACACTAAGTTCTGAGGTTGAGGGGTTCAGAAGCTATAGCGTAGCTGGGAACCTAGAAGTTTATATATCTCTGGAAAGTCAGAAGTCCTGATTGTTTGAGAGAGTGAAGTGATTATGCTGTTAGGTGAGGATATTTAGAAGTTCTGGTTTAGGAGTATCGTCTGATAGATAAATGGGTAAAAAATGTCAATAAATAAACCTAAAAAGATGCTTTTGGGGCTAGAACCCAGGACCCTTAGCACTAATGTCTTATGCACAGACTTTCTACCACCAGGGTGGCTGTACGTCTGATATTAGAAGCAAAGGCATGAGCATATAACATAAAATAAGTTCTGATGATGAGCTTCGTCTCTTTCTCCATGCTAATAAGAACATCTGCAACATAGTAATTTCTCAACAGAACAGAAAACATAAACATAGAAATTATGGCAGGTTTCCCTCATGGTTTCAGAAGCATAAAAAATGTCGACTATAAATCAGAAACAAACATGTATATGCTAGTTCTAGATTCCTTAAGAAGTTCTGAACCTATGTTTTTCCTATTTAGGAAGGCAAGTACATGAAACCTCAGAATATGCACAGCATCATAATGAAGATGTCTATATTGTGTTTTGTACATGCAAGTCTAACAATGATTAAGTGATATGATGAGGGTTAGCGAAAGCTTACCTTGCAGCTGAAAAATGTTCTGTGAGCTGGAGTCTGGTTCTGACTGCTTGTAATGTTCTGATCAACTTCCTCACATATTCAGAAGTCTGGAACAACCTTTAGCTTGGGTTATGAATGATGAATGGATGATTTGCTCAAGAAACACTTGAGGGAAATTGGAGTTTGAATGCAAGAATAAAAAACTAGCAGGTTTTGTATTTGTGTTTGCAGTTTCGGATTTCTGGAAATTTTAGCAAGGTTTCAAAGCTTTTCCTTTTAATTTTTTTGATCGGCCCCTTTACAGTTGCCAATGAAGTTCAATTTATAGGCAAGGATTTTGTAGCTTGGAGAGATCAAGGGTACAATCATCATATGCTAGGGTGCTGCCTTGTTCTTTAAGTAAGTTAAACAAGTATGGTGGTTAGCAGCTTTAGCCGCGCTTAAGCTGGATTTATAAAAAGGAATTAAGGAATAGTACCCTCATAAGCAAAAGCAAAGCATGGACCCAGCATAAACTTGTACAAAAGTTTTGCTTTTCAAGGACAATAATGTACTTTTATACCACACGTGGGGAAATCCTTTGGATAAAAACTCAAAAGTGGTTGTGAGCATTAAATGATGATGAGATTTATCAAAACAGAAATCCTACAATATGAGATTATGCATCATAGCCTAAGTATGGGTCAGAAGTTCAACATCAGCGTAACTTAGAATAAACATCCAACTTTTGATCTTGGAATCTCTCTGCTCCAACATGTTCTGAAGGAGTTCTCAGACTTTTCTAAAAGCTTGTGACATGCTTTATAGGCCCTTTTTGAATTACTCTTTCAACTTCTGACTGAACCTGTGTGAAATCTGGCCCAGAAGTTGTAAACAAATTCTGATTTGAAAATGCTCAAAATTTACTAAGTGTTTACGTTTTAGGGACGCGACTTTGAAGATGTATAACCTGAAATCCCAACATTTCTAGAAGAAGTTATGTTCTGTAATGTTTTAGGCCTTATTGAGATATAAAACTATTGTGTTATAAGTTCTTCCAGAATCATCTTGCATCATGGTGAAAATATGGCCAGAAGTTCTGAGCTTGTCATATTTCTTAAACACTTAGAAAAATTCTAATTATTTAAAATTTTGACTTTTTCAGCATGAATCTTGACTTTTGATTTTCCTGATGAAACAAACTTCATACCTTGATGAAATATGATTCTTGAAACTTGATTTTGATCTAAAAGTCAAAGTTTGACTTTTCTGCATGCAAATGACCATTTTGCCCTTGTGAATGACTTTCTTGGAAAATTTGTAATTCAAGGCTTGAAATTGAATGGAAGAAAACTTGAGGATCCAGGACGATCCTTTGAGAAATGAGAGGGAAAAGTTTGGGGTACAACAGCTTCCCCTGTTCAATCTTCTTAAACCTAAAGAGTTAGATTGGTGGATCCGCCATTCGTGACTTGTAGGTGGAAGATGATTGGACACTAGAGTGCCCAAAAATTTGCACTCGAAAATGAATTATAAATGGGCTTATAGATGCCATTTGGAGGAATAACGGAAATTTACCAGAGATGGGTTTATAGATGCCATCCAAAGGTGACTGTTTACAGAAAATGGACTAAGGTTGAACTTGATTTCAACTGGAAAAGAATCAGAATAAATCTTTGGAGCGACTTATTTGAATCAGAAACGTTCCTTTGGAGAGTATTAGGATAAACCATTGAGGGGTTTAAACTTAACCAAAAGAGATCTTGAATATTCTTTAACTGAAAAGAATCAGAGCAGATCTTTGAGTAATTTATCTGAACTAGAGAGAGCATCTGCGGAAAAGAATCAGAATAAACCGTTGATAGATTTATCTGAACCGGCAGGGTTCCTATGGAAAGTATCAGGATAAACGGTTGAAGGGTTTAAACTGAACTAAAATATATCTTGAATATTCTTTAACAGAAAAGAATTAGAGTAAATCTTTGAGTGATTTATCTGAACCAGAGAGAGCGTCCGCGGGAAAGAATCAGAATAAACCGTTGGGAGATTTATCTGAACCGATAGGGTTCCTTTGGAAAGTATCAGGATAAACCATTGAGGAGTTTAAACTGAAGCAAAAGAGATCTTGAATATTCTTTAACTGGAAAGAGTCAGAGTAAATCTTTGAGTGATTTATCTGAACCAGAGAAAGTACCTACTAGGAAAGAATCAGAATAAATCGTTGAGAGATTCATCTGAACTAGCAGAGGTCTTGGATGAGAAATAGAATAATATTCATAAATGAATTGTATCTGACTCGTATCTGGATCGTATTTGAATGAGTGAAAGAATGACATCTGAATCTGAATCGTATATGGACTATATTTTGAATGAGTGACAGAATGACATCCGAATCTGGATCGTGTCTAGACTGTATTTGAAAGCTGAATCTGAATGAGTATCAGGATGGCGTCCGTATCTGGAGCGTATCTGATTTGTATCTGAAAGCTGAATCTGAATGAGTATCAGAATAACGTCCGTATCTGGAGCGTATCTGAACTGTATCTGAAAGCTGAATCTGAACGAGTATCAGAATGGCATCCGTATCTGGAGCGTACCTAAACTGTATCTGAAAGCTGAATCCGAATGAGTATCAGAATGGCATCCGTATCTGGAGCGTATCTGAACTGTATCTGAAAGTTAAATCTGAATGAGTATCAGAATGGAATCCGTATCTGGAGCATATATGAACTATATCCGAAAGATGAATTTGAATGAGTATCAGAATGGCATTCGTATTTGGAGCGTATCTGAACTATATCTGAAAGTTGAATCTGAATAAGTATCAAAATGGTATCCGTATCTGGAGCGTATCTAAACTGTATCCGAAAGCTGAATCTGAATGAGTATCAGAATGGCATCCGTATCTGGAGCGTATCTGAACTGTATTTGAAATCTGAATCTGAATGAGTATCAGAATGGCGTTCGTATCTGGAGTGTATATGAACTGTATCTAGAAGAGTGTATGAGAAGGAGCACGTGTAGGATTTCTTCAGCCGGTCGTGTAGATAATTGTCCTGGCTTGTTTCAGGTATTAATCTCTGACCTTTTGAAAATTGTTGATGATAGCCATCTGTTGACTGATCTTTCCTGAAGAGGTAAGGGGTTGGCTGCCTGCAATGTCATGATGTATGAAATGCATGGTGCAATGATGTTCTCAAAATAAATGAGATTGTGATGTATGCACTTGTCATGTACGTAATATGATGTATGAAGGGTGAAATGCTATTTGAATGTATCTTTGTTTGGGAAAATAGATCCTTGACAAATGCTGGGGAGTCATTAAATCCTGGATTTTTGTTGAAAAGTTGGTGAGTCTTCAAACTCTGCTTAGAATATTTCAACCAAGGATTTCTATTTTGTTGTTTGAGGAGAGCTCCATTGAGGAATGTTGAAAACCCTGTGGAGATTGTTGATTCTCGCTTGGGGAAAAATAGTTCAGGAGTCTCAGTTGTTTGTTGCTTTACTGGGGAGTCGAAGTTGAACTAATATCTAGTCGGTTCCAGGCTTTACAGTAACTTGTTGTAGAGTAGTCTACCAGGGAAGAGGAGTTGTGGTCCTTTGATTTGTAGTAGTCGAAGAGGATAACTCAAATTGGGGAATCTATAGTTTGTTGGGGAAATAAACTCTGTGGTCGGTCCGTTGGAGAGGTGTCTTCTTCACTGGGGATAATCCTCGAGGGTTCTGGAGGCCGACTCAGTTGGTGAGAAGTTTTCAGAGATTGAAACTCTGGCTAGGAGTCATCCAATGAGAAGGATCTTGGAGAGATTTGTCATTGCCCCTAGTATCAAGTGTTGTAGGAATGCCAGAAAATGTTTGCTTGGTTACACATGACCCTTTATGTGGGATCCTGTTTGCCCCCAGAGCTAATCTGGTGCACCTCGACTCTTGAGATTTTGATCACATTTCCGGTAGCTCTGAACTTCCTAGAGATATTTTCTAAGACTGTTGTGGAAGAAAATGAAGACCTGATACTGACACCATCTGATACTACTGGCACATATGAACAAATTGGTGGTACTCAAGATCTTTGGTCAAGTCTCATAATTTTCTAAGAACTGTCATGGGAGGATCTGAAGACATGATACTGACACCATCTGATACTATTGGTACAGACAAGTAATTTGATGGTACCGAAAGTCTTCAAAGTGGATTTTGTTCAAACCCATGATCAACGTAACATTGCCCCTTTAGTGATACATATGGAGATTTTCCCCTGGTTATTCAACAATTCTTTGAGAGATTCATTGAATCCCGACTTGACTTCCCCAGATGTGTTGGACAATGGTCATGTCGTGCCTCTTTATTATGAGAGATTTGTCATTGGAAGTGTCTTTCCAATTGAAGTGATTTTGTTCACTGGGAGAGCTTTCATTCACTGGATATTCGTTGTGAATTTCTCCATTGTCAAACAAATAGCCATATGCAAACAACAATATTCAAATAATGCAAAGTTTATGCTTGTCTTGAAGTTTTAAAAATGCGTTTTAGTAAGTAAAGAAATTTTGTAAGAAAAATTCAACTCAGGATTTTGAGTAAAGCTTTACAGGAGTCAGGATACCTTTTGTAACAGTATTCTTTTGAACTAACCCATGCTTCAATTAGGAATTTTGAAGGGTTGTAACGTGGCTTGGTTCACGGTTTAAGAAACAAAGGATAAAGGCTCAAAGTGTATTTGTGCCCACCCGTTCTTCGTGATGTTCTTCAGTCCTAAACTCAGTTAACTGTGCGTTTGAACTCCAATTGAGTCTGGAATGACGTTTTGTTGATGGTTCAGACAAGTTAAGTTTGTCGGAAGGCAGTCATTTTTGCAACATTCTTCACGTTGTTGAGGATTTGTAGTGACCTCTTTCTTTTGATTTGTTATCCCTAATTTTTGCCTGACTGTTCTTGTTTTGAGATTACGGTCAGCGGGATGCCCCAGTTTTTCTTAAGTCTCCTTTGTAGGTTTTGACTTAGTGGGCTTTTCTTTCAAGAGATAATGACTTCCTATTTGGTAGGGAACCATCACTGTCTTTTGATTCTAGAGGAAAGTTTTTTACGTCATTCATTGTATTACGAGATGAGAGTTTGCGATTTGAACGCGTATTTGAATTAACTGAGAGACTACCCTGCCCCAGGTTTTGATTGAAGGTTTCACTTTGTGTGAAAAAGAAAATTTCTACTTCTTTGGCTCGAAGGGGTTAACTAGGAATTATCTTCCTTATAACTCCAGTGTTTATGATTTGAAAGAACGCCTGTACATCGTCAGCAAGGTCTGTCTAAAAGCATATTGTATAAGATAAAGGCATTGTTTTCGTCATCCTCCATCTAAAGGCTTGTAACTTTTAGCAAGAGTTGAATGTCATAAAGAGAGTAAAAAGCATAGTTTAAATATAGTGAAAACGAATGGATGAATTCAAGACAAACATAAGCAATGCATTAATGAAACAGAGTTTGACATTAATAGATAAATGTTTGAATAACAAAAGAAATTACAATTGAAAATTCAAAATGAATAAGACACTCTCAATGATTCGGCGTAGGAGCAGTGATCACATTTAGAGTCTCCAGAGGGTCAAACTCGATCTCCTTGGCATCAATCAAGTCTTGAATCTTGTTCTTCAAAGTCCAACTGCTGTCACTGTCATGTACGGGACTACCAGAATGGTAGGAACATCTTACGCTTGGATTGTACTTAGAAAAGGAGGTATCGGGGTTTTTAGGAGGATCCTTTAGTGTGATCAGTTTCACCTTCAACAAATGTTGTAACGCTTGAGACAAAGGCATATTGATGTTAGTGTACTGCCTTTCTTGATATCTTACCCTATGACTGTCGCCCTATCTTTGTTGAACAGGTGTAGGATTAGAGATCAAGATTTCCACTACATGTTGGTCATGATGACTCTTTTGACCATATAAAGCATTGGACTCTTTCTTCCCATTGCATGGCTTTTTCTGAGCATCGGAGGGTGTAGCTCCTTGGATCTTTTTACTTTTGATGCCAGCTTCGACTCTTTCGCCAGTTAGTATTAGCTCGGTGAACCCGACTGAGGATCTTCCGATTAGGTGTTTGAAGAAAGGTCTTGTCAAAGTTCCCATAAAGATGTCAATCAGCTCCCTATCAATTAAAGCGGGTTGCACCCTACCAGCCAAATCTCTCCACCTTTGGGCATATCCTTTGAAGCTCTCGTTGGGACCCATGGTCATGTTCTGCAATTGCACACGAGTTGGTGTAAGATCAATGTTGCACTGGTACTTCTTGTAGAAATCAACAGCTAAATCCTCCCAGGTGTGGATGCGAGAACTCTCCAATTGATAGAACCATTCAAGTTGAGTCCCTACTAGGATCTCTTGGAAGAAATGGATCCAAAGCTTCGAATCAGTTGTGTATGGTTGGATCTTGCGGACATAAGACTTTAAGTGCATCTTAGGGCAAGAGACTCCATCGTATAGGGCAAAGGCGGAGATTTTGAACTTTGGCGGGATGACCACTCCAGAAACCAAACCCATGTCTCCTAAATCCAAGCTAGGTATCTGCTGAATTTCCATAGCAATGAGGCGATCCTCCAACTATTTGTACTTATCATCATTGGGAGGATATTGTTCCTTAGAGTAGTCAGCTTTTATTTCATCAATCTCCAGACTGTTGTCTTCTTCATGATTATCCCCCATGTTGGATGGAGTTGGAAGATCTAGAGCTCCCTTAACTGGTTCTCTAGGTCTTCTTCCCATGTTCAGGACGCCTACTGACTTCTTAGGCTTCTTCTTGTCTTTGAGAAGGAGAGTCTTCAGGTCCTCTTGCCCCTTAGCCATGGCCAGGAACATTTGTTGAAATTGAGCGTTTTGAGCTTGGAAATCTTTTACCGTTTGTTCCATATCCATCTTACTGAAATAAACAGTAGGAAGATAAGGAGACCTGTATGGGAGAAACCTGTCCTGATGTGATGCATGATTTGTGGATGCATGTTTTCAAGGATCTCGCGGGGTAGTAGTCACTTACAGCTTTGATTGGAGAATTTTATATCGGTGGATGTCCTTCCTTGAGAATTAAACTCACCATGTCAAGTGGGTTGTAGCCCTTAACTCAAGTTTGTTGTACTTGATCTTTAACGGTGTTTGGTTAGAGGAAAATAAACCCTCTTGCCCCTTGATAGACGTCTTGTTCAACTTGACCCTGCATTAAAAGACCCTTGATATCCTTGAAATTCTATGGTTCAATGTTATTGAAAATGCTATGGTATGATGTCGTGATGTTATGTACAAGTATGCAAAGTAAGCAAGTTTAAATACAAATAATCATATTCACACAAAGAAGACAAGTCCTTAGGTTTAGATTGCATGGAGTTTGTAGGTAAGTACCCTCTTGAGTTTAGTTGGCTCGACCTGTCCTAGTAAATAGTAATCGGGTTCTAAGGGATCCCAATATCACTAACCTTTCCCACAAACTTCGTTCCGATAGACAACTGACTTGCCACCAAACAAAGCTCGGGTGTCAAATCTCAATGAGTGTAGTATCGAGTATCAACCAACTTTGTACTTCACCAAAGCCGGTCAACTCACTACGTCCTAATGGCCAAGTTGGCCAAGTAAAGGTTCTAGGAGTCAGTTAGTGCTTCATGACATCACTCAGCGGCCCTGTATTCTCCTTGACTACTCAAGGGATATCGGTACCCACAAATATGTCACACTAACGTAGCTATTGCTTAGACCATGTCGGTATACCTCGCACAGTTTCCACAATGTATTGCTACTTACCTATAAGGTATCCCAAATCTGGGTAGAGGATTCAAACCCAAACAAAGAGCCAAAATATAAAGCAAACAAGCCAAACAATGAAAGCAAGTAAATGTGATCTAGCCCTAAGGTAACCCCACTTTTAAACAGATTCCCAAGCAGAGTTGCCAGTTCTGTAACGCGGTGGGAGAACTGACTTTGTTGTTTTGTGTTTGATTGCAAATGTTGCGGTTTAGCAAGAGTCGCCACCAACTTTTCTTTTATCCAAAAGGAGAGGCTGAAAAGAACAGGAAAGACCTTTGAGATATTTTCTTGAGTTCAGGGGGTAGATTATGAAAAGGGAAGGTATTAGCACCCTTTTCATCCATGGTTTCCCATGGGCTCTTAGTTTCTTGCTAGATCACTTGCTTTTGTTTGAAAATGTGCTTTGTGTGGTTTTTTTGAAAAGTATTTTGTAAAGACCATCCTTTAGGAAAAACTTTGTAATGATTCTCATTCGTAAGAATGTATACAAAGTGTTGATCTTTTGAAAATGTTTTCAAGTTTGAAAGATGTTTTTGAAAGTATTGGATTTTGTTTTGAAAATAGCAAGGATGTATTGGTTTTGAAATTGAGCAAGCAACTAGGAACAATCTACCTACTCAAAAGTCTTTCACGTTTATTTCCTCTTTCCTTTGACATTGTCATCTTACCATTGATTTGGTAAGTAACCTTATCTTTAGATGTAAAAGGGACGAGCAAGGATCATTGTATAGTTATAGAAGGCAGCCTATGGGATGCCTTAGCAATGTCATTTAGGTAATAGATCATTTACCGAAGGCAACATCGTGGGTCATCGAGGGACTACAATCTTTTATCGAAGGTCTTTGCTAAAACGCCCATGTTCGAGGGACATGACTATTTTCCGATAGGTAACAAGTGAGATTACCCTAAGGGTGCATGTGTGAATAGTGCATTTGATTGCATGCATTTTAGTCTTTGATTTTTGGGTTGTCTATTTGTTGTTTTTATCTTGCCATACACACCCTAATTACTAACAATATATGAAAGCAATAAAAGTGCGGGAAAAGTAAAGTCCTACACTATTACATCATTAAGGGGATGGGGTGTACAAATTTACAAATGGGGATTGCAAGAAATTAAATTCCTAATTATCTATTACAACCATATTGAAATAATGTACAAGAATTGAAATGGACTTGTTTTGTTTTTGTTAAGAAATAAGTTTACTTAAGAAAATATTTTGATCTTTTTGTTATAAAAGAAATAAAGTAAAACATGTGAATATGAAATATTTTTGGTGTTTTTGGTTATTAAAAGCAAAAATAAGATAAATAAGAGAAAAAGGAGTCAGAATTAGCATATTGCTTAAAACAAAGAGGAATAAAAGTTCTGACTCTGATATGCTGCAAGAGAGAAAATGTTAGTGAGAAAGTGGAGGGTCAGAAGTTCTGGGCCTGGTTACACCAAGTTTTGAGGTTGAGGGGTTCAGAAGCTATAGCGTGGCTGGGAACCTAGATGTTTATATATCTCTGGCAAGTCAGAAGTTCTGATTTTTTGAGAGAGTGAAGTGATTATGCTATTAGGTGAGGATATCTAGAAGTTATAATTTAGGAGTACCGTCTGACAGATAAATGGGTAAAAAATGTCAATAAATAAACCTAAAAAGATGCTTCTGGGGTTAGAACCCAGGACCCTTAGCACTAATGTCTTATGCGCATGCTTTCTACCACTGGGGTGGCTGTACGCCCGGTATTATAAGCAAAGGCATGAGCATATAACATAAAATAAGTTCTGATGATGAGCTTCATCTCTTTCTACATGCTAATCAGAACATCTTTAACTTAGTCATTTCTCAACAGAACAGAAAACATAAACATAACAATTATGACAGGTTTCCCTCATGGTTTCAGAAGCATAAAAAATGTCAAGATTATAAATCAGAAACAAACATGTATCTTCTAGTTCTAGTTTCCTTAAGAAGTTCTAAACCTATGTTCTTCCTATTTAGGCAGGCAAGTACATGAAACCTCAGAATATGTACAACATCAAAATCAAGATGTCTACATTGTGTTTTGAACATGCAAGTCTAACAATGCTTAAGTGATATGATGAGGGTTAGCATAAGCTTAACTTGCAACTTAAAAATGTTCTCTGAGCTGGAGTCTGGTTCTGACTGCTTGTAATGATCTGATCAACTTCCTCACATATTCAGCAGGCTAGAACAACCTCTAGCTTGGGTTATTAATGGTGAATGGATGATTTGGTCAAGAAACACTTGAGAGAAATTGGAGTTTAAATGCAAGAATAGAAAACTAGCAGGTTTTATATTTGTGTTTGCAGTTTCAGATTTCTAGAAATTTTAGCAAGGTTTCAAAGCTTCTCCTTTTAATTTTTCTAACTGGCCCCTTTACAGTTGCCAATGAATTTCAATTAATAGGCAAGGATTTTATAGCTTGGAGAGATCAAGGGTACAGTCATCATATGCTAGGGTGTTGCCTTGTTCTTGAAGTAAGTTAAACAAGTATGTTGGTTAGCATATTTAGCTGGATTTGTTAGCAGGAATTAAGGAAAAGTACCCTCAGAAGCAAAAGCAAAGAATGGACCCAGCATAAAATTGTACAAAAGTTTTGCTTTTCAAGGACATCAATGTACTTTTATGCCACACGTGGGGAAATCCTTTGGATAAAAACTCAAAAGTGGTTGTGAGCATTAAATGATGATGAGATTTATCAAAACAGAAATCCTGCAATATGAGATTATGCATCATAGCCTAAGTATGGGTTAGAAGTTCAGCATCAGCGTAAGTTAGAATAAACATCCAACTTCTGATCTTGGAATCTCTCTACTCCAACACGTTCTGAAGGAGTTCTCAGACTTTTCTAAAAGCTTGTGACATTCTTTGTAGGCCCTTTTTGAATTAATCTTGCAACTTCTGACTGAACCTATGTGAAATTTGGCCCAGAAGTTGTAAACAAATTCTGAATTGAAAATGCTCAGAATTTACTAAGTGTTTACGTTTTAGGGACGTGACTTTGAAGATGTATAACCTGAAATCCCAACATTTCTAGAAGAAGTTATGTTCTATAATGTTTTAGATCTTATTGAGATCTAAAACTATTGTGTTAGAAGTTCTTCCAGAATCAGCTTGCATCATGGTGAAAATCTGGCCAAAAGTTCTGAGCTTGTCATATTTCTTAACCACTTAGAAAAATTCTAAGTATTTAAAATTTTGACTTTTTTAGCATGAATCTTGACTTCTGATTTTCCTGATGAAACAAACTTTATGCCTTGATGAAATATGATTCTTGAAACTTGATTTTGATATAAAAGTAAAAGTTTGACTTTTCAGCATGCAAATGACCATTTTGCCCTTGTGAATGACTTTCTTGGAAAATTTGTAATGAAAAGGCTTGAAATTGAATGGAAGCAAACCTGAGGGTCCAGGATGATCCTTTGAGAAATGAGAGGGAAAAGTTTGGGGTACAACAGCTTCCCTTGTTCAATCTTCTTAAACTTGAGGAGTTAGATTGGCGGATCCGCCATTCGTGACTTGAAGGTGGAAGATGATTGGACACTAGAGTGCCCAGAAATTAGCACTCGAAGATGAATTGTGAATGGGCTTATAGATGCCATTTGGAGGAATAACTGAAATTTTCCGGAGATGGGTTTATAGATGCCATCCAAAGGTGAATGTTGACAAAAAATGGACTAAGGCTGAACTTGATATCAACTGGAAAAGAATCAGAATAAATCTTTGGAGCGACTTATTTGAATCAGAAATGTTCCTTTGGAAAGTATTAGGATAAACTGTTGAGGGGTTTAAACTAAACCAAAAGAGATCTTGAATATTCTTTAACTGGAAAGAATCAGAGTAAATCTTTGAGTGATTTATCAGAATCAGAGAGAGCGTCTGCTGAGAAGAATCAGAATAAACCGTTGAGAGATTTATCGGAACCAGCAGGATTCCTTTGGAAAGTATTAGGATAAACCATTGAGGGGTTTAAACTGAACCAAAATATATCTTTAATATTCTTTAACAGGAAAGAATCAGAGTAAATATTTGAGTGATTTATCTGAACCAGAGAGAGCGTCTGCCGGAAAGAATCAGAATAAACCGTTGAGAGATTTATCTGAACCGACAGGGTTCCTTTGGAAAGTATCAGGATAAACCATTGAGGGGTTTAAACTGAACCAAAAGAGATCTTGAATATTCTTTAACTAGAAAGAATCAGAGTAAATCTTTGAGTGATTTATCTGAACTAGAGAAAGTACCTACTAGGAAAGAATCAGAATAAATCATTGAGAGATTCATCTGAACTAGCAGAGGATTTGGATGAGCAACCGAATAATATTCATAAATGAATTGTATCTGAGTCATATCTGGAGCGTATTTGAATGAGTGACAGAATGACATCCGAAACTGAATTGTATCTAGACTATGTTTTGAATACGTGACAGAATGACATCCGAATCTGGATCGTGTTTGGACTGTATTTGAAAGCTGAATCTAAATGAGTATTAGGAAGGCGTCCGTATCTGGAGCGTATCTGAATTGTATCTGAAAGCTGAATTTGAATGAGTATCAGAATATAGTCCATATCTGGAGCGTATCTAAACTGTATCTGAAAGCTGAATCTGAATGAGTATCAGAATGGCATCTGTATCTGGAGCGTACCTGAACTGTATATGAAAGATGAATATGAATGAGTATTAGAATGGCATCCATATATAGAGCGTATCTGAACTGTATCTGAAAGCTGAATCTGAATGAATATCAGAATGGCATCCGTATCTGGAGCATATATGAACTGTATCTGAAAGCTGAATCTGAATGAGTATCAGAATGGCATCTGTATCTAGAGCATATCTGAAAGCTGAATCTGAATGAGTATCAGAATGGTATCTGTATCTGGAGCGTATCTGAACTGTATCTAAAAGATGAATCTGAATGAGCATTAGAATGGAATCCGTATCTGGAGTGTATCTGAACTGTATCTGAAAGCTGAATCTGAATGAGTATCAGAATGGTGTCCGTATCTTGAGCATATATGAACTGTATCTATAAGAGTGTATGAAAAGGAGCACATGTAGGATTTCTTCAGCCGGTCGTGTAGATAATTGTCCTGGCTTGTTTCAGGTATTAATCACTGACCTTTTGAAAATTGTTCATGATAACCATCTGTTGACTGATCTTTCCTGAAGAGGTAAAGGGTTAACTGCCTGCAATATCATGATGTATGAAATGCATGGTGCAATGATGTTCTCAAAATAAATGAGATTAAGTCGTATGCACTTGTCATGCACGTAATATGATGCATGAAGGGTGAAATGTTATTTGAATGTATCTTTGTTTGGGAAAATAAGTCCTTGACAAATGCTGGGGAGTCATTAAATCCTGGATTGTTGTTGAAGAGTTGGTGAGTCTTCAAACTTTTCTTAGAATATTTCCACCAAGGATTCCTATTTTGTTGTTTGAGGAGAGCTCCACTGAGGAATGTTGAAAACCATATGGATATTGTTGATTCTTGCTTGGGGAAAAAGATTTCAGGAGTCTCAGTTGTTCGTTGCTTTACTGCAGAGTCGAAGTTGAACTGATATCTGGTCGGGTCCAGGATTTACAGTAACTTGTTATAGAGTAGTCTACCGGCGAAGAGGAGTTGTGGTTCTTTGATTTGTAGTAGTCGGAGAGGCAAACTCAAACTAGGGAATCTGTAGTTTGTTGGGGAAATAAAACATGTGTTCAATCCGTTGGAGAGGTGTCTTTAGAGATCAAGATTTCCCCTACACGTTGGTCATGATGACTCTTTTGACCATATACAACATTAGACTCTTTCTTCCCATTGTATGACTTTTTCTGAGCATCGGAGGGTGTAGCTCCTTGGATCTTTCCACTTTTGATGCCAGCTTCGACTCTTTCGCCAGTTAGTATTAGCTCGGTGAACCCGACCGAGGAGCTTCCGATTAGGTGTTTGAAGAAAGGTCCTGTCAAAGTTCCCATAAAGATGTCAATCAACTCCCTATCAATTAAAGAGGGATGCACCCTACCAGCCAAATATCTCCACCTTTAGGCATATCCTCTGAAGCTCTTGTTGGGACCCATGGTCATGTTCTGCATTTGCACACGAGTTGGTGCAAGATCAGTGTTGTATTGGTACTTCTTGTAGATTGTAGATTATTCCTAGTTGCTTGCTCATTTTCAAAACAAACATCC
The DNA here is from genome assembly GCA_948472305.1 of Vicia faba. NCBI lineage: Eukaryota > Viridiplantae > Streptophyta > Magnoliopsida > Fabales > Fabaceae > Vicia > Vicia faba. The sequence goes on along the minus strand of OX451735.1, from coordinate 930,493,389 downwards.
TTGCTTATTTTAAAAACAAACACCAAACACTTTCAAAAACAAACTTTTAAAACATGAAATATTTTCAAAAGTCCAACACTTTGTATACGTTCTTACGAACGAGAACTATTATAAAGTTTGCCTAAACTAAGGCGCCTTTTCAAAATACTTTCAAAATCACCACAATGCACATTTTCCAAACAAAGCATATTTTCCAAAAAATGCAAGTGATATAGCAAGCAGCTAAGAGCCCATAGATAACTATGGATGAAAAGGGTGCTAACACCTTCCCTTTTCATAATCTACCCCCCGAACTCAAGAAATAATCTCAAAGGTTTTTCATGTTCTTTTCAGCCTTTCCTTTTGGATAAAATAAAAGTCGGTGGTGACTCTTGCTAAACACAACAATTGCGATCAAACAAAAAACATCCCAAGTCAGTTCTCCCACTATATTATAGTTTGCAAATGATACTACTGATAGTGGACTTCATTCTTGGCTTGGTAGCCCCCAGAGTAGGTGTTGTTGTACACTGAACTAGGTAAACAATTCTGACGTGTTCTTTATCTTTTCAGTATTTTTTTATCTTGCCTGTGTGTTTATGTCCGATTAGATGTCTCGACATCCTTGTAGGACATCTGAGTCAGCTGTGCCAAAATTTCAATTGGTATCAGAGCAGGCATCCTGTTCTGCTCTGCGTGAGATCCTAGGAAGGTACTTTCTAGTCATGGGCAAGGAATAAAGTATTTACTGAAAAGAGGTATGAACTTGGACAATTCATACTATTCTATGGATGATCTCTTGGCAAGGAACATTGGTTATATGTGACAGGTATTGTTCCTGGCTGTTGCCGTCAGGCCTGCAGCTTCTGGGAAGCTGTTGTATGTAGGGTTTACTTTTTCAATCATAGGTTGCCATGCTTGTACTTGGATATTGGTGTAAGCATTGTGTTTGAATATTGTTGAGGAGTTTATTATATTCCGCTTCATGATTTCTGATATAACCCTGAAAGTATGGGAAGGATACTAGGGTTGTTACCCTCAATAGAATATATACTGACATTTTCAACCGTATTAAAAGTGTCAAAGATACTTGAGATTATCCTCAAGTCCACTCATAAAGACATTTACCAATAAGGTTGATGAGAATCAATTGATCAATGATGATCATATACATCTGCATATTGACCTTGAAGACTGTCAAGGATGGTATGTTCCAAGAAGAAGGAACGGATGTTCTATGGGATGTTAGAACATTATTTAAGCAGGTATACAACTACCAGTTGAAGAACAAATGATTTGGGTGCTGAATAAAATGTTATGAATACTTTTTGTTTGGAACCTACTCCTGATTTGGAAGAGGAGGCATCTGGTTTGTATAGGTTGGTTAGGACATGATCAATACTTTATCTACTCCATGTGTAAGTTCATTTCTGACCAAGGCTTATGGGAGTATAGAGGTTGAGCTCCATGTTCTTGAGAAGAACCCATAAAGGAAACTCCACCAGATCCTTTATGTATATGAGATGAGCTCGTGTCTGGAAGATCCTTCTAATCAAAGGTACCAGATTCATGGAATCCTATTTATGGCCATAGAACAAATTATGTTAGAAGAAGAGTATTATGATCCAACCACAATGCTTGATGCTCCTGAGTATTATTTTGATTGCCCTTGAGGAAGAGAATTTTTAATCCTCTTTGTGTACCGTCAGAAGTTATTGAAAAAGATATCTTTGTTAAGGGTTGATATGATGTCAGACAGAATGTCGTGATATCTTTGAAGATGTTAAAATTTGAAGGGCATTATTTTTGAAGAATCAAGGGAAACAGATGCTTTGAAAAGTCTTTTGTCATGCCTAGCAGAGTCTGTTCCAGAGACCTAATAGAGTGAATTTCCTTTGTAGGTATAGACAATGGCATCCATCATCTCAAAGTCAGACATGAGGTCTAAAGAAAATATTTTTGAGATGTGGCTCGTGCAATCCCATGCATATGTTGGTAGTCTGATCCTGAAGATTGATCAGTTGTTATTGGTTTCTTTCCTTTTGTTAACCCCTACAAGAGTTGATTATAAGTTAATATGGAAGTCACCCCCAAAACCATAGTAATAATGGATGATATCGTATCTGATGTTGGGACATCATCTCTAGTTGTGTGATTCCTCTAAAAAGGAAGTTGTTGTGTAGATTATGAGGTGAGTATTGTTGTTCACCAGTGAAGTTCAAAGTTGGAATGTTTGATGGCACTGAAGACCAGTCTCTGACCGAGTCTAGAATTTTGAAAGGATCCTCTTGTGTTAAACGATGAAGAAGAAGGATGTTAGTTCAAGTGCTCTAACATCTGTTGAAAAGGAGTATCATCTGCAGTTGTGTGTGTGGGGATGTTTTTCCTCAGATGAAAAATATCTTATCGAGAGATAAGTATAAGTTTGATCTTGTGAAGATATGTGTTGTACCCCGAAATTTTCCCTCCCATTTTTACTCAACATATGTTCATTGTAATCCTCAACTTGCCCAAGGATGCCCAAGGATTGACCAGACTAACTTTCTCCTAAAGCAATGAACTTCAAACTAGGGTTTCCATTTTCATCAAAATGGGTGAGCTCCAAAGGCCTAATATGCTCTCCATAGTCCTAATATGTTCTCAAGATCATCCGTGCCAAGTTTCATGCCTTGCACAAGAAGTTTGCTCAGTCAACTACTCAGATGCTTGAAAATCAACTGTATTAGGTCAAAAGTCAATTGTGGCCCACATACAGTCAAACTTGAAGATTTTGGTCAACATCAACATTTTTAAGTGATATCCATCATTTGATCAAGGTTTTATCATGATTCCCCAAGGAAGGCTCTTAATTCATCAAAACTCAAAAGTTGCTAAATTAGGGTTTCTCAAGAAAAGTCAACCAAATTTTGACCAAGCATAACTTTTTCATACTTTATCAGAAATTTCTCATCCACTGCTCATTTCAAAGAGAAACCAATTCCCTACAATTCATCTTCATCTCTCAAGTTCAATCAATGCACTCATGAAAAGATATAAAATCAGACATTATAGGTCCTTTTCAAAAGTCAACAAAAACACCTTTTGGGTCAAGGCTTCTTACATGAAAATGGAAGATCCAATTGAGGTGAAACCAAAAGGGTTGTTTAGAGGACATCCTAAGATTTCAAAAAAGTCCAAGGACACCCTCTTAAGGTCAAAGTTGAGAGAGATATGCATTGTCAAAATTGGCCATTTTTGGAAATATGCACAAAGTCAACCATGCCCAAAAATGCAGTTTCTTCAAATGGGCCTAACTTTTTATGCTTGCATCTTGCTCCTAGCCTGGTCCACGACCCATAAACCTATCCGTGCATTATTTTCTTATTTATTCGATTTATTTTGATTTTAATCATTTAAAAATCAAATTAAATTAAATAAAATAGTGAAGATTTGTTTTGATTTGATTTTTGCATTGAATCACAATCCATGCAGGATGTATAATAGCAAGAAATTCGTGCAAGACCAAATAGTCACAAAATATCCACATTAGGCAACTTTTCAAGATTTGATTTCTTCATTAAGGCCGTGACATTATTATTTGGATTCTTTCCAAAAATATTACCCTAAAGGGATTCACTACATATACAAAGTCTTTACAACCCTAGAAAAAGAGAACACACGCGCAGCCTGCCTCCCTAGAGCAAAAGCAAAACTCAATTTTTTGTCAAAAAGTAGAGGTTATATTTTTGTCCATAAGGAGATTTAAAGCATCCCGAGACTTGCAATCGATTGTTGGAGGTACTCTGAAGCCAATTGGATCATTCCCACGCGTTAAAGCACCCATGAATGCCCCCTATAGAACTACGGTTTGCCTTTAGTTTTTGAATTTAATTTTGAAAATCGCGCATGATAAATGAATTCTAACTACACATTCATGTTTGTATAGTCATTTAGGACATATTGGGATAATTAATTGTTGGTTTTGGTACATATACGAGTAACTGCCATTATTAGGGTTCAGAGCTTCATTTTAGGGTTTCTTGTTACAGGTTAAATTAGGCCCAATCAATGGTCAATTCGTGTTCAGGAAGTCTCGAGCGATCGATCCATGGCCTTATTTGAGATTTATATTGCTTGTACTTATTTTTTGAAAACGCAGGGGTTATAACTACAAAAGTTGTCCGTAGGTAAAATCCTTGGACCTAAAACAACAGTTTTGTGAAGAAGACGACTAGGTGGCAGCCTGTCACTGGCCAGTTTGAATCTGGCGCGCGTTTTTTATTTCCAAGTATTAATCTTATTTTTTCGTATATAATATTATTGTGTTGTCATTTGTACAACTAAGATTGGTAGCACAGACGGCCAGGGGAGGAGTGTGCAAAGTCCAGGACCTGGGTTTGATCCTAGAAAACCAATTTTGTATTTTCTAACATTCGCAGGATCTAATGCACCACTAGTCAACGCGCCTACCATGCACTTCCAGATCTCACGCCTTGGATCATCCCCTGATCAGATCCAACAAGTAGCAGTCAAGGAGCATGGTAAACCCCCATATGTGAGTCCTACTGGATCAGGCACAGCCTTGGGCCAACTGCTCTGGGCCCTGAAAATTTAGCATGCACCTTCCAAATTACTTTCACACCAGGCCCAATCTAATTATTTTTTTAATTTCTTTTGTTTGTTTTAATTGTTTAAAAATCATTTTTTTCAATTAAATCAAAAAATCACAAAAACATGAGAATTAGATTTTTTATAAAATATTTAATTAATTAGGTTAATTAGAATAACTTAAATTCTTTTTTTTCTCATGATTAAAATTAATTAGAAATTAGGTTAATTTGCAAAATCAATTATTTTTCTCAAAAAAAAAATCAAAAAATATTTTTTTTATTTAATAAATTAAATATCTTTGAATTTAATTTCCATCCCTCGTATTTAATTTCATCGCGTGCATTTATTTCATTATTTTTCAAATTATTGTAATTGCTTCAAGTTTGTAATAGATTAATTAGGATTTTAATTTCCGCATCTTTATTTTCAGTCAAATATTTATGTATCTCCCCAAAAGCCCTGTAATAGTTAGGTCTTTAAATTCTCGCACTCTTTAATTCCTGCAACTATTAAACTGCCTAGATGTATGGATAATAAGATTGAATGGCAAGATAAATCAATTTAAAACGATAGATAACCCTAATTGTGCAAAGATAATTAACTGAAAAAACACACTTGCACATGCTCACTCCTAGGGTTTGCCCCACTTGGTTGCCTCGGAAAAAATGGTCGTGTCCCTCGAACATAGGGATGCCTTAACAATGACCCGCGATTCAAAATCGTCATAAAGCTCATAGTCCCTACTTGTCCCTCGAGTTGCCTACGAATTGAGCTTATGACAATAGTCCCTTCGAAATGCTAAGGTATCCTTACTTGTTGCCTTCAGAGACCATTTCGTCCCTTCGAACGTCCCTTTAAAATTCCAACGACGGAGGCGACTCTTGCTTACCGCGACATTTGCGAATACAAAATGCAAACCAGTATTAAACGGCCGGTTCTACCACCATATCACAGAATTGGAGACTCTTCTGGGGACTTAGATAAGTGGGTTATACCTTAGGATCTAGGTCATTTTTAAAATTTCTTTCTTGTTTGCTTTTCCTGCTTTATCTTTGAGGATTTTTGCTTGGGTATTATTGAAGATCCTACACCCGGATCTGGGGACACCCTTTAGGTAAACAGCAATAGGTCATGGAGACTGTACGACATAGACCAATATAGTTTAAGCGATGGATATGTTAGTGTGACACTTTGGTTGGTATTGGTATCCTTCGTGTGGAAACGAGGAGAATATATGGCCGCCGCGTGGTGTCGTAAAGCACTAACGAACTTTAGAACCTTAGTTGAACAAACTTAGCCATTAGAAAGTAGTGAGATAGTTGGCCTCGGTATAAAGTTGAGAATTCGTTGATACTCGATGCTACACTCATGGAGATCAGACTTTCGGGATATTTTGGCCACAAGAAAAGATTGCTTGAGCTGAAACAATGCCCGATAAAGGATGATCAGTGATATTGAGAATCCTTAGAACCCGGTTACTTTTCTAAGACAGGTTTGAAACCAACTAAACTTCAAGAGGGTACCTAACTTTAACCTCATGCAAGCCTTTGAACCTAAGGTTTATTGTGTGCTTTGCTTGTGTTTGATTTACTCTGTTTGAACCTAACATCATGCATCATAACATAGTTTTGATTCTCATTACTCTAACCATTTCAAGGACCAAGGGAATTTATCTTTGTTCTGTTTTGTATATCATGGCTTCTGCTCGTAGAAACACTATTCGAATCAGCTTTGTGAGAATACCTCCCCAACTCAAGGAACTAGTATCAAGGGTTCCTGAAACTTCTGTGTTCACTAAGAGACATGGTCGACTTCTCAACCTGGTTACTTCAAACTTTGATGAAAAGATAATGGGCGTACTCTTTCAGTTATTTAATCCCAAGCACCACTTCTTCACCTTCCCAGACTATCAGTTGGTGCCTACCATGGAAGAGTTCTCTCGGTTATTGAATCTACCCATTCTTGACCAGGTGCCTCTCACAAGTTTAGAAGAGGTTCCTAAGCCAGAAGTCATTGCCTCAGCTTTGCATCTGAGACGAGACGACGTGGTATCCAATTGGGAAACAAGAAGGGGAGTCAATGGTTTTCTAGCCAAGTTCTTAATAGATAAAGCCCAGTTGTTTTGGGATGATTTGGATTTTCAGGATTTTGAGGAGGTCTTGGCCCTTCTAATTTATGGGTTAGTACTATTCCCTAATCTAGACTTACTCATAGATGTGAATGCTATCAAGATCTTCCTCTCCCGCAACCATGTGCCCACCTTGCTCGAAGATATCTTACACGCTCTCCATACTCGTACCATGAAGAGAAGAGGGGTTCTTATGTGCTGCATGCCTTTGCTCTCAAGGTGGTTTATTTCTCATCTCCCTAAGTCAGCACTGAAGAATGAAGAAGTTTTGGGTTGGTCGCAAAGGATAATGTCACTTTCTCACACGGATATTCTCTGGTATTCCCGAGTTATAGGATATGTTGGTGTTATTGACCGTTGTGGCGAGTTCCCTAATGTCCCACTACTTGGAATTAGGGGAGGCATAATTTACAATCCTTGTTTGGCTCTACGACAATTTGGTTACACTCGAATGGATGGTCCTCATGAGTTACTTATCCAGGGCATTATATTTAACTATGAGGATGATGTTCAAGGGTATCGCCAGACGTTCATACGATCTTGGGGCAGGGTAAACAGATCTGACGCCATGACTTTGGGGCCGAAGAATTCCATTCCTATGGAACCTTATCCCCAATGGGTACGAGCTTATGCTCAGAAACTTATGATGCCCTACGTAGTCGTCTTACCAGTGATTGTGGAGCCCATTACTGAAGGGGATATTCCCTACACGGTTCTTCATCTTGACATGTCCATTGATCATGACTAACTACAGAGGTCTTGGATTCAGTGTAAGAAGGAGCGTGATACTTATAGGGACCAGTTCAATGCCCAGGAGAAGAAGGTTTTAGAGCTCATAAAGCAGCTTCATGAGGAAAGAAGCCTCAATGTCTATCTCGGCACAAAGAGGAAGCATCCATGGGAAACTTGATTTTTTTTTTAGTTTTTAGAATTTTTAATTGTAACGCCTAAAAGGCAATTGTATTTTGAATTCTACTAATAAAATATTTATTTCATTTTGGTTCGAAAATTTAAATTTCCCAAAGTCCTTGAAATCATTGCATACGCATCCCATCCATAGCATTGCATATACAGGTACCATTACAGGCTTCTCATCTTCTTCGCTGTTTATTTCAGCAAAAATGTCTTCTGAACAAAGCATCAAAGATCTTCAGGCACCAAATGCCCAATTTCAACAGATGTTCATAACTCTGGAAAAAGGGCAGGAGGATCTGAAAGCCCTCATCCTGAAGGAGAAGAAGAAAAAGAAGAAGGTCTCTGGTATTTTGAATATGGGCAGAAGGTTCAGGGGGCCGTTAAGGCAACCAGTCGATCTGACCTCCTCATCCAAGGAAGGGGAGAACCAAGAAAGGGAGACAAGGGAGAAGGACCCTAGCCCGGAAGTTTCTGACAGTGATACAAACTACAATGATGAGAAGTATCCTCCCATTGAGGATAGATACAAGCTGTTAGAAGATCGGTTGAGTGCTATGGAAGTCCAAAGAATACCTGGGTTGGATTTTGAAGAACTGGGGTTGGTGTCGGGAGTGGTCATCCCGCAAAAATTTAAGGCTCTAGTTTTTGCAAAGTACGACGGAGTGTCTTGCCAAAAAATCCATCTCTGTTCCTATGTAAGGAAGATCTAGCCCCACACCGCTGATAAAAACTTCTGGGTTCACTTCTTTCAAGACAGTCTATCAGGGACTCAGCTTGAATGGTTCTACCAACTGGAGGGAACCAATGTCCGAAACTGGGAAGATTTGGTTGCTGCTTTTTATAAGCAATATCAATACAACTCCGACCTTGCCCCTACTCGTACTCAACTCCAAAGTATGTCCATGGGTGCAGGTGAAGGATTTAAGGACTATGCGCATAAGTGGAGAGACCTGGCTGGGAGAGTCCAACCCCCTTTATTTTATAGAGAGTTAGTTGACATGTTTCTTGGAATGTTGTTTGGTCCCTTCTTTAATCATTTGATTGGTAGCTCATCAGCTGGTTTCACCGAGCTGATATTAACAAGAGAAAGGGTAGAAGCTGAGATCTGGAGCGGAAAAATACAGAAAGACACCTCTTCTAGTTCAGTAAAGAAGCCTTTCACTGGTAAGAAGGAGGTCAGTGCCATTTATAACCTGAGAGGTCACAACAAAGCTGAACACTGTAGTGCTGCAATGATACCTAGGCTTGCGGCTGCTCCACAATGCAACAATCAACAAAGGGTAGAAATACCACAAAGGCAGTTTACCCAGATTAAGATGACATTGACAAAGGTTCTACCCCATCTGCTGAGATCCAACTTGGCAACCTTGAAAGAGGCTCCCAAGAATCCTAATATCACGTATCCTCGGTACAATCCAAACGCTCGAAGATGTTGCTATTATAACCATTTCCGATAATTTGTCGAAGGTCTCCTCGAGAAGACCTATTAAGATTACATCCTCTACGAGAGTTTCTCTGTTAATAATCACCTTTCTTGGTCCTGTCCCGTACGCCTCAGACAAAGCTATCCCTTGGAATTATGGCACCGATGTTTACTATAATGGCTTTAAACAAGATCTGAAGAATGAAAATGTTAATCTCGATGTCAGTAACATTGTCGAGACCAGTAAGATTAGCAGAAGTGGAAGGGTTTTCTCTCTCGATATTTCCCTGAGGGCTGTCAATAAGCCTGTTGTTATTACACCTGCTATTTCTACCGGTACTTCAACTACTACTCTTGTTCTTACTCCAATTGTCACTCCTGCCGTCGAGTCATCTGGGACCCGAGGCAAAGAAGCTATAGGTGAGCCTGCCCGGACGAAGGCACCTAGAAAGATTATCGTAGAAGCATTTAAGCAAGAGATAGAGGAAATATTAAAAATAATTAAAAAGAGCGACTACAACGTGGTCGAGCAGCTGGGGCAGACCCCCTCGAAGATATCCATGATGTCTCTGTTGTTGTGTTTCGAGGCCCATGCGAAGGATTTGATCGCATTCCTCAATATTGCGCATGTACCGCAAGAAACTTCAGCTGATCAATTCTAAGACTATGTGGCCAGCTTGACTGCTGACAATGGGCTGGGTTTTTCAGATGCTGACTTGACACCAACAGGGAGGAAGCATAATGATGCTCTGCATGTCTCGATCGAATGCAGGGGCACCACTATGGCTCCTGTGCTGGTGGATACTGGGTCTTCACTGAATGTTCTTCCTAAGAAGGCTCTCGGTCGGTTGGATTGTGAAGGTTTGACTTTAAATCCTAGTAACATTGTGGTAAAGGCTTTTGATGGGTCGAAATGAATGGTGCATGGGGAGGTGGACATCCCTGTCAAGGTAGGCTCCCAGACCTTTGAATCCACCTTCTATGTGATGGACATCAGGCCGTCATACTCTTGTTTGTTGGGTTGCCCTTGGATCCATGGAGATGGGGCTGTTACTTTTACACTGCACCAAATGCTGAAGTATCTGGTGAAGGGGAAGACTGTCATTGTGCATGGAGAAGAGGAGTATATGGTGAGCGACCTGAACTCCTTCAGATATGTGGAGATGGATGGGAAATTCATAGAGACTCCTTGTCCAAAATTTGAAGAGGTTCCCCAAATTTTGGCATCGACTGAAACTACTACCAGCAACAAACCTCCTTTGAAGATGGCTTCTATCAAGGACGCCAGAGCAGTGGTCGAAGAAGGTGGGTGTACCAACTAGGGAAAACTCCCTGATTTTACTCACAAAACTGACATGTTTGGTTTGGGCTTTACTTCAGGAGCTCAAAAGGTTGTTCAACGCGCTCGAGCTGGAGGACCTCCCCTACGCACCAGCAATCGGGGAATTAATGCCATTGAAGAGAGTGAGGAAGACTCTGACATTGACAGTTGGATATACCTGACTACCAATGGTGGATCGAGTAACTAGACGGCTAGGGATTTTATACTAGTTTCTTTTATTCCACAGTAATTGTCTTACTTGTTTTCTGAATTTGTCATAAACAATTTAAACTTTATGGCCTTGTGTCTTACCCGAGGCACAATGGCTCTCTCTGTGAGGGTTGTTATGTATCATTTTATATATCATCAATAAAACATTGGACGTTCTTTGCATACAAATTTTGCGCTCTCTATTTTTCTTTTCTGCCTTTATTTTATCAACACAGCTATGCTCTTAGACACACTCACGTATCAAACTGTAGATCCATATCCACTCTCGATCCCATTGATAACAATCCTGCTATTTCCAGTTATGACTTCGAAAATCCGATCAACCAAGCCGAGGACGAAGGTGAGGATGATTGTGAAGTGCCTGGGGAATTGGGTAGACTGTTACAACAGGAAGAAAGGGCTATACAGCCTCATGAAGAGCCAGTTGAGACGATAAACATGGGCACGGAGGTGGACAGAAAAGAAGTCAAGATCGGTGCAAATTTGGAGACTAAGATCAAACAGCAGTTGATACAGATGTTGCACGACTATGTTGAGATCTTCGCCTGGTCATATAAAGACATTCTTGGTTTAGACACTGATATCACAGTACACCGCCTGCCGACTAAAGAAGATTTTCCTCCAGTTAAACAGAAGGTTCGTCGTATGTGCCCTGAAATGTCAGAGAAGATCAAGGCCGAGATCATGAAGCAGTCCGAGGGCAGGGTTCTTAGCTGTCACATCTTATCCTCAGTGGGTTACTAACATCATTCTGGTACCTAAGAAGGACAGCAAAGTAAGGATGTGTGTGGATTACAGAGACCTGGACAGGGCAAGCCCCAAAGACGACTTCCTGCTTTCCCACATTAATGTTCTGGTTGACAACACCGGGCAGCACAAAATCTTCTCCTTCATGGATGGTTTCTCTGGCTACAACCAGATCAAGATGGCTCCTGAAGACATGGAGAAGACAACCTTTATCACACAGTGGGGAACCTTCTATTACAAAGTGATGCCTTTTGGGTTGAAAAATGCTGGGGCAACCTATCAACGAGCCATGGTCGCTTTGTTCCATGATATAATTCACCATGAGATCGAGGTTTATGTTGATGACATGATAGTCAGGTCTCAAACCAAAGAGGAACACCTTGATCATCTACAAAAGTTGTTCGTCAGGTTGAAGACATACAAGCCGAGGTTGAATCTGAACAAGTGCACCTTCGGGGAAAGGTCTGGTAAGCTTTTGGGTTTCATTGTCAGTGAAAAAGGTATTCAGGTAGACCCCGCGAAGGTAAAGGACATACAAGAGATGTTGGCTCCCCGTATAGAGAAGGAAGTTAGGGGTTTCTTAGGGCGCTTGAATTATATCTCCAGGTTCATTTCACATCTGACTGCTACTTGTGAGCCCATCTTCAAGCTTCTGAAGAAAGATCAAGTGGTAAAGTGGAATGATGAATGCCAGACTGCCTTCTAAAGGATCAAAGAGTATCTCCAAGAACCGCCAATTCTGATGCCTCAAATTGAAGGAAGACCTTTGATATTCTACTTAACAGTGCTAGACAATTCAATGGGGTGTGTGTCGGGGCAGCATAACGAGTATGGTCGAAAAGAGAACGCAATATACTACCTTAGCAAAAAGTTTACCGAATGTGAGACACGATACTCACTGCTCGAGAAAACTTGCTGCACTTTGGCATAGGATGCTCGCCGACTAAGACATTATATGATGACCCACACTATATTGTTGATATCTAAGATGGACCCAATCAAATACATCTTCGAGAAGGCTGCTCTTTCCGGAAGAATAGCGAGATGCCAAATGATCTTAACTAAGTACAACATACAATATACAACCCAGAAAGAAATCAAGGGAAGTGTACTAGTTGGTCATTTGGCCCATCATGCCATGGATGACTACCAGTCCATAAATTTTGAGTTCCCGGACGAGAACATTATGCTGGTGACTGACTATGAAGAACCTGGACCGGATGAAGGACCTGAGGAAGGATCCTGGTGGACTATGGTTTTTGATGGAGCTTCGAACGCACTTGTTAATGGCATTGGAGCCGTAATTATATCTTTTGAGGGTTGTCATACTCCTTTCATCGCTCGATTATGTTTCAACTGCACTAACAACATGGAAGAGTATGAAGCCTGCATCATGGGTCTCAAAGTTGCTATTGACCTCAGGATCAAGTTCTTAAATGTCTTCGGGGATTCAGCCTTGGTGATAAGTCAGATCAAAGGCGAATGGGATACGAAGAATCTGAATCTCATCACATACAAATAGCACGTACTGACATTGCTCCCACACTTTGAGGAGGTAACCTTTGAACATTTCCCGCGAGAGGAGAATCAGTTAGCGGACGCGCTAGCTACCATGTCTTCCATGTTCAAAGTCAAGTGGGACAACGAAGCTCCCCGAATCATCATTGAGAGGTTGGATGAACCAGCGCGCTATTGTGAGATTGATATCAAAGAGGTAGCAGACAAACCTTGGTTTCATGAAGTGAAGAAGTACCTCGAGACTCAAGAATATCCCGAAGGGGCATCTGTCAACGATAAGAAATTTCTGAGAAGGTTCGCCTCGAAATTATTCCTCAGTAATGGAATCCTCTACAAGCGCAATCATGACTCTACCTTACTGCGGTGTGTGGACACGAGCAAAGCAGAGAGGATTATGACAGATCTACATGAACGTACCTTTGGAACCCATTCCAGTGGACATACCATGGCTAAGAAGATCCTACGGGTAGGATACTACTGGTCTACTATGGAAGTATATTGTTATCAACATTCCCAAACCTGTCATAAGTGCCAAATTTATGCTGATAAGGTGCATGTGCCTCTGGTTCCTTTGAATGTGTTGACAACTCTGTGGCCCTTTGCAATGTGGGGCATTGACATGATCAGAGAAATCAGGCCTACCGTTTCCAATGGACATCACTTCATCTTGCTAGCCATTGATTACTTCACGAAATGGGTTGATGCTGCCTTCTTTGCTACCGTTACCAAGAACGTTGTGGCGCGGTTTATCTGACATAATCTGATCTGTCGATATGGTGTTCCAGAAAGAATTATTACTGATAATGGTACAAATCTCAACAACACAATGATCACTGAGCTCTGTAAACAATTCAAGATACAACATCATAACTCTTCTACCTACCGTCCGAAGATGAATGGTGTTGTCGAAGCGGCTAACAAGAACATCAAAAAGATTATACAGAAGATGACAGTGACATACAAAGATTGGCATGAGATGTTACCATTCGCTCTTCATGGGTACCGTACCTCAGCACAGACGTCGACAGGGGCAACACCCTACTCTCTGGTATATGGCAGGAAGGCAGTCCTACCCATCGAGGTCCAGATTCCTTCTTTAAGGATTATGAAAGATACGGGTTTGAATGAAGACGATTGGATCAGACTCGACTTGATCAACTAAATATGATCGACGAGAAGAGACTTACTGCTGTCTATCATGGTCAGACATATCAAAAACAAATGATTAAGGCTTTCAATAAAAAGTCAGACGTCAAGAGTATCAAGTCGGAGATTTGGTAATCAAGCGCATCATACTACCGCCATAGACGGTGACGACCTTCCTCTCCCTGTCAATGCAAACATAGTGAAAAGATACTATGCCTAATCAAATACCCGCTAGGTTGTCTGGCCTAGGCAAAAATAAGGGCTTCCCGGTGAACTAAAAGGGTTCGGGAAAAAATAAGGGATGAAAATGAAAAATTTGTACACTCGGCAAGCCGAAAACCTGAAAAGGCGGCTTGGGCAAAAAAGGGTATCCCGGTGGACTGAAAACCCGAAAGGGCGGTCCAGGCAAAAGTTAGGTATGTAAAGCATATCACTATGTCCCATTGGATCATCTGGCGACCAGACCTCAGTATCAATTATCAAGCTCGAACGACACCAATCAATCTAATCAGCTTCAGACAAGCAACAAAGTGATGAGACGCTCGAAGACATAGGGGCAATAGCAAAATTGAAACTTAAATGGGACTATTGCACATAGCTGTTTTCTTTTTGTTGTACACAATATTGTATAGCTTCCTTTTCACGGCGGTGTTCCCTTACTAGAGTGTCAGCTTCCTTGTACAAAAAATGCCTGTTACAGGCCAACTTCGAAAATCAATACAAATCATTTTTACAAAAAAACTATGAGTTTTTTTCTTTTCTGTTTTGTTTTACAAGAATGTCCAATGATTTATTCTTGACATATGCATTTAAACATGATTGTTACTCATAAATATTTACATAAGAAACGAAAAGACAATTGCTCGTAACTTAAGAAACAGGGGAAAAACAAGGAATGTTAAACCCGACAGTTACTCCGTCCAGCAGGTACCGAGGTATACACAACTTTGAAATATAATCATCAGTGCATACGACCTCGTAACATCTACACTCCCCACAAAGTAAAAGCAATCAAGGCATTTGATATCAAATTTCCCAAAGCATGAAGTAAATCTCCCCAAGCAGAGTTCATTTCTCTGAACACAGAAGCTCAATCCCCAACAGAGCTTATTACTTCAGATACGATAATTCACCTTCCAACAGAGCTTTTCCCCCGCAGAGCCATTCTCAAACAGAGTCTCTCCCCGGCAGAATATTCACAAACAGAAAGGAGTAATTCCACGGCATAGTAATCTTCGTTCACCATCCCTAGCGGAAGTAGAAGAACCACTTTTTCTACAACGGTCGGGAATCCAATTTCCAGCACTCTCCAGCAGCAGTCAGGGATTTATTTTCCCAGACTCAGATATGCCAGAACAACATTTCATGTTCATACATCACGACGTGCGCATACATATTGCATACAGCATAATCTCATTTATTTTGAGAACATCATCACACAATACATTTCATGCATCACATATAGTTAACCACCCACCTTTTCAGGAAAGATGGTTATCATCAGTAATTCCAACAATTCAAGATTAAATCCATGAAGCTATACATGTCAATCTGCAGACAACTAATGGAAAATCAGTTCCCGAAACCAATTGGGTCAACTAATCTACATAATCAAATGAGGTAGCCCTACTATCTAGGCTCTTATCCCGAAGTAACCCTACTATCCAGGTTCCTTATCACAGCCCTACTATCCAGGCTCTCATCCCGAAGTAGCTCTACTATCCAGGTTCCTTCTTATAGCCCTACTATCCAGGCTCTCATCCCGAAGTAACCCTACTATCCAGTTTCCTTCTCATAGCCCTACTATCTAAGCTCTCATCCGGAAGTAACCCTACTATCCAGGTTCCTTCTCATAGCCTTACTATCCATGCTCTCATCCCGAAGTAACCCTACTATCCACGTTCCTTCTCATAGCCCTAATATCCAGGCTCTCATCCCGAAGTAACCCTACTATCCAGGTTCCTTCTTATAGACCTACTTTCCAAGCTCTCATCCCGAAGTAACCCTACTATCCAGGTTCCTTATCATAGCCCTATTATCCAGGCTCTCATCCCGAAGTAACCCTACCATCCAGGTTCCTTCTCATAGCCCTACTATCCAAGCTCTCATCCCAAAGTAACCCTACTATCCAGGTTCCTTCTCAAAGCCCTATTGTCCAGGCTCTCATCCCGAAGTAACCCTACTATCCAGGTTTCTTCTCATAGCCCTACTACCCAGGCTCTCATCCCGAAGTAACCCTACTATCCAGGTTCCTTATCATAGCCCTACTATCTAGAATCTCATCCTGAAGTAACCCTATTATCCAGGTTCCTTCTCATAGCCCTACTATCCAGACTTTCATCTCGAAGTAACCTTACTATCTAGGTTCCTTCTCTCTTATCTCCAGACAACAGTTTACGGCACTGTAAGACCTGGACCCGACCAGTTACGGTCGATTCAACCTTTCCCCAGTAAGTCGCTGTGCAGCCTGGACCCTGACCAGATATGCAGTTCACTTCCACCTCCTCAATCAGGAGTTAACTACCCAGTAGAGTAATGGACAACGGAAGCTCCTATACTTTGTTTTCCAAGGCGTAAATCAACATTCCCTGGCGAAGTCCTCCTCAACGGCAGGTACAGGAATTCTGGCAATGAAATCTCATGCGACTACTATATTTTCTAGATGGAATCTTTAATCCCATCTCCGACGACTTTATGTCGACTCCCAAATGGCATCTTTAAGCCCATTCCCGATATCACTGATCGGTATTACTTCATGCGAGTGCAAATTTCTGGGTACTCTAGTGTTCAATCATCTTCCATCTTTAGATCACGAAAGGCATACCAGCCAATCTACATCCTCGGGTTTAAGAATATTGAACAAGGGCAGCTATTGTACCCCAAAATTTGCCCTCCCATTTTTACTCAACATATGTTCATTGGAATCCTCAACTAGCCCAAGGATTGACCAGACAAACTTTCTCCTAAAGCAATGAACCTCCAACTAGGGTTTCTATTTTAATTAAAATGGGTGAGCTCCAATGGCATCATATTCTCTCCATAGTCCTAATATGTTCTGAAGATCATCCATGCCAAGTTTCATGCCTAGCACAAGAAGTTTGCTCAGTCAACTGCTCAAATGCTTGAAAATAAACTGTATTAGGTCAAAAGTCAACTGTGGCCCACATACAGTCAAACTTCAATATTTTGGTCAACATCAACATTTTGAAGTGATATCCATCATTTGATAAAGGGTTGATCATGATTCCACAAGGAAGGCTCCTAATTCATCAAAACTCAAAAGTTGCTAAATTAGGGTTTCTTAGGAAAAGTCAACCAAACTTTGACCAAGCATAACTTTTTCATACTTTATCAGAAATTTCTCATCCAAGGCTCATTTTGAAAAGAATCCAATTCCCTACAATTAATATTCATCTCTCAAGTTCAATCAATTCACTCATGAAAAGATATAAAATCAGACATTATAGGTCCTTTTCAAAAGTCAACAAAAACACCTTTTGGGTCAAGGCTTCTTACATGAACATGGAAGATCCAATTGAGGTGAAACCAAAAGGGTATTTTAGGGGACATCCTAAGCTTTCTAAAAAGTCCAAGAACACCCTCTTAGGGTCAAAAATTGAGAGAGATATGCATTGTCAAAGTTGTCCATTTTTGGAAATTTGCACAAAGTCAACCATGCCCAAAAATGCAATTTTCTTCAAATGGGCCTAACTTTTTATGCTTGCATCTTGCTCCTAGCTTGGGCCATGACCCATAAACTTCTCCATGCATTATTTGCTTATTTATTCGATTTATTTTGATTTTAATCATTTAAAAATAAAATAAAATAAAATAAAATAATGAAGATTTGTTTTGATTTGATTTTTGCATTGAATCACAATCCATACAGGCTGTATAATAGCAAGAAATTCGGGCAAGACCAAATAGGCACAAAATATCCACATTAGGCAACTTTTGAAGATTTGATTTCTTCATTAAGGCCATGACATTATTATTTTGATTCTTGCCAAAAATATTGCCCTAAAGGGATTCACTACATATACAAAGTCTTTCCAACCCTAGAAAAAAAGAACACACGCACATCCTGCCTCCCTAGAGCAAAAACAAAACTAAATTTTTTTTCAAAAAAGTAGAGGTTGGATTTTTGTCCATAAGGAGATTCAAAGCATCCTGAGACTTGCAATCGATTGCTGGAGGTACTCTGAAGTCAATTGGATCATTCCCATGCATTAAAGCACCCAGGGACGCCCCTACAGAACCACGATTTGCCTTTAGTTTTTGAATTTGATTTTGAACATATGCGCCTGATAAATGAATTCTAACTACACATTCATGTTTGTCTAGTCATTTAGGACATATTGGATTAATTAATTATTGGTTTTGGTACATATACGAGTAACTGCCATTATTAGGGTTCAGAGCTTCATTTTAGGGTTTCTTGTTATAGGTTAAATTAGGCCCAATCAATGGTTAATCCGTGTTCAGGAAGTCACGAGCGATCGATCCATGGCCTTGTCTGAGATTTATATTGCATGTACTGAATTTTTTAAAACGCAGGGTTATAGCTACAGATGTTGTCCGTAGGTAAAAGCCTTGTACCTAAAACAACAATTCTATGAAGAAGACGACTAGATGGCAGCCTATCACTGGCCAGTTTGAATCTGGCGCACGTTTTTTTTTTCCAAGTATTAATCTTATTTTTTCGTATATAATATTATTGTGTTGTCATTTGCACAACTAAGCTTGGTAGCGCAGACGGACATGGGAGGAGTGTTCAAAGTCTAGGACCTGGGTTCGATCCTGGAAAACCAATTTTGTATTTTCTAACATTTCCATGCAGGATCTAATGCACCACTAGTCAACGCGCCTACCATGCACCTCCAGATCTCACACCTTGAATCATCCCCTGACCAGATCCAACAAGCAGCAGGCAAGGAGCATGGTAAACCCCCAGATGTGAGTCCCATTGGATCAGGCGCAGCCTTGGGCCAACTGCTATGGGCTCTGAAAATTCAGCATGCACCTCCCAAATTACTTTCACACCAGGCCCAATCTAATTCTTTTTTTAATTTCTTTTGTTTGTTTTAATTATTATTTTTAATTGTTTAAAAATCATTTTTTTCAATTAAATCAAAAAATCACAAAAACATGAGAATTAGATTTTTTTTTTATAAAATATTTAATTAATTAGGTTAATTAGAATAACTTAAATTCTTTTTTTATCATGATTAAAATTAATTAGAAATTAGGTTAATTTGCAAAATTAATTTTTTTTCTAAAAAAAAAATATAACTTTTTTTATTTACTAAATTAAATATCTTTGAATTTAATTTCCATCCCTCCTATTTAATTTCACCGCGCGCATTTATTTCATTATTTTTCAAATTATTGTAATTGTTTCAAGTTTGTAATAGATTAATTAGGATTTTAACTTTCGCATCTTTATTTTCAGTCAAATATTTATGTATCTCCCCAAAAGCCATGTAATAGTTAGGTCTTTAAATTCTCGCACTATTTAATTCCTACAACTATTAAACTGCCTAGATGTATGGATAATAGGATTGAATGGCAAGATAAATTAATTTATAACGATAGATAACCCTAATTGTGCAAAGATAATTAACTGAAAAAACACACTCGCACATGCTCACTCCTAGGGTTTGCCCCACTTGGTTGCCTCGGAAAAAATGGTCGTGTCCATCGAACGTAGGGATACCTTAGCAATGACCAGCGATTCAAAATCTTCATAAAGATCATAGTCCCTACTTGTCCCTCGAGTTGCCTACGAATTGATCTTATGACGATAGTCCCTTCGAAATGCTAAGGTATCCTTACTTGTTGCCTTCAGAGACCATTTTGTCCCTTCGAACGTCCCTTTAAAATTTCAACGATGGAGCTACCTACTCCTTAGTGGTAGGATAGCGCTGCCTAAAGGAAACGAAAATGAACAAACTTTTTTCGAGTAGGTAGAAATATTAAGTATTTGCTCAAAACAAAAACTTTTCACACAAACACTTTTCAAAAATAGTTTTCAAAACAACTTCGTCACACTCTTGAAGACCGATACAAGGGTTATCACAAAGTAAACAAAAATTTTCAAAACAAGCATGCACAAGCAATTTAAAAAATGAGCAAGTACCTAAGAGCCCGTGGAAAACCATGGATAGAAAGGGTGCTAACACCTTCCCTTTCTATAATCTACCCCCCATATTCAGATAATCTCGAAGAAAATTTTTTTCTGTTCTTTTTCCTTTTCCTTTGTTGGATGAAATAAAAGTCGGTGGCGACTTTTGCTTACCACGACATTTGCGAATACAAAATGCAAACCAATATTAAACGGTCGGTTCTGCCACCGTATCACAATATGCATGTTACTGATGATAAAGACCTTGTCAGGAGCTGAGTACTTATCTGAGGTATGGATGCAAATCTACTATCTAAATTGATGATTCAAATATTGTTGAGAGTTTATTTCTCTCTATAGTGTTCAGGTGGATATATCAACCTAAATGAGTCGAAGAAGATGTAATGTTTTGTGATCTTCTCCTAAAATACTATCAAGATTAATAATCTCTTTGGTTGATAAATCGAGAACTGAATTATTGGGATCTGTGAAGAAAGGTTTATGTCCTAAATGAAGTTGTAACATCATTTTGTAAAGGAAGGATTGGGATTATGATTATGGGAGATTATGGATCAACATGGTTGTCAAAAGAAGGAGTTCCGACTTTGTGGATTAGAAGATGCAGATCCTGATCCTATCTTTAGTAGTATGCTTGGTGACTACATAACTACTATGTTGAAGACTTCACTAGTATCAACAATTGCTAGTGATTGTTAGAGCAAAGGAATATGAAGAAAGTGGTTTTCCTCTATTGCAAGTATGATTTAAACAAGCTAATTGAGGGCTTGTGTTTGTATGATGTCCAAGTATGTGTTCACGATATCTTGGCTATCCAAAGAGGTATGGATATTTGTGTGGTTATGTAGGGCCATGTATCAGACATGACCTTGTAAAAGTCTGAAGACCTAGAGTTGGGATATAAGATTCAGGATGAGTTATTTTCATAAGAGTGTTGATATGTTTTAGTGAGTGCGTGAAGTCTCTTATTTGTCTTCTGGTGTCCAAGTGTTCATCCTTAGCAGAAGCCTTGTTTGTCCATGATAGGGGGAGCTTAGAACTTATCTATGGTTATTGTTGTAGTAGTTATGGAGATTGCGTGTAATTCAAGCTTGTGAAGATTACAGGCAACATGTTGTGACCTGTGGCTACTAGGTGTAGTTGTATATGCCTCTGTTGAGTCTATGTGGTTCTAGTTAGGAGAAGATAGTATACTCTATTTTCTCCAAGGGTTGAGCTCAAGGTCAAGTCAATAACCTAACCTGGAATGTTTTGGCTGCCATGATTGGATGTCTTTTCGAAGATTCAGCAAGTATCACAGGTGTGAAGAAGAAAGCTGTCAGTTTTACCTAGTGTGAAAAGCTTACTGCAAAATATAGTGAGAGAATATTTCTGTTGTGTAGTTAATCTGAAGATGAGACCTTGTGAGATCCTCTTGTGAGAATGGGGAGTTTGTTAAAGGGCATGGATGGAAATAAGTCCCTTGGATGATGTTTCTAGAACCAAAGCAGATAAGCTCTGTGGTAATGTTGTTGATGTCTCAAGTGATGTTGGAACATCATTTTTGATGATAGTCTATTAAAGATACTTGGAACTATGAATCTCAATATTCAAACTCCACACTATTTAGTGGCAATTATGTCTATGGTATTGAGTAAGGAGATTCTGATTGAAGGAGAAGTATGCTCAAGTAATGTATAACTACTATCTTGGTTTGAAGACTTTACTAGTGTCAGCAAATACTAGTAATGTGCAGAATGAGTATTTAATCAGCACATTGGTTAAGGGGTACTCCTTCTGTTGGAGAGTCTGAATCTTAGTAAAGCTTTTAAGCACACTAAGAAATGGTTGGAAGTTAGCTTCAGACTATGGTTGCATGATATCTTAGCCATCCAAAGAGTCATGACAATATGTGTGGAGGTGCAAGGGCATGAATCAGGAGGAGTCAGTGGACTAATTGGTTTGTTTGGAACTTGTGATGTTCAAGCATATAGAGTTACTTACCTCCTAAGAGGATGATGTTGGATAACATGCTGAGACATGTTACTACAAAATGTAGCTGTTTATGCCCTTATGAGTCTCTTAAGACTCTAGGCAGATGTTGCTAGAGTATACCATCCTTCTCCAATAGGATGTGCTGGTACTGCAAGAATTTATTTTTCTCTGTAGTAATAAATGGGATAAAGAAGACTATCCTGCTAGTTGTTAGAAGATGTTGACTCTGGTTATGATGTCGAGGATGATGTCCGTGACATCTCTCCTTGAAGTAGTCTGCAATCAAGAAGCATTCTGGATGCCTGATGCTCCTCTTGACAACATTTCCTTCCATTCTATTGGCAATGCTGAAAAGTGGAAATATGTGTCTCAAAGAAGAATTGCCCTTGAAAGAGAATCGGGAGCAGGTGCACTGGAGTGCAAAGAGATTATGGAGTTGATTTCTTTTGTTGACTTGTGCGGATCACAGAAGTAAGGAATATAGGAAGGTGTTTGTGTTGAATTTTCCCTTGCTGTCATCAATAGTTATCTGGGCAGGTCTGAAGATGATTACTGTGAGTTGGATGTGACTGATAATCAGGTGTGCAAAGCCATTACTACAAACCAGACTGTAAAACATGCAGGAACCTGTGCACCGGTTGTGTGTTCTAATGGGAGCTTCTTAAAGGATTTCTATGCATAATGAGTCTTTTAAATGATTAAGAGCCAGTTTGATTAGGTTTTGTATTATGGACTTGATGTACCATATGATGTCTTAATATCATGATGGTTGTTTTGTTTAATGTTTGGGATTGTTCATGTGAAGTTGGATGCTTAAGCATTATTGTGAGAAGTGGCATCTCTGACTATGTGGATTAGAATATGGAGAGTCTAATCCTGTCTACAGTAGCATGCTTGATGAATGCATGACTATTTTGTTGAATACTCCACTAGTATCAGCAACTACTAGTGGATATAAAGGTAGAAGGCTGCTAGCAGATACTTAAGGGGTATTTTTTTGCTACAAGTCACTCCAGAAAAGGTTTGGTGATCTGGAGAAGCTAAGAGTTTTTGGAGTGTGTGAGTGACTTCACACCTAGTGTGCATGACATCTTGCCTATTCAAAAGGTCATGTTAGAGAGTGTGGTTATGATAATACAATGATCAAATGTGTCCTTGTAAAGAAGTCAGGGTTCCTGGAAGTATTCTCAAGGAGTGAGAATATCTGACTGGTTTGACTCTATTGAAGGATTCAAGGTTAAGCATATGCGGGAAGTGCTGAAGTTTCTCACCTAGTGCACAAGTCTTCATCTTCAGCTAGAGCATTAGTTACTCATAACAAAGGGAGTCATGTGGATATCTGTAAATTGTTGCTGCAATGATACATGTATTGTCAAGCCAGAATACTGTTCACTTTTGGAAAGGTTCTATGAAGAAATGATGTCTAAACAACATGTTGTTACATTATGAAGTTATGGATAAACTTAACAAGACATGGTTGTTTCTAATTATGAGACGCTTGGTGAAGATCAAAAGTTCACATATCTCTTAGAAGTTTAATGGGAAGTCTGGGAGAATTTATTTTTCTATATAGATTTCAAAAATACTCCTTGAGGATCTATATTATGAAGAGGTGTCACAAATGTGATATTTTGATATCTTAGTGTATGTCACTAAGTCTAAGTGAAAGAAGAACACTTAGAATCCAGTATGAACAAGTGGATAATCTGGTGAAGCATCCCTGATTGGTGGGAGAAGATATGTTGATCACTGAAATAAGAAGACAATGTCTGACTTGTTAGAACATAGTTTGATTCTACAACCCTAATTAGAGTTTTGATGATAACAAACACAAAGAACAAATATGCACTCTAAATTTGTGTTATTTTGAATACAGAAATTTTGACCAAAGCAGCTTCAGAAGTTAAGCTATAGAAGCTCTCAAGCCGAGGTAATCAGAAACTGCATGAAGAATGATGATCAGAAACTGCGCTGAAGTGAAGAATACTCTGATTCTGAACAGAAGTTTCATATACCATCAGATCCTCACATCTCTGAGTCATCAATATTCTGAAGCAATTGCAGCATGCAAGATTCTAAGATTCTGAAGTGTTACTATTCAATCAAGACAGCATCACATGCAATGACTTCATTCAGATAAGAATATTCTCAATATGGAAACAACATTAAATGTCCATTATCACGCTTTATGTTGGACAGGATTTCTATGCCTATATAAACAAGCTAAGAGGACAAACCGTTTATGATTTTAAACACGGCTGCAATACATCTCAAAAATGCTGCAAGCTTACATATTCTTTTTATGCTCAAAATTGTGTAAAATATCAAAGTTGTGATACTGTTTTTGTTAAGAAAAACAACCATACATAGAATACTTTTTATCTTGATTAAGCTAGTTTTCCTTGAGATTAACCGGGTTGTGATTGTACTCAAGAGGACTTTGGCAGTTGTCAAAGTAGTGATTGTAATCAGTTTTTGACTAGTGGATTAAGTCCTCGTAAGAGAGAGGCGAAATCACCTTGACGGGTAGACTGGAGTAGTTTGAGATCAAACGAACCAGGATAAAAATATCGTGTCTAATGCGCATTTGTTTTTAAGTTTTCAATTCAACCCCCTCTTCTTGTGTTTTTCACTTCTTCAATTGGCATCAGAGTGCCTGGTTCTGAGTTCATACACTTAACCGTGTCAGTACAAGATCCAAGCTTTAGAAAAACACTATGGTGGGACCAAGCCAAAACATCCGCAATGACTATCATGAGGACAAGGACATAATCAGTGGCAAACCTCCAGTCTTTGATGGAGAAAATTTTGACTATTGGAAAGACATAATTGAGAGCTTCTTTCTGGCCCATGATGCTGATCTATGGGACATGGTAATTGATGGATACACACATCCAGTGGATGAAAGTGGTTATAAGATAGACATAAAAAGGATGTCTGACCAGTAAAAACATGATTTCAGGAACCTTCATAAAGCCAGAACAATTCTTCTCAGTGTTATCTCATACTCAGAATATGAGAAAATCTAAAACAGAGAGACAGCCAAAAACATGTTTGACTCTCTGAGAATGACGCATGAAGGCAACATATAAGTCAAAGAAACCAAGGCTCTTGTGCTCATTCATAAGTATGAAGCATTCAAGATGGAAGACAGTGAATCTATAGAAGCAATGTTCTCAAGATTACAGATCCTTGTTGTTGGGCCGAAGGTTCTTGACAAAGGATATTCTACTGTTGATCACGTAAAGAAGATCATCAAAAGTCTACCCAAGCAATGGAGGCTAATGGTCACAACACTTAAGCTAGCTAAAGATCTCAACAAGATATCTCTGAAGGAACTTGTCAGCTCCCTCAGAAGTTATGAGATAGAGCTAGAAGAAGATGAGCCTCAAAAGCAAGGTAAGCCACTTGCATTAAAATCTAACAAAAAATATGATTCTAAGGTTTTACAGGCTGTGAAAGAAACCTCTAATGGATCCTCGTCAGAAGAAGATGAATTATCTCTCCTCTCCAGAAGGGTAAATCAACTGTGGAAGCAGAGACAAAGGAAATTCAGAAACCCTAGAAGATCAGAGAATCAAAATGAATCCTCCTCCAGATACAGAAAGTCTGAGTCTTCCTCTGGACACAGAAGATCTGAAAGTTCTTTAGGACACAGAATGTAAAATAACAAGTACATCATCTGCTATGAGTGCAATGAGCAAGGGCACTACAAAAGTGACTGTCCACGGCTTCAAAAGGAGAAGCCCAAAAAGAAGTTCTTCAAGGAGAAGAAGAAACGCCTCATGGTAACATCGGATGATTCAGACACTTCTGATGCTGACTCAGAGTCAGATGATGAAAGAGAAAACATAGCTCTCATGGCAAACGATTCAGAAGACAATTAAGCTTCTGGTTAAGACTCAGAATCAGACACTGAAGAGGTATTCCCTGACTTCACTATTAATTTTACTAAGGATGAACTTGCAGAAAGTCTAAATGAAATTCTGGAAAGGTATCAGCAAATCAGAGTCAAATTCAAGAACCTGAAAAGGGATCTTGTCTCTGACTCTGAAAAGACTGAAACTCTCATATTAGAGAATTCTGAGTTAAAAGAAAAGGTCTCAAAATTAGAAAACGATTTGCAAAACTCTCAGAAAGAAATAATCTCAGAGACTCCCAGTAATGCTGATAAGATCATCAAAGAGTATGATCACATCTTTCAGAAGTTTCTGGCTAAAAACATAGATAGAAGCAAGATGGCTTTAATGATCTATGGAGTTAGCAGGAATGGCAGAAAAGGAATAGGATACCAAGGTAAGGTATCTACACCTAAGAAAGTCATGGACCTTGTCATAAAACGCACACCACTAAAATCACACTTCACATATGGGCACACACATGACCTAAAATACACTAGGAATGATTACTTTGTCAAACCAAAATTCAACCAGAATTTTGGTAAAACTAACAAACGAGGACCCAAGAAGATATGGGTACCTATGGACAAAATTATATATGTAGCAGATATCTTTAGCAGCAAGGCTAAAACACCAGACATGGTACCTGGACTCTGGATGCTCTCGACACATGACGGGAAGAAAGCATATGTTCCAAAGCCTGGAACTTAAACCTGGAGGCTACGTGGGCTTTGGAGGCAACCAAAGAGGGAAGATCATTGGCTCTGGAACAGTAGGTAATGGAAATATTCCTTCTATATATAATGTGCTCTTAGTTGATGGATTAATGCATAACCTGTTATCCATAAGTCAATTAAGCGATAACGGTTATGATATAATCTTTAATCAAAATTCATGCAAAGCTGTTAGTCAGAAAGATGGAACTATCCTTTTTAATGGAAAGAGGTAAAACAACATTTATAAGATAAAACTTTCTGAACTAAAGAGTCAGAATGTAAAATGTCTTCTCTTTGTTAACCACGAGCAATGGGTTTGGCACAAAAGATTGGGGCATCTTAGTATGAGAAGAATATCTCAGATTAACAAACTCAATCTGGTCAGAGGACTTCCTAATCTGAAGTTTAGCTCAAATGCTTTGTGTGAAGCATGTAAGAAAGGCAAATTTGCAAAACCTGCTTTTAAATCTAAAAATGTTGTTTCCACCTCTAAACCATTAGAACTTCTGCACATAGACTTATTTGGACCAGTAAAATTGCGTTTGTTAGTGGCAAGAAGTACGGGTTAGTGATTGTAGATGACTATAGCAGATAGACATAGGTAAAGTTCTTAAGACACAAGGACGAGTCACACTCTGTGTTCGTTGCATTCTGTAACCAAGTTCAGAATGAAAAGGATCTTAGAATTGTCAAAGTCAGAAGTGATCATGGTGGAGAATTTGAAAATAAAAATGTTGAATCATTTTTTAATGAAAAAGGCATCTTGCATGACTTCTCTTATCCTAGAACTCCCCAACAAAATGGAGCTGTAGAACGAAAGAATAGAACACTGCAAGAAATGGCCATAACCATGATCAATGAGACTAACATTGCTAAGATCTTTTGGGCAGAAGAAATTAACACAGCGTGTTACATTCAGAATAGAATCTCTATAAGACCTATTCTGGAAAAGACTCCATACGAATTATGGAAGAATAGAAAGCCTAACATTTCTTATTTCCATCCTTTTGGATGCACCTGTTTCATTCTGAATACTAAAGATTATCTGAACAAGTTTGACTCTAAAGCACAAAAGTGTATTATGTTAGGATACTCTTAACGCTTAAGAGGGTACAAAGTATATAATACAGAAACACAAATTGTTGAAGAGTCAATCAGTGTTAGATTTGATGATAAGCTTGACCCTCAAAAGTCAAAGCAGAATGAATTCTTTGCATATATAGAAGTTGAATTCACAGGTACTGAAGACAACTCATCAGAAGTTCTCAATAGAGACGCTCCAACAACTTCAGAAAGAAATTCTACAAGTGATCCAGTACCTTCTATTGATCAACTCCAGAAAAGGTTATCCAGAAGCAGCATAGCTCACCCAGAAGATAAGATCCTTAGAAAGAAGGATGTTCCAATCAGAACAAGATCAACATTCATAAAATCTGAAGAATCCCTCATGGGACTGGTCTTTTTGATTGAACCAACAACAATTGATGAAGCTCTTCTGGACAATGACTAGATTCTGGCAATGCAGGAGGAATTAAATCAGTTCACCAGAAATGATGTATGGGATCTGGTTACCAAACCAAAAGGATTCAACGTTATTGGAATAAAGTGGGTGTTCAGAAACAAACTGAACGAGCAAGGAGAAGTCATCAGAAACAAAGCACGACTGGTGGCACAAAGTTATAATCAGCAAGAGGGGATAGACTATACAGAAACCTTTGCTCCAGTCGCCAGGTTAGAATCTATCAGACTCTTAATCTCATTTGCTGTAAATAATGGCATCACTCTGTATTAGATAGATGTCAAAAGTGCATTCCTAAATGGCTACATAGATGAAGAGGTATATGTGCACCAACCCCCTGGGTTTGAGAATTCCAAACACCCAGAATATGTTTTCAAACTAAAGAAGTCACTCTATGGTCTAAAACAAGCTCCCAGAGCTTGGTATGAAAGACTAAGTAACTTCCTGTTAGAAAAGGAATTCACCAGAGGGAAAGTGGACACAACCTTGTTCTATAAAACATTTATGAAAGACTAAGTAACATTTAAGCATCCCTGATTGGTGGGAGAAGATATGTTGAACACTGAAATAAGAAGACAATGTCTAACTTGTTAGAACATAGTTTGATTCTACAACCCTAATTAGAGTTTTGATGATAACAAACACAAAGAACAAATATGCACTCTAAATTTGTGTTATTTTGAATGCAGAAATTCTGACCAAAGCAGCATCAGAAGTTAAGCTATAGAAGCTCTCAAGCTGAGGTAATCAGAAACTGCGCTGAAGAATGATGATCAGAAACTGCACTGAAGTGAAGAATACTCTGATTCTAAACAGAAGTTTCATATACCATCAGATCCTCACATCTCTGAGTCATCAATTTTCTGAAGCAATTGCAGCATGCAAGATTCTAAGATTCTGAAGTGTTACTATTCAATCAAGACAACATCACATGCAACGTCTTCATTCAGACAAGAATCTTCTCAATATGGGAACAGCATTGAATGTCCATTATCACACTTTATGTTGGACATGATTTCTATGCCTATATAAACAAGCTAAGAGGACAAATCATTTATGATTTTAAACACGACTACAATACATATTGGGGATCAAGTTCTTAAATGTCTTTGGGGATTCAGCTTTGGTGATAAGTCAGATCAAAGGAGAATGGGATACAAAGCATCTGAATCTCATCCCGTATAAAGAGCATGTGCTGACGTTGCTCCCACACTTTGAGGAGGTAACCTTTGAACATTTCCCACAAGAGGAGAGTTAGTTAGCAGATGCACTACCTACCATGTCTTCTATACTCAAAGTCAGGTGGGACAACGAAGCTCCCCGAATCACCATTGAGAGGTCAGAAGAACTAGCGCACTGTTGCGAGATTGATATTGAAGAGGTAGCAGATAAACCTTGGTTTCACGAAGTGAAAAGGTATCTCGAGACTCAAGAGTATCCCGAAGGGGCATCTGTTAACAATAAGAAGTTTCTGAGAAGGTTTGCTGTGAAATTCTTCCTCAGTAATGGAATCCTCTACAAGCGCAATCATGACTCTACCTTACTGCGGTGTGTAGACGAGAGCGAAGAAGAGAGGATTATGACAGATATACATGAAGGTACCTTCGAAACTCATTCAAGTGGACATACCATGGCTAAGAAGATCCTACAGGCAGGATACGACTGGTCCACTATGGAAGCAGATTGTTATCAGCACTCCCGAACTTGTCATAAGTGCCAAATCTGCTGATAAGGTGCACGTGCCTCCAGTTCATTTGAACGTCTTGACGGGTCCTTGGCCCTTTGCAATGTGGGGCATTGACATGATCAGAGAAATCAGACCTACCATTTCGAATGGGCATCGCTTCATTTTAGTGGCCATTGATTACTTCATAAAATGGGTTGAGGCAACCTCATTTCCTACTGTTACTAAGAACGTGGTGGCGCGGTTCATCAAGAATAACTTGATCTATTGGTATGGTGTACCAGAGAGAATCATCACCAACAATGGTACCAATCTCAATAACACGATGATCACTGAGCTCTGTAAGCAGTTCAGGATACAACATCATAACTCTTCTCCCTACCGGTCGAAGATGAATGGCGTTGTTGAAGCGGCTAACAAGAACATCAAGAAGATTATACAGAAGATAATGGTGACATACAAAGACTGGCATGATATGTTACCATTCGCTCTTCATGGGTACCACACCTCAGCACGGACATCGACAGGGGCAACACCCTACTCTCTGGTATATGGCATGGAGGAAGTCTTACCCATCGAGGTCCAGATTCCTTCTTTAAGGATTATGAAGGATGCGGGTTTGAACAAAGACGACTGGATCCAGACTCGACTTGACCAACTCAATTTGATCGATGAGGAGACTTACTGCTGTTTGTCATGGTCAAATGTATCAAAAGCGGATGATAGAGGCTTTCAACAAAAAGGTTAGACGCCAAGAGTATCAAGTCGGGGATCTGGTAATCAAGCGCATCATACTACTGCAAGGTGATCCTAGGGGCAAATAGACTCCCACATACGAAGGGCCATTTGTGATTAAAAACCTTATCTCGGATGGAGCCATGATTCTAACCACCATGGACGGTGATGACCTTCCTCACCCTGTCAATGCAGACATAGTGAAAAGATACTACGCATGATAAAAGACCCGCTAGGTTGACTGGCCTAGGAAAAAATAAGGGCTTCTAGGCGAACCAAAAAGTTTCGGGCAAAAGTAAGGGATGAAAACGAAAAAATATGTACACCCGACAAGTCGAAAACCTGAAAAGGAGGCTTGGGCAAAATAGGGTATCCCAGTGGACTGAAAACCCGAAAGGGCTGTCCAGGTAAAAGTTAGGGATGTAAAGCGTATCACTATGTCCCATTGGATCACCTTGCGATCAAACCTCAATATCAACTATCAAGCTTGAACGACACTAATCAATCTAATCAGCTTCGGACAAATAGAAAAGTGATGAGACGCTCGAAGACATAGCGACAATAGCAGACTTGGAACCCAAGGGGATTGTTGTACATAGTTGTTTTCTTTTTTACACAATATTGTATAGCTTCTATTTTTATGGTGGCGTTCTCTTACTAGAGCGTCAACTTCCTTGTACAAAAACGCCTGTTATAGGCCAACTTCAAAAATCTATACAAATCATTTTTACAAAAACTATGTATTTTTTCTTTTTCTGTTTTGTTTTTCAAGAACATCCAATGGTTTATTCTTGACATATGCATTTGAATATGATTGTTGTTCACAAATATTCACGTAAGAAATAGAAAGACAATTGCTCGTAACTTAAGAAATAGGGGCAAAACAAAAACAAACAAAAATGTCAAACCCGACAGTTACTCTGTCCAACAGGTACCAGGGCAGAGACAGCTTTGAAACACAGTCATCAGTACATACGGCCTCGTGACATCTACACTCCCCACAGAGTAAAGTTAATCAAAGCATTGATATCAGCTTCACCAAAACAGGAGGTACTTTCCCCATCCGGTTCCCTTCAGAGAACTGACAGCTATATTCCCCCAGCCGAATTTCATAATCGCAAGCAGATCATAAAGCTCTCTCCCGAACAAAGTTTATTTCTCTGAATCCAGAAGCTCAATCCCCGATAGAGTTTACCCCTTCAGCTATGGAATTTCACCTTCCTACAGAATTATTCCCCCGCAGAGTTGTTCTCAAGTAGAGTCTCTCCTCGGAAGGATATCCGTAAACAAGGAGCAAATCTCCAACATAGTCATTTCCGTTCACCATCCCCATCGGAAATAGAAAAAAACACGGCTTTCTACAACAGTCAGGAATGCTATACTCTCCAGCAGCAGTCAGGGATTTATTTCCCATACTCGGATATGTCACAATAGCATTTCATGTTCATACATCATGACATGCGCATACATATCACATATAGCATAATCTCATTCATTTTGAGAACATCATCCCACCATGCATTTCATGCATCGCATATAATTAACCCTGTTATCTTTTCAGGGAAGACAAATATCACCAACAATTCCAGCAGTTATACATGTCACATCTACAGACAACTAATGGAAAATCAGTTCCTGAAACCAATCAGGTTAACTAATCTACATGATCAAATGAAGCAGCCCTACTATCCACGCCTTCATCCCGAAGTAACCCTATGATCCAGGTTCCTTCCCATAAGCCCTACTATCCAGGCTTTCATCTCGAAGTAACCCTACGACCCAGGTTCCTTCTCATAGCCCCACTATCCAGGCTTTCATCTTGAAGTAACCCTACTATCTAAGTTCCTTCCCATAAGCCCTACCATTCAGGATTTCATCCCAAAGTAACCCTACGACCCAGGTTCCTTCTCACAAGCCCCACCATCCAGGCTTTCATCTCAAAGTAACCCTACTATCCAGGTTCCTTCCCAAAGCCCTACTATCCAGGCTTTCATCTCGAAGTAACCCTACTATCCAGGTTCCTTCTCAAATCCCTATTATCCAGGCTTTCATCTCGAAGTAACCCTACGAACCAGGTTCCTTCTCATAGCCCTACTATCCAGGCTTTCATCCAGAAGTAACCCTAGGACCCAGGTTCCTTCTCACAAGCCCTACCATCTAGGCTTTCATCTCGAAGTAACCCTACGACCCAGGTTCCTTCTCACAAGCCCTACCATCCAGGCTTTCGTCTCGAAGTAACCCTACTATCCAGGTTCCTTCTCAAAGCCCTACTATCCAGGCTTTCATCTCGAAGTAACCCTACGATCCAGGTTCCTTCTCATAGCCCTACTATCCAGGCTTTCATCCCGAAGTAACCCTACTATCCAGATCCCTTCCCATAGCCCTACTATCCAGGCTTTGATCCCGTAGTAACCCTACTATCCAGGTTCCTTCT
Organism: Vicia faba; assembly: GCA_948472305.1. NCBI lineage: Eukaryota > Viridiplantae > Streptophyta > Magnoliopsida > Fabales > Fabaceae > Vicia > Vicia faba. The sequence continues at coordinate 930,460,288 of OX451735.1, read as the reverse complement.
CATAGCCCTACTATCCAGGCTTTCATTTCAAAGTAACCCTACTATCCAGGTTCCTTATCATAGCCCTACTATCTAGGATTTCATTTCGAAGTAACCCTACTACCCAGGTTCCTTCCCATAGCCCTACTATCCAGGCTTTCATTTCGAAGTAACCCTACTATCCAGGTTCCTTCTCATAGCCCTACTATCCAGGCTTTCATCTCAAAGTAACCCTACGACCCAGGTTCCTTCTCATATCCCTACTATCCAGGCTTTCATCCCGAAGTAACCCTACTACCCAGGTTCCTTCTTATAGCCCTACTATCCAGGCTTTCATCTCAAAGTAACCCTACTATCCAGTTTCCTTCTCCCTTATCTCCAGACAACCGTTTACAACACTGTAAGACCTGGATCCGACCAAAAACGGTTGATTTCACATTTCCCTATTAAGTCGTTGTGCAGCCTAGACCATGACCAGATATGCAGTTTACTTCCACCTCCTCAATCATGAATTAGTTTCCCAGTAAAGTGATGGACAACCGAAGCTCTCATACTCTATCTCCCAAGACATAAATCAACATTCCTCGACGAAGTCCTCCTCAACACCAGATACATGAATTCTCGTAAAGGAATCTCTCATGCGACCGATATCTTTTTTGGATGGGATCTTTCAGCCCGTCTCCGACGATTCTCTGTCAACTTCCAAATGGGATCTGTATGCCCATTCCCAATATCACCAATCAGTATTAGTTCATGCGTGTGCAAATTTATGGGCACTCTAGTATTCAATCATCTTCTACCTTCAGATCATGAAAGGCAGACCAGCCAATCTACATCCTCAGGTTTAAGAAGATTGAACAGGGGAAGCTGTTGTACCCCAAAATTTGCCCTCCCATTTTACTCAAAACATACTCATTGAAGTCTTCAACTTGCCCAAGGATGCCTAAGGATTGACCAGACAAATCCTCCTCCTAAAACAATGAGCCTCAAACTAGGGTTTCCATTTTCATCAAGATGTTTGAGTTCCAAGGGTCTCAAATTATTTCCATTGCCCTAATATGTTCTCAATATCATCCATGTCAAGTTTTATGCCTTGCACAAGAAGTTTGCTCAGTCAATTACTCAAATTCTTGAAAATCAACTATGCTAGGTCAAAAGTCAACTGTGACCCACATACAGTCAAACTTCAAGATTTTTGGTCAACATCAACATTTTTAATTAATATCCATCATTTGATCAAGGGTTGATCATGATTCCTCAAGGAATTCCCCAAATTCATCAAAACTCAAAAGTTGCTAAATTAGGGTTTTTGTAGGAAAAGTCAACCAAACTTTGATCAGGCATAACTTTTGGCATTGAATGAAGATGATATATGCTGGCATATCAAGATCAAATCGTGTAAGGGGTGATTGGAGCAAGAATGTCATGATTTGGCTTATTTTGAAACAAATAATGAAAGGATTAAATAAGATCTTTTCTCCATGATTGTTCAATATTTAACTTGTTTTTGTTGACCTGATATATTCTAATACATATACACAAGGAGGCCAGACCTAGAGGACACGAAGAGACTGCCTCCATAAGAAGAACAAAACTTAATTTTTTTTTAAAAGAAGTGTGGTTAGAATTCTACTTTAAAGGACGGTTCAAGGCCACAAATCCATTCCCGGACATCTCCTGAAGGTAACAACACCGTTTGCGCACGTAAAAGCTCCAAGAATCATCACCTTACAGTATCATGGTTTGCCATTTTTCTCGAATTTGGTTCTACAAATTTACGCATTATAAATAATTTTTAAGCATGCCTTCATGTTTGTATCAGCATTTAGAACATATTAGTATGATTAATTAGGAGTTTTAGCGCATGTATGGATAGTTGCCATTGTTAGGGTTTAAGGTTGTGTTTTAGGGATTTTTGATGCAGGTAAAATCAGGGCAAAAGATGGATACCATCATGCTCATGAGATCAAAACGAGCTGATATGTATGCTTAGGTTTAATTTATCTTGCCTGGTATTAATTTTTGAGATTTGCAGGGTTATAGTTACAGTTGGTGTCCGTAGGTAAAAGCCCTTATCTAAAACGACAGTTTCCCTGGAGAAGATGAAGGCGTGTCAAGGCGTGGTTGGATGATTTTGAATTTCACGCGTTTTCTTGTTACACTGACCCTTCATTTAATATAACGTATTTGTGTTATTATATTGACGAATGAACAAGCTAGCACAGTTGGTCAAGGGGAGAGGTATGAAGCTAATGTCCCGGGTTCGATCCCAGGCGTGAGCTTTTTGTATTTTTTCCATTATTTCTTTACAGGATCCAGCGTGCACTACCTATGAAGGCCATCGCACATCCTCCATATCCAGCCATTGAATCATCCTTAGATCCAGATCTAGCGCTCAGTGAGAGCAGTGCATGGTGGACCTATCAGATCTGACTGCACTGAATCACACGCATTTGTTTGGGCTGGCATCTTGGGCCCAACAAAAATCAGCAATACACCCCTCCTGAGTACTAACAACATCAGGCCCAGTTTTGTTTTTTTCTTTCTTATTTTTTATTATTATTATTTATTATTCTATTTCATTTATTTATTTTATTTATTTCAGAAATCATTTTTTATCAAATCAAAAAATCATAAAAATATAAAATCACAAAAAATATAGAATTAGGTTTTTTTTATTTAAATTAATTTTATTGAAAATAAATTAGTTTAATTAGATTAACTTGATTATTTTTTTTCTATTAATTAAAATTAATTAGAAAATTAGGTTTAATTTGCAATTAAATTATTTTCTCAATAAACAATACACAAAAATATTTTTAATTAATTAGATTTGTAGTCTTCTAATTTATTCATGTATTTAATTCGTCGTGCGTGCCTTTACTTTCTTTTAATTCAAATTATTGTAACTGTTTCAAGTTTGTAATAGATTAATTACGATTTTAATTTCCGCATCTTTATTTTAGGTCAATTATTTATGTATCTGCCCAAAAGCCTTGTAATAGTTAGGAATTTAATTTCTCGCACTCTTTAATTTCTGCAACTATTAAACTGCTAGATGTGTGGATATTAGGATTGTATGTGAAAGATAAATCAACGATTAAAAGGTAGATAACCCTAATTGTGCAAAGATAATTAACAAAAAAAGCACACTTGCACATGCTCACTCCTAGGGTTTGCCCCACTCCGGTTGCCTTCGGTAAACGGTCATGAAGCATAGTGTTGTACCCCAAAATTTGCCCTCCCATATTTCTCAAAACATTGCAAGAAAAATCTCCAAGTTGCTCAAGATTGCTCAAGAGTTGGACAGTCAAGCTATCTTCGAAGGCAGTCAACCTCAAATTAGGGTTTTGTGTTGCATCAAGGTCCTTGCATTCAAATGACCTCAAATGCTCCTTAATGTCCTAACATATTCTCAAATTCAGGTTCGGCTCAAGAGTCAATTCTTTAAAGAAGGTATCAGAATGTGTGAGTTTTCTCGAAGAAATATGGTGAAAAAATGTGCTGAAAATGCAGTTTTTATGCGCTAAAAAATTCATAACTTGAAGATCGTGACTTGTTTTAAACCCGTTCCGGTGGCCAAAATTCCGTCTTGACATTATCTACGTTTTCATCTCTCACGGCTGGAAGCCAATTTCGAACAGAAGGTCTTCAAAAATGTGGATTTATCAAGTATTTTCGTACAGAAAATTTGTGATAGAAGTTTATTTGCGTCATGTTCAGAAAATCATAACTTGGTCGATTTTCATCGTATCAAGCTGGTTCCGGTGCCAACATTTCACAAATTGAGTTGGCTAAGTTTTCACAAAAGGTATTGAGTTCTAACGGTATACAAAAGGTCTTCGTTTTTTGCTCAGAGTACGAGTGACGCGTCGAAAATCCTGAATGCTGAATATTATTTTATTTGGGTCGAAATTTCGAAAATTCATAACTCGGTCAATTTTTATCGGATTGGGCTTATATTTTTACACAAGGTCACTGACTCAGATATCTACAACTTTGCTTCAAAAGTCGAGACCAAATTATGCTCCGATCAATACCAGTTTTTATTGAAGTACGTGTCAGAGTCGACACTGGAGCCCAAAATAAGTTTGTCTGAGCTGAAACTTCAAAAATTCATAACTAATTCACCATTTATCCGATTGAGACGATTTTCGGACAGGAGTTAGTTCTCGATGTCGGCTACATTTTGCTTTCACATTTCAACTTCAAAAATTGCACTTAAGCCCCTGCGATTTAGCCTGCAACGTGACGAATTCAAGTGAATATTGGAGGCCCAATTGCACATTCAAAGCCCATTTTCTTTGCTCTAATTTCCATTATATAATTTCATTGTTTTCACACAAACAGGGAGGGAGAAAAAAAAACCCTTGCCTTAACACTGTCAGAATATCAAATTCTTTCAAGAACCCTAAAACCTTGAAATCCTTATTACAAATCCCTCTCTCACTACAAACAAGCCATCCCGTTTACAAACCAACATCTCACTAGAAACAAACTATCCCGGTTACAAACCAACATCTCACTACTTCTCCAGTAAGGGTAAGGCTGGCTTGATCTCCATGATCAAAAGGCATAAAAGCATTCATATCACTACTTTTCCAAGGGTAAGGCTGATTTGATCTCCATGATCAAAAGGGTATAATCATTCATACATGCCATATTGGGCCTAAACATTAAATTTCTTCATATATTGGCTTTATTTGTATTTTATGATATATATATATATATTAATTTATTTAATGTGTTCATGAGATTCAACACTACAGATTTAGACAGGATCCCATGCAGGTTCATTAAGGAACGTTGAGGCCAAAACACAAATGGCCAAAAGCCAAAACACAAATGGCCAAAACAGAACAGTTTACACATGACACCAATACATGGCGAGGCAGACATCCTGAGAATGTTAAGGAACGTTGAGGCCATAATACAAATGGCCAAAAGCCAAAACACAAATGGCCAAAACAAAACAGTTTACACATGACGCCAACAGCTGTTTCACCCCTCCAATCAGACCCGTATACTCCTAAACTCTCTCTCTATTTTTATTATTTTCCTTCAATTAATTAATTGTTATTCTTTTTATTAATCACTAACCAATTAATCTTTTTTCTTAATAAAATCAAAACCAAAAAATATATTTTATTTATTAAAATTAAATTCAGCACTTTATTTTTGTAAGTAAATATTAATTCAATTAATTTAGTTTAATTAGGAAATAACTTTAATATTTTTGCAATAATTAAAATTAATTTAGATAATTAGGTTTTTATTAGCTTTGATTAATTTATTTTATTTCTCTAAATACTCAAAAATCCAAAAATATTTTAATTAATTAGTTTATTAATTTAATTATTAACTTAGATCTAACTTCTTTTTAATCCAAAAATAAACAAAAAAAATGCTTTCTTTAAAAAAAAGGGTCAAAACCATAAAAAATGCGCTCGATTTAATTTTCCGCACGCGATCTATTTTACCATATTGATGTGACTATTTCCCGGAATGTAATAGTTAAATTAGGACTTTGATTTATTTATCGCTTTATTTTACTTTCCGCAATTTAAATTAAAGGGTTATTTTTTGGCGATGTAAATGCCCGACTCCTTGTAATAGTTTAGATTTAATTTCCTCAATTTAAATTCCGCAACTATTAACTGTTAGATGTTTGATAAATAGGGAATGCATGACAACATCAAATCTTTAACCTAAAATCAACATAGCTCACCCATGACATGTATAAAGATAAATAACTGAAAAATAACACACTCGCACATGCGCACTCTTAGGGTACACCTCGCTTGGTTGCTTTCGAACGTGGTCATTGAGTATAAGAAGTTTTAGAGGTCGCCCTCTTGTACAAAGATCATAGTTGCCTCGAAACGGTTGCCTCGGAAAAATGATTTAAGATATTAGGGTGACCGCTAAGGCGTCCTAACATTGATTTAGTTACCACACGTCCCTTAATCGAATTGACCCTTAAAACTCCAACGACGGTGCTACCTACTCCTCGATAGTGGGATAGCATTTTCTAAAGGACATTAGCACATATTAATTTCTTTTTCGAGTAGGTAAATGGTTCTTAAGTACTTGCTCCTTTTAAAACAAAACAAAACTTTTCGCACTCACACCTTTCAAACAAAAACTCTTTTCAAACCCACAAACACAAAGAAAAGCAAAATTTTGAAAACACTTTGAGCAAGTACCTAAGAGCCCGTGGATAACCACAGATAGAAAGGATGCTAACACCTTCCCTTTCTATAATCTACCTCCCGGACCCGAGAAACATCTCGAAAAAGGAATTTTTCTGTGCTTTTTTTCTTTTCCTTATTGGATAAAATAAAAGACGGTGGCGACTCTTGCTTACCGCGACATTTTGTGAAAACAAACGCAAAACGCAAACCAGCATTCCAAAAACAGTCAGTTCTCTTCCCACCGCATCACAGAATTGGCGACTCTGCTGGGGATATTAATAAGTGAGGTGTACCTTAGGATTAGATCATTGTGTTTTCAATTGTATGCTTTGTATGATTTATATTTGTGGGCTTGTATCAGAGTTCTATAGATCCTAACCCGGATATGGGGATACCCTTTAGGTAAGTAGCGATAAACTGTGAGGGAACTGTCCAGCGTAGACCGACACGGTTGAAGCAGTAGCTACGTTGGTGTGGCACTTTAGTCTGTAGCGATATCCCTTGTGTTGGAACGGGGAGAATATGGGTCTTCTAAGGGGACATTAAGCACCAACTGACCTTAGATCCTTAAATTGACTAACTTGGCCATAGAACAGTAGCAGTATGCTACACTCATTGAGACTAAACTCTCGCGATGATTCCGGCTGCAAGAAAAGGTTGCTAAACTGGAATTATGACCGATCGAGGGTAGTCAGTGATATTGAGATCCTCTTGAACCCGGTTACTATTTTTAGGACAGGTTTAAACCAACTAAACTGAAAGAGGGTAATACCTAAACTCCATGCCAGCCTAAACTTAAGGCTATTTGTGTGACTTGTGTGCCTTCAAACTTGAACTACTTGCACATTCTTGTTATCTGACAACATGAGTTCCTTGCAGGTTTTGTTTACAGTCCTTATCCAATAATTTGGATTTATTGCAGGGTTTACTTACATCGCTTCACACTTTTGCTTAAACGCATAGCATACACATCATAACATCATGCCTTAACATTTCCTTAACCATTTCAAGGATCTCAAGGGTTTGTGATGCAGGTTATGGTAAATCAAATGTCTAGCAAGGGGCAAAGGGGATTTATTTTCCTCTAGCCAAGGTTGTCTAGAGGTCAAAACACGATAACTTGAGTCAGGGGCTATGACCCACTCGATATGGTGAGCTTGACTCTTGAAGAAGGACTCTCAACAACACGAAGTTCCTTCAATCAAAGCTACAAGATTCAAATTCTAAACAGTTTCTTGTTTACCCCGCGAGATCCTTGAAAACCTTGCATACATATATCATACATATCATTGCATAACAGGCCTTCCAATACAGGTCTCTCATGTTCTCGCTGTTTATTTCAGCAATGGCTCTCCAACAAGACAACAAAGATCTTCATACTCAAGAGACTCAGTTCAGGGAAATCTTTCTAAACCTATCCAAGGGGCAGGAAGAGTTGAGAACACTCCTCATGGGGAATTTGGTCAAGAAAAGTCCTGAAGACAATAAGGACGAACGGCTGGAACAACTACAAGCTGAGTTCAGTGCCATGAAAAAACAGATGATGGGGAAGATGGCTCTTATCCAAGGCTTAGCTCGGGAGCAAGAAGATCTGAGAACCATTGTCAACCAGCTTCGTCAAGACAACGACATGAAGCAAATAGTCAAGGCCGGGGACCAAGTCCTTAATCAGCTTCCGAGAAATCAAGGGTTTGGTTTGATGAAGAATAGACCTCTCCAAGTTGTTACTACCTCACAGGTCCAACAACAACCTTGCCATAAACAACGGGTTGATCAGAGTAAGCCAAATATGCCCAAGAGGCAATTTACCAAGCTCAACATGTCGTTGTCTCAGGCTTTACAACACCTTTTGAGATTGAATCTTGTGACGTTAAAGGACCCTCATAAGAATCCCAACATAGCCTCCCCAAGGTACAATCCTGATGCAAGGTGTGCATATCACTCCAACAGCCCGGGGCATGATACTAACATTTGTTGGGCGTTGAGCAACAAAATTCAAGACCTGATTGATGAAGGAGCATTGGAACTCACACAAGACGGTCAGATTGAATTCTTTTTCCATCCTCCCAAAGTTCTCCATTTGAAGTGACAAGTACTGAGACGAGAAGACTTTTTGTTCATTAGAATTTTCAAGTTGTAATTTTCTTTTGATTGTTCGAACATTTATTCATGTCAAACTTTATTACTTTATCAATGCATTGCATATGTTTGTTTTGAATCAATCCATTCGTATTTCACTATATTCAAATTTCTTTCATTTTTTGTGATGATCAACTCTCGATTAAAAAATTCTAAGCCTTTAGAGGGAGGATGACGAAAATGATATCAAAATCTCTACAGTATGCTTTTGAACAGACCCCGCTGACGAGGTACAGGCATTGTTTCAAATCCTAAACAGTGGAGTTATAATGAAGATAATTCCTAGTCAACCCCTTTGAGCCAAAGAAGTTGGAGTTTTTCTTTTCACAAATTAAAACCCTTAATTATAACCTGGGGCACGGTAGTTTTCTCAGTTGATCCAGGTGCAAAATGAATGGCATCAAAGAAGTCCTTCCGAAACAAAAGACGGTGTTGGTTCCGTATGATCCTAAGGACAGGCAGTCATTATCTCTCAAAATAAAAGCCCATCAAGTCAAAACCTATGAAGGAGACTTACAAAACTGGGGCATCCCGCTAACTATAATTACAAAAGAAACAGTTCAGGCAAAAGACAGGGATAATAAAATCAAAAAGAAAGAGATCCTGCAAACTCTTAACAAAATGACTTCCTGTTCAAAATAAATTATCAGTATCCAAACAATCATTGGTATATCAGAGCAAAGACTCAAACAGGATCTAATTGCACGGTTAGCTGAGTTTAGGATCGAAGAACATCACGAAGAGTGGGTGGATACAAATAAATTTTGAGCCTTTATCCTTTGTTTCTTAAACCGTAAACCAGACCACGTTATAACCCTTAAAAGTCCTAGCTGAATCATGGGTTAGTTCGAAAGCATACTGTTACAAAAGGTATCCTGACTCCTGTAGGGCTTGCTGTAAATCCTGAGTTAACGTCACATTTTACAAAATTTTCCTATCTTACTGAAAAAATGCATTTTCAAAAATTTCAAGACAGACATAAGCTTTGCATTCTTAAAATTACATTGTTTGCATATGACTATTTGTTCAAACAGCAGAGAAGTTCGCACGAAGAATATCTAGTGAATAAAAACCTTCTCAATAAAAAGGATCACCTCAAGTGGAAAAACACTTCCAACCAAGGGGCACGGCATGAGCATTGTCCATCATCTGGGGCAGTTAAGTCAAGATTCAAGGAATCTCTCAAAATGCCAAATAGCCAGGGGCAAATCTCCATCAGAATCAATTGGGGCATTGGACATGAATTCCAGCAACGAATCTTGCATGATCAGACGAAGATCTTCTGGTAGTATGGCAACACAACACTACCGACAGTGACACCTCTCTGCACTCTGAGAGCATGGACATAGTCAGAAAATACCGCGCGTGAATAAAGACCCGTTAGGTTGACTAGCCTAGGAAAAAATAAGGGCTTCTCGACTAACCAAAAGGGTTCGGGCAAAAAGGGATGAAAATGAAAAAATTGTACACCCGGCAAGTCGAAAACCTGAAAAGGCGGCTTGGGCAAAAAAAGGTATCCCGGTGGACTGAAAACCCGAAAGGGCGGTCCAGGCAAAAATTAGGGATCAAAGCGTACGACTATGTCTCGTCATCTCGTCACTGGACTACCAGAAGAAGACTTGTCATTTTGGCCGAAAGATACCAAGCACCTCATAGGTGGGGATAATACTCGATCCACAGGGCCTCCGCAGGCACCTTCTCCCACAAAAACATGGGCAAATAAGAATTGTCCGAACTGTACAAGTTGCTCTTTCCACCAGGTACCAAGGTATATAATCAGCTGAAGAATATGGCTAAGATACTTTCACTCCCCGCAGAGTAAGACAGTAATGATAACTCTCTCAGCTGAGACTTGCAACTATGGACGAATCAATAATACTCTCCCCAAGCAGAGTTAGTCTACCATCAGCCCTAAAAAGGCTTGGTATCCCCAGAAGGTCTTAATATTCCCCAGCGGAGTATAAGAATATTCTCCAGCAAGCATAAGAGTATCCCCGACAGTCTTAAAATTCCTCCATGGAGTATAAGAATGTTCCCCGGCAGAATGCAAGATACCCCCAGTGAAGTCAATATTTCCCCAGCACGGTCTGGAAAAAAAGCTATCCCAACGGAGTTGAATCATCATCCCCAGTAGACTCTGGAAGTTTATCCCCTGTAAAGTACAAAATAAATTTCCCCAGCCAAATTCAGAAGAGTCTCCCCACAAGAGTCTAACAGGGTTATCCCTAGCAAGTCGCGACTGAAAGATCATCCCCGAACGAAGTTCTTTCCCTTCACAAGCAGGAATTTAATCCTCAACAAATTTAATGTGACTAGCAACGGTAACCCATCCCCAGTGGAGTTTATCATTGAAATCCTCAGCGAAGCTTATCAGCGGAATCCCTAGTAGAATTTATCAGTGACATCCTCTACAGAGCATCTTTTCCCCACAGAGTAATCTCTTCCTCAGTTTATCCCCCAACGGAATTATATTCTCCTGCAGGGTTATTCTCGCAATCATCTTCGTTCACCATCCCCAGCGGAAACGAAGAATTCAACTCTTTTCTCCAGCAGCTATACGGATTTATTTTCCCTGGCTAACGCATCACATTTTCATACATCATGATACATGCATAAACGCATCATACGATACAATCTCATTTATGTTGAGAACATCATTGCTTGATCCATATCATGCATTGCATAAGGCTGACCTTTCCCTTGCAGGGAAGATGCAGTTAAATTCTCAACCCGTCAATGGAGACAACCCGTCAAAAGAGACAACCAGTCAAAGAAGACAATTTTTCCTCCGTCATAGTGTGGACGAGTTCTCTAATTTCAACGGTATACTACGTTGAAGACCAGACAGTTCCTAGATCTTGATGAAGATGTTTCCCTATGTCATAGTGTGGACGAGTGTTATAACCTCAATGGTATACTACGTTGAGCACTAGTTAGTTCCTAGATCTGGATGTTTTCCTCCGTCATAGTGTGGACGAGTTCTCTAATTTCAACGGTATACTACGTTGAAGACCAGACAGTTCCTAGATCTTGATGAAGATGTTTCCCTACGTCATAGTGTGTACGAGTGTTATAACCTCAACGGTATACTACGTTGAGCACAAGTCAGTTCCTAGATCTTGATGTTTTCCTCCGTCATAGTGTGGACGAGTTCTCTAATTTCAACAGTATACTACGTTGAAGACCAGACAGTTCCTAGATCTTGATGAAGATGTTTCCCTATGTCATAGTGTGGACGAGTGCTATAACCTCAATGGTATACTATGTTGAGCACTATTCAGTTCCTAGATCTTGATGTTTTCCTTCGTCATAGTGTGGACGAGTTCTCTAATTTCAACAGTATACTACGTTGAAGACCAGACAATTCCTAGATCTTGATGAAGATGTTTCCCTATGTCATAGTGTGGACGAGTGCTATAACTTCAACGGTATACTACGTTGAGCACTAGGTAGTTCCTAGATCTTGATGTTTTCCTCCGTCACAGTGTGGACGAGTTCTCTAATTTCAACGGTATACTACGTTGAAGACCAGACAGTTCCTAGATCTTGATGAAGATGTTTCCCTATGTCATAGTGTGGACGAGTGCTATAACCTCAACGGTATACTACGTTGAGCACTAGTTAGTTCCTAGATCTTGATGTTTTCCTCCGTTACAGTGTGGACGAGTTCTCTAATTTCAATGGTATACTACATTGAAGACCTGACAGTTCCTAGATCTTGATGAAGATGTTTCCCTACGTCATAGTGTGGACGAGTGCTATAACCTCAATGGTATACTACGTTGAGCACTAGTCAGTTCCTAGATCTTGATGTTTTCCTCCGTCATAGTGTGGACGAGTTCTCTAATTTCAACGGTATACTACGTTGAAGACCAGGCAGTTCCTAGATCTTGATGAAGATGTTTCCCTACGTCATAGTGTGGACGAGTGCTATAACCTCAACGGTATACTACGTTGAGCACTAGTCAGTTCCTATATCTTGATGCTTTCCTCCGTCATAGTGTGGACGAGTTCTCTAATTTCAACGGTATACTACGTTGAAGACGAGACAGTTCCTAGATCTTGATGAAGATGTTTCCCTTCGTCATAGTATGGACGAGCGCTATAACCTCAACGGTATACTACGTTTAGCACTAGTCAGTTCCTAGATCTAGATGTTTTCCTGCGTCATAGTGTGGACGAGTTCTCTAATTTCAACGGTATACTACATTGAAGACCAGACAGTTCCTAGATCTTGATAAATATGTTTCCCTATGTCATAGTGTGTACAAGTACTATAACCTCAATGGTATACTATGTTGAATACTAGGCAGTTCCTAGATCTTGATGTTTTCCTCCGTCAAAGTGTGGACGAGTTCTACAATCTCAACGGTATACTACGTTGAAGTCTAGACAGTTCCCAGATCTTGATGAAGATGTTTCCCCCCGATTGAATTATGGACAGGTTCTTAAGACTCAGCTGAGGCATTCTCTCAGTTGAAGTACATGCAAGTTCCTAAATCTCAACAAAAGTTAGGCTTCCCCAGCAGAATCTTCTACAACAACAGGTATGCAAGTTCTCGCTAAGGAATCTCTTATGCGATCGACACTCCTGCAGATGGCATCTGTAAGCCCATCCTCCTAACAACAATCTCCAAATGACATCTGTAAGCCCATTCCCGACATCACAATGTTGATACCACTTCATGCGAGTGCAAATCTCTGGGCACTCTAGTGTTCAATCATCTTTCACCTTCGGATCACGAAAGGCTCGAAAGCCAATCTATATCCTCAGGTTTAAGAAAATTGAACAGGGGCAACTGTTGTACCCCAAAATTTTCCCTCCCATATTTCTCAAAACATTGCAAGAAAAATCTCCAAGTTGCTCAAGATTGCTCAAGAGTTGGACAATCAAGCTATCTCCTAAGGAAGTCAACCTCAAATTAGGGTTTTGTGTTGCATCAAGGTCATTGCATCCAAATAACCTCAAATGATCCTTAATGTCCTAAAATATTCTCAAGTTCAGTTTCGGCTCAAGAGTCAATTCTTTAAACAAGGTATCCGAATGTGTGAGTTTTCTCGAAGAAATATGGTGAAAAAGTGTGTTGAAAGTGCAGTTTTTACGCGCTAAGAAATTCATAACTTGAAGATCATGGCTTGTTTTGAACCCGTTCTGGTGGCCAAAATTCTGTCTTGACATTATCTACATTTTCATCTCTCACGGCTGGAAGCCAATTTCGAACAGAAGGTCTTCAAAAATGTGGATTTATCAAGTATTTTCGTACAGAAAATTTGTGATAGAAGTTTATTCGCGTCATGTTCAGAAAATCATAACTTGATGGATTTTCATCGTATCAAGCTGGTTCCGGCGCCAAAATTTCACAAATTGAGTTGGCTAAGTTCTCACAGAAGGTATTGAGTTCGAACGGTATCCAAAAGGTCGTCGTTTTTTGCTCAGAGTACGCGTGACGCGCCGAAAATCCTGAATGCTGAATATTATTTTATCTGGGTTGAAACTTCGAAAATTCATAACTCGGTCAATTTTTATCGGATTGGGCTCATATTTTTACACAAGGTCACTGACTCAGATATCTACAACTTTGCTTCAAAAGTCGAGACCGAATTATGCTCCGATCAATACCAGTTTTTTATTGAAGTACGTGTCAGAGTCGACACTGGAGCCCAAAATAAGTTTGTCTGAGCTGAAACTTCAAAAATCCATAACTAATTCACCATTTATCCGATTCAGCCGATTTTCGGACATGAGTTAGTTCTCGATGTCAGATAAATTTTTTTTTTATATTTCAACTTCAAAAATTGCACTTAAGCCCCTGCGATTTAGCCTGCAACGTGACGAATTCAAGTGAACATTGGAGGCCCAATTGCACATTCAAAGCCCATTTTCTTTGCTCTAATTTCCATTATATAATCTCATTGTTTTCACACAAACAGGGAGGGAGAAGAAAAAAACCCTTGCCACAACGCTGTCAGAATATAAAATTCTTTCAAGAACCCTAAAACCTGGAAATCTTTATTACAAATCTCTCTCTCACTACAAACAAGTCATCCCGGTTACAAACCAACATCTCACTACAAACAAGTCATCCCTGTTACAAATCAACATCTCACTACTTCTCCAGTAAGGGTAAGGCTGGCTTGATCTCCATGATCAAAAGGCATAAAAGCATTCATATCACTACTTCTCCAAGAGTAAGGCTGATTTGATCTCCATGATCAAAAGGGTATAATCATTCATACATGCCATATTGGGCCTAAACATTAAATTTCTTGATATATTGGCTTTATTTGTATTTTATGATATATAGTAATTTATTTAATGTGTTCATGGGATTCAACACTGCAGATTTAGACAGGATCCCATGCAGGTTCATTAAGGAACGTTGAGGCCAAAACACAAATGGCCAAAAGCCAAAACACAAATGGCCAAAACATAACAGTTTACACATGACACCAATACATGGCGAGGTAGACATCCTGAGAAGGTTAAGGAACGTTGAGGCTAGAACACAAATGGCCAAAAACCAAAACACAAATGGGCAAAACAAAACAGTTTACACATGACGACAACAGTTGTTTCACCCCTCCAATCAGGCCCGTATACTCATAAACTCTCTCTCTATTTCTATTATTTTCCTTCAATTAATTAATTGTTATTCTTTTTATTAATCACTAACCAATTAATCTTTTTTCTTAATAAAATCAAAACCAAAAAATATATTTTATTTATTAAAATTAAATTCAGCACTTTATTTTTGTAAGTAAATATTAATTCAATTAATTTAGTTTAATTAGGAAATAACTTTAATATTTTTGCAATAATTAAAATTAATTTAGATAATTAGGTTTTTATTAGCTTTGATTAATTTATTTTATTTCTTTAAATACTCAAAAATCCAAAAATATTTTAATTAATTAATTAGTTTATTAATTTAATTATTAACTTAGATCTAACTTCTTTTTAATCCAAAAATAAACAAAAAAATGCTTTCTTTAAAAAAAAAGGGTCAAAACCCTTAAAAATGCGCTCGATTTAATTTTCCGCACGCGATCTATTTTACCATATTGATGTAACTGTTTCCCGGAATGTAATAGTTAAATTAGGACTTTGATTTATTTATCACTTTATTTTACTTTCCGCAATTTAAATTAAATGGTTGTTTTTTGGCGATGTAAATACCCGACGCCTTGCAATAGTTTAGATTTAATTTCCGCAATTTAAATTCCACAACTATTAACTGTTAGATGTTTGATAAATAGGGAATGCATGACAAGATCAAATCTTTAACCTAAAATCAACATAGCTCACCCGTGACATGTATAAAGATAAATAACTGAAAAATAACACACTCACACATGCACACTCTTAGGGCACACCTTGCTTGGTTGCCTTCGAACGTGGTCATTGAGTATAGGAAGTTTTAGAGGTCGCCCTCTTGTCTAAAGATCATAGTTTCCTCGAAACGATTGCCTCAGAAAAATAATCTAAGACATTAGGGTTACCGCTAAGGCGTCCTAACATTGCTTTAGTGACCACACGTCCCTTAATCGAATTGACCCTTAAAACTCCAACGACTGTGCTACCTACTCCTCGATAGTGGGATAGCATTTTCTAAAGGACATTAGCACATATTAATTTCTTTTTCGAGTAGGTAGATGGTTCTTAAGTACTTGCTCCTTTTAAAACAAAACAAAACTTTTCGCACTCACACCTTTCAAACAAAAACTCTTTTCAAACCCACAAACACAAAGAAAAGAAAAATTTTGAAAACACTTTGAGCAAGTACCTAATAGCCCGTGGATAACCACGGATAGAAAGGGTGCTAACACCTTCCCTTTCTATAATCTACCTCCCAGACCCGAGAAACATCTCGAAAAAGGAATTTTTCTATGCTTTTTTCCTTTCCTTGTTGGATAAAATAAAAGACAGTGGTGACTCTTGCTTACCGCGACATTTTGCAAAAACAAACGCAAAACGCAAACCAGCATTCCAAAAACAGTCAGTTCTCCTCCCACCGCATCACAGAACTGGCGACTCTGCTGGGGATATTAATAAGTGAGGTGTACCTTAGGATTAGATCATTGTGTTTTCAATTGTATGCTTTGTATGATTTATATTTGTGGGCTTGTATCGGAGTTCTATAGATCCTAACCCGGATATGGGGATACCCTTTAGGTAAGTAGCAATAAACTGTGAGGGAACTATCCGGTGTAGATCGACACGGTTGAAGCAGTAGCTACGTTGGTGTGGCACTTTAGTCTGTATCGATATCCCTTGTATGGAACGAGGAGAATATGGGTCTTCTAAGGGGTCATTAAGCACCAATTGACCTTAGAACCTTAAATTGACCAACTTGGCCATAGAACAGTAGCAGTATGCTACACTCATTGAGACTAAACTCTCGCGATGATTCTGGCCGCAAGAAAAGGTTGCTAAACTGGAATTATGACCGATCGAGGGTAGTCAGTGATATTGAGATCCTCTAGAACCCGGTTACTATTTTTAGGACAGGTTTAAACCAACTAAACTGAAAGAGGGTAATACCTAAACTCCATGCCAGCCTAAACTTAAGGCTATTTGTGTGACTTATGTGCCTTCAAACTTGAACTACTTACACATTCTTGTTATCTGACAACATGAGTTCCTTGCAGGTTTTGTTTACAGTCCTTATCCAATAATTTGGATTTATTGCAGGGTTTACTTACATCGCTTCACACTTTTGCTTAAACGCATAGCATACACATCATAACATCATGCCTTAACATTTCCTTAACCATTTCAAGGATCTCAAGGGTTTGTGATGCAGGTTATGGTAAATCAAATGTCTAGCAAGGGGCAAAGGGGATTTATTTTCCTCTAGCCAAGGTTGTCTAGAGGTCAAAACACGATAACTTGAGTCAGGGGCTATGACCCACTCGATATGGTGAGCTTGACTCTTGAAGAAGGACTCTCAACAACACGAAGTTCCTTCAATCAAAGCTACAAGATTCAAATTCTAAACAGTTTCTTGTTTACCCCGCGAGATCCTTGAAAACCTTGCATACATATTTCATACATATCATTGCATAACAGGCCTTCCAGTACAGGTCTCTCATGTCCTCGCTGTTTATTTCAGCAATGGCTCTCCAACAAGACAACCAAGATCTTCATACTCAAGAGACTCAGTTCAGGGAAATCTTCCTAAACCTATCCAAGGGGCAGGAAGAGTTGAGAACACTCCTCATGGGGAATTTGGTCAAGAAAAGTCCTGAAGACAATAAGGACGAACGGTTGGAACAACTACAAGCTGAGTTCAGTGCCATGAAAAAACAGATGCTGGGGCAGATGGCTCTTATCCAAGGCTTAGCTCGGGAGCAAGAAGAGCTGAGAACCATTGTCAACCAGCTTCGTCAAGACAACGACATGAAGCAAATAGTCAAGGCCGGGGACCAAGTCCTTAATCAGCTTCCGAGAAATCAAGGGTTTGGTTTGATGAAGAATAAACCTCTCCAAGTTGTTACTACCTCACAGGTCCAATAACAACCTTGCCATAAACAACGGGTTGATCAGAGTAAGCCAAATATGCTCAAGAGGCAATTTTCCAAGCTCAACATGTCGCTGTCTCAGGCTTTAAAACACCTATTGAGATTGAATTTGGTGATGTTAAGGGACCCTCCTAAGAATCCCAACATAGCCTTCCCAAGGTACAATCCTGATGCAAGGTGTGCATATCACTCCAATAGCCCGGGGCATGATACTAACATCTGTTGGGCGTTGAGCAACAAAATTCAAGACCTGATTGATGAAGGAGCATTGGAACTTACACAAGATGGTCATATTGAATTCTTTTGCCATCCCCCCAAAGTTCTCCATTTGAAGTGACAAGTACTGAGACGAGAAGACTTTTTGTTCATTAGAATTTTCAAGTTGTAATTTTCTTTTGATTGTTCGAACATTTATTCATGTCAAACTTTATTACTTTATCAATGCATTGCATATGTCTATTTTGAATCAATCCGTTCGTATTTCACTATATTCAAATTTCTTTCATTTTTTGTAATGATCAACTCTCGATTAAAAAATTCTAAGCCTTTAAAGGGAGGATGACGAAAATGATATCAAAACCTCTACAATATGCTTTTGAACAGACCCCGCTGACGAGGTACAGGCATTGTTTCAAATCCTAAACAGTGGAGTTATAAGGAAGATAATCCTTAGTCAACCCCTTTGAGCCAAAGAAGTTGGAGTTTTTCTTTTCACAAATTAAAACACTTAATTATAACATGTGGCAGGGTAGTTTTCTCAGGTGATCCAGGTGCACAATGAATGGCATCAAAGAAGTCCTTCCGAAACAAAAGACGGTGTTGGTTCCGTATGATCGTAAGGATAGGCAGTCATTATCTCTCAAAATAAAAGCCCATCAAGTTAAAACCTATGAAGGAGACTTACAAAACTAGGGCATCTCACTGACTGTAATTACAAAAGAAACAGTTTAGGCAAAAGACAGGGATAATAAAATCAAAAAGAAAGAGATCCTGCAAACTCTCAACAAAATGACTTCCTGTTCAAAATAAATTGTCAGTATCCAAACCATCACTGGTATATCAGAGGAAAGACTCAAACAGGATCTAAATGCACGGTTAGATGAGTTTAGGATCGAAGAACATCACGAAGAGCGGGTGGGTACAAATAAATGTTGAGCCTTTATCCTTTGTTTCTTAAACCGTAAACCAGGCCACGTTATAACCCTTAAAAGTCCTAGCTGAATCATGGGTTAGTTCGAAAGCATACTGTTACAAAAGGTATCCTGACTCCTGTAGGGCTTGCTGTAAATCCTGAGTTAACGTCACATTTTACAAAATTTTCCTATCTTACTGAAAAAATGCATTTTCAAAAATTTCAAGACAGACATAAGCTTTGCATTCTTAAAATAACATTGTTTGCATATGATTATTTGTTCAAACAGCAGAGAAGTTCGCATGAAGAATATCTAGTGAACAAAAACCTTCTCAATAAAAAGGATCACCTCAAGTGGAAAAACACTTCCAACCAAGGGGCACGGCATGAGCATTGTCCATCATCTGGGGCAGTTAAGTCAAGATTCAAGGAATCTCTCAAAATGCCAAATAGTCAGGGGCAAATCTCCATCAGAATCAATTGGGGCATTGGACATGAATTCCAGCAACGAATCTTGCATGATCAAACGAAGATCTTCTGGTAGTATGGCAACACAACACTACCGACAGTGACACCTCTCTGCACTCTGAGAGTGTGGACATAGTCAGAAAATACCGCGCGTGAATAAAGACCCGTTAGGTTGACTAGCCTAGGCAAAAATAAGGGCTTCCCGGCGAACCAAAAGGGTTCGGGCAAAAAGGGATGAAAATGAAAAAATTGTACACCCGGCAAGTCGAAAACCTAAAAAGGCGGCTTGGGCAAAAAAGGGTATCTCGGTGGACTGAAAACCCGAAAGGGCGGTCCAGGCAAAAATTAGGGATCAAAGCGTACGACTATGTCTCATCATCTCGTCACTGGCCTACTAGAAGAAGACTTGTCATTTTGACCGAAAGATACCAAGCACCTCATAGGTGGGGATAATACTCAATCCACAGGGCCTCCGCAGGCACCTTATCCCGCAAAAACAGGGGCAAATAAGAATTGTCCGAACTGTACAAGTTGCTCTGTCCACCAGGTACCAAGGTATATATTCAGCTGAAGAATATGGCTAAGATACTTTCACTCCCCGCAGAGTAAGACAATAATGATAGCTCTCTCAGCTGAGACTTGCAACTATGGACGAATCAGTAATACTCTCCTCAAGCAGAGTTAGTCTACCATCAGCCCTAAAAAGGCTTGGTATCCCCAGAAGGTCTTAATATTCCCCAGTGGAGTATAAGAATATTCTCCAGCAAGCATAAGAGTATCCCCGGCAGTCTTAAAATTCCTCCACGGAGTATAAGAATGTTCCCCGGCAGAATGCAAGATACCCCCAATGAAGTTAATATTTCCCCAGCACGCTCTGAAAAAAAAGCTATCCCAACGGAGTTGAATCATCATCCCCAGTAGACTCTGGAAGCTTATCCCATGTAAAGTACAAAATAAATTTCCCCAGCCAAATTCAGAAGAGTCTCCCCACAAGAGTCTAACAGGGTTATCCCTAGCAAGTCGCGACTGAAAGATCATCCCCCAACGAAGTTCTTTCCCTTCACAAGAAGGAATTAAATCCTCAACAGATTTAATGTGACTAGAACGGTAACCCATCCCCAGTGGAGTTTATCGTTGAAATCCTCAGCGAAGCTTATCAGCGGAATCCCCAGTATAATTTATCAGTGACATCCTCTATAGAGCATCTTTTCCTCACAGAGTAATCTCTTTCTCAATTTATCCCCCAACGGAATTATCTTCTCCTGCAAGGTTATTCTCGCAATCATCTTCGTTCACCATCCCCAGCGGAAACGAAGAATTCAACTCTTTTCTCCAGCAGCTATACAGATTTATTTTTCCTAGCTAAAGAATCACATTTTCATACATCATGATACATGCATAAACGCATCATACGATACAATCTCATTTATGTTGAGAACATCATTGCTTGATCCATATCATGCATTGCATAAGGCTAAACTTTACCTTTCAGGGAAGATACAGTTAAATTCTCAACCCGTCAATGGAGACAACCCGTCAAAAGAGACAACCAGTCAAAGAAGACAATTTTTCCTCTGTCATAGTGTGGACGAGTTCTCTAATTTCAACGGTATACTATGTTGAAGACCAGACAGTTCCTAGATCTTGATGAAGATGTTTTCCTACGTCATAGTGTGGACGAGTGTTATAACTTCAATGGTATACTACGTTGAGCACTAGTCAGTTCCTAGATCTTGATGTTTTCCTCCGTCATAGTGTGGACGAGTTCTCTAATTTCAACAGTATACTATGTTGAAGACCAGACAGTTCCTAGATCTTGATGAAGATGTTTTCCTACGTCATAGTGTGGACGAGTGTTATAACCTCAACGGTATTTTACGTTGAGCACTAGTCAGTTCCTAGATCTTGATGTTTTCCTCCGTCATAGTGTGGACGAGTTCTCTAATTTCAACAGTATACTAGGGTGAAGACCAGACAGTTCCTAGATCTTGATGAATATGTTTCCCTACGTCATAGTGTGGACGAGTGTTATAACCTCAATGGTATACTACGTTGAGCACTAGTCAGTTCCTAGATCTTGATGTTTTCCTTCGTCATAGTGTGGACGAGTTCTCTAATTTCAACGGTATACTACGTTGAAGACCAGACAGCTCCTAGATCTTGATGAAGATGTTTCCCTACGTCATAGTGTGGACGAGTGCTATAACCTCAACGGTATACTATGTTGAGCACTAGTCAGTTCCTAGATCTTGATGTTTTCCTACGTCATAGTGTGGACGAGTTCTCTAATTTCAACAGTATACTACGTTGAAGACCAGACAGTTCCTAGATCTTGATGAAGATGTTTCCCTACGTCATAGTGTGGACGAGTGCTATAACCTCAATGGTATACTACGTTGAGCACTAGTCAGTTCCTAGATCTTGATGTTTTCCTCCGTCATAGTGTGGACGAGTTCTCTAATTTCAACAATATATTACGTTGAAGACCAGACAGTTCCTAGATCTTGATGAAGATGTTTACCTACTTCATAGTATGGACGAGTGATATAACCTCAATGGTATACTACGTTGAGCACTAGTCAGTTCCTAGATCTTCATGTTTTCCTCCGTCACAGTGTGGACGAGTTTTCTAATTTCAACGGTATACTACGTTGAAGACCAGATAGTTCCTAGATCTTGATGAAGATGTTTCCCTATGTCATAGTGTGGACGAGTGCTATAACCTCAACGGTATACTACGTTGAGCACTAGTCAGTTCCTAGATCTTGATGTTTTCCTCCGTCACAGTGTGGATGAGTTCTGTAATTTCAACGATATACTACGTTGAAGACCAGACAGTTGCTAAATCTTGATGAAGATGTTTCCCTATGTAATAGTATGGATGAGTGCTATAACCTCAATGGTATACTATGTTGAGCACTAGTCAGTTCCTAGATCTTGATGCTTTCCTCTGTCATAGTGTGGATGAGTTCTCTAATTTCAACGGTATACTACGTTGAAGACCAGACAGTTCCTAGATCTTGATGAAGATGTTTCCCTATGTCATAGTGTGGACGAGTGCTATAACCTCAACGGTATACTACGTTGAGCACTAGTCAGTTCCTAGATCTTGATGCTTTCCTCCGTCATAGTGTGGACGAGTTCTCTAATTTCAACGGTATACTACGTTGAAGACCAGACAGTTCCTAGATCTTGATGAAGATGTTTCCCTACGTCATAGTATGGACGAGCGCTATAACCTCAATGGTATACTACGTTGAGCATTAGTCTGTTCCTAGATCTTGATGTTTTCCTCCGTCATAGTGGGGACGAGTTCTCTAATTTCAATGGTATACTACATTGAAGACCAGACAATTCCTAGATCTTGATAAAGATGTTTCCCTATGTCATAGTATGGACAAGTACTATAACCTCAATGGTATACTATGTTGAATACTAGGAAATTCCTAGATCTTGATGTTTTCCTCCATCAAAGTGTGGACGAGTTCTACAATCTCAATGGTATACTACGTTGAAGACTAGACATTTTCTAGATCTTGATGAAGATGTTTCCCCCCTCAAATTAGGGTTTTGTGTTGCATCAAGGTCCTTGCATCTAAATGACCTCAAATGCTCCTTAATTTCCTAACATATTCTCAAATTCAGGTTCGGCTCAAGAGTCAATTCTTTAAAGAAGGTATCTGAATGTGTGAGTTTTCTCGAAGAAATATGGTGAAAAAGTGTGCTGAAAGTGCAGTTTTTACGCGCTAAAAAATCCATAACTTGAAGATGGTGTCTTGTTTTGAACCCGTTCCGGTGGCCAAAATTCCATCTTGACATTATCTACGTTTTCATCTCTCACGGCTGGAAGTCAATTTCAAACAGAAGGTCTTCAAAAATGTGGATTTATCAAGTATTTTCGTACATAAAATTTGTGATAGATGTTTATTCGCGTCATGTTCTGAAAATCATAACTTGGTCGATTTTCATTGTATCGAGCTGGTTCCGGCGCCAAAATTTCACAAATTGAGTTGGATAAGTTTTCACAGAAGGTATTGAGTTCGAACGGTATTCAAAAGGTCTTCTTTTTTTGCTCAGAGTACGCGTGACGCGCCGAAAATCCTGAATGCTGAATATTATTTTATCTGGGTTGAAACTTCGAAAATTCATAACTCGGTCAATTTTTATCGGATTGGGCTCATATTTTTACACAAGGTCACTGACTCAGATATCTACAACTTTGCTTCAAAAGTCGAGACCGAATTATGCTCCGATCAATACCAGGTTTTTATTGAAGTACGTGTCAGAGTCGACACTGGAGCCCAAAATAAGTTTGTCTGAGCTGAAACTTCAAAAATTCATAACTAATTCACCATTTATCTGATTGAGCCGATTTTCAGACAGGAGTTAGTTCTTGATGTCGGCTACATTTTGTTTTCACATTTCAACTTCAAAAATTGCACTTAAGTCCATGCGATTTAGCCTGCAACGTGACGAATTCAAGTGAACATTGGAGGCCCAATTGCACATTCAAAGCCCATTTTCTTTGCTCTAATTTCCATTATATAATCTCATTGTTTTCACACAAACAGGGAGGGAGAAAAAAAAAACCTTGCTACAACGCTGTCAGAATATCAAATTCTTTCAAGAACCCTAAAACCTTGAAATCCTTATTACAAATCCCTCTCTCACTACAAACAAGACATCCCGGTTACAAACCAACATCTCACTACAAACAAGTCATCCCGGTTACAAACCAACATCTTACTACTTCTCCAGTAAGGGTAAGGCTGGCTTGATCTCCATGATCAAAATGCATAAAAGCATTCATATCACTACTTTTCCAAGGGTAAGGCTGATTTGATCTCCATGATCAAAAGGGTATAATCATTCATACATGCCATATTGGGCCTAAACATTAAATTTCTTCATATATTGGCTTTATTTGTATTTTATGATATATATAGTAATTTATTTAATGTGTTCATGAGATTCAACACTGCAGATTTAGACAGGATCCCATGCAGGTTCACTAAGGAACGTTGAGGCCAAAACACAAA
This sequence comes from Vicia faba, assembly GCA_948472305.1. Taxonomy (NCBI): domain Eukaryota; kingdom Viridiplantae; phylum Streptophyta; class Magnoliopsida; order Fabales; family Fabaceae; genus Vicia; species Vicia faba. The sequence continues at coordinate 930,435,815 of OX451735.1, read as the reverse complement.
TGGCCAAAAGCCAAAACACAAATGGCCAAAACAGAACAGTTTACACATGACGCCAACAGCTGTTTCACCCCTCCAATCAAGCCCGTATACTCATAAACTCTCTCTCTCTATTTTTATTATTTTCCTTCAATTAATTAATTGTTATTCTTTTTATTAATCATTAACCAATTAATCTTTTTTCTTAATAAAATCAAAACCAAAAAATATATGTTATTTATTAAAATTAAATTCAGCACTTTATTTTTGTAAGTAAATATTAATTCAATTAATTTAGTTTAATTAGGAAATAACTTTAATATTTTTGCAATAATTAAAATTAATTTAGATAATTAGGTTTTTATTAGCTTTGATTAATTTATTTTATTTCTTTAAATACTCAAAAATCCAAAAATATTTTAATTAATTAATTAGTTTATTAATTTAATTATTAACTTAGATCTAACTTCTTTTTAATCCAAAAATAAACAAAAAAATGCTTTCTTTCAAAAAAAAAGGGTCAAAACCCTAAAAAATGCGCTCGACTTAATTTTCTGCACGCGATCTATTTTACCATATTGATGTAACTGTTTCCCGGAATGTAATAGTTAAATTAGGACTTTGATTTATTTATCGCTTTATTTTACTTTCCGCAATTTAAATTAAAAGTTTGTTTTTTGGCGATGTAAATACCCGACGCCTTGTAATAGTTTAGATTTAATTTTCGCAATTTAAATTCCGCAACTATTAACGGTTAGATGTTTGATAAATAGGAAATGCATGACTAGATCAAATCGTTAACCTAAAATCAACATAGCTCACCCATGACATGTATAAAGATAAATAACTGAAAAATAACACACTCGCACATGCGCACTCTTAGGGCACACCTCGCTTGGTTGCCTTCGAACGTGATCATTGAGTATAGGAAGTTTTAGAGGTCTCCCTCTTGTCCAAAGATCATAGTTTCCTCGAAACGGTTGCCTCGGAAAAATGATCTAAGACATTAGGGTTACCGCTAAGGCGTCCTAACATTGCTTTAGTGACCACACGTCCCTTAATCGAATTGACCCTTAAAACTCCAACGACGGTGCTACCTACTCCTCGATAGTGGGATAGCATTTTCTAAAGGACATTAGCACAGATTAATTTCTTTTTCGAGTAGGTAGATGGTTCTTAAGTACTTGCTCCTTTTAAAACAAAACAAAACTTTTCGCACTCACACCTTTCAAACAAAAACTCTTTTCAAACCCACAAACACAAAGAAAAGCAAAATTTTGAAAACACTTTGAGTAAGTACCTAAGAGCCCATGGATAACCACGGATAGAAAGAGTTCTAACACCTTCCCTTTCTATAATCTACCTCCCGGACCCGAGAAACATCTCGAAAAAGGAACTTTTCTGTGCTTTTTTCCTTTCCTTGTTGGATAAAATAAAAGACGGTGGCGACTCTTGCTTACCACGACATTTTGCGAAAACAAATGCAAAACGCAAACCAGCATTCCAAAAACAGTCAGTTCTCTTCCCACCGCATCACACATAGGGAACTTTATTGGTCGTCCTCTAGTCCCAAAAGATAAAAAATGACCCATTCGGATGTTACCTCAGAAATATCTTTAGGATGTTAGGGTAATCACTAAAGTATCCAAACTATTGCTTTTGTGACCGTACTTGTCCCTTTGAATGTCCCTTAAAAACTCCAACAATGGGGCTACCTACTTCTTAATAGTAGGATAACACTGTCTAAAAGAATCGAGAACGAAAAATCTTTTTTTGAGTAGGTAGAAAATCTTAAGTACTTGCTCAAAACAACAAAAAAATTTCACAAACACTTTTTCAAAACAGTTTTCAGAAACGACTTCGTCACACTCTTGAGGACAGATACAAGGGTTATCACGAAGTTAAACAAGAACTTTTTAAAACACGCACAAGCAATTTCAAAAATGAGCAAGTACCTAAGAGACCGTGGAAAACCATGGATGGAAAGGGTGCTAACACCTTCCCTTTCTATAAAGGTTTTTTCTATTCTTTTTTCCTTTCCTTTTTTGGATGAAATAAAAGTCGGTGGTAACTCTTGCTTACCGCGACATTTGCGAATACAAATGCAAACCAGTAAAAACAGTCGATTCTGCCACCGTATCACAAATCCAAATTTAGGAAAAACATCTATTGGGTTTTGATTCTAGAGATAAATTAAGGCTTAATATTCATGTGGGTATCGGTTCTTAATGACTCCGTGTTGTTTTATGTTGTCTTGATAGATCACCAATGTGAGCAATGCAGTTGTTATCTCACTCTGTGTGAGCGATATGTGATGATGTTGACGAGTAGTTTAGTTTGAGTACAACTGGGTAGTGTGTTTAAGTATTTGATAGGGTAGATCAAATGCAAACCTGAGAGTTCTCTACTCTCCGAAATATGAATTCTTTTTTCTGTTAATAACTTTAATTCCCGTATTTACCTTTTATACAAACCAACCCAATTCAACCCCAAACTCATAAACGAGAGACTTCTCGAACGATGATTTGATAATAAATAATCCTTGTGGAGACGATATTATAAAACTATAAAAATACTTACTTTTGCTTGCTGCTTTACTGAAAGTGTGAAGAAAACACTAGAAGGGGGAGTTGAATTGGGTTTTCCTTTCTTGACAAACTTTTGCTTCTAAGCATTATTCATTGAATAATGCTTCTGAGTGTTACTTCTAAGTAATGCTCCTAATTAAGTTAAGAAAACATAAACTCTAAAGCATAAGCAAAAGTAAAGAACACATGATATATCCTGGTTCACTTGAGAAACCGCCAAGCTAGTCCATTCCACCCTACCAAGGTGATTTCGCCTTGAACTCTAGGACTTAATCCACTATAACCAATCTGATTATAACCGCACAGGAAACTGTTGATGACTAACATATAATGATGCATTCTGGGATCCAAACTGGATATAACATTCATTGACCTAACAAAGCTGACCTTCACTCAATCCCCTTTGAGATATGACTACCATTGACCCAATAGAATCCACTACTAGGATTTCATCTACGATAACGGCAATCAAAGTCTTCTCAAGTCTTCTGATCTTAACTCAATCACTTGAGGAACCAACCAATTCTAAACAAAATTGTTTTTTTGGAGATTACATGAGTACTTCTTATCAAGCAGATTACTCCTAATTTAAGTACATATTGTTTGACACAATTCTGAGCAACAACTCTTGTTTACAAACAATTTACATGAAGATCTTAAGCAATAACACAATATGAGAAACAACTCTTGTGTTTTTACAGATTTCTCCAAAGATGAATATAATATAAGTTAAGTGTAGCATCTTGTATTCTTCTTGTCTTCATCTTCATCATTAAGCAAGCTATGAGCAACAACTCCTTGCTTCTTCATAATTCTGTCAAGATGTATATGATTGATGGTTTGAATGACATCTTGTAGAATTATTCATCTTCATCTTCTTTATTCATTAAGCAAGATATGAGCAACAACTCCTTGCTTTTTTATAATTCTTCCAAGATGTATATGATTGGTAGTTTGAATAACATCTTATAGAACTCTTTATCTTTATCTTATTTGGTTAGCTTCAACATGTTCAGCATAACTGTTGTTCTTGTTGTTGTTATAGTGGTTGATAGCTTTTTGGTTGTGTTTCAATAATAACAACTTTCATTTTAACAATGAAATTCAACTTTATTTTAAAAATACGATTATTTTCTTATATAGCCAAGCAAAATAGAGTTGTTGGCTATTTGAAAAAGAGTCATTACAAATAGTACTGCTACGTCCTTTTCTCTTCCACAATTCAAGTTAGTGGAGAGGTAGTGGAATAAGGTTTTTGCGTACTGTGTACTATTGTGCCATGTTAACATCGTATTCTTTCCTTCTTCACTTCAGAGGCTTCTGTGAGCATGATCTTAGAAGCGGGAACATAACATAAGGTCTTCAGAACTTCAAGTCTTCAGAACTGCATCTTCAGAGTCTTCAACACTTGGTGAGAACCTATTGTAGATAACCTTGGATCTTTAGAACTTCAAGTCTTTAGAATCTTCAGAACTTTCGTCTTTAGAATCTTTAGCACTTGGTTCTTTAAGAATACTTTTAAGAACCTTGTTATTAGAAACACAAGTCTTCAGCATCTGAACTTTAGTGGAAACGTTGCCTTCAGATCTTTTAACTTTGTCTTCTTTGAAACAAGTTGTCTTTTAGAAACTAAGTTTTTAGCATCTGGACTTCAGTAGAAACTTTGTCTCTAGATCTTTTAACTTTGTTTCTTTAGAACACATTGTCTTTAGAAACTTGAGTCTTTAGCATCTGGGCTTTAGTAGATACTTGAGTCTTTATATCTTCTGACTATTTCCTTAGAATATGTTGTCTTTAGAAGATTGAGTCTTTAGCATCTGGATGTAAGTAGAAACTTATGTCTTCAAATCTTCTGACTGGTTTCTTTATACAAACATCAGAGCCTACAGTTCAGAGCCTTTTGGAGTGTCTTGCTATTGTTCAATAAAACTTATGTAGCGCTGAAGTGGAACTAATTCTCTTCTAATGTCTTGGCCACACCATCCATCAGAAGTAGAACCTATTTGTTAAGTACTCAACAATAACAAATATTAGAGTATCAAAATTATTCATACAAACACGCTCATTTGTCATAATCAAAACTCAAAGATAATATTTCTGAACCAAATCTTGTTCTTACATTTACCACTTTAGCAAAATGGCATTGTTACCGGGGATTGGTGTTCTTATTGGAATGCATTGTGATAGTTTCTTTGTTTTTTAGTTTTACACATAATGTCCATATTTTCCATATTGTATATGATCATCATACTTGTGAATTTGTACATGTTTCGTATACTGGTGAATTTTGTATATATGTTTGGTTCTCTTCATGTTTACTGAGGTGTTTGGTTAGGTTTCGTCGTTGGTGAGTGCTAACCCTGTAAAGAGGCAACTTGGAGAAGTGTGTGTAAATAACAGGCGTTGAACTTACAACATAAAATAAGCATGTTCTATTGTTCTTAGTTTCTTTATTGTTTTTATTGTATAGGTAGTGTGGTTAATTGGTTAAACAAGTTGAAATTGGATCAGTTCTTAAAATTCTCAAATCTTCACTTTTCAACTAGTTTAATTTAATTTCACCTGGTCTTTTAGTATGTTTATAATCGTTGTTTAATGTGTTTTTTTGTTGTGTTTGTCTAAGAGCTTGTTTTGAGTAGCTTTAGGAAATTTTTGGTGATTGTCTAAGTTTGATCGTTTCAACTTGCGGATGTATGGTAATAATATTGTTTTGATCTTGATACACACCAGGTACTCGTTTATCATTTTCTATAGCATATAATATTTAGGAAACTTTTCATTTGTACAATTACCATGTCATTCATTCTTTTACGTTACTTTCTTTTTGATTGAATCACTTTAGTTCCCTTTTTACCCCCAAATATGATGAAGCTTTCCATTGTTCATATATGCTGGAGACCAACATTCTTGTTTTAACTAGATTTCATTATGTTTAATCTTTTGTTTGTGTTGATTATATGAAAGCATGAAAATGATCAAGGCATTTTGTTTGATTTCGAGCATAACTACCTAACCAAATAGTCAATTCACCTTGTGAGTGTGTGAACTTTTGTTAACCTATTTTGAGACTTTTTGTCAATGTCCATGTTATTTTTGAACTTAATGCTTGTATATGAGTGTTTGGTTTTCCTTTTTGGATAAATGTTGATTCTTTGTTTTCTTGAACCCTCAACCATTTTTTATGGTTTGAATTTTTTTCCTTGCCTTAGAAAGTAGGGAGTATTCACTATGATGTTGGTTGAACTTAAGTTGGGGAGAGCAATGTTCGCTAACTTATGTTGTTGATTGCTCTGAGGTTGTGAGAGAAAAAGAAAAGAAACGAAAAAAGTGTGAAAAATAAGGAAAATAAAAATAAATAAAAAATAGTAAAAGTTTTGAAAAACAAAAACAAAAAGAGTTTGGAATAATGTTGTGTTAATAAATATTGTGGTTGGTTTGAGAAATTTGGGATGAAAGAAAAAGTTTGGTTGAAATTTTGTGTTTGAACTTTTGTGAGTTTATCACTCCCTTAGGTTTAGGCAAGTTTTTGTTTCGATTAGCTTTAGGAATTACCCCTTGTTTGTTAACCAAGCCACATTACAATCTTAAAAAGTCTTGTGATTCTTGCCTTTGTATGTTCAATGTGAATTTTTGGATGAATATATAATTTAGTCTTTTATTTGCAAGGTTGTTGGATAAGTGTCAATGTCCTCACCTTTGTGTGTTTTTCATCTATAGATGAAATTTTTCTAGGTGTGATTCATGATTAAGCTTGCTTTGTTTTAGAATGTTTTGTATGATTTTTGTACGTATTATTCGTTTTGTTTACATGCTATCGTTGTAGTTTAGTGGTAAGTTTTGTGTTGCTTGTACATTTTTATTTTGAACCATACATTTGTTTTCTGTTTTCAAAATATGTTGATTCATGATTCTTTAATTTTTGCTTTTGTTTCTTTAGGTTGTTTAACTCTATTTAAGGACAAACAATGTTTCAAGTTGGGGAGAGTTGATAAGTGCCAAAATGTCATCATTTTGTATATAAGTTTTATGGCACTTATCTATTCTTTTGTTGATATTTGTGCAATAAATCTCCACTTTGTTTGTAAATACGTTTAGTTTGTGTATATTTGTATTTTTGTGTAAATATTGTATAAGTTTGATAGTTTTTCACCTCTTTTGTGGGTATTCATTCATAATTAGAGTATTGAGTAGTAAAGGCCAAAGGCTAAGCTTCAACAATGCGATTTTGAGAAATTTATCAATGAATTGGGCTCATATTAAAGAAGATAAAAATAATCAATTTGGTTGATATTTATTCATTTTTAGATAAACATTGAATAAGATTTCAACCACTTCAAACTGTGTGCAAATCAGAGTTACGGTTCTCAAATTATGGCGAAAACAAGTGCTGGATTTTTTTTGAAATAACACAAAGCGCGGTAAGTGCTCACAGACCGGGCTAAGCACGCCCTACGATTCAAAAATCATTAAATAGGTGAAAAACACATTTTTAGGTTATGGGTTGGGTATTTTTGAGTCCCAACACCACCAACATCATTTTTTGGTAGAGAGAGCTTAGAAAACATCAATTGGGGTTGTATCTTGATGATCAGAGGTGGGTTTGCTTCAATCGGAGTGACAAATCGAGCGATTCTTATTCATCTTCTTCTTTCTTCTTTTTGTACCCTCATTTGTTGGGGTTTTTTTATGTAAGTATACTTTATTTTGTATGTATATTTATTACTCGTGGTGTTTTATGAAGCTTTTATTACAAATTAATATTGGTGATTGCTTGCTTTATTTGGACTTGGGTTGTTGCAGAAATGGACGATTTGAATCCGGATTTAGGAAGAACATCTATTGGGTTTTGATTCTAGAGATAGATTAAGGCTTAGTATTCATGTGGTTATAGAATCTTAATGTCTCCATGTTGTTTTGTGTTATCTTAAGAGATCACTGACGCGTGCAATACGGTTGTTATCTCACTTTATGTTAGAAATAACCTCTGTATGAGCGATAGATGATGATGTTGACGAGTAGTTTAGGTTGAGTACAACTGGGTAGTGAGTTTAAGTATTTGATAAAGTAGATGAAATGAAAGCCCGGGAGTTCTCTACTCTCTGAATTATGAATTATTTTTTTGTTAGTAACTTTAATGCCCGCATTTACCTTTTATACAAACTAACCCAATTCAACCCCAAACTCATAAACGAGAGACTTATCGAACAATGATTTGTAATCACTAATCTATGTGGAGACGATATAATAACTATTAAAATACTTTTGCTTTCCACTTTACCGCTTCAGCACATACTCACAAGTATACCATAAAGAGAAACAACCTCTCAAACATTTTCTGAAGCAAAGAATTTAGATTGCAGACTTGCATACACCCATCACACAAATATCCAGCTCCTGTCAAGATATTTTCCATCATTCGCATGCTCATCTTCATAAGAGGAACATATCTTCATGCAAACACAACAAATGATGCTACCACACACCAGAGATCCATGAAAATAAATAAACTCCAATCACTTTTTGAATCATAGTATTCAAAACATAGTTCTGCATGAACACATCAGACAAATACCCAACTCCCGACAGAGTATTTGCAATCAGACATATGCATATCTTTATCAACAAAGCATTTTCTCATGGTCCTTTTTTCACAGTTCCCTCTGAGAGAAACAAACATCAGATAGTACCACCTTCTCACACTAGGTAGAACATTTGGTCTGAATTCCTTCTTTTGCACACCACTTAGCATAAGTGGATTCTTCATCATGCCAAACAGACATGACAAATATACAACCTACATACCACTCCAGATTAGATAACTGATTTAACCTTACACTCCACCTCAAACAAAGTAACCTTCTTTGGCTGGAGAAGAAACCAACTAAAATGATTTTCCAACATCAGTTCAGACATCAAGGACTTAATCATTTACTATGGCTTTGAAGACATCACACATAGTAATCCAAACATAACTCTTGAAGAAACCACAAGTATTTTCCATCAATCAGATGCACACCTTTACTAGAGAAACTTTTCCCTACACAGAAACAATAGATGATCCTGTCCTCTTCACAATTAGAGGAACTCTTTGGTGACGCAGACAAAACTCAACCACTTTTAATTATACACACCACAACTGAGATTTAATCTCCCTTTACTCAGATTGACGCAACTTGTTGTACCCCAAAATTTTCCCTCTCATTTTCTCAAGATTTCTCTCGCATGTGTGATTGCAAAAACATGTTTAAAGAAATAATGAAAATGTGAAATTTTGAAGATGTTAATGTGCCTTTTGATTAGGTAAAAAAAGAAACAAGTTGGCTTCGATTTAACAAGTTTCAAACTGACCATATGTTTTCCTTCGAAGTAACCCCCTTCGATCAACAAGTTGGGCAGCTTCTTTCGATTTACAAGCTGGGCAACTTCCTTTGATTTACAAGTTGGGCAGCTTCCTTCGATTCACAAGCTGGGCAGCTTCCTTCGATTTACAAGTTGGGCAGCCTCATTCAATTCACAAGCTGGGAAACTTCCTTTAATTTACAAGCTGGGCAACTTCCTTCGATTCACAAGCTAGGTAGCCTCCTTCGATTCACAAGCTTGGCAGCCTCCTTCGATTCACAATTTGGGTAATTAAACCCTTCGAAGCAACGTACTTATATTACAACTCTAAAACTCTTTAACACTATGGTTCATAGTTGGTGGATTCGAAGGACCTATAATGGGTCCATTCGAAGAGCACACATTGTTGAAAACAAACGTTGTTGTATGATGATGAGTCTGGTCAAAGTGATCAAAACGAAAGGGTGGAGTATTCAAGGTGTTTGTTGACCAAAGTCCTATATACCGCCAAACCCAAACCAGTTGTGCTGCTATGCAACAGTCCCGCACCAACTGGCCACAACACTCCAAATACTGCTGAGCCTACATTGTCTTAGTCCCATACTTACACAAAAAAGGGTACATAAGAGCTACATCAAAGAAAACAAGGGGACAATATACCCAAACAGCTCAAATGTTATTTTCCCCCCAAAACCACATCAAAGCTCCTCTATAAATAAACTATTCTTCACAACATAAATGGGGCTGGAGACACTGAGAGGAGAGAAAAGGGAGTTGGGAAACAAAACAGAAACCTTTGTAATTTTTCCTCACTCAAAAATCAACTATACTTTCACCTACAAACACAAAATCAAAATCCATTATCTCATCCTTCCAACTCTCATAAATCAACTATCCAGAACACCCCACACATAGAAGTTTCTTCAAACTCAAGGACAACCTTTTATAATAACTCTTCGAACCAAAAGAAAACCCCTTGTGAACAACTCTTCGAATTCTAGAAATGTCCAGGTAGCAGTTCAAGTTCGAAGCCCACACACCAGCTTTAAGGTAAGTCTTTCTGACTTTAACTCTTTCATTTCAAACATCTTTATTGATTCATCTTCGAGACTAACATGTAATAACCATGGCCTTCGATGTTAACCTTTTGTGTTTTCCTTTAAAGAACTAATCTGTACAGCCCCCTAAAAATGTTGGAATAAAATATGCATGCTTTGATATACCTGCTTCGATGCACACACATGCTTCAACACAGACATGTTCATCACACACACACACACACACACACACACACACACACACACACACACACACACACACACATACACATGCTTCGAACACACTGACCTGCAGGCCCAATCGAAAGGGACAACATGCTGGCCTCCAGGACCTAATCAAAAGACACGCCTACACTGGTGCCAGCCCCCAGTCGAAGGAGGCATAAAGTTAAATCGAAGGGCATGACTTCACTGACTCCAGGCCCAAATCGAAGACAGCCAGAAAGTGCAAAATCGAAGGGTCTCCTGCCTCAATTGAAAAACCCTTATTTTTCTTGTTTTTATTTTATTTTTTCCTTTATATTTTCATGTAATTCAATATGGTTTTAATAGTGTAGGATTTTATCTTTCTGCATTTTATTACTTTTGTATGCTTGCTAGTAAAATAGGGAATGTATGGAAAGATAAAAACAACAAGTAGATAACCAAAAGATCAAAAGATAAAATGCATGCAATCAAACACACTCCTCACATACATGCACCCTTAGGGTAATTCCACTTGTTGCCTCAGAAAAATAGTCATGTCCCTCGAATATGGGCGCTTTAGCAAAGACCCTCGATAAAAGATCGTAGTCCCTCGATGACCCTTAATGTTGCCTTCGGTAAACGATCTAGTCCCTAAACAACATTGTTAAAACGTCCCATAGGTTGCCTTCTATTACTATACAAACGTCCCACGCCCATCCCTTCACATACAACGATAGGGCTTCTTACCAAAATAATGGTAAGATAGCAACATCTAAAGGAGGAGGAAAAGAACGTTTAAGACCTTTTGAGTAGGTAGGTTATTCCTAGTTGCTCGCTTGCTCATAACAAAAACATTTTATACACAAACACTCTCACTTTGAAACATTTTCAAAAGACAAACACTTTGTACATGTTCTTATAGAGACGGGAACCATTACAAAGACACCTTTTCAAAACCATTTTCAAAAACACATTCCACAAACATTTCTTTGAACTATTTTCAAAACAACACTTTGTACGCGTTCTTATAGAAGAGAGAACCATTACAAAGACGTTTTCAAAATACTTTCAAAACCCACACCACAAGCACACTTTCAAACAAAAAGCAAGTGATCTAGCGAGCAACTAAGAGCCTGTAGATAACTACGGATGAAAAGGGTGTTAATACCTTCCCTTTTCATAACCTACCCCCTGAACTCAAGAAAACATCTCTAAAGCTCTTTCCTATTCTTTTCAGCCTTTCCTTTTGGATAAAAGAAAAGTCGGTGGCGACTCTTGTTATCCGCAACATTTGTGATCATACGCAAAACATCCTAAGTCAGTTCTACCACTGTGTTACAGAACTGGCGACTCTGCTGGGGAATCTCTTAAAAGTGGGGTTACCTTAGGGCTAGATCACCTTTACTTGCTTTCTTTGTTTGACTTGTTTTCTTTACATTTTTGGGTCTTATCTTGGGCTTTTGTTAAAGATCCTACACCCAAGTCCGGGGCACCTTTTTAGGTAAGTAGCAATAAATCATATAGGTTATACAGCGTAGACCGATATGGAGAAAGTGATAGCTATGTTAGCGTGATACTATGGCTTGTACTAATGTTCCTTGAGTCAGTCAAGGATAACATTAGACTTCCTTATAGTGTCATTAAGTACTAACCGACCTTTAGAACCTTTATTTTACTCATCCTAAGCCACTAGAAAGTAGTGAGATGGCCGACTTTGGTTTCGACCGAAGATTGGTTGATACTCGATGCTACACTCATTGAGATCAGACTTTTGGGATATTCTGGCCGCAATACTTTGGTGCTTGAGCTAGAACAATGCCTAAAAGAAAGGTCAGTGATATGATACCCCTTAGAACTCGATTACTATTACTAGGACAATGTTGAGCCACCTAAACTTCAAGAGGGTACTTACCTACAAACTCCATGCAAGCCTAAACCTAAGGACTTGTCTGCTTTGTGTATATGACTATTTGTATATAACAACTTGCTTGCTTTGCATACTTGTACATAACATCAAGACATCATACCATAGCATTTTTAATAACCATTTCAAGGATCTCAAGGGCCTATGATGCAGTGTCATGTTGAACCAAGACGCCTATCAAGGTGAAAGAGTATTCATTCTCTAATCAAACACCGTCAAGACCAAAGCACGGTAACTTGAGTCAAGGGTTATGACCCACTTGACATGGTGAGCTTGATTCTCGTGGAAGGACATCCACCGATACATAGTTCTCCAATCAAAGTTGTTGATCAAAATTCAACTTCTAACATCTTCTTGTGTTTACCCTGCGAGATCCTTGAAAACATGCATCCACATACCATGCATCATATCATGACAGGTTCTCCCATGCAGGTTTCCTTATCTTCCTACTATTTATTTCAGTAGAGATGGCTCTAGAACAGACTATCAAGGACATTCAGACTCAAAATGCAAAACTTCAGGAAATGTTCTTAAACCTATCCAAGGGGCAAGAAGAGGTGAAAGCACTCCTCACTAGAGGCATGATCATGGGGAATCCTGAGGACAATAAGGATGACTAGTTGAAACGGCTACAACTTGAAATGGCAACAATGAAAGTCCAGATGATGAGACAACTGGTAGGCCAAATGGCTCTCATCCAAAACTTGGTTTAGGGACAAGAAGATCTAAGTATCCTCGTCAACAAACTTCATCAAGACAGTTGCAAACATATGAAGCAAATAGTCGAGATTGGGGATCAAGACATCATTCAGCCTCTCATGAGACAAGGACCCGGTTTGATAGAAAGTAGACCTTTCCAATTTGAGGCCACGTCACAAGCCCAACAACCACCTCGTCAACAAAGACAGGGTAATCGGTATAAATGGAATGCACCCAATAGGCAATACGCCAAACTCAACATGCCAATGTCACAAGTCTTATTACACATGTTGAATCTAAATTTGGTCACACTGAAGGATCCTCCTCGGAATCCTAACACCGCTGCTCTTAGTTATCATCCCAATGAAAGATGTACATACCACTCTAATAGTCCGGGGCACGATATTGATAGTTGTTGGACGTTGAAAAATAAGATTCAAGACCTGATCGACGAAGGGGCATTGAAACTCGCATAAGACGGTCAATTAGAGATTTTCTATCACCCCTCAAGAGCATCCATGTGAAGTGACGATTTGGGCAAGGAAATTTTCTGTTTATTCGAATTTTCAGTTGTAATTTCTTTTTTTGTTCAAACACTTATCTATTAATGTTAAACTATGTTTCATTAACGCATCACATATGTTTGTCTTGAATTCATCCATTTGTTTTTGTTATGTTTAAACTATGCTTTTCAATCCCTTTATGATATTCAAATCTTGTTTTAAAAGTTGTAAGCCTTTAGAGGAAGGATGACGAAAACAATGCCATAATCTCATACAATATGCTTTTGGACAGACCTTACTGACGATGTGCAGGCGTTTCTTTTAATTCCTAAACACTGGATTTATAAGGAGGATAATCCCTAGTCAACCCCTTCGAGCCAAATAAGTAGAAGTTTTATTTTTTTACATAAATTGAAACCTTTAATCAAAACCTGGGGCATGGTAATCTCTCAGTTAATTCAAACGCGCATTTAGTCGCAAACTTTCACTTTGTATACAACGAATGACATCAAAATCATTCCCCTAGAATCAAAAGACGTTGATGGTTACCTATCGCATAGGCAGTCATTATCTCTCAAAAAGAAAAGCCCACTAAGTTAAACCCTATGAAGGAGACTTCAGAAAAACTGGGACATCCCGCTGACTGTAATCTCAAAAATAAGAGCAGTCAGGAAAAATCAGGGATAATAAATCAAAAGAGGTCACTACAAATCCTCAACAACATGGAAAATATTGCAAAAAATGAATGCCTTCCAACAAACTTAACTTGTCTGAACCATCACCAAAATGTCATTTCCAGACTCAATAGAAGTTCAAAAGCACAATTAACTGAGTTTAGGACGGAAGAACATCATGAAGAGCGGGCGGGTACAAATTTACTTTGATCCTTATCCTTTGTTTCTTAAACCGTGAACCAGACCACGCTACAACCCTTTCAAAGTCCTAATTGAAGCATGAGTTAGTTCGAAAGCATACTGTTACAAAAGGTATCCCGACTCCTGTAAGGCTTTATTCTAAAACCTGAGTTGAATTTTCTTACAAAAAAATTCTTTTATCTGCTAAAACACATTTTCAAAACTTCAAGACAAGCATAAACTTTGCATTATTTGGAATACCGCTGTTTGCATATAGCTATTTGTTTGACAATAGAGAAATTCACATGACGAATATCCAACGAACGAAAGCTCTCTCAGTGGACAAAATTAATTCAAATGGGATGACAATGACGGATCTCCTGTAAGCAAGGAGGCATCAGCATGATCACTGTCCAACACATTTGGGGCAGTCAAGGCAAGATTCCAAGAAATCTCCCAAGAAATACCGAGTAACTAGGGGCATGTATTTATCTGAATCACTTGGGGTATTGAACGTGATTTCCAACAAAGGGTTACATACGGTCAAGCAAACATTTCCTGGCAGTGCTACAAACATTTGCTAATAGGGGAAATGAAAAATCCCCCATAAATTCCTTTTCATAGGGTGACCCCCAACCAGAGTTTCAATCTCTGAAAACTTCTCCCCAACTGAGTTGATCTCAAGAACCCTCGAGGAGTTCTGCCAAAAGAAAACACCTCTCCAACAGATTGGCAACAGGGTTTATTTCCCCAACAAACTACAAATTCCCCAGCTTGAATTTTCCTCTCCAACTACTACAAATCAAGGGACCATAACTCCTCTTTCCCAGTAGTTTGCTCTACAATCCCCAGTGAGTTTCTACAGAACCTGGGAAACAACCAGATAACAGTTAACTTCTTTATCCCCAATAAGTTGTTAATTTTCTTTCTCTTCCAACAAGAGATAACATCCCACTAGAGCAACAGATAACTAAAACTCCTGAACTCTTTTCCCCAAGCAGGACTCAACACTCTCCACAGAGTTTTCTTCTCAAGAAAAATCAACATTCCTCAAGGGAGTTCTCCTCAAAACAGGAATCCCAAGTGGAAACATCCTAAAACAAGGTTTAAAGAGGTGCATGCTCTTCATCCCCAACGGTAACCCGAGATTTAGCCTCCCAAAACTCCCCAACACTTGTCAAGGATTTATTTTCCAAAGTCAAAATTACATTCCAACAACCTTTCATGCATCATACTACATACATGATAAGCGCATACACAACAAATGCATACGGCATAATATCATTTATTTTGAGAACATCATTATGCCATGCATTTCATACATCATGACATTGCATACAACTAACTCTTTACCTTTTTAGGAAAGATCAATCAACAAAAAATTATCATCAGCAAATTTTCAACAAAGACAAGACAACTATCAGTGAACAAATCAATTTTAGATCAACTCCCGAAATAGGACGGGGTGACTATCTACATGACGAACACTTCTTTCAGACCTCTACTAGTTCAGTTTAAATATCTCAATGGTTTATCCTGATTCTTTCCCGTAGACATTTTTCTCTAGTTCATATAAATCGCCCCCAAGATTTATTCTGATTCTTTCCAAACCTCTGCTGGTTCAGTTTAAATCTCTCAATGGTTTATCCTGATTATTTCGAGTAGAGATTTTCTCTAGTTCAGACAATCACTCCAAGATTTATTTTGGTTCTTTCTAGTTAAAGAAAATTCAAGACCTCTACTGGTTCAGTTTAAATCTCTCAATGGTTTATCTTGATTATTTCCCGTTTACTTTTTCTCTAGTTCAGATAAATCGCCCCAATATTTGTTCTGATTCTTTCCAGACTTCTGTTGGTTCAGTTTAAATCTCTCAATGGTTTATCCTGATTCTTTCCCGCAGACATTTTTCTCTGGTTTATATAAATCGCTCCAAGATTTATTCTGATTCTTTCCAATTAAAGAAAATTCAAGACCTCTACTGGTTCAGTTTAAATCTCTCAATTGTTTATCTTGATTCTTTTCGGTATACTTTTTATCTCGTTCAGATAAATTTCCCCAAGATTTGTTCTGATTCTTTCCATACCTCTGCTGGTTCAGTTTAAATCTCTCAATGGTTTATCATGATTCTTTCCCATAGACATTTTTCTCAGGTTCAGATAAATCGCTCCAAGATTTGTTCTGATTCTTTCAAGACCTCTGTTGGTTCAGTTTAAATCTCTCAATGGTTTATCCTGATTCTTTCCTGTAGACATTTTTCTTTGGTTCAGATAAATCGCCCCGAGATTTGTTCTGATTGTTTCCAGACCTCTGCTAGTTCAGTTTAAATCTCTCAATAGTTTATCCTGATTCTTTCCTGTAGACATTTTTCTCTGGTTTAGATAAATCGCTCCAAGATCTATTCTGATTCTTTCCAATTAAAGAAAATTCAAGACCTCTACTGGTTCAGTTTAAATCTCTCAATGGTTTATCCTGATTCTTTTCTGTAGACTTTTTCTCTCGTTCAGATAAATCGCCCCATGATTTGTCCTGATTATTTCCAGACCTCTGCAGGTTCAGTTTAAATCTCCCAATGGTTTATCCTGATTCTTTCCCATAGAAATTTTTCTGTAGTTCATATAAATCGCCCCAAGATTTATTCTGATTCTTTCAAGACCTTTGTTGGTTTAGTTTAAATCTCTCAATGGTTTATCCTGATTCTTTCCTGTCGACATTTTTCTCTGGTTCAGATAAACCGCCCCAAGATTTATTCTGATTCTTTCCAGACTCTGCTAGTTCAGTTTAAATCACTCAATAGTTTATCCTGATTCTTTCCTGTAGACATTTTTTTCTGGTTCAGATAAATCGCCCCAAGATTTGTTCTGATTCTTTCCATACCTCTGCTGGTTCAGTTTAAATCTCTCAATGGTTTATCCTGATTTTTTTGAGTAGAGATTTTCTCTGGTTCAGATAATCACTCAAATATTTATTTCGATTCTTTCCAGTTAAAGAAAATTCAAGACCTCTACTGGTTCAGTTTAAATCTCTCAATGGTTAATCTTGATTCTTTCCCGTAGACTTTTTCTCTAGTTCAGATGAATCACCCCAAGATTTGTTCTGATTCTTTCCAGACCTCTGCTGGTTCAGTTTAAATCTCTCAATGGTTTATCCTGATTCTTTTCGGTAGACTTTTTCTCTGGTTCAGATAAATCTCCCCAAGATTTGTTCTGATTCTTTCCATACCTCTACTGGTTCAGTTTAAATATCTCAATGGTTTATCCCGATTCTTTCCCGCAGACATTTTCTCGGGTTCAGATAAATCTCCCTAAGATTTATTCTGATTCTTTCCAGGCCTCTGTTGGTTCAGTTTAAATCTCTCAACAGTTTATCCTGATTCTTTCTGGTAAACATTTTCTCTGGATCAGATAAATCACCCCGAGATTTATTCTGATTCTTTCCAGACCTCTGCTGGTTCAGTTTAAATCTCTCAATGGTTTATCCTGATTCTTTTTCCATAGTCATTTTCTCTGGATCAGATAAATCACCCTAAGATTTATTCTGATTCTTTCCAGACCTATGCTGGTTCAGTTTAAATCTCTCAATGGTTTATCCTTATTCTTTCTGGTATACATTTCCTCTAGTTCAGATAAATCGCTCCAATATTTAATCTGATTCTTTTTCATTTGAAGTCAAGTTTAGACTTAGTCAAATTTCTGTCAACAATCACCTTTGGATGGCATCTATAAGCCCATCTCTGACAACTCTCTATCATATAACCAAATGGCATCTTTAAGCCCATTCCCTACATAATCAACCACCACATCATCAAATGCAAATTTCTGGGCACTCTAGTGTTCAATCATCTTCCACCTTCAAGTCACGAATGGCAGATTCGCCAATCTAACTCTTCAGGTTTAAGAAGATTGAATAGGGGCAGCTGTTGTACCCCAAAATTTGCCCTCTCATTTTCTCAAGATTTATCTCGCTTGTGTGATTGAAAAAACATGTTTAAAGAAATAAAGAAAATGTGAAATTTTGAAGATGTTAATGTGCCTTTCGATTAGGTCAAAAAAGAAACAAGTTGGCTTTGATTTAACAAGTTTCAAACTGGCCATATTTTTTCCTTCGAAGTAACACCCTTTGATCCACAAGCTGGGCAACTTCTTCCGATTTACAAGTTGGGCAACTTCCTTTGATTTATAAGCTGAGCAGCTTCCTTCGATTCACAAGCTTGACAACTTTCTTTGATTTACAAGCCGGGAAGCCTCTTTTGATTTACAAGCATGGCAAGTTCCTTCGATTTACAAGCTGGGCATCTTCCTTCGATTCACAAGATGGGCAGCCTCTTTCGATTCACAAGTTGGGCAGCCTCCTTCGATTCACAATTTGGGTAATTAAACCCTTCAAAGCAACGTACTTAGATTACACCTTTAAAACTCTTCAACAATATGGATCATAGTTGGTGGATTCAAAGGACCTATAATGGGTCTATTCGAAGAGCACACATTGTCGGAAATGAATGTTGTTGTATGATGATGAGTTCTGTCGAAGTGATCAAAATGAAAGGGTGGAGTATTCAAGGTGTTTTTTGACCAAAGTCCTATATACTTCCAAACTCAAGCTTGTTGTGCTGCTATGCAACAGTCCTCCGCCAACCTGCCACAACACTCCAAATACTGCTGAGCCTGCATTGTCTGAGTCCCATACTGACACAAAAAGGGTACCTAAGAGCTGCATCGAAGAAAACAAGGGGATAATATACCCAAACAATTCAAATGTTATTTATCCCCCCCCCCCCAAAACTACAACAAAGATCCTCTATAAATAAACTATTTTTCACAATGTAAAAGGGGATGGAGACGCTGAGAGGAGAGAAAAGGGAGCTGGGAAACAAAACAGAAACCTTTGTAATTTTTGCTCACTCAAAAATCAACTCTACTTTCACCTACAAACAAAAAATCAAAATCCATTATCTCATCCTTCCAACTCTCATAAATCAACTATCCAGAACACCCCATACATAGAAGTTTGTTCAAACTCAAGGACAACTTTCTGTAATAACTCTTCGAACCAAAAGCAAACCCCATGTGAACAACTATTTGAATTCCAAAAACGTCCAGGTAGTAGTTAAAGTTCGAAGCCCACACACCAGCTTTGAGGTAAGTCTTTATGACTTTAACTCTTTCATTTTAAACATCTTTATTGATTTATCTTCGAGACCAACATGTAATAACCATGGCCTTTGATGTTAATCTTTTGTATTTTCCTTTAAAGAACTAATCTGTACAGCCCCCCTAAAAATGTTGGAATAAAAATATGCATACTTCAATATACCTACTTCGATGCACACACATGCTTCGACACATACATGTTCATCATACACACACACTCGCTTCGAACATACTGATCTGCAGGCCCAATCAAAAGGGACAACATGTTGGCCTCCAGGCCGCAATCGAAAGACACACCTACACTGGTACCTGTAACACCCCTTCTAAATACCCCAATTAAAGGTAAAGATTAAAATCAGAGAAATAAAATTGCACGGAAGGGATGCCACAACACACATCACATTCCAAAGTTTTTAAAGAAAAACGGACAGGGTATGTTTGAAAGTATAAGCATTCCAACACAAAACAAACATACAATAAATATTTACTTCATTCTCTCGTGCAAACGCAACGGAGTTTCATAATTTCACATCATCTCCATTTATGGAGGAATCAAAACGTAATTCAAGGCATCAAGCCATCATAATTCACATAAGCATATGTTATCAAGTCTCACATATACAAAACATCATATACACGAATAAGGATTATATACATCATGATCCAAATACAAAATAATCGAGTTCGACACTAAATAAATTCCCCCCGATGTGTTACTACCAGAGCATCGACTCGACTCTAATCAAAATAAAATAGATTGCAATCCAATGCATCCGTTAACTAGCGCCTCGCGCTACCGTCCTCGGTACCTGAACAATGCCATCAAAAGCATTTTCCAACAGAAGGGTAAGAATTCCAATAATCATATAACATGTAATTTTAAGTAAATGAAATGGCAATAAATAAAGCAATACATAATGATCATGTTCATTTTATCACCTATAGTATCCTTACTCAAGGAATCCATTTCCAATGCATTAACCATGTAAACTGATTATCTGAATACTCACATCCTTGACACATAACCATAATTCAAACAACAACAACATTGGCACATAATCAAACACATCAACACACATACATAACATGCACAATTATGCATGTGACTCACAACACGACTCAACATATGCGAATGCGGTACCGACTCGTGGACCCAAGGTTCCACCACCTATGTTTCCCTTCCGGATCAAGGTCACTACGTCTTTTCCCACAATAGGGTCACCGTCTAGATATTGTGGACCCAATGTTCCACCACCTATGTTTCCCTTCCGGATCAAGGTCACTACGTCTATTCCCACACTAGGATCACCGTCTATAAAATCATGTGAACCCACAGTTTCACCGTCTCTGTTTCAAGACCAACCATGCCATGCAATGTACAATATAACCAATGCATGCAATTGAGATTCACAATAATCTTAACATACACATACCATCAAATCCAACCAATGGAACATCAACTATTGTATATGCATGCATACATATAATTTAACAATCACAACGTCAAGTAAAATGTATACAAACAAGTTACTTACTCAACCAAAACATAAACCATCAACTATCAAACAATTCCAAATCGGAAAGTATATTTCAATATAAAGTCATCATCAATGAACCGGCATTACTCTCAATGTTACTCATCGCGATCGAGTCACCGGAATGTAACTCGAACGCTTAAATTCGGGATTAAACTCAATTTAATTCATTTCATACTAAAATCGGGTCGATTCTTAAAAAGTCGAAATTTCGCAAAACGAACTTCACTACGTTAATCTACACGTCGAATTATGCTAGCACGTCAATTTTCGATAAATTCAGAGCAACTTACTCCGTCACCGAAATTGCTGAAATCGGGAAATCGGAACATAATCGGGTTCCAAATTAAATCGGCTAGCTTATGTCATATTTATATTTAATTAATATAAATATTTAATATATTAAATTAAGAAAAAAAACAAAAAAAAACAAAACATAAATTAAATAAAACTTACTGATAGCTTTTAGTCTGCTAAGCCTTTAGTTTCTAACCTTATACTAACATACTGCTTGTACTAACATACTGCTATTTTTTTATTTTTCCAACCTTAACTTTCATTTCTATACATGCTGTTAGTAGTTCTAATTCTATAGTTACTGCTAATTTTATTTTATAGTATTACTAAACTTCATTTCAAGTACTCACTGCTAGTTTTATTTTATAGTATTACTAAACTTCATTTCAAGGACTTACCGCTAGTTTATTAAAAAAGATATACTGCAAGTTTGATTCTTAGCCAATTTCAACGTACTGTTATTTCCTCTTCTATTTCTTGTTTATAAAACTAAAATTAATTAATATAATTTAATTTTTCTAATTTAATTTTTATTAACAAAACAATAATCCCACAACACTAACACCTAAATTAACTCTCCTAATTTATCTCAACAAATCTCAAAAACCCTAACATCAATTTTATCCCAAATCAAAATATACCAAATCAAACCCTAACTATAAGCATTGGAGAATCAAACCCCTTACCTTGGTGTGGGTTTTCTTGAAACAAGATGATGATGATGTTGCAACTCCAAACCTAGCTTCCTTTCTTCTCTTCTCCTCTTTCTCTCTTCTTTTCTTTCTTCTTTCTATTTCTCTTCTTACCAACTATCCTACTTTCTATCTTATAAAACAAATTTTACTACTACTTACTTTCCTCCCCCTAACTTTCTAAAATTCTAATTTGGCCCGATCTATTTAATTCAAATTATATCATATAATTCTATTAAAACCATATTACATTTAATTAATATTTATTCCATAAAAACTAAATTATACCGATAAATCAAACGAAGCCAAATACACACCAAAATAATATTACTCAAAATAGTATTTTATCATTATGAATATTTTTATTTCAAATAACCGAATTAACATTTTAATTGATATCAAATAAATATATTTCTTAAAATAGATTTAATTTGATAATTTCGGGAAAAAAATAACTTAAATAACATTTAATCAAAAACGGGGTGTTACGGTACCAGCCCCCAGTCGAAGGAGGAAGAAAGGTAAATCGAAGGGCATGACTTCACTGACTCTAGGCCCAAATCGAAGAGAGCCAGAAAGTGCAGAATCGAAGGGTCTTCTGCCTTAATCGAAAAACCCTTATTTTTCTTGTTTTTATTTTACTTTTGCCTTTTATATTTTCATGCAATTCAATATGGTTGTAATAGTGTAGGACTTTATCTTTCTGCATTTTATTACTTTTGTATGCTTGCTAGTAAAATAGGGAATGTATGGCAAGAAAAAAAAAACAAGTAGATAACCTAAATATCAAAAGATAAAATGCATGCAATCAAAAACACTCCTCACATACATGCACCCTTAGGGTAATTCCACTTGTTGCCTCAGAAAAATAGTCATGTCCCTCGAATATGGGCGCTTTAACAAAGACACTCGATAAAAGATCATAGTCCCTCGATGACCCTTAATGTTGCCTTCGGTAAACGATCTAGTCCCTAAACGATATTGCTAAAACATACCATAGGTTGCCTTCTATGAATATACAAACCTCCCACACACGTCCCTTCACATCCAACGATAGGGCTTCTTACCAAAACAATGGTAAGATAGCAACATCTAAAGGAGGAGGAAAAAAACGTTTAAGACCTTTTGAGTAGGTAGGTTACTCCTAGTTGCTCGATTGCTCACAACAAAAACATTTTATACACCAACACTCTCACTTTGAAACATTTTCAAAAGACAAAAACTTTGTACGCGTTCTTATGGAGACGATAACCATTACAAAGACACCTTTTCAAAATCATTTTCAAAAACACATTCCACAAACACTTCTTTGAACTATTTTCAAAACAACACTTTGTACGGGTTCTTATAGAAGCGAGAACCATTACAAAGACGTTTTCAAAATACTTTCAAAACCCACACCACAAGAACATTTTCAAACAAAAAGAAAGTGATCTAGCAAGCAACTAAGAGCCCGTAGATAACTACGGATGAAAAGGGTGCTAATACCTTCCCTTTTCGTAACCTACCCCCCGAACTCAAGAAAACATCTCTAACGGTCTTTCCTGTTCTTTTTAGCCTTTCCTTTTGGATAAAAGAAAAGACGGTGGAGACTTTTGCTATCCGCAACATTTGTGATCAAACGCAAAACATCTCAAGTCAGTTCTCCCACCGTGTTACACAACTCAATTACATGCAGCCCCTTGAATGTCTCTTCTACTTCAGCAGAACAAGAGTTCCATGTTCTCATAGACTTGATGAGGATATCAAGTTAGAGTAAACAACCTTCATCCTGTTTGAGAGAAAAACCAGCCAGACATATTGAGAAAAGTAAATTTCCAACACAAAGATGTCAAGACATTATATCTGACATGTCTTCAAGGTCTTCAAACTCCATATTGGAGACTCCTTAAGCAGAATCTGTTTCAAGACCACAAACCAGATTCCATAAATCTCACTCATATAATCAAAAGGAATTCCAGATATCATGGAGAACGTCTTTGACATATGTGCTTGACCTCCACATATAAAGAATCTGGTTAAGATGATAAATCTCCTTTTTGAGCTTATCTCATGCACTCCTTTATTCTTTAATCAGAAATAAGTTGATCCAATAACATGGTGATAAACTCTTGACCAACACATATATCTAAGACCTATTTCTAGAACATAACCTTCTTAGACACACAACCAAGATGCCTCCTCTTCCAGATCAGAAGAAGGTTGTAAACATACGTGATCAACACACATTAGTTTAGCACCCAAAGCATTTGCAATTCCATTCCTTTTGCCAACAAAGTTCTGCACAACTTACTGATGTGATGTTCTAATATCTGGTAGATCATCATTCCCAGGAACACACCAAGATACCCTTTATCAAAGGTAGAGATTAGCCTTTTAAGGTTAGAAGCAAAAATAAATTGCTTCTAACTTTCTTCAAATCTCTTTTCAACAAACTCATATAAAAGTGCCTTTATGAGTGGACTTGGGATGTATATCAAGTATCTTTGACCACTTTGATAGGCTTGTTGAAGCTATCATACACAAACACACCATCACATGATAAACTTTCAGAGGAGAACGGATGCAACAGAATACAAATTAAAAACTCCTCAATAACCTTCAAGGAAGAACATGATAGCCCTTGCACACAAGCACCACACTCCAGGTGCCACAAGAGCAACAAAGGTTTGAAAATAAACCAAACACACAACCAGCACCTCTCCACCATACTACATACCTGGCAACATCAGACAGGTCCAAAACTCAACCTCCTTTCTTGTCCATGAACCAGAAAGTATCTTCCCTGATCTCATCTAGAAACAAACAGGATGCCTGCTCTGATACCAATTGAAATTCTAGTATACGTATTACAAATGTCCTAACACATGTTGAGACATTGATCTCTGCAAAATAACACATGGAAAACATACACCAAACTGATACAAAACATATCAGTCTTGAGTCGTAACAGATGTTCCAACATCTTATGAAATATATTAATCAATCAAAAAACAAAAACTGAATAATGCAGAATTATAAAAACACAGATATGATAACCCAGTTCGATGTACAACAACACCTACTCTGTGGGCTACCAAGCCAGGAAAGAAGTCCACTATTAGCAGTATTAGTTCAAATCTAAATTACCCTATTTAAAACTTCTCGCCTAATCCCTAACCAATGCAACTTCTACATAACTTCTCCCTATTTATGAGAAATCGACACCTCACTTCCTAAATCACCTCAGTCATATTTCTATCAATTACAACTAGTTCAATCAAGATCTTAACTAACAAACACATTTGGATTTGCTTCAAAGCTTCATCCAAGAATAATACACGATTAATTACATAAAGGCTTCTAAATATGCATAAAATTATGTCTACCATAATATATCAAATCGATACAAAGGGTGACTTACAACCCAAGAAAGTACACGACTTTCAAAATCCTAAACCCTTATTTAACTTCTATCTTTGATACACTTGGTTTAGTTGATTTTACCTAGAACTAAGTCTTCCTTTTATAATCTTCAAGGAGCTGGATTTGGGCTTTAGAACAACAGCTGATCTGTTGTAGAAAATCAACAGACACTTCTCCATTAAGATAGTGCTTCAATTATAACCTTCCTAATTGATCTCCATAATTAAAAAGTCATAATTCTCTTGAAATCAGCTTGAATCTTCTTCAATCTTCAAACAGAGTGCCATATAGGATAGCATAATATTCTATAATATTTTTCATATGAAATATATCAATTAAATCCAATTGTCTAGATGGTCACAAGTGCGATGTCGAATGGCTCTTCATAGGACATCTTCATTCGACATGTCTCTCTGATGATGAAACATGTTAGTTCAAGACTTATGAGTTCTTAAACTTGAACACAACATATGGTTACCAAATATTTCTAGAAAGATCCATATTTGTAACCCACTCACAGAATCCAAGCATCCAGTTATACCAGACAAGATGTCAAATGATCATAATGAGACATCTTGTTCAACAACCACTTTTACCAAAATTAGTCAAAGCTTTAGAGCTCAAATATTTGGAGCTTTCAGAAACAATCTCCTCGACAATGGAATAGGAGATTTGACATGTTCATGGCACACATAGGTTTCACTAGAAGTCAATTTGACCATTGTGTTTACTTCAGATTTTGACCTGGTATTTCGCTTGTTATTAATTTGTTGCTATATATGGATGATATTCTCATAGAAAGCAACAATATCGAGGATGTAATGAAGGTGAAGGTTAAACTCAATAAGGTGTTAGACATGAATGATCTGGGAGGTGAATCTAGGATTATTAGGATTGACATCCAGAGAGACAAAAAGAAGTCAAGATTATGCTTTTCTCAAGAGACATATCTGAAGAAGATTCTCGATAAATTTGGTATATCGAATTCAAAACCTATTGTGACACCAACAAATCCTCAGTTCAAGCTAAGTAAGACCCAAAGTCCTAGTACTGAAGTCGAAAAAGCCTATATGAATAACATTCCATATGTCAATATAATAGGTTCTTTGATGTATGTTATTGTCTGTACGAGACCAAACATTGCATATGCAGTGAGCCTTGTAAATATGTATATGTCCAATCCTGGAAAGGTGCACTAGAAAACATTGAAATGGATTCTAAGGTACATAAGTGGGTCCCTAAGCAGAGTCCTAATTTATGGTGGAGCCCGTGGTGATGATAGAAAAGCAGAAATTAAAGGATTTGTCGACTCTGATTATGTCGATTGTATGGATTTCAGAAAATCTATTTCTAGATATGTGTTCACTATGTTTGGAACAACAATCAGTTGGAAAGTGACACTTCAAAAGGTTGTTTCCTTATCAACCATGAACAGAATATATTGCCATCACTGAAGCTGTGAAAGAAGTATTGTAGCTTGAAGGATTTTCTAGGGAGATGAAACTTCAAGGTCGAATTATCACTGTTATATGTGATAGTCAAATTGTCATACATTTGTCGAAGAATTTAACCTATCATGAGCGAACCAAGCACATCGATGTGA